>CM044444.1:59132321-59146105 GCA_024363595.1 Xenopus borealis
CAGTACCACCAAAAAGTGTAGTAATCAAAAGTGTAGTAAAAAGTGAAGTAACTAAAATATAACACACTGTTGCCTTACACTGATAAACATGATGTGCTTTAGAAACACTTCTGTAGTTTATACAAACAAGCTGCTCTGTTGCCATAGAGACATTTAAGCTAAAACAGCACAGAAACTTTAGACCTTTCTGGTCCTTTAAAAGCAGCCCAGAGCACACTGATGTGCATTTTCATCTACAAGAAAAAGATTTCCTAGCAAGAACACAAAGGACTGCTGCATAGATCTTTACTATTAAAGAGCTGCTAAACAAATACAGGTATGGGACCTATTATCCAGAATGCTTGGGACCTGGGGCTTTCCAGATAATGGGCCTTAAGGGGCAGATTTACTAAGGGTTGAAGTGAAATCAAGGGAAATTTCTAAATAAAAAAAATCAAAATTCACAGTAATTTTTTGGATTCTTGGACCACCGCATAGGTTACTACGACTTTGACTCAAAGTAAAGTCGTTCGACCATTCGATAATCGAAATACTGTCTCTTTTAAAAAACATTGACTTCAATACTTTGCCAAATTAAACCTGCCGAAGTCTTATGATAGCCTATGGGGAAGTTTTTTTTAGTCAAAGTAAAATTGTTCAATCATACGATTTTACTTCGACCGCAGGGCAGCCAAATTTTTTGTAAAAAAGTTCGATATTCAAAGTCAAAGTATTTCAATTCGATGGTCGAATTTTGAAGTATTTTCCACTTTGAAATTCAACCCTTAGTAAATCAGCCCATAAGACTACTAGAAAATCATGTAAACATTAAATAACAGACTGGTTCTGCTTCCAATAAGGATTAATTATATCTTAGTTTGGATCAAGTACAAGCTACTGTTTTATTATTACAGAGAAAAAGGGAATCATTTTTAAAACTTTAGATTATTTGATTATAATGGAGTCTATGGGAGATGGTCATTCCGTAATTCAGAACTTTCTGGATAATGGGTTTCCGGATAACAGATCCCATACCTGCATAATTATGAGCCATTATGCAGAAATGCGTTATACAGAAAGCTCCAAATTGGACCTTAATTTTAGACCTCCATAAAACCAAATCATTTTTTCTCCATGAACAAATCATCTGTGATTATTTGCAAGTATAATACATGTGTTTTAATAACCCATGTTTTAGCTTATAGTCCTTTTCATGAAAATGTTAACTTGTTTTATTGCTTAGAATTCCTATTGTTTACTAAATCATTAGACTGCAGCAGTCTTTGTTGTTTTACATATGTCCCAGACTCCTCTGGGTGATGACCCCAGTTAAACCACACTTTTGCATATGTAGCCATGTTTTAGTGATTTCCACATCCGTCACACTTCATTCCTTTAGACTAAAGATTGTATGCACAAAGTCTCCCTTGGAATTAGAATTTTCTGTGATCTTGACTTTTTTCATATTGTTTTAACATGTATTTCCAGTGATACCTGATTTATAATTTACTTGTATACTCCATAGGCTCTAATTTACCCACTCACAGTGGCCTCTAAATCAACAACCACCGCTCGCCACAATGCAGCCAATAAAATTCTAAAGAACATGTGTGAACATAGCAACACATTAGTACAGCAAGCCGTGATGGTAAGAATAAATACATAATCATTGCTGTGTTGCTTATAAAACTTGATTTTAGCTAACAGTTTTGTCCTGATATATCTAGGTTAGTGAAGAACTTATTCGTGTGGCCATACTTTGGCATGAGATGTGGCATGAGGGCCTAGAAGAAGCATCACGCTTATATTTTGGTGAAAGGAATGTGAAAGGGATGTTTGCTGTACTAGATCCACTGCATGCCATGATGGAGAGAGGACCTCAAACTCTTAAGGAAACCTCTTTCAACCAGGTATTGGGTTCTTATCACTATACCAGCCCAGTCTGTACACATGATTTACATTCAGTTCATAATTAAAGTCGAAAATTCATTTTAAAAGACTGATGTTATGTTTTCAGGCAATGAGAGAAGTTTCTAAAATCTTCTGCAGAAAATGTTGCCTTTAGGAAGCATGCTAATATGTCATAAAAAGAAAATTGATTTGAAAAATAAAATAAAAATATTCAGTGCAAACAAAACAATTTTTTTGTGTGGCATTCAGGGCTGGATTATCCACTAGGTGTAGGTGGTCTAGGGCTCTTATGGTGCCCAGGGATTTAGTTATCCGGGACAGTGACCTCCTTTTTAGTGACCTAAAGCTAGATTTAGCAGCTGATTAATTAGGGTGTGCTTGGGCTCAGGTTGCACATTGTGCAAGGTGCTCTGCTCTGTCTGTCTTGACATTCTATTCCTTCTGCATGGGGGTGGTGTGTAGTTATATAAAACACATTCAGGTGTAAACCATTGGGAAGTGTAATATCTTTTGTTGTTTATTTTATGCAGGCATATGGCAGAGACCTGATGGAAGCTCAGGACTGGTGTAGAAAGTACATGAAATCTTTAAATGTGAAGGATCTCACACAGGCCTGGGACCTATACTACCATGTTTTCAGACGAATCTCAAAGCAGCTGCCTCAGGTGTTACACCCAGCTTTATTTCCACATGAAAAAACGTTGTTTCAAAACACTATGTGAATATCCGTGACTTATTCCCCATTGTTTCTGTGTTTAAGCTCACTTCTTTGGAACTTCAGTATGTATCCCCAAAATTACTTATGTGCCGAGATCTGGAGTTAGCTGTGCCAGGAACATATGACCCCAATCAACCAATCATACGTATTCAGTCTATTGCACCGTCTCTACAGGTCATAACCTCCAAACAGAGGCCTCGAAAATTAACCTTAATGGGTATGTGATTAATACATTTTTACTTATGTTCTAGATAAGCATGTGCGCATGATTTTGTTAGAGAGATGGACTGTAGTACTTGACAGTTGTAGATAAGCCAATGGCACACAGTAGAAAGAAAATCTGAACAAAAAAAGTTTTTATATATTGGTCTTTTATTTCAGTGCTGGAAAATACCCTTTTAGAGATCATAATGGTAATTGGCTGACTACTGCAATACAATCATGGAAGAGGGGTTTATTTCTTAAATTTGTGTCAATTAGCATGTTTTAAGGATAATTGGCCACCCTTCTATTGCACCAGCAGGGTCAGCAAGCTTATCTTGGTAGTCACGGCAAGAGAATTTTCATGCGTTTTGCTGCCGACATGTGAAAAGATACATCCAAATGTCATCTTCCATTTACATAATACTTTAAGATCCATGAATTCAGAAGTTAGATGACTTAGTAGTAAAGGTAGAAACAAAACAGTTACTTTACAGTAAACAAGTACTTTACCATGAAAAAAAAACACTGACGTGGAAGTATTTAAAATTTAAATATACAGATTTAAAAAAAAAAAAAAACCCTATGTATTTGTCTCACCTGTAGGTATATACTACCCTTTAGCCCTGTTTTTTTTTGCAAAGGGTGACCAGAGAATAAGTATGATTTTCATAGATAGAATCCCAAGCTACGTAATGTAATTTATTGCATTCAATATGATTTTCTGGCTATCTAGGCAGATTTGCCTTAAGCACTAAATTTAGCTTGAATGATTTTCAAGTTGCACTATGTTGACTTTTTAAATTTATACTACAATTAACCTTTAATTGGAGACTCTAAGAGAGATCTGATTGATTGCCATTGTTTACTAGATGTCACCAAAGGTATTCCTTTTATTACAATACCCATATAGTATTGAAATAAACTATTACAATACCCCATATAGTATTGAATAAACTATTTTTGAAGCCACTGTATTTCTATTTCTGGAAAATAGAAATAGCAAGATGATAAATATACCGTATATTAAGCTGCTTTGGGTCTTTTGCAAATCTAAGTTATGCCTAGCCTACACCTCACTGCATAGTGGCTCACCTGGAGGGAATACCCCATGTGTTTTCCACAATTTTAGTCACATACCATTAAAGGGATCCTGTCATGGGAAAAACATTTTTTTTTCAAAATGCATCAGTTAATAGTGCTGTTCCAGAAGAATTCTGCATTGAAATACATTTCTCAAAACAGCAAACAGATTTTTGTTGTATTTCATTTTGAAATCTGACATGGGGCTAGCCATATTGTCAATTTCCCAGCTGCCCCAAGTCATGTGACTTGTGCTCTGATAAACTTCAATCACTCTTTACTGCCGTACTGCAAGTTGGAGTGATATCACCCCCCCCCTTTCCCTCACCCAGCAGCCTAACAAAAGAACAATGAGAAGGTAACCAGATAACAGCTCCCTAACACAAGATAACAGCTGCCTGGTAGATCTAAGAACAGCACTCAATAGTAAAACCCATGTCCCAATGCATACTATTCAGTAACATTGAGAAGGAAAAACAGCCTGCCAGAAAGCAGTTACCTCCTAAAGTGCTGGCACAAGTCACATGACTGGGGCAGCTGGGAAATTGACAAAATGGCTAGCCCCATGTGATATTTCAAAACTGAATATAAAAAAATCTGTTTGCTCTTTTGAGAAATGGATTTCAGTGCAGAAGTCTACTGGAGAAGCACTATTAACTGATGTGTTTTTTTTTTTTTTAAAAAAAACATGTTTTGCTGTGACAGTATCCCTTTAACAATAACATTACCACATAACAATAACTATTTTAGGTGCACCAACCTTGTATTTGTGTGATTTTTTTTCCACACATTTTTCATGTCATCTTTCTAATTAAATATATACTCTTTTGGTACATCTGACAGGTAGCAATGGGCATGAGTTTATATTCCTGCTAAAGGGGCATGAGGATTTGCGCCAAGATGAGAGGGTAATGCAGCTCTTCGGGTTGGTGAACACTTTGCTAGCCAATGACCCGGCATCTCTACGTAAAAACTTAAGGTAACTTTGTATGCATAGATTCCAGCCTAACCATCCGTCATCTGTACTATTTGTATCCTGTAAACTCTCCTTACCTGATTTCCACTTTCCTTTTCTGTATTTCCTTCTGAGCCACCTTGCAAGCTCTAATTTTCTAAGAAGTAAAAGAAATCAACTCAACAAAAATTTTAAACTATGTAATAAAAAACTGAATTTATTTAATAAAACATAAATTTCTGGGTTTCAAGCTGGAAACCTGCAATTGAACTTTCTGGACCCCTCTGCCAACATTGTGAACCCACCGTTGACTCTCTCCAGCTCATATTTCTGGGCTTCAAGCCAGAAAACTGCAATTGCACTTACTGTGCTAGCCTCTTGGTCCCGCTGCCAACATTGTGAACCTGCTCTTGACCCCCCTCCAGCTCATAAAGGCGAGTGTGCAGGGGGGTTGTTGAGTGTGCTCCTGGATCACTGAGCTGCCACAATCCCTAGAGAGAAAAATTAAACTTTAACATTATGGGATACTGTCGTGGTAAACATTTTTTTTTCTTCAAAACCCATCAGTTTATAGTGCTGCTCCAGCAGACTTCTGCACTGAAATCCAATTCTTAAAAAGAGCAAACAGATATTATATTCAGTTCTGAAATCTTACATGGGGCTAGACATTTTGTCGATTTCCCTGCTTCCCTTAGTCATGTGACTTGTGCCTACACTTTAGGATGGAGCTACTTTCTGGCAAGCTGTTATTTTTCCTACTGCAACTGAATCAATCTCAGCGGGACTTGGCTTTTACTATTGATTGTTGTTCTTAGATCTACCAGGGAGCTGTTATCTTGTGTTAGGGAGCTGCTATATGGTTACCTTCCCACTGTTCTTTTGTTAGGCTGCTGTGGGGGGAGGGGGTAATATTTACCGCAGTAAATAGTGACTGACGTTTATCAGAGCACAAGTCACATGACGGGGGGGGGGGGCAGCTGGGAAACCGACTGTCTAGCCCCATGTCAGATTTCAAAATTGAATATTAAAAAATCTGCTCTTTTGAAAAATGGATTTCAGTGCAGAATTCTGCTGGAGCATGTTTTCCCATGACATCCCTTTAAATTTTGGGAATATTGTAAAAAAATAAAAGATGGAAAACAATTGAAAAAGTGTTTGTTTATGGTGAACTGAAAAAAAGTTTTGAAAGGTGAACACCCCCTTTAACCCTTTCCCTGCCAAGAACGTAGTTCCTACATTATTTAAAAAAAAGGCTGTAAGTGCCAAGAACATAGGAGCTACATTCTTTAGTAAAATAACACTCTCTCTGCACGCACCACAAAATCAGCGTGCAGAGAGGACCTATGAGTGAGCAGATCGGCGATCCCCTCCTCCACGATGGCACAGAATCAACACAGACGCAGCAACGATTTCCTTATAGCAGGACACAGACTTCACGTGTTCCAACACCGCCCACGCACTTCCTGCTGTACAGACTCTGCGATCCTGGACCCCCCTTCATCTAGAGTCAGTATGTGCCCCTTTTAATTACACATTACACACATATACAAGCAATTACATATACACAGTACACAGTAAAAGTAGGGGTTTTTTTTTGCTTTTCTGAATTTTCACACTTTTTTGCACATATGAACACACTCGCATACACATATGCACACATTTATACACTTTTTAGAGCTGTACACCCATGCATACACACACGGGTGATCCTGCCCAATTTGTATCCCGAGGCGGCCTTAGTTTTGTCTGCCTCCCCACGGCACTTACCTTCAGCCATGATCCACACTTGCCCACCTGCTTTGATACATCTATGCATATTGGGAATCAAATGCATATCTATGCATATTGGGAATTAAACTGTTCAGTAGATCCTTGGCATCAATATTTAGGGTGTATTCCAATTGTATGTAAGTGAGATAAATGCGACCAACTGCAATATTTTTGGTGTTTTTCAGAAATATAAAAAACCACTGGCTTTGCAGTATGTAAGTTTGGAGTAGAAAGACCGTTTTAGCACATTTTTATTTGCCAGAATGTGTACTTTCCAAAAATAAGCCTTGGGGGGGGGGTATTTGTACTGTTAGGGGGTCTTACGACACATTATATGCAGTCAAGGTGCTATGTTCACAAGGCGAATTGGCAGCAGAGAAAATTCTTATGCACTGTTTTAATTTGGGGACCACACGTGCCCACCTGCTTTGGTATATCTAAGCATATTGTGCATCAAACTTTTCAGTAGACTCTTGAAGTCAATATTTAGGGTGTTTTCCATTTGTATGCAAGATTGGGTGAGATAAGTGCGACCAATTGCACAATATTTGTAGGCGATATATGGTTTTCTGGGGTGAACATACATTTTTGTACTTTTGCCCCTTGAAAAATGCTGTAAATGTGCTGATTTTGCAGTATTTGGAATTACAGACCAGTTAACTCCTATAGGGTGTCATCATTCTGGGGCCCCTATACACCACATACTTAGGTGTGCCTATGCATATTGGCATCAAACTGTTCAGTGGACCCCTGGCTTTAATATTTAGGGTGTTTTTTTCTTGGTTTATAATGTTATGTAGGAGATACAATGCTGTAGACTGGACACTTTGAGGTAATTTTTCAAAACTGTAACACATTTTTATAAAAACTGCTAACCTTAGGAAAGAATTGCAACTGTCAGGAACTGCTGGAGACAGGAGCCTAGGTGCTGGATAACTCAATAGATTTAATGAACAAAAATAAACAAAAATACACAGACCTTTGCTGGATACAATAACCAAGTCCAAAAACAGGCTGAATTCAAAAGGCAGGCGGCAGACAAGCAGAAACTGTTTCCAGGCAGAATTCAAGGTTTAGGATACAAGATTCATAGGACAAACCGGCATGGAAATAGTATAAATGACTAATAATCCTGTACAGGAGGGTAGAGAAAACAGGCTTTTATAGTGCTGTAATTGCAAATAGCCCTCAGCTGGATTGGGGGCGTGCACTACCACTGACTGGCCTGCAAATAGCAAACCCAGAGATCTCATTAAGCCAGGCAAGCACCACAACACCTCCTGTGGCTCAAATGGGAAGAGCAGCGCCTGGAACCCAAAAGGTCCCTGGTTCGAAAACCAGGTAGTACCTTACAGCAACTTGGTAGTTTGGAGTACAAATATATACCCATTTTGAAGTTGTTAGAATCTGATCTTTCCAATAAGGTATGTTTTTAGGGTAAACCTACCGTTAGTGGAATGTTTGGCCTTGAGGTTTGGCCAGATGTAGGCAGTTTTGTGGAGTGGTGCTTTGGAAATTTTGTAGTTTACTGCTTTGAAGTTTCTGATCTATAAAAGTGAGAAATCTCCATAAAACTATATATATTTGGTATTGGCGCCTTCAGGAGACATGGAACTTTCCAAATCTGCCAAGTACTCTTGCATAAAATAAATTATGCTTCGGATATATGCGTTTGTATCATGTGAAATATTTTTTTTATACACTTAGAAGCCCATATATTTTTACAGGAGTGGGATTACAACAAAATTCTAGCATATTTTGAAAGCTTAGATTGTAAACAATATCTTGTTTTGTGGGTGATCTAAAAGCCCCCCCCCATGAAAGTCCCCTAAAGAGAAAGAGCACAAAATGTTCATAAACGGTCTGGCAATAGAAGTTCAAACTTCCAAATTGTCTGGCACCGAAAAGGTTAAAGAGGGTAGCAGGTTATCACTGTTTTGTTTCCACTAATTTGTATTGATTCTTCATATCTTTAGTATCCAACGATATGCTGTAATCCCGTTGTCCACAAACTCAGGCCTGATTGGATGGGTACCACATTGTGACACACTTCATGCATTAATTCGAGACTATCGTGAAAAAAAGAAAATCCTGCTGAATATTGAGCATCGAATTATGTTACGGGTAATAAAGGATGCACTTCTTTTTTTTTTTAAAGGGAGTCTAGAATGGAAGAAAAGCAATATTGGTAATTTATTTCTTTATGTGCAGATGGCTCCAGATTATGATCACCTAACATTAATGCAAAAGGTGGAGGTGTTTGAGCATGCTGTGAACAACACCGCTGGAGATGACCTAGCAAAGTTACTTTGGCTTAAAAGCCCCAGCTCTGAGGTAAAAACATACTCTTAAATCCTGTTCAGATTGATATAAAATTGGTCAACTGAAAACAGTATTTAGGGGTTGGTGGGCTTTGTGTTATTAATTGACAAAAAAAAATGTTTAACTAAGAAAGAGATTATATCTACACTTTTGGTTTTCTGTACTTATCACTCTGTTCTTCATCATTTTATTTACATGATTTTTCTAGGTCTGGTTTGACAGACGAACAAATTACACACGCTCGTTGGCAGTGATGTCTATGGTGGGATACATCCTTGGACTGGGAGACAGGTGGGAATAAGTTAATATAGCAGTGTTTTTCAACTAACTTAAATAGGATTCCATGACAAAAAGAATTGCTATATATATTTATATCAAGGTTTATGATGCACGAGTAAAGTTTTTTTAAGCCTTTCCTTGATAAAAGATTCTCCAGTCTGAGCTATATGTAAAGTTGCTGTGCCATCCTGTCTAATTAAGCTTTATAGTATATACTATATCTGGACTGCGGATCATGCATGGTTTGATTTTTGTCATTACAGTCTTATAGAGATTTACCACCCCTCTGTTATGATCAAGAGGAAAATTAGGGTTCAAGTAGAATTAAAGCGTCCAAATTATGTGAAAAAAACTTGAGATGCATGTAGCTATCACAATAGTTTAGTTTGTGGTCCTCAAGCTCACCCCTCTTAATGCATTCTAATTTTCAGCTGTAGCATTTAATATTGACCCATTTCCATTTAGTCATTTTATTGTTCCTTCTTTCTCCCTTCAGTGAAGCCGTCTTTGTCTGTGTGTGTTCACAAGCTGATGGCTTTGTTACCTTGCAAACTGTGAATGAATTAAGGAATATTGAAGCACTAAAATATTTTTACTTTTTATACAAGCTCTAATTATGTTGGGGAAAAAAAAACAATTTTCTGTTAATGGGACTTGTGTCTTTGTAATCTCTATTTTATTTTGAGTAAACTTCCATTCCATTAATAGGAACAAAACAGAATGTAAAAAATCATACTTTGCACTTTTGGGAGTTGATTCCCTCATTTAAGACAACATCAAGACATTTTTCAATCAGTGCTTATGATTTGCAACTTCTACAGAAGAAAAAATACAAGCAGCCCAGTGTCTGTTGATTAAATCTCAGTGACCAGGGGGGGCTTGTTAATTTTCTTCACAGCTTAGTACTGGGGCCATAACAGTTGGCCAGGACTGACAGATATTCCGCAACAGGAGTTCCATTTCTTTACTGATTTCATGTTTCCCTGGTGGTTTGAAAAATGAAAAGTCAGTGGGGGTTTCATGGGAGTTGTTTGATCTCATATATAAAGAGCTAGAAGTCGCTCAAGCCTCATTGTATTCTCCAGCTTTCTGTTTCAGGAGACTTTGTAAAAACAGTGCAATACAGACAGTGGAATCACTTTAATGATGCACAAGTATTGGTGCTCTGTTCTCACAGGAAGAAAGTGGGCCATGGCACTTTGACTGATAACCTCCTTTGGTACTCATGAAATAATTTTCCCTCGGAAAACACACAAGCACATTTGCCAAACGGTTGTTTGTTATTTAAAGGGCAAGGAAAGGCAATGGAATAAAATCCCATTTTTACTTTCTTTCATGAAAAACAAATCTATCTCAAATATACTTTGATTAAAAAATGTGCACCGTTTTTATAAGTAACCTGACTATGCAGTGAAATTCTCCCTTCATTTACTGCTGTGGATAGGAATTGTCAGACGGTCCCTAACTTCTGGCAGGGAAACAATCATACTTATGAACAGCAGGGGGAGCCCCTGCCTTACTTACCAGCCATGCAAAACTCAAGCAGCTTTGTTTTTTTTATCATTTATGACGATCCCTAAGAAGCCCAGACCGCACTGAGCATGTGTATGTAGTCTAGTCTTGCAAAGATGTATAACAAAGTTACAAGATGACAGCCCCCTGTGGCCAACTTTGAAAGCATAAATCATTTGTTTGATTAGGCTTGTGGTGCAGTAAGTTCATGTTTATGTTTAGTATACAGCATTTCTAGCCTTATTCTATTTTAGACTTTCCTTGTCCTTTAAACCATATATTTTGCTTCGTTTGATATTATAGTGTACATGATAAGCTGACCCATTTAGATTTCTCTTCTGGTAGCTCTGACTGCAAATTATCTGAAATTCACAGTTTAGTAGCAACATTTTAACCATAACATTTTGCCTGTTTCCTTACTGAATGTATGCTCCTGTTGCATGACCTTATATACATGTCTATTCAAGACCACACAACATTTTTCAAATCAATGTATTTTATGTACTCATGAGACTTCAGAATGGTATATTATGATTATACAGATTGCCTCACCAGCATAAGCAGTTCAGAGAAAAGTATACCAGTTTTGTTTGCTATTGCAAATTGTTTTTTTGTAAATGTGCTGTGATGTATTTCTGGAAAAAATCAGAAATTGTATATTTAACGTATTGTTAGTTCTGTTTCCAAGCCATTTATACTTGGGGAAAGTCTTCCAAAATTTCCTGTATTTGTGGGCACAGGAAGTGACGTATAGATGTGATCTGTTTATCTTTAATTTAGTATCACATAAAAGGCATCCAAAATACACTGGATGAATATGTTGCAACTAAAGGATGATGCAAATGATTTGTTTCCATTGTGTGTGCAGGCATCCATCTAACCTGATGCTGGATCGGCTCAGTGGCAAAATCCTACATATAGATTTTGGGGACTGTTTTGAGGTAATCACAGTTGTTAAAGACAGTATGATATTAACCATTTCCTTGTCGACAGGCAGCTCTTTGAATTTGTTGCCATCCTATAAATTCATGGAAAATACTGAAAATATAGAATGTACTACAGCTGCATGTTGTTCATTTAATGCAGGGTCAAAGTTCCCTCAAACCTGATTGTTTCTATTTTTCTAATAGGAATATTTAGGATGGTATTTATAATTCCTTTGTCAACTTTTAAGCTTTTCTAAATGTTTATTAGTTAATATTATGTAAAGATACTGTAGTGGAGAATGTGATTTAATCTATAAAAAAAAAAGTTACTGTCCCTTGCATGTCCTGTTACTTATATAAGTATTACTACTTCTTGTATTGCTTTATGGTTGGAATTCTAGATACTGTATACATGAAAAATGAAGCCAAGTGTTTCACAAGACACACAGCAGGAGCATTTACACTGTGTCTGAAAATACTTTTGTACATTTACTACAAGTTTTTTATCTTTTCTAGGTGGCTATGACAAGAGAGAAGTTCCCTGAGAAGATCCCATTCCGCCTAACACGGATGCTAACCAATGCTATGGAGGTATGTTGTATATGGTATATATTTGGGGCTTTAAAGAGTAGGAAAGTAGAGATGCTGATTAGTACACACACACATTTATATATTATAGTAAATTGTGCTGGACCCTTTTTGCAGGTGACAGGACTTGATGGAAATTACAGGATAACATGCCATACAGTGATGGAGGTATTACGCGAACATAAAGACAGTGTCATGGCGGTGTTAGAGGCGTTTGTATATGATCCTCTACTGAACTGGAGACTGATGGACAGTAAGTAATATCATATAATATTGATAAGTCTGTTGCAGACCCTCATTTAACTCCTTAAATAAAAGGTGTCCACATATTCTGAGTTTCTAATAATTATTACATTGGAATGTTTTGGTTATATAATTCACAAATTATAATTTGCAATGCTGCTTTACTAATGGCACATGCTGGCAGAGAAATGGTCCAGTTTACTCTAGCAACCAGTCAGTGCATTGGGTTAGAGCCTGGTATGGAGACTGTTCATGGAGACTTTTGGAGAAAAGTAATATAAAAAGTAGAGACCATTAAGATTGTAGCAATAGTTTTGCAGCTGCAAGGGTCAGTGACTCCAATTTGAGAGCTAGAAAGAGTCAGTAGAAGACACCAAATAATATAACAAAATCAAGATCAATTGAAATTTTGCTAAGAATAGGCCCTTTAAGGGCAATGGTACTTTGAGAAATGTTGATCCCCGGAGGCAACAGAGTACTTCAAAATACCTTTCAATTTCTTTCTTTCTATGTGAAAACAGACCTGACAAAATTGTGTGAACATGCATTCCTCTGCATTTATGCACAAGTATGCAAAGAAAAAACATGGAGTAGCTTTACATGATTAAAACAGCAGGCAGAGCCAGATTAAGACTAAACAGGGCCCTAGGCAAGATAATTATAACAAGATAGTTCCCATTCTCTATTCATTCTTCCTTCACATTCCAAAGTTTTTAAATGGTAAATCCAGTATGCCTCTTTTCTTAATAATCTTTTGTCATAGTCGCTTTTTTTCATTTGAAACCCAGGCTTATCAATAATTTGAAAAGTAATACACTACTTTTTTTAGTTTCTGTAGTTTCTCTGGAATCAAATACGCGCTTTGATAATCTAGAGCCCAAGTTTTTTGCCTTTTTATAAACGAAACATGGTTTCCTGTAAAAGAATATCCCAATGTTTCCTACACTATTTCCACCAAATAAGTACATTTGTTGTATGTAGATTATATGCAACTGTGTAGATTTGTATCCACAGACCCAGTGCAGTCTGTATATTCTGATTTTCAGTCTTGCTGTATCAGCTTCTGGAAGATATTATTTGACTCGTGCTGTTTTGATAATTTATGATGATCCCTAAGCTTAACCTTCCAACTGAAGCCCAGGCCACACTGAGTATGTGCACAGTCTTGGTCTTGCAAAGATGTATAACAAAGTTACAAGATGACAGCCCCGGGCCCCCTGTGCCAACTTTGAAAGTATAAATCATTTGTTTGATTCTTCTGGTGCAGTATGTTTATGTTTAAATACAAAATACAGTA
>CM044444.1:59186804-59216463 GCA_024363595.1 Xenopus borealis
CAAATACCTGTAATAAATGGAGCAGCTTTAGATGCCAGAACAGGTATGGGACCTGTTATCCAGAATGCTTGGGACCTTTTACAGATAATGGGCCTTTCTGTAATTTAGATCTCTATACCTTAAGTCAACTGAAATATTGTATAAACAAAATATTCCTAATAGGAGTATTTTGACTGCAATAAGGATTAATTCTATAGTAAGGAAATGTTTTTTAATTACAGAGAAAAAAAGAAATCAATTTAAAAAATCTGAAATATTTAATTCAAATTGAGTCTATGGGAGATGTCCTATAATTCGGAGCTTTCTGGATAACAGTTTCCGGATATTGGATCTCATACCTGTACCTCTAATGAATGGAGCAGCAGCAACTATGGATGCAAGTACCTGTAATAAATAGAGCAGCTTTAGAAGCATGTACCTTGAACAAATGGAGCAGTTATAGATGCAAGTACCTTTCATGAATGGAGCAACTATAGATAGTGTTGGGTGAATCTGACCTGTTTCACTTTGTGAAAATTTGCAAAACTGTGACAATTTTTTTCACTTGATGAAAAGCTTGGCTCATGTGATTCACTCATATTACAAGTGCCTGTAATAAATGGAGCAGTTATAGATGCAAGTACCTTGAATGAATGGAGCAGCTTTAGGTAAGGACTGGCCAAGGGGATAGGCAAAATACATTAGACATTAATCTAAAAAAGCAACTGTTTCTTTTACCAACTATTTGCCAATTATAGTTACAGATCTCCAAGTCCTTCCCCCACATAAGGTCCATCCATTAAAAACCAAAACATACCATACAAGCAAATTGCAAAGTGCTATATAATGTGTAAAATGTTAATTCATGTCATATTCACTCTTATCAAATTGTTTTCTCCATTCAAATGTTTAAATAAACACATTTGGTGTTATTTATGTAAAAAATCATTGAATGTGGACTTTTAGGGGCTTTATTTTGCAGTTTAAGTAAAACCAAGCTCAAAATAGTCATGCCATTAATGCTATTATACTTGCTGTAATGGAAATATAACATAGCATACCATAGTAGTGGTGATTGTGCAAAATAATGTAAAAAAAAAATTATTTAAATAATATAATGGCCAACAATCTGAATTGATTGCATGGATTTACTGCTAAGCTTCAATTATATTTCTCAGAACACTGAAACATATCAAATGTAATACCTCAATCTAAACAATAACTGAAGAATTGCTTGGTTACAGACAGCTCAGTATAAAGGACATATATTTCTTTGTGATCTGAAGGTTCTTCTAATCAGGACCTGTCCATACTCTGCTGGATCTTAACTTTTCTACATAGATGCTTTATGCTCCCAATGATTTAATTTAATCCAGATCTGCAGTACAAACTCAGTTATTTTGTTATGAAGGGATTGTGGAGTGTTTTGGATAAAGTATGATTGTTGGACATGGGTCAGAGGTAGTGGGTCAGGCCTGCAATGGTAGTTGTTGCTTTAGTAATACTTATGCAGAACTCTAATGACAAGTAATAGTGCCCCCATATCTGTGTACTTGCTAGACTGATATATTTACTATGAATATTCAGAAGGGGATTGTTGAAATAGTGTGATATCATATAGAACTGGTCATCATCTCTGATGAATGGAACAAATCTGACGAAAGGGAAACAACATGCAGAACAACAGGGCTTTTTAGTGCGTGGGTGCGATTGCTGTTTATTTGATTGGCTAGAGAACACTGTAAGACATCCAGCCTGTCGGAAAGTCACTTACCCAATATTTTGCTTTGGCCTTTTCTTCTTTTCCATCAACCACTTTATCCATTTTCATTTATTTTTGTAATTTTATAGCATTAACATATATATTTATTGGTCCCTACTTGTATCCTTCTACAGTTAATCATTATATTTTCACACCCAATAAGAAAGCGCATACCCCCCAACTTCATTTTGTTTAGTCAATCAGTTCTGCCTAGCAACTTGCATTTAAGGGTCCCTTATTCATTAGTGATCTAGTAACATTATTTATTGGGTTTATGCCTGTGTTGATATGTAGAGGCACTCTTACCTGAGCAGGACTTTTTTTGTCTGTTTTGCATTTTGAAGCTTTGATAGAAATACATGTCTACTTGTGTATTTTTTTCAGTGGAACATTAGTTGGCTCTTGTTTGTTTGACTTGGTTGATTTTTTTCAAGTGGTCGGATTTTTGGAACGTTTGCTATTCAGACAAAAACTATAGATTTCTGCATGATAAAAGTATTTTGGGAAGTTCTTATTTTGCAAAGTCATACTACTTTGTAGGTATCTACTTTAAATGAGAACTTATTCCTAACTAATGAAATACATTATGTTTTGTGCTTCTGTACCAGCCCAAGCCAACCACAGCCCCTTTGCAGTAAAGATCTGTGTCTCCAAAGATGCCCCAGTAGCTTCTGCTGATTCACATTCTCTGTGCTGCTGTCACTTACTGAGCTTAGGGACCCACTCACAATATACAGTACAGATAAAATAGAAATGTCACAGTATAAGGCTGATTAGTAATTAATACAGATAATTACTACATTGGAGCACAGAAATCAGTGCAACTAGCATCATAATTTAATAATTAGCCCTGTAGCATCAGCTTATATTACTAACCAACTTCATTTTCTGCTTGATAATTTGTACTGACCACTAAGCTTAGCTCAGAGCCCACTGAGCATGTGAGTATCACAGACACCTTCCAAGATGGTGACCCCTGTGAAAAGTCCTGGATCATTGGTGCTATTAACAAGCTGAAACTTTAGGATGTTAGGGTTCAGTATATTGAATATCGCCCTTTTAACCACATTCATTTTTAACAATTGTATGGTTCTGGGTGTCCCTTGATCTGCTGCTTTGTGTTTACAGAGATGTTTACAGAGCTTTGCAGCTCCCCTAAAGGTGGCAACTTATTGGCCCGTATATCGGGCCCTCCAACGGGCTTTACCGATGGATATCTGTCCGAAAGTTGCCAGATGCCAATCGGACGGGACTAAAACTCTTGTCGGATCGTGGCTGCATCTGTTTGTGGATGTGGTCCCCCAATCCGACTGCCCGTATCTCCTCCTTTGTGATCCAATCGTGGGGCCCTAGGGCCCACGATCAGATCAGCCTGATGTCGCCCACCTCAAAGTGGGCATATATCGGGGAGAGATCTGCTTGTCTGCTAACATCGCCAATCGAGTGGATTTCTCTGTGTATGGCCATCTTAATTCAGCAATGACTGCATCAGTCAGTGTTGGTGAGGGGAGTGTGGGGGAAGCTCTTAGACATAACTCCTCCCACCCTCTACCTTTAGGGTTGCCACCTTTTCTAAAAAAAATTTACCAGCCGGTGAGGGGGCGGGGACAAAGGGGGAGATTGATTATGCAAAAGGGGTGGAGCCACACCATGACACAAAAGGGGAGGGGCAACACACACAATGGCCATAAGCCAGAAAAATCCTGAAATGGGGGGGAGGGCCAAGGGCTTTTTTTAAAGTGTATTACAAAATACCGGCAACTACATTGCCGGTAAATTTCTAATACCGGCCCCGGCCTTGGCAGGTGTTTTACCAGCAGGCTAGTAAAATACTGGCCAGGTGGCAACCCTACCTACCCTGCAGGTCATTCATAGGTCCAGGGTAGGAAGAGGCAGTAGGCCCAGCCTTCATTTGAGCCTTAAGGCAGGAGGTAAAGACAAGCCTTGGCTACACCTCCTAATGCTGCTCTTGCAGCAAGTGCCAGATTTTTCATCTAGTGCTCAGTGCAGAGAGAAGCAATTCAGGAGGCACAGAACCTCTGTAAGTGAATAATATGTGGCTTACTTAGTTCTCTTACACTTGCGCCTACTGGGTAAGTAAATTATCCCTAAAGTCTCAAAAATACCCATATGGGGATAATTATGACATTTATAGCATGGGGTTAGTTGACAACTCAACTGAGTTTGAGTGCTCTTGAGCTTTTGAAACATTATTAGATTTACTGTTTCTTTTGCCTGCTCAAAGGGTGACACAAACATCCACATTGATCTAATGCTGTTATTTCCAGCTAAAAATTCATAATACATAATATGCATAATATACATACTGCCATTTGTATGTGTTTTTCATTGACATGAATGGGAAGTAATGGTAGACAGCTTGTATTTTGAGCGTAAAATCAGTGGGTAAAATATCCCAAATCGCTACATGGAAAATAAGCCTAATTGTTTATTATACTCACTCAAATCTATTTTTATTTCCTTTCTTCAAACTTATGACATCCCTGGAGCATGATACATGTATATATGTGTTTTCACAGATTATCCTGCTCGATGTTCTATAAACTACAGGTATTGCACAATCACTGCTGTCTCGTTTTTTACTGATTCAGCACTTATTCGTTTCAGCTATTAAATATTTTTGTTATGAATGTACTGTCAGGTAGACCTTTATTAAATACACAAAGCCATTAATCATGTTTTACTGTGCAGTTATAGTAATTCTCCCAAGCAGCAAGTGGATCAGATTATTTTCTCATCTCTTCTTACTGATGATACCTCAGATTGCGTAATGTATGTTAGGCGTGATTCACATTGAAGACTCTTTTGTTTCCCATTCACCCCAATCATCTTAAACATGGATTCAGTTGGTTGTGGCTTTAGGTTATGCACAATTTAACACCGACAAAAACATCTAAAGAGAAAATACAGGTTATTAATTTTAATTTGCTATTTGACACTTCACCCCTTTTACTTATTATTTCTGATGAATCAGTATGGGCCAGATTCTATTCAATGAGAAAAACCCAACTCAATTCCAAATTTACCCATAGGCTTTTATTGAGTTTTCATGAGATAAACCACAAGGTACATTTTCTGATAAGAGTATTCTTATAAGAGTATTCACTATTAAGAATTGAATCAGACAGGTTATTGTACTTCCTTTGTATGGCTATTTATTACACATTGGGGAAAAAAACATGTATTGGGCCAGATTCAGTTCAATGCAGAAATGTACATCATGTTTACCATGTAAAAACTCTGGAAGTGATTAGAATATATACCTTTCTATTGTGAAGTAAATAAATATATGAACCTGTATGGAAAACCCATTTTTGAGGTATACAATTAATTAATCAGTAGCACATTATACCTTTACATTTGTCACAATTACAGGACCAGTAACATCACAATTTTTCAACCAAATTGTTAGTTTGTCTTCGTGTTTTTTTTCTAATTATACTAACAAATGTTTTAATTTTTTTTTAATGTTACTGGTCCTTTAATATGTGCAATCCAGGGTTGGGCTGGCCTGGCAGGATGCTGGGATAAAAACCTGGTGGGCCCCAGCCAATATGGGCCCCTTGTTTCTTTTTGTGCATGCATGCATCCTTTTTTGCGCATGCGCATGTCTCTTCTTTGCGCATGCGTGTGGCCTCAGTAGGAGGTCAGAAGGGGGCCCTGGGCCCCCCAGTCCAACCCTGGTGCAATCAATAGTAATCCCTATGCTATTTAAAATATCAGGGTTCAGAGAAAGTACTAATCAAATTGCCTATACTGGTACATAATTAATCTATTTTTTTCACTATTGTTTATCCACATCGCCTAACAGACTATCAATTACTGACTACGAAAGGGGATATCAGCTATTGATGGATGTGCAGACAACTCTATTAAAGAGAATTCACAAACAAAGAAATACAAGTGGAGTTATGAAATGTCACACCATCCATATATCATAATACTGATGTGATTAGAGAAAGTTAATCAAACACATAATACAAATATATAATTGTTTGGTAATTAAGACATAGTTCATTGTGATACAATACATTGATTAGAATTCATCAAGTGTGTGTCTCATTATTGTGAAATTAAATCCCTTTGGATTCTCAATTAATGAAATATAAAGTGCTTGTGTACATACAGTGACGAAGTATTTCATCTCAATGGCTCCCTATGTAATTCATGTTCAGCAGCAATCATACTTGATTAATTCATCACATTGTTAAAAAAGGAAAGCACCTAGTTCATGCTTTAAAAACAATTAAAAATAAGAAATGCATTTATCAGTTGCGGGAATCACTGCTAAACTGTAGCTTTGGGTGTACTGTATACATGGCAATGTTCACTATATATATATATATATAGACATACAAAAATAAATATATAAATATTCTGTGTACAGAATATCCAGAATGTTTGGGATCTGGCATTTTCCAGATAACAGATCTTCCCATAATTTAGGGCTACTAGAAAATCATGTAAACATTAATAACCCTAAATGTTATGGGTTAAGTATATCTTAGACAGGATCGAGTACAAGGCACTGTTTTATTAATACAAAGAAAAAGGAAATAATTTTTTAAAATTTTGATTATCTGGATAAAATGGAACTCCGAGGTAACTTCTAATATCCTCATATTTTGCAACTGGGGTTACTTTATTTATTAGAATACACAAGTTTCAGTGAGTCATTTGACAGAAATGACATCAGAACTCACCGTTTATAACTGATGACATCAGAACTCACCGTTTATAAGGATATGATTTACAAGATATTTACGGCTTTTGTGTATTATATATATATATATATATCAGGTAAATTCAGGAGCACTCACAGAGATAATACAACTCGAGTTTTATTGAATTTTTACAAGCTCCCCTACATCAACAAACTTCAATAAAACTTATCTCCGTGAGTGCTCATGAATTTACCTGATGTATGCCTTTGATGAGGAGCACTCGGGTTCTGATGCAGTGATGGCGAGTGCTGATGCATAGTTTGACTATACATACTGTTAACAGGTTGAAGGTATCGCATTCACAAGACTAATAATAATTAAAGATTTTTATTATTTTCACAAAGGAAAAACTGATGTTTCAGCAATCTCTCTCTCTCTCAATTCAAATTATCAAACGATCGAATATCAAAAATTTGATTGATCAATAAAATCGTTAGTATAGATTTTAGCCATTCAATCGAATTTTTTTATTTGATCAATAAAAGTAGGAAAAATCCTATGGGAGCTTTCCATAGGGATATATAGCAATTTGGTAGGTTTTATCTGCCGAATTGTTATATCGAATTTTTTTTAAAGGGCCAGAATTTCGACAATCGAATTTTCGATAGTCGAATAAGCCCAAAATAAATTCGAATTTGATTCAAATTTTCACCTTGAATCAAGTCGAACCTTAGTAAATCTGCCCCTAAGGGTTCTTACACATTAACGTGTTTCTGCATCTTTTTGAGTGCTTCAAAATGCACATATTATGCTTATATGCATCTTTTTAAATGCAACTATACCATGTATCCACTATAAATGGATACTTAGCGTTAGGGTTACCACCTGCCTGGTTTTTGGGAGGGCTGTCTGGGTGAAAACTGCCTGCCCTAATTTCCAAATTAGGAAATCCATAGAGATCTCTTAAATTATTAAAAATCTGCCTCTCAAACTTGTGTCAAACTTGGAATTAAAAAACTATAGGGCAGATTTACTAAGAATCGAATTTGAAGCAGCTCCTGAGTTTGAGGGTTAAAAAACCCTCGAATTCGACCATGGGAATAGTGTGGGAATTAAAATCCTTCGAATTTGTATATGGAATTTGAAGGATTTTATGTAAGCCAATTCGGTAGGTTGAAACTGGCGAACTAGGCAGTCGAATAAAAATTTACAGGGGAAGTTATTTAACTGTCGAATATTCAAATATATTTTTAATCGAATTATTCAAATCATTCGATTCAATCGAATTTTCAAAATTCACTGGTCGAAGTGGTCTTCAAAAACATTTGAAAATTCGAATTTGAATCTTTTTGAAAATTCGATCGAATTTCGAATCCTTCATGTGAATTTGATAAATCTTCTCCTAAGTGTAAGAGCCCTTAAACTTGCTCTTTTTGGTCTTTAAGCTGCCGCCCAACTCATTGCTTTGGGACCCTCTAGATGGAAATCAGGCTTTGACCTGGCCATGAGTGGGGTTGTGTTAGTGATGCCATTACAATAACACTAAACCCACTTACATTGCTACTGAAATAGATTTTGCTTGCAGTTAATAATTTAAAGGCAGTAATAAATATTGTTAGTCACACAAATTGACAGCTTCTTGTAACCTGGTGCCAACGTACCATACAGCTCTAATAAATGACTGTGTGTTTCTCCAAGCTGTAAGGAAAATCTTTACATATTGCATTAAGGTGCTATCATAAACATGCAAAGCTCTTGCAGTTTGGAGAGGGAGAATTTATTTCTGTGTACTAGAATAAGGAGATGCATTTCCTTACTTAGATCTAATTTGCTTAGCTAGGATTTCCTTACAAAGGAATGCCAAATTCATTACTCATCCCCAAAGCTCTCAATTCTGAGCAGCCACCATCAGGGCTGCCAGTTTGAAAAGACATTATATGATTTTAAAGCATTACTGCTTAGCTTTTAACATGGGCTTAAGCAGCATCTACCAATACAAACCAACAAAGCCATTCTCTTTTGCAGCAGACATGCCTTTTTGGTGACATCACTTGTGGCATCCTTTTATAAATAGAAATAGCTCCTTTGACACATGACCTTCACTCATTTTCCTTATCTAAACCACAACCATTCTGGGGAACTGTTGTGTGTTCCTGTTCTGAAAAGCTCTGCGTTTTTCTGACCTTTACAGTATTGATTTGTGAGATTGTAATAGAATTATTGCATTTTAATATAGTAAATTACAAAAATGGAAAAAAATATAATCTACCACTTATGTAAAGCATCTACAATATCTATATACAGAATGGAAAATATGATTCTGTCCTGTGGAAGTAATCTGTACAGAGAGGGTATCACATTTACACAGGTAACACTCTAGTAGTGATATACTGTAGATTTCTACAGCATTGGAACTGGAACAAAAATCACATTGGTTTCCTTTTTAAACCGTCCATCTTAATGCTTAGTGGTTCTCATGACAAACATTATTGTAGGTCAGTAGAATAACTGGATGATTCCTCGGTTTTATTTTTCATAAACCTGTTTATTTGGAGGCCAATGCTTAGAGTTTAGCAGATCGGGAAGACCCATCGGAAGCTCCCATACATGGGCAGATAAGATATCAAATTGGTCCAAATCACCGATATAGGCAGCTTTATCTGCCTGTGTATGTATTGCCACCTTTACTAAACCAAGCAACCTGTTAGAAATCAGATTGCAAAGGGTAATAATTTGTTTGCAATAAAGTCCCTCTTATGTGCTTTGTATGTAATTATAAATATATGAGATCTCTTATACAGGGACTAAGGGAGTTATTTATTTAAGTCCGAATTTTTCTGTTTGAAAGGGGGGAAACTATTTTTTCGTAGAATACCCAGAGACTGTTAAAAGTCTAGAAGTCAATGACAGATGTCCTGTCTACAATTGGAAGATATCATGATGTGTGCTGGGTTTCGGACAATAATCTGAAAAAAATTTGGGCGTCAAATCCAAAAAGAATCATACAATTCAGATTTTTTAAAACAAATATTTAGTCTATTCCCACACCAGAGTTCTCTAGTAAATGTATTGATAAAAAATGTGCACAGGAGTTTGGTTGAAGTGGTTTTAAGAAAATAGTGAAAAATCTTTGGATTTTAGTAAATAACCCCGTTAATATCCAGAAACCTCCAGATTATAACACTCACATAATTCATTGTGATCAATGAAATTTAGTTTTTCTCTTTAATATTAAAACAGTTCCTTGTATTTGATGGAGACTAAGCTGCATATTTTTATATTCCTGGCAAAGTAGTCACATTGCATTTACTTAATACCTAAACAAAATTATCTTCACTAACACTATACGCAACATGTTGCTTACCAACCCATCAGCTGTTGCTCCCAGTGGCTTCAAAGCAGGTGCTTATTTTTGAATCTCTGTTTTGGAGGCAAGTTTTAATTACATAAAAACCATGTTTACTGCCAAACAGAACCTCCTGTTGGCTGCCAGTCTACATAGGGGCTACTATGTTCCCAGGAACATATTCAGGCTCTTGTTGCTCCCCAACTCTTTCTACATTTAAATGTGGCTCATGGTTAAAAAAGGGTTGGGGACCGCTGCATTAAATAGTAAGATGGGAGGGAGAATGTAGGGAGTGCAGTGACATCTAGAAAGCGCAGAATGGAAAGTGAAAGTAATTGCCTGCCCCTATGCCTAAAGGTGGCCATACACCATAAGATCCGCTTGTTTGGGGAGGTCGCCAAACGAGAGGACTTTAACCCGATATACCCACTATCGGCTGGGCAATATCCCTTGGGCCAAATAATTGGATTACAATGCTGCCAATGGGCGAAGAAGGGTCACAGGACCCCATCAACTAGCCGATGCAGTCCTGGATCACAGAAAAATCTAATTGCTCCATCGATATGTGGCCCATTTTTGGCTTGAATTCGATCAGGAGGACCCGTTGGGGGGCTCCACACACACAGGCAGATAAGCTGCCGAATTGGTTTAAAGGACCGATATCAGCAGCTTTAATTTACTGGTGTGGCCACCTTTAGTCATATGTTTGACAGCTCAGACTTTTAAAGTTTATAACTGGTATGGATGTTTTAATAACAAAAACATTTTGTTTATTTATTATACAACTTTTTATGTCTTGGCAACAGGCCCCTTGTAAGATATGTTGCTCCAAATTAAGGAAAAACCCTCAGGACCCAAGAATTCCAGATGATAGATCTCATGCCTGACTGAAACCCTGGATGCTATACAATGATTGTAGTTGTAGTCTGGAAATCCAAATTAATCCACCAGCAGGGACCATCATCAGGATGTCCTGATCATGATGACAGTCCCTGCTGGACTGAAACATATAGATGTCTGCATTATTATATTTTCTTATTAGAAAGTTGCCATGAGTGCATGGGAGGTGAGTGCTGGTTTTCCATATGTTGTATATATATATATATATATATATATACAATATCAAAAACAGGGGGGTTGTGGGAGCACTCTAAAGGCTTTAAAGAATATATAAGTATTATAAATGCTAATGCATATACACCCAAAACAGGGGTTATTTTGTTACAAAGTTATGATCATAAAATTGATAAGCCACCATACCACGTCAAGGTAAACCCCGAATGGCAGTCCCTAACTTGTTTTATTTATTACGTGCATTCTAGCATTACCTGTATTCAATGTCCGTTGAACCCTGTTTTTTCACTGAAGGCTAAATCCTCCCCAGCCAGCAATCAGGCTTTTAAAGGAGAGATATTCCCAAAACAAGCGCCCAATTTTAAAAGCATAGGATCACCATTAGTTTGCATACAAAAATGCTTGGGTGCTCACCACAGAATGATAATACTATAAACCAACAAAAAATCTGACGTTTCGTCTGGGTCACTTGATAAAGGCTGGTGACCCAGCCGAAACGTCAGATTTTTTTGTGCCCACATTAAACAACTTTAATTTTCAGTAAGTCCTGTGAGTGCCTCCTTTCTTTCTTGGTTTATATATATATATATATATATATATATATATATATATATATAATGATTTTTACAAGTGGAAATCTAGTTATTTGAAGGACAACATTTTTGTGGTTTTAGAGATATTTTAAACCACAATTAAACCCCATTCCTCTAAAGCTACGAATGTCTCTGAAAAGATCAGAATATAACAAGAACAAACAAAAAGAAAATGCTGGTTTATTCTTATAATTACTAGCGAAAAAAATATGAAAACCTGTAAAAGTCCAAGTTTATTAAAAAAAGGTTCAATAAGATATGAGCAGCTCCCATTGACCTCTATGAGACCTCAACATCTTGTATTTGAGTTTTTCATGGTTTTCAAACTTCTTTTAAGTTTTTAAAGAAATACAGAAAAACTATGAATTTTTAGAGATTTGTTGAAAAAAGTTAAACGTAAGTAAATAGGCCCTTTGGGGTATATTTATCAAAGCGTGAAGTTAAGAGTGAAGTTCCGCCACTAGAGGGAAATTCCGCAGCTTTCTATTCATTTCTATGGAATTTTTGAAGGCGTATTTATCAAAGGGTGAAATTTCACTTCAACCATTGATAAATTCGCCTTTCAAATTCCCATAGAAATGAAATGAGAGCTGCGGAATTTCACTCTAGTGGCGGAACTTCACTCTTAACTTCACTCTTTGATAAATTTACCCCTTAAAGTCTGGAAATCCAAATTACAGAAGGATTCCTTATCCCAAGCATTCCAGATAACATATTCTATAAATAAAATAAAATAAAAATAGGAAATAGAATTACACTAAGGGGCAGATTTACTAAGCGTCGAATTTGAAATGAAAAAAAAAATTTGACCAGGGAATAGTGGGGAATTAAAAATTTTTTTTTAGCGCAATTTGATCTATCGAACGAACGAACGATCGAATAGGGAAAATTTTCCAAATTCGATCTTAGGGAATGATCCCCATTTCGGTAGGTTTAATCTGGGGAAGTAGGTGATCGAATTTAAATTTAAAGGGGAAGTCGAATTTGGTCGAATTTGCCTAATTTGCATATTCGAAATTCGAATTCGAATCTTTTTGAAAATTCGATCGAATATTCAAATCCTTCATGAGAATTAATGTGAATTTAGTAAATCTGCCCCTAAGTGTAAAGAATTTAACACTGTAGGATTAACAAATTTAAACATAGCATTTGCCTTCAAATTATAAACGTAGAATTACTATTCATATGCTGAATTAACAGATTAGACAATTAGAAGATTAGAACACAAGATGCAAAATAAGATAAGGTTTGAATATTGTTTAATTTGATCCACTAGTGTTATACATTTGTAAGGTCTACTTAATTGAATATTTAGGCCTTAACTGAAATTATGAGAATTTAATTCTAGAGGTTAATATATTCACTGACCGTTGTTGTAGTGGGCTCTTCTATGCAGCTGATCTAAGTAATTAAAAATAAACACAATGGTCTCTTAGAAAGCAGGGACAGCTATAAAAAGATATACAGGAATGGGACCCATTATCTGGAAACCAGTTATGCAGAAAGTTCCACATTAAGGAGCGGTCATCTCCCATAGACTCAATTTTATCCAAATAATACAAATTTTTAGTTTTTTTCTCTGTAATAATAAAACAGTAGCTTTTACTGGATTCCAACTAAGATATAATTAATCTTTATTGGAATCGAAATTGGGGTTATTTAATGTTTACATGATTTTCTAGTAGCCTTCAAGTCAAGTCAAGTCAAGTCAAGTAATTATTTATTGCCATTTGTACCAGGAGTACATAGGAATTTCTTTTGCAGCATAATGCAGTAAGACACATGTTCAGTTTACAGTGTATGATGATGTTTACATGTATGGACACAGAGAAGGGGTAAAACATGAGTCGGTTGTTATAAATTATAAATTAGACCAGATTAGACGATCTAAAGATCATTTGGACTGCGTGATTTGTTGGATAAGTGATTCTATTTAACTTATCAATGAAACTCATTTGCAGTTAGCCTAACAGCCCTTGGAAAGAAGCTATTGAATAGTCTTTTGCTTCTGGTTTTTATGCTTTCAGGCCTTCTATATCTCAGTGAGTAGTTAGGATTGTGCCAGATGAATATTTCATGTCCTGGGTGGCTCTGGTCAGAGGTGATGGCTTTGATTTTTTTCCTGCATCTGGCTGTATCCAGATCACATAGTGATGGGAGAGTGGTGGAGATGATGCGTTCAGCATGGTTAACCACCCTCTGGAGAGAGTTTCTTTCCTGTTGCGTGATACTACCATACCACACTGCTATGTTGCCAGTTAGAATGCTTTCAATCGTGGCTCTATAGAAGGTAATTTGTGCAGACCTATTTACTCCACACCTTTTCAGTTTCCTGAGGAAATGGAGACGTTGGTGAGCTTTTCGGATTATTGCCTTGGTGTTATCCGTCCATTTTAAAGAATCTGCAATGTGTATACCCAGAAATTTGATGCTGTCAACCTGCTCTATTCTGGTGTTTTCTATGTGTAATGGATCATGTTGTACTGAATGTTTCCTAAAATCGATGATCATCTCTTTTGTTTTAGCTGTATTCAGCACCAGGTCATGCTCTTTACTGTATTCGATGATTCCATTTACTAGCTGTCTGTATCCAGTTTCATCATTTCCTTTGATAAGGCCAAGCACAGTTGTATCATCTGCAAACTTATAGACTTTGCAGGTTTCTATAGAAGAAGAAAAGTCAAAGGTGTAGAGGGAGAAAAGCTTGGGGCTGAGACAGCATCCTTGTGGTGTACCTGTGCTGGTAAGAATTGTGGTGGATGTGCTATTCCCAATCTTTACAAATTGAGGCCTGTTTGTGAGAAAGTCTGAGATCCAGTTACAAAGGTGTTGAGGCAGACTGAGAGCTACAAGTTTATTTATAAGTTTTTGTGGGTTAATGGTGTTGAAGGCAGAGCTATAATCAAGGAACAGCATGCGTACGTAGGTGTTTGGTTTTTCAGGTATGAAAATTCAAATAATGGAAAGATCAGTTATCCCCCCCCCCCCAACACAGAGGGAGGAACCACAGACCTTCCATGGCAGTATTCCTCTAGCAATATGTTGTTAAACAACAACCCTCAGCATTAACTTAAGGAGGGACCTGTAGTGCAGCAACCACACAGATGGTGATTCCTTGGGATTCTGTCATGCTTTTTACTATGTAGTTTTTTTAGGGATGCACCAAATCCACTAATTGGGATTTGGCCAAATCTCCAAATCCTTCATAAAAGATTTGGCAAAATACCGAACCTAATCCGTATCCAAATTTGTATATGCAAATTAGTAACAGGAAGGTAAAAAGTGGAAAAAACTATTTTACTTCCTTTTTTTGTGACAAAAAGTTATGTGATTTCCCTCTGATTTGCATATGCAAATTAGGATTTGGTTCAGTCAAGCACAAGGATTCAGCCAAATTCAAATCCTGCTGGAAAATGCCAAATCTTGGCCAAATTCCGAATCCTGAATTCAGTGCATCCTAGTTTTTATTTCTAAATTACACTGTTTACACTGCAAATAATTCACTCTGCAATATAACACTTTGTTCCTAAATCAGCAAGTGTATTGCCTAGTTTGAATTCCAAGGTAAGGTAAGATGTATGGGAACACCTATTTAGTTTCTTAAATACACCAGAAGGACCATGGTGTGACCATGGGGGGCTGCATTGCTAGTGCAGAAAGCACTACTACTAGAAGAGCTGGATTTTCATTTTAAAAAGCTGAAATTCGACTACAGTATTAAGGTTACCAGAAGTGACTTTTTGCCTAGCTCGGGGGTGTCCAACCTACGGCCCGAGGGCCACATGTGACCAGGATGGAGATGAATGCGGCCCAGCTTGAAACCCTTGGTTCCCGAGGAAACTTCATGTTGCAAAGGATATAGGAGTAGGCAGAAGGGTGGACTCTGCCCATTTCCCAGTTAGTAGTAATAATAATAATTTAATATGTCTGTTTAATATCCACGTGTCCTATATTCCAGTGTATAGCTCTATCTGGTTATCCAACTGGTATTGTAGTTCTTTACTGTGCATTTTCTTTACTTTTACAAATCAAAAGTGTTTGTGTATTTCATGTGCGGCCCCAGACAATTTTTCTTTTTCCAACGTGGCCCAGGGAAGCCAAAAGGTTGGACACCCCTGGCCTAGCTGCTCACTGCCATGTGATTTAAAGCAGTGTTTCTCCACCCACATTTTATTTCACTAGTAAAGGTGACCACATGTGGGCCAGTGTCAACCTGGGGGGGGCTGCCACATCAGGGGCCCACACACACCCCAGCTGCAAATTTCCCTTTGTTCTACCCCCCACCAGCGAATACCTTCTTATTCTCGAGGCAGGGATCAGAAATAGCGCAATTTATCAGTGGCTCGGACATTCGTGGGGAAAGGGTCTGGGCTGACATTGCCCAGGCGCCCTTTGGCTTTTCCCAGTTTCCCAATGGCCGAGTCCGACCCTGATGTGGGCCTATTCTGTATGGTATCTGAACAATCAGTTCAAAGACTAAATTGAAACATACTATATGGGTGGCAGCTTTATGAAGTATGAAAATTGTTGTTTCAGGGGCAGCTCCTCTTCAGTTCTTCATCTGATGATGCACCATGAAGATCATTTACAAAAATCGCACATACATTACACAATTTGTATGACTATCATAGATAACTATCATAGTTATCTAGGGAGAATATTTATTGTCTGGGATACATTTTGTGTGTTTGTTTGTGAGAATACATATAGTTTAGAATTAATATTTGCTGAAGAAATGTTCACACATAAAACATGTCACATATAATAAATTACTTATAATATAAATTGTTGCAATTACTACAGAAGTAGGAACATTATCCATTGCATATTTCAAATGCTAATTTAGCTCAATCTATTTAAGCATTAGTGGGGTCATGTGATCGCTTTTGAAAAGAGCAGCCTTGGGACCTATTATTTTCCTAAATAGAAAAGGAAGCACATGCCTGGCAATCAGCTGAATAATAAGCAAAATAAGTGATGTCTCACAGAGAGCTAGCTGATGTTAAGTAATATGGCACTTGGCTTCCAGATTGAGTGCATGGATCCTTTCAACTGAAGCTGAGCTAATGGGTTTTAATGTAAAGAAACCATTTTCAGAGAAAGAAAAAGGTAACAATGGAGAAGGAAGTAAAAGCTTTTGAGGAGCTGATTGTTGATTCAAATGATTTTTATTTGATTGAAAGCTGACCTATTTGATCGAAATAGGTCCATTTTCAATTGAAAAAAAAACACGTTTAAAAGTATTTGATGGTCGAATTTGGAAATTTTTTAACTTCGAAATTCGACTCCACCCACTACAACCAACCAATGCCTGCCAGCTGGTTTTGCATTTGTCTTATGTGCCTTCAACTCTATTCATATTGTTTTAGCTAAATACTTAGCTATCATACTCTTACCATACTTACACAACCATCATTATTAATAAGCATGATAGTCAAGCATATGGCATTAGTCACTGTCGTTTATTACCTATTCAAATATGTAATGCCAGTTGTTGAGACATGTCCAGTTTTGAAACAGAGTTTCTGTGTATAAAAAGTCAAACTTTTAAACTTTTTGTTTTTACACCTCCCCACGGCACTCACCCTCAGCGCCGGAACCAGGTCTGGGGGGCTCCACAACATTAGTACAGAGAGCGCAACTGCGCTTTCTGCACTAGAAGAGCTGAATTTCCAGTGCAATTTTTGCCGACCCTGGCAACCAGGGGGGCGCTGCCTCCTGAAATGAGTGCTTCAACTCGCCTCATTGGCGGAGCACCCCGCTTCATAAATAATTCAATTCATATGGGGTGTTTCCTACAGACAGTAGTAGTGAAAATGATTGTGAGTCAGATATGAGATTGTACAGAGGAAAAGGTTAATGAATGATAGTGAAAAGTCTGCTATTAGCGTGAATCATGTTCACAGTTATTGTTCCATGTCATGAATGGAATATATGTACACTATATCACTATTTCCTTGGTTAATATATATTTGTCAGAGTAATTATCGCAGTGGCAACCCTATATGTCATCATAAAAAATATGTTCTAAAGTTAACTTTCAGCCTGTTCTCATGCAAAGCCTTTACCATTTACTTCTTGCCAACAGTTAAACCGTTATTGTTACAGGTACATCATTTGAATGGTTACATTACTGATGGCGTGTAATGGCTAGCAGTCTTAACAAAATTATTTGTATTTTATGTTGGTAACAAAATTATTTTACTTAGGCTTTTTCAAGTTATATTTTATTGTAATTCTTTGTAAATCGTCCCCTTTAAAAGCCTCTCACTTGAGGCTGCACGTAAATAGTCTTCTGGACTTAAAACTCCTGTACAACAGTTTATAATTCTACTTATCATGTAACCCATGTTTTGTTTGAAACTGGGAGCAAGGCTTGACAGGTGACAGAGCAGTGCAATCAGGCTCTGAATTGTGGCAATGCCCCAAAGGCCAAGGGCAGCATATTTTTCTGGGTGGCATGTCACATGTGGCAGCTATGCTATTCACCAGGACACCTGGAGAGCAGAGGATAAGTAATATCGCATCTAAGGGGGGGGTTCAGGAGGCAGCATCACTTAGGGGCAGATTTACTAAATTCATATTAATTCACATGAAGGATTTGAATATTCGAACGAATTTTCAAAAAGATTTGAATTTGAATTTGGAATATGCAAATTAGGCAAATTTAATTTTATTCGAAAATTCGATGGTCGAATACTTCCCCTTTAAATTTAAATTCGATCACCTACTTTGCCAGATTAAACCTACCGAAATGGGGATCATTCCCTAAGATCGAATAAGAAAAAATCGATCGATCATTTTGAATCAAATTCGATTGAATTCGATCGAACTTCCCTATTTGATCGATCGAATTGCGCTAATAAATTCGAATTTGAAATTCGAATTCGAATTTTTTTAATTCCCCACTATTCCCCCACTATTCGCTGATCGAATTTAGATTTTTTTTTTGGCATTTTGGTAAATCTGCCCCTTAATAGGGCAGAATGGTGTTGAAATCCTCAAATAAATCTGCCCCTGTAACTGCACTGCCCTTAGTTCATACATGATTTTACTCAGATTTATATGTGCACAAAATGCATTTACATTCCATATTTATTATATTCTCATTTAAAATAACAAGAGACAACAGAAGAAGCAAAAGAAGTAAAAAGGAAACTTGTTCACACCACAATAAATGTTTTCGGGATTGCAATAAGGGTGTGACCATCTGTTAGAAACAAACAACTCATCGTTTACATTGAACCATACTAAAGTATAAATCAACATTTATTATATATTCATGTGTGGGGTCTGTTATCTGGAATGATGATTTCTGGATAAGAGGTCTTTATGTAATTGGGATCACCAGACCTAAAGTCTGCTAAAATAATTTAAACATTAAATAAAACCAATAGGATTGCTTTGCCACCAATATACTGATTTATTATTACAGATAAAATGAAAATCATTTTTTAAAATTTAAATCATTTGCCTATAATGGACTTGTGCTCGGTTAAAATTTTGTTCAAGTTATATATAATATAATATATATATATATATAAGGGATGTACCAAATCCACTATTTTAGGTTTGGCCAAACCCCTGAATCCTTCCCGAAAGATTTGTCCGAATACCGAACAAAATCCGAACCCTAATTTGCAGATGCAAAAAAATGTTTCTTCCTTGTTTTGTGCCCAGAAAGGCACGTGATGTCCGTCCCTGACCCTAATGTGCATATGTAAATTAGGATTCAGTTCGGCCAGGCAGAAGGATTCAGTGCATCCCTAATATATATATATATATATATATATATATATAATATATATTATATATATATATATATATATATATATATACACACACTGTACTGTTTGATTCCCAAAGTAGCCCCATTAGAGGGATTGAAATTCTGCCTACCCCTTGTTCTTGCATGCATGGCCAGAACAAGGGGTAGGCAGAAGAGGTGCATATTTAGGGTACAGCAGGCGTGTGGGGCGGATTGAGGTGCTAAACTCATACCTCTTCTGTCTGCTTACCCCTAGTTCAGGCCTTTCTCCCCCTTTGTCTATAGATTTACTTAATGCTTCGATTTTAATGATTAATATAATGTACATCATACAGTATTTAGGGAACAGATTGTCTTAAAGGGGTGGTTCAGGTATAAGTTAACTTTTAGTATGTTATATAATGGCCAATTCTAAGCAATTTATCATATGGTCTTCATTATTTATTTGCCTTTTTCTTTTGACTCTTTCCAGCTTTCAAATAGGGGTCATTTTGATTTTTTTTCGCAATTTTATCAAGTTTTTTTTTTCCCCACACAAGAAATTTTCTGAAAAATGTAGTGATAACTAGAGGGGGAAAGTACATGCGGATTTGTTCAGAGTAATTTTCAAAAAATTGTGAGAACTTTTTAGATTTTGATAAACAACCGCATAAGAGTTAACTCAAACAGTGTCTTTAAAATGTTGATGCAATATAAAATTGTGCACCTTAGTGGACTTGTGCAATAATCTGTCGACTTTAGAAAGCCTTGTCCTTATCACCATCTCCTTTGCATCCTGTGCATCCTAACTTGAGAAGGCAAGAGGGGAATTTCTACATGCTTCCCCTCCTCACTGATAAATATAATGCGAATGCATTTTGACGGCACTGGGGAAAGCTCAAATCCTTGTGCTCAATTATGGAATGAAAAGATCGACACCAGTAGGTAGCAATGGGAAAAAATGGGGCAATGTGGAAAAAACATGGCAGCTTACACCTCTTTATTGCACTTTGCAACATCATCAGTATATGGCCCACCAAGAAGGGACTGTACAAAAAATGGACTGGGCCTGTTGTTTTTTGCACATTGAACACTGACTTCCTATTCATAAATAACCCCTTGTATATTTATCTTTATCAAATCCCTCACTCAATATTGCTATCTGTTGTGTTACGGAAAATGATGATCAACAGCCCCCTCTGTCTGTAATGCTATCTGTAGTGTAAAGGAAAATTGTTATCAATTGCCCAGTGACTCATTGCTGATCATCATCATTTTAGCTCCAAGACAGTACGACTTTTAAATATGTCCTTTGTTCTATGTTTTCTTTCATACTGTAATTCTGGCATTACTAATATAGAAAAGGCTAACAGCTAGTAGGAATCTTTGGGTCACTAGAGAGGGGAAAATGTTGCCAATGTTACCACATTACTTCATAAGAACTTTTCACTTGCAATAGCTTTTAGAAGCATTTTAAGACAATCTACCATTGGTCTTTGTTTTTGCGTTTTTCGAAATACATAATATTCTTTGCTCTGCAGCTCCCAAGCTAGGAGTTTCACATGCTGTCTGGTTGCTAGGGCTTCTTACTGCATCTATCAATGTGAAGTAGCTTCATTATGAGTTGTACAATATTATGTAGGAGTGGACTTCTCAGGTCATTTTCATAGAATATAATGCTAAAAAGTCAGCATTTGGTTTTGAGGTCCAGTAATTTGTACCTTGGTGTCCCATTAACATGAAATTGTGGCCTTTTGATTCAAATTTCTTGTGTTCTGATTGTTCATACATCTGCAGTAAGGGGCTTTAACAGAATTTTATGCATTTATAAATGCTTGTTCACTTGAGCCTTTAATTTTGCCCTTTGCTTCAGCTCTGACATGTTCCCACCCCACCTAAACATGCTGCCAGGCCTGGATTTGTGGGGAGGCCACCTAGGCCCGGCCCTAGGGCGGCAAGATTTTAGGCGTCCTGCTGCCCAACCACACCCACATTGGTCCAGAAATTTTAATTTCCTGTGTGCCAATTCCCATTGCTCTGTCCCAATGATGACAATTTCAGCAAATGAAAGGGAGGGAATGGGGCGACAAACAACAGTGGGCCTAGGGTTGCTCGCTATATAAATCCGGCCCTGTTTGCTGCTAGATATAAATGTACCCAAAATGAATAATGTTACTGGTTACTGGCTTTTTGATAAACTATTATATATTAGTGAATGGATTTCTCTGCAGAAGAATGTCATATGATACAACTAATGTTTTGTATTGTATTGTATGTATCAACAGTCAGGGGTTGAGACAATATGCAATAATTTTTTGTTCGGCAGCTCCAGTTGCAAGGGTTTACCTTAGCAACCAGGCTGTGGTTTTAAAGGAACAGTAACATCAAAAAATCAGTGTTTTAAAGGGCTGTGAGGACTCATCCTGGTGGTATAGTGGGCCGGCAGGGACGCCCAGCGTGCCTTCTGTGGGGACGCCTGCCACATTGATCTTTTCCCTGCTTTGTTGGTTCCTCTATGACGCACACGGTGTGCCCTTCCAGGTTTTATACACAAAATACCCCATACGCAAATGGGTTTTTAAAGGGACTTTGAAATAGAACTCATTGCCCATTGTTTGGTTCTACTAGTTAGTTTCCTGGGTGCTATATTCTGAATCTGACTCCTGTTTTTTACTCCTGCCTGCCGATTCTGTATTCCGTGATCCTACTAGTTAGTTTCCTGGGTGCTATATTCTGAATCTGACTCCTGTTTTTTACTCCTGCCTGCCTGCCGATTCTGTATTCCGTGATCCTGACCCTTACTTGTTGTCTGCTGTTCTGAACAACGTTATCCTGACCTGTGCCTGCCTGACCATTCTGATTGAACTCCCGGTTTTGACCCTTGCCTGTTTGATTCCACTTGAACTCTGCCTGCACTGACCCAGCTTGTTTGACTACGCTGTCTATTCCAAGAATTGTGCTTTCCGTCCTAATCCTTCCTAATGATCGTGCCCCATTGCTTGTCCAGAAACTTCACTTCGCTTTTCTCTTCATAAGACCTGATGGCATCTGATTAGCAGAGGGCTTCTGCCGAGGTGAAAGGCAGCTGTTAGAGGCAGAAGCAAGAGCCGTGACCAGGGAGTCTAGCATTGGTTCTGTATTTTGGGTGTCGTTCGTGACAAGTTCCCTGCACTGATAAAACTGCTGTGTTTGCTTCAGAAACACTACTGTGTAGCAATGGGGGCAGCCATTCAAAGGAGAAAAGGCTCAGGTTACACAGCAGATAGCAGATATGTTCTGTAGAACGTAATGGTGTTATATGGTATCCACTATTGTGCCATATAGCCTTTTTTCAATTTCCGCCATTGCTATACAGCAGCTTGTTTATATGAACTATAGTAGTGTTTCTGAAGCAAACAGACCAGTTTTACCAGTACAGGGCAACAGTACATTATATTCTCATTACTTTAAAACACTTACATTTTTTGGTGTTCCTGTTCCTTTAATGAGAGACTAAATTATAAATAGGAGAGGCATTAAACTGAAAGATAAGGAATACAAAGTAACAATAACACTGTAGCCTCACAGAGCACAGAGTTTTTTTTACTGCTGTTTGCAGCGACCCCCATTTCAAAACTGGAAAGACTTGGAAGAGGAAGGCAAATATAAAAAAAACTAGAAAAAATAGATAATAAAGACCAATTGCAAGTAGGAATAGGACATTCTCTAACATACTGTAGGGTGCCCCTATGGCTTTAAGGCCCTACCCTTTTCCTTAGTTACTAGTCAAAATCCTGTGTTTCATTTGAGTTAGCATCAGTGTTATTGGCCAAGAGGTGTAATGACCATTTCCTGTCACTCTTCAAAGGGGTGGGCCTTCCTCTTTGGCTGCTGGTGTCCAGATCGACTGGAGGTGCCATTGAGTCAGGGTACACCATGGCCCAGTAAAGTATGTGCCCTAAAGGGACAGCACCTTTAGTCATTAAGTCGGGGACCAGAAAACAATGACATACATAGTGGCAGGTGTAGCTTCCAGTACTAGTACACTTGTAAGTCAGTCAGGGTTGAGGTAGATAGAGTAGTTCTGAGCTCCAACGTAGGAGTGATAGATTAGAGGAATCTCCCTCAGGCCATATTGCCTGTAGTATAGGGATCCCAGCGGAGAGGGAATCAGGATAGAGGATTTCCCTGAGGTGATCCAGACCTCTACCAGAATATGTCACAGAGGTGAAGTGGGTTATCTGCCAAGTCTGTCCTAAGGGAATGTCAGCATGTGTAACGCTCTGCATATGATGTGCCTGTGCACTTTTCCTCTGAACCACTGTGATCTGAGCAAACCTGAGGACATTATATTGGACTAATAAACAGTTTATTTGTTTGCACCATAAGAACCTCCTGGCGCCCAATCCTTTTTGTATATTTTTGTATGCACAGTAGTCTTCGAGTTGTAGGTGCACAACGTCTGTCTGGGAATGCTTCCACTTAGCAAAGGCTCTGATCCTGAAGAGTGAGTCCAATGTAACCCATACTCCTATCTTAGCTGAGCATTAACTATTTGTGGCTTGCCTAGCCCAAATGAGAGTTACAATACTAAGAGTTAACGTAAAGGTAAACCACCCCTTTCTCTTTTATAAACTTTAGTAAAGCTCAAGGCAAATGCTCATTATTATAGCCTGGTTGTCTACCAACAAAACAGAAAGGACAGAACACAATTGTTAGAACACTATCTGTATGGATCTACTGCACATGGTAAATAGGGAAAGGGACTAAATTCTTTCTACCTTTACTTGGCTTTAAAACGTAAAAATAACAACATAGTAATATTATAGCCATAAAGTGGAAAAAACATATGGAGATGGCAAGTTGCTTGGAATTGTGTTCTGGGGCAGAGAGAGAGGGGAAGAGTGGTGTTTGTTTCCTCTCATTGTAAACCATGAGCATGCTGTCTCTCATCAAACTGCCAATTATTTTCTTCTATTTCTATCCAAGTATGCTTATATAAAATGAGTGCTGCTCTGCAAATATTAAAAGCAATAAAGTATATTTTTTTCACATTCAGACTTGGAATGTGAGCATAGTAAGCTCAGTGTAATTTAATTATTAGCACTCTGTGACTATGATCCTGCCACCCAAAAAAAGATTTAGTTTAACAAGGACTTGATTCAGTATCACTATCACAGCAGCTGGGAAAACCAGCAACTAATGTACTGAACTGTTACAATTATTATTATTATAACACAAATTTTTACTACACACATTTATAAAATGCCAACGTATAAATTCCAAGGCTCTGTTCAATAAATGGCCGTGTACACAGAGCATACAGATTACATGCAAAAATTCAACTGTAACACATTTAAGAATTAAAGGGATCCTGCCCAAAAGAGTTTATAATCTAAAAGCAGTTACTCTCTATTAGTAAAGCTTCAGGTTGGGAAGCATACTCAGCATACTCAGCATACTCAGGATTGATAATCCTGTCTGTCATTGTCTCTTCTGAGTACAGTTTCAGAATAAAGAAAGAATGGGGAACTACTGCGAAAATTAAAATTTAATATTAACTTCATCATAATGAAAAAAAAAACTTTCTAAATACAATCAATTAAAAATTCTGTATTGTTTCTGAAATATCCCTCTCTCAGCATCTGTTTCTCTTCATTCTCTCTTCATGCAGCAGTTGGGTGTTAGATACTCACTGACAGTTGAAGGAGAACTAAACCCTAAACATGAATGTGGCCAAAAATGCCATATTCTACATACTGAACTTCTTGCACAAGCCTAAAGTTCTCAATAGCAGCAATACTCCAAAACTTCAAACTTGTCACAGGGGGACACCATCATGGAAGCTCACTGGGCTTTGAGCAGCTGTTAAGAAGTTAAGCTTAGTAGTTGTCACAAATTATCCAGCAGAAAATGAGATTTGTCTGTAATATAAAATGATGCTACAGGGCTGATTATTACATTCTGATGCTAATTGCACTGGTTTCAGTGCTGCCATTTAGTAATTATCTGTATTAATTACTAACTAATCAACCTTATATTGTGACATTTATATTCTATGTGTACTGTATATTATGAGTCAGTCCCTAAGCTCAGTAAGTGACAGCAGCACAGAGCATATGAATCAGTGAATCAGCAGAAAAGAGATGAGGAGCTACTAGGGCATATTTGGAGACACAGATCTTTACTGCTTAAGGACTGTGATTGCCTTGGTACAGAAGCACAAAACATAATGTACAACATTTCTAACTTCTTCTTTAGTTAGGCTTTAGTTCTCCTTTAAATCCAATATATCTTATAGGGAGGCTTATTTAGCCTAGAAGATGTACTAGAGCTCAACATATCTCTCTACTTGCAGGATTTGTGCAAAAGGCAGTTATTGTTTGTACTAGAATCAGTTATGTGAGTGAGCTCTAATACATCTGCTAAGAATGGAAGTCCCCTTATAAGATATATAGTATCTAACTGCCAATGAATATCTAACACCCAACTGCTGCATGAAGACAGAATGAAGAGAAACAGATGCTGAGAGAGGAATAGTAAACATTAAATTGACTATTTTCAGCTTACATTAAGTTTTAATTTTCGATAGTTCCCCTTTAAACTAAGCGTAACCCCAAGTTTTTAAATTGCCCTTTAATACACAACATCTCAAGATTATTCTACTTTTCTGAGATAATATTGTTTGTTATAAATTCTTATTTGGCATTAACCCTGGACGTGCTGGAGCATTTTGATCTTCTGCCACATTAACCAATAAAATCGTGGCACAGGACAGATGAAAGAACACACCAAAAACATAGTGTGCTAGTCCTATATTTTATTCTGTTGCAGTGTCTATGGCACAGAAAGGGTTACACTTTTTTTTCACTGTACACTTCCTGGTGTGTTAGAATTCATCTAAAGTAACACTTGGAAAGAAGTATTCAGATAATGTAGCATGAAACTCTGGTGGTAAAACAGCTTTGGCTAGCACATTTAACAAATGACAGTTCATCTAATGAGACCAAACAAACATTCATTTCATAAAAGGAATGCCAGGTTTCTGTTTTGCAGCTTTATCAGAAATGTTTTCCAGCAAGTGAAAAGAGAAAAGAAACTATTACAATTTTGTAGGCATTTTTTTGTAGGCTTTTATTCACAAGATAATCAAAGCAGGAAGTCGTTGAGAAAATCAAAAACAAAGGCATTCCTTCCATGGTAAAAATGGCGGCAGAATTTTATGTGATAAGCAGATTTCAAGTGAAGACAAAACAAGTTAAAGGGTCACTATCACCTTGCTCTGAAGGAAATAAAATCAAAATGTCCTTGTTTGATTCTTTACATAATTACTGGTTATTTATGCCACAGAATTTGTGAGTTTCATACGTAGCAGCGTTAGCTCCTGTGCACATCTAAATAAAGATACATACGCTAATGTCAACCCTTGGGCAACAAACAGATAATTCATAGGGTCCCTTCATTATCAATAGATAGGTGCTTAAAGGAAAACTATACCCTCTGAACAATGTAGGTCTCTACAAAAAGATATTGCATAAAACAACTCATATGTAAAACCTTGCTTCATGAAAATAAACCATTTCATAATAATACACTTTTTTTAGTAGCAAGTGCCATATGTAAAACCTTGCTTCATGAAAATAAACCATTTCATAATAATACACTTTTTTAGTAGCAAGTGCCATTGGGTAATTATAAATTGAAAATTGCCATTTTAAAAAATAAAGACAGCCTCCTGGGATCTGTTGCTCAAGCATTCATTTTCAGGGTATAGTTTTCCTTTAAAAGGGTTGTTCACCTTCAATGTACAAATCACTAATGATGCTCTCAATGTGTAACTTGCTTAGAAATTTTTATAACTTCCCAGTTTACACATGGGAGTTTAAAACCTGCGCTCCCCTGCGTTGCTCTTTTTTTCGTTCAGCCGCAGGGGAGCACAGGAGTAGATGCACTGAATTATTGTCTGTATGTGGCTGTACTCACACAGACGCATGTAAGCACCGAATGCATTTTGGGAAGCAGCATGTTGCATTTTACCTGCAACAGCGCTTACATGCGTCTATGTAAATACAGCCCCATTGACAATAATTCAGTGCATCTACTCCTGCGCTCCCTGTGGCTGAATGGAAGAAAGCGCAGCACACAACCCTACACCCATGTGTAAGAGCCAGGGCCGCTCCGGCCATGAGGCAAGGTGATTTTGATTTTGATTGGCCAAAATGCTCAGGAAGCAGAGAACAGACTTCTGAAAATCGGCCGGGTATTTCCAAACTGGACAGCAGGTGTAAAAACCTGACTTTCTGGATCAAAACTGGATAGGTGGCAATCCTTTCCCTGGTAGCACTCAATAGTAAAAATCCATGTGCCACTGCGACTCCTTCAATCACACAGACTAGGAGAACAGAAAGCAGTGCCATAGTACTGGCTCTTTCTGAAAGCACATAACCAGGCAAAATTACCTGAAATGGCCACTAAAAACATACACTTGTTGGGTTAGAAATAGGGTTGCCACCTACCCAGTATTTCTTTCCAGCCTGGTCAGTAAAAATTTAGCTTAATCCCAATGTTATTAAAATCCGTTAAAATATAGAAAGGCTGGTATTTAGGGTAATTTATCAATAAAAACTACATCATAAAAATCATGACAGAATCCTTTTAAGGTTAATTATGAAAAAGGGCATTATTTACTAATACATATTTCGGTTTGGTAAGATTCTTTAATAGGCCACTTAATATGATATAAACGTTCATGTCATGCACAATATGTTGGAACTCTAAAAATACATGTCAATAATATAAAATACATAATGTAATAATAATGTTAAGCATTTTTCCTTTAACAGTTAATATGATTACATAACTACATAGTTCTTTGATTTTCACCAGGAGACCTCAAAACACTTCCGAGAGGGTAGCGAGATTTCCAAATTAAGTGTTAAGAATATTGTGCAAATGTAGAAATGCTAAAATCCTAAAAATGAAGCAACATTGTAATTAGAAAATGAAAAAATGCTCAAAAATATCAGACACAGTTGTGAAATTTAGTGAGACACAAATTCAGCCATGGGGGGAACAAAACTGGGTCAGAACAGTTATTTTTAGCAGATGTAAAATTGCAGATTTTTTAACACTTTCAAGTGCTTGCTTGTCTTGCCGACAATAGATTTTCCAATGGCTTCTTAAAAATAATTAAAATAACAAAATCGTAATGGATTTCAATAAAGGATACAACATACCTTTTTAAGGCTTTTACAATTACATATTAAATTAATATTAATTCTATGTTAATGCATTGTATATTTTGTGTATTCATTATATTCATTGTTTATCATCAATCCATAATTTTGATCACCATACTTTGTCTGCTAACATTGATTTAAACATAAAATAAAACTAGTAGCCTTGTTTTGTCACCATTATGAATTCATATAGCTTCGTTAGGATCAAGTAAAAGCTACTGTTTTAATATTACAGAAAAAAGGGCAATCAGTTTTAAAAAACTTACATGACTTTTATTAAGAAATCACTTCCAGAAACTCCGCTGGCGCTCCTCTTCAGAAAAGGCGATTGGGTGATTGGCCTTCCTTATAGATAGCCAGGGAGGAGAAATTTAAAAATAAAATTATGTTACTGGTTCTTTAAGCAGGGTAGAAATGTCTCTCATTATGCTTTTGGCACCATTGACAGGATAACTCCCTATTCCAACTGGCTGTGCAAAGGAAAAAAGACCGATCATGAAAAGTGATCTAGATACTCTATTCACTTTTATAAATGTTGCAGTAGGGACAGTGGAGAATTTGTTTTGCCCTGGGAATACTTATGGGCTCCACAGACTCCCTTTTATGACATTATCATACACATTTAGTCATGCCAGTAAACTGTAATTTGTCAATCATCAAGTACAGACACCAATATAAACCAACAACAATTAGCTTTTTTGCAGGAAGAACAATGAAACTGAAGATCTGTTTACTAGACATTAGGGGTTGTTCACCTTTGAGTTAACTTTTAGTATAATGTAGAGAGTGATATTCTGAGACAATTTGCAATTGGTTTTCATTGTTTGTGGTTTTATAGTTATTTAGCTTTTTATTCAGCAGCTCTCTAGTTTGCAGTGTCAGCAATTTGTTTTCTAGGTTACAAATTACCCTAGCAACCCTGTACTGATTTGAATAAGAGACTGTACTATGAATAGGAGATGGACTGAATAGAATGATAAGTAATAAAAAGTAGTAATAACAATACATTTGTAGCCTTACAGAGCATTTGTTTTTAGATGGTGTCAGTGACCCCCATTTGAAAGCTGCAAAGAAACAGAAGAAAATTGCAAATCATTAAAAAAACTATGAAAAATAAATAATGAAGACCAATTGAAAAGTTTCTTAGAATTTGCTGTTCTACAATATACTAAAAGTTAACTTGAAGGTGAACCACCCCTTTAAATTAACGGGCACTAGAACATATGTAGTCAAACATTTATAAAAACAGACTTGT
>CM044444.1:59218401-59229290 GCA_024363595.1 Xenopus borealis
CTCTATGGCCAGGGCAAAGAGCAGAGGTGAGAGGGGGCATCCCTGTCGGGTGCCCCTTCCAAGTGTAATACTCGCAGATATCTGCCCATTTACCAACACCTTAGCCCGAGGATGTGCATATAGTGCCTTAATCCATTTCAGAATTTTGGGGCCGAATTTATAAAGAGTTAGTACCTCCCATATGTATTGCCATTGGACTGTGTCGAATGCCTTTGCTGTGTCCAAGGATACCACAATTCTATTTCCTACATTATTATGTTGGACCGCTAAGTTAGTATACAACCGCCTCACATTAATATCTGTGGCCTTAGAAGGCATAGGAAGTGCTAGTTTTAATGCACATTCCATGTGCCCCTGTCTCATCAGGTCCCCCATTCTGGTGCACAAACAATATTTTGAGATGATGCAAAGCTTGCCTTAATAACAGTGTCCAAAATATGGTTCCTGCCTGCCTGCTATAATTATGAATTCCCAGATGGAAGGAAACTAGATTCAAATAATTTTTACATTGTAATTTAAGTTCATTTTGCTCGACTAACATGATAAAATAGGATTTGGAATTATTTTTTTGGGTGACTGGTCCCCATTAAGTCTTCTCATATGGGATGACCTACTGCTAGCTATCTAGTTAAATAGCTTGATATCTGCATTCGACTTAAACATTTATATGCACGCCTTTTTTGTATACAAACACAATTTTACTGAAATGAAAAAAATCTAACATTAAAAATGCCCAACATTATAATTTTCTTAAATTAAATGCTTTAAAAGCAGTAAGAAAAAGTGAAAACAAATGTCCTGACAGAATGAGTCATCCTGCTCCTTACTATTTAATAATTAAGCAGCCTCAGAAATATGAGAATACAAGATAAGTGTGTGCAGGAAAGGGAAAACCAAACCCACGCAATAGTTTGCAGTCAGTTTGACTGCAATACAGAAAACGTACAGCTTGATGACTAAAATTGTCTTTTTCAGGAAGCATTAACTTCAGCATAGGAGAAGCTATCAACAATGTATATGTATGATTGTGTGTGTGTGTGTATATATATACAGTATATATACAGTTATGTTCAGTATAATAGCAGTCTGACATTACTAACTAGATCAATCACTGTTTTGGTAGAAATTACATTTCTGCATGGCAAATAATTTACTAGTAGGTGTAGTAGAGAGATAGAAAGGAAGCACCACTAAGCCCCACTGTTACCAAGAAGGTTCCAATTTGCACATTGACCAGGGCCGCATTAACAATGCAAACGATGTGGCGTATGCCCAGGGCCCACTGCGCTAGGGGCGGGGCGAGATGCAGGGAGGAGACACGCACAGTGAGGAAGATGGAAGGAGGGTAACAGGGAGGGAGGAAGATGGAGGGAGGGGACGCACACAGGGAGGGAGAGGATGTTTCTTATACTGTGGTGTTGGTCCTATTTATGTCATTCACTGGGATCATGGATCATTTTTTAATACATCAAAATACTTCCCTTATGCCGAAGAGGAAATGTCCTTGAATTGGGTGTTTCAAGAAGACAACAACCCCAAACACACCAGTAAATGAGCAACATCTTGGTTCCAGACCAACAAGATCAACATTATGGGGAGGCCAGCCCAATACCCAGACCTTAACGCAAAAGAAAACCTGTGATGTGACATCAGAAATGCTGTTTCTGAGGCAAAACCAAAAAAACTCTGAAGAATTGTGGGATGTAACAGATGCCACAAGCTGGTCGACTGTGTGCAACAGTTCTCAGAAACACTGCTTATATAACTAAATATTAGTTCAGTGATTCAAAGGAAAGCAAAATCTTGAAACAATTTTTTAGTTTATACAGTGAATGCTTAAGTTTGTAAAGAAGAACGCATTGCTATTTTTTGGAACAGCCTAATATTTACATTTTCTTCACTTTTTGTAAAGGAATAACACAAATTTGTTATTTTCATAATCATGTTTTGATTTGAAATAGACTGTGCAGTGTTCCCATTTTAAATTTTAAAAATGCAAAGGCTGAAGAATGTAATGCTAATGTAACATTTATGCTAATCATTTGTGGTTGTTGTGATGACCTAGCCTTGTCCATACATTACAATATAAATTGTGTTGGGGCACTTTGTGTCTGTTTGCACTTTACTCCTTGCCCCTTTTTTGTAAATAAGTCAAAATCTGTATTGTAAGTAGTTTTTTTTCTCACTTATTTTATGCATTTCCTGTAACAGCTAAATGCATCAGCACTTTAGTTTTCATTTTCACTGTGCATGTATGTGTTCTGTTGTATGTTGAAATTTAGTTGCTGCACTGTTTACTGGCTTCCATTCCACTAGAAGAAAATAAAACATTTGGTGAGAAAACTATGGAAGAAGCATGGAAAAGGAAATATCTTGCAAAATAAATAAATAATAAATGCTATCTGATTTGGTGTATTTATTGTAGAAACGTGTTCTTAAAGGGGCATAATCCTGTCTATATCTATGTACTGGATTTAGAGGTCCAAGATTGGTTAAAGAAACCCCCAAATTTACACTGGTGCTAAGGGGTTCTTGGACTTGCTGCAGAAGAAGTTGAAGTAGAAGAAAAAAGAAGCCACTCCAGCTTGTGTGTGTATGTGTGTGTGTGTGTGTGGGGGCACTTTGGCCACCAGGGCCGGAACTAGGGTTAGGCAGAGTAGGCACATGCCTAGGGCTCAAAGCTGGGTGGTGCCAGGCAGGTACCTTCGTTGTCACCTACCCCATGTCTGGTTCCCTCTCTCTCCATGCGCACAAGTGCCAATTCCGAACATGCAGGCCATGACTGACCAGGCTGCCTAGGGTGCCTGGCTGGCCTGGGCCGGCCCTGCTGGCCACCAACAATTTTTTTAACTTGTGCAGGGGGCTGGTGAACAGTGAGGTGGGCAGGGTCTTGGGTGGGGCTCACATAATAAGTGCCCCAGCATGGCAACCGGCACCAGGCACTCCCTCATGGTGCAGGAGGCAGATTGTTTTTACAAGGATTATTTTCTTTAAAAACATAATATTGTTTTTCCCATCTGGGGCTTTTTTAGTACACAAGCCTAATGATAAACCATGAGATAACTTTGTCTCACTGAATTAAATCTGGACCACTGTGTGAGATGACTACTAAAACCATGCGGGAGTTCCTAAACTCATGTGTGGTAACTTAGCTTGAGAACCTTAACTTCCTGCAGATTTTATGTGCCAAAGTATTATTTCTTGGAAAAACACGTCTGGGGGGGAAGTGGGGGCGGTGCAGTCTGCTGGAAGCGGAGGTATTCGAATCAAGAAACCACACAAGTGTTTACAAATGCTTGAGTGGTTTTGCATTGGAATGCTCAAGTGTTCATAATGTAGCCCCATAGTGTCAATATGATAACTGACACTAGTTTGACTCTGTTACTACAAACATTTCTCATTCAGGAATTCAAATAAGAACATTTTTAGGCTGGTTCCTATAGAAGTCACTGGGGCAGTAATGAGAGACAGTGCACCATTTAAAAAACTCCCTTGTGACTATTTACACCAGTATTGTTTTTACAATTTTACACTAGACGTACACCATTATTTACCTCTGACCTGGCTTGACACAGTAAGGAGCAGATTAATCAAGGGTCAAATTTAGAATTCATGAGAGTTTTTTAAAACTCCTAGAAACTCCCATGAACATGAAATTCAACCAATAGAAATGTATTTTAAAAAATCGAATTTGTAAAACTCAGGTGAATAGGATCAACCTGAAACTTGAATTGAATCAAATTCAATTCAGGTTTTAAAAACTCGATTCGTGTTTTTTCTCTGAAATAAACTTGAATGTCAGGAAGGCTGCAAACAACTCCAAATTGATCCCAGGACATCTTTCACTGACTAAAACAGCAATTATGCAGTTTTTAGGTGGCAAATCAATTTGAGTTCTTAACAGGCCAGTGTATGATAAATCAGTGTATAAAAATCGAAATCGAATATTTTAAAAAACTCTAATCAAAGTTTTAGAAATCCCTAGTCTAATTTGACAGTTTTGGCAATAAAAAACTAGAAAATTTCGAATTCGAAATTCAAATGTTCACTTCGACCTTTTATAAATCTGCGTATAAATAAAATTCTGCAGTAAAATGTATCCTTTAGTGGTGTTTTTCAGGTGTCTTTTTCAGTTAAGCCCTCTTTTGACATCAGAATTTTATATGAGGCTACACATACAGTTTGTAGAAAGTCATTACACATATATGTAAATAGGATTTACATAGGATTTATGCCCCTTACAGTCACTTGACAAAGGTACATAATTTTATTATACAGTAGATTCTCCATATTTATTTGTATGATTCTGATTTATTATTTTTTGTGTGATTGCAGTCACTTGACAAAGGCATATCATAATCCTATGTCTCATTACATAAATACAGGGGACTTTTAAAAAATGTATGGATTTTTATTAGGGATGCACCGAATCCAGGATTTGGTTCGGGATTCGGCCTTTTTCAGCAGGATTTCGGATTCGACCGAATCCTTCTGCCTGGCCGAACCAATTCTGAATCCTAATTTGCATATGCATATTAGCACCAGGTAGGGAAATCACATGACTTTTTGGCACAAAACAATAAATTACATATTCAAATTAAGATTTGGTTTGGTATTCGGACGAATCTCTCGGGAAGGATTCTGGGTTCTGCCTAATCTGACTGGTTAAATTCAGCTGTGTTTTATCTTTAAATTGTAATTTTTTTATTTATCATTTAAAACATAAAAAATGTCAAATGCTTTCAATTTCCATTGCGTAGGAGGTACAGGGGTTTCAAAGTGGTTTTAAAGGTGTTGTCCCTAGACTCATCTTAAGCTATGGCTCTGATTGCATCATGTTTACGTGCTTAAAAAATATTTCTAAAAAAGGTTCTATTTGTATTCTATAGAACCCTGACTTGCCTACTTATGTTTGAGACTAAAAGTAATTTTATTTTTATTTCACTTGCTCTATGCAGCCAACATATTATGTGCTAAAATTATTATTATAGGCACATTGGCAAAGATCTGTGTTTACTATACAAAGGCCACAAAACTCAGAGGTATCTTCTGACATTTGTTATAATTTTCAGTGGGAGGTACATTATCAATAGTGATTAATACTGACAATTTATTAGTAGTGATGGGCGAATTTATTTGCCTGGGGTAAATTCCTGCGATTTGCCCCCAGCGAATAAATTTTGCAAAACGCCAGGAAGAATTCGCCTGGAGAAAATTCGCCGATGTCTCATTTTGGATGCAGGTGTCCATTTTTTCCGATGCTGGCAATGTGTGCCGGCGTCCGGACACCCACATCCAAAACCAGACGCCAGCGGCGTTCCGTGTATTTTTTGCCAAAGCAAAAAGTTTGTCAAAACGCAGCAGATTCGCCCATCACTATTTATTAGGAGTGCCAGTCTTTCAGCTGTCATCATTATTTTAATTAAGAGGTACCTTTATAAAGCACCAACATTTTCCACTAGGCTGTACAATAAATGAGTGAAGATAATTAACAGACAAATTACAAAAAAATTACAACCAATTTTAAAAAAGTATAAGAATTGTACATTTGTTCATATGTTATACCCAGGAAATTTTCTGTATCATCATGCATTATACTTTGGGGTTAAATTGTTTATTATGGTATGAGAGTAAGAAGTGTTAGTGATATTCCTAAAATATAAAGACACTAAAGGGGTTATTTATTGTAGTCCATTTTTTTCTGGTCGGAGTTTTAAAGAGGAAAACAAAGGCGGACGGAAGAAAAACTTGATTTTTTTTGTGATTTATTAAACCCCAACCCTGTGTCAGAATCCCCGGTGGGCCTCAGACCCTTCAGTCCGATGCTGGTTTTCCCTTTTTATTTTACTCAAGATTACCAATTTGTATATGTAGCTGGGCAAAAACAGCTGCATCTTACTTTGTAAGAACATGCAAATTTGTCTGGCAATGATTATAAACCAATTGGTTATTTGGTACTTAAATGGGACCTACTTACAAAATGATTATATTTTATGTTATTTGTATAATCTTAATGGAAAAAAATTCTAAGCAACTTTCAAATTCAGACTTTTTTAAGCCTCAAGGGAATAAAAAACAAATTCCGAAAACATCTGATTTTTTTGTCAAAAAAAAACCTTTTTTTGTGATTTTTGTATTCAGAATCAACTGGTTTCCTCATGCTTTCTTCTATAATAGTCCGTTCCCTCAAGTCTATTAAAGTCATTGGTTCCTGATTCCTCTGATGGCATTAGACCATGTTTTGAGCTCATTATATTGTGTTTATCAAACAAGATAAAGGTCAACACACATCTGCTCTTCCAAAAGATGACATTTGTTTTAAAAAAATCTTCAGATATGGTTTAGTATGGTTGAAACATCAAATCTATACTTCTCAAACAATTTGTACCATGTACTACCAGTACCATTATCGGAGCTATGACTCTCACCGTTTAACACACGTGGCCCAGGTGCTCTCAGCCCCGGGCCCTTCGCTGGAAATGATAACTCAATTCAGACACCTCTCCATTCACCAGATTAAACAGGAATTTGTGTGTAGTGTTACGCAGAATGTATATAAGATATATGAGTATATAAACTGTAACACAAGGGCAGTAGTTTATCTACTAACTTGCACAAAATGTCGCATACAATATGTGGGGTGTACAATCAGGCCTTTAAAGGAAAGAGTGAGGGAGCACTTGAACCAGATAAAATCAGGAACTGATGGCAGTATCAAGACACTTTAAGGAGTGTGGAGGCAGTGATGTGGGGCTTTGTGAAGTGCAAGGTATACAATGTGAGGTTGGGAGCAAGAAGAGGGGATATACAGGCTAAGCTTTTGCGTACGGAGGTTAAATGGATATACAAACTACGGACTAGACATCCCCATGGATTGAACTCCGTTTTTGACATTAGTTGCTACTTTTAAAGAGGGGGGTTAAGGTGTTTAGGATTGCTGACATTAATTAATTTATTAATGGAATTTAATCATATAACTAATAGTGTATAATTTACATAAGTACATTTAATACAGCCCATGGAAAGGGTTATAACTTGAAATTGGATTGACGTAATGAAATTTTCTTAGTTGGTTCCTGCAGAACAGTTACTTTAGAGGAATGACATGGATAAAAAACTCAGGATGTTGTGTAACCTTTTGGATACCATGAACTAATTATGAGTGGCTACAAAATTACAAAATTATATTGCAACATACACATGGATAGATTGTATTTTAACTGAGTATGAATTATTTACAGAGCTTTTGGTTAATTTGCATGGGTAAAGGGATGTTTTTAAATTGTCTATGTAAATTAATTGATTCAATTCATTTTAATTTATTTTAATGGGCATGACATGCTGAGTGGGTGGGAACCTTTTTGGGTTAATAAAAGCTAGTGAAGTAAAAGGGTCTCTGAGGAAGTACGTGGTTACGAAACGCGTTAGACCTTGGAAGCTGTATGCATTTTAATCAAATGTTGCAATAAAGAATTATTTTATTGGATGAAAAAGAGAGCAATCCGTGGCTTGTTTGGAGTGCGCTGCAACAAACAGAAACTTGTGAAACATCAAATCTAGGCATGCTTTGCCACTTTAAGATTGACAAAAAGGCTTTTGAATTAGTCATGAAATAAAATGGTTGTGAAGAAGCTTTGCCATGTAGAATTTCCAGACTAGTGAGAATTTGTATGAACAATTGCTTTTCTGCTGGCTCTACCAACCAGATTCTAGCTGTCCAACTTTTAAGTTTAAGACCGTTAAATATGGTGGAAGTATGAAGCCACATTATGAAACTAAAATTTGTAGTTTAAACCTATTTAGGATCATAAAGATATATGCTTGGTCACCCATACCATCATCCAAATCAAATGAAGGATTTGTGTTCAAGCATGAAACATAATTGTGGGATTAGAGGTACTCAATGGACATACACCTAAGTGTTGTTATTAAACCTATTGAGAAAATATGGACATTATGCTTATTTTCTTAATTTTCTATTTTGCAATCTTGCAAAGCTTAGTTATACCAACCAGTAATGCATGTCTTGATCTTAATGAACTGTTTGTTGTAGTTAATGGGAAACCGACAGAGATAATAAGTAACTGCATTCTACAATCTATAATTACAGGGCTACTGAAGCAACAGTGAACAAACATGTTCAGCTCACCAAAAAAGAAGAAGAAAATATGTCTGGCAGAACAGACCCTTAAAAAGACCAATTTCTTAAAATAAGCAGAAACTTAGAAATTAAACATGTAATATGTAGGTGTGCGAATTTTGAAACATCAGGTGCATAAAAATTCCTCTTAGGAAATTGCTCTTAGTGCCATCATCAGTATTTTTAATGCTTAATTTCCTGGGCCCTTCTTCAATTATTAGTTAGTACTTGGGCCTCTGGGTGGTGGGCCCTTCAAACAAGTAAAACATGACCCCAATAAAAAGAAAATCCTCACACTTACCCTGCATCACATTTTAAATCCAAACAGCACAGGTATGCTTATGGAGTGTTAAAGAGTTAGCTTTTCAGTTTAAGAGTAAGATCACAATATGCCTGAATTTTTTCACAATAATGAGCACAGGGATGTAATAAAGATTAAAACATTTCTTACATCACAATATTCCATATGGATTGAAATGCTGAAGGTTTGTCAGTTTGTTTATTTAGGTATGGAACCTGTTATACAGAATACTTGGGACTTGGGGTTTTCCAGATAATGAATCTTTCTGTATATTGGATCTTTATACCTTAAGTCTAGATAATCATATAAATATTAAATAAACACAATAGATACAATAGACTGGTTTTGTTTTGAATAAGGATTTATTATATTTTAGTTTGGAATAAGTACAACTGTTTTATTCTTACAGAGAAAAGGTTAATAACTTTTAATGATTTGTTTTTCTGGATAATGAGTTTCCATATAGCAGATCCCATACTTGTATAAAACATATAAAACCAGGGTCATAGTTCATCTACTTTTAGGGGGTTATTTATTAAAGCCCGAATGCCAAAACACCTAAAAAAATAGTGTTTTTTTTATTACTATAAAATCCAAATGGAAATAAAACCCCTGCATTTTTTTTTATTTATTATACCCCGAGGCTGCTAAAAGTCCAAATCCAAAAATACTCCATCTCCAAGCTGTCGGGGGCCTGTAGAAGTAAATGGCAAAGTTCCCATTTCAAATCTGAAGATACTGTATCTTCAGTCAACAATTAGAAAAAAATGGCGGTTTCGAGTGATTTCAACTGATTTTATAGAGTTTTTTTTATGATAAATAATGTCAAATTGTGGATTTGGTTTGGTCTCACTTTTTTTACTTAAATCAGAAAAAATTGGATTTTGATATATAACCAACGTGGGGGGGGGGGGGATGTAATTAAAGTTGCAAAGAGAAAAACTTTTTGCACCAATAAGAATAAAAAAACACATCTCGCAATGTAATATTGTTCCTTAAACATCGAATTTTAATTGTGCACTCTTAAGAATTGCTTGAAGAAGTTTTTTACATGCACTGCGCATGTAAACAAAAACACGTTTCCAGGTTTGCAAAATCTATATTACATTCATGCAAAGCAAATTTGTTCGTGTAAAGGCATAACTTTTTGCATTGAAAATAGTTTTTCCATTACCAACTTTTATTACATTCCCCCGTGAGTGTATATGTTAAAAGGAAGCACAAGAATCTACAGTTAACCAGTGCACATACTTAAAAATATTCATGAATTTCTCACAGTGCTGACCCTCTGCGCTCTCTATGTTCCTCCCCCTCTCACACTGAGAATTCTGCAATTAGTATGGACAAAAATCTTTGAAGTGCCAATTGCTCCCATGTGTATAATAGGGGACATGAACATGGTAATGAACCCACCTGTAGTTAAGATCCCAGCTGGCCCCAATCCATACTCGACCCTGGCTCGATGGGCTGAGGCTATGGCCCTGTCAGATATTTGGAGGCTGAAACACCCTCAGAGTAAAGAGTTCACTTTCCACTCAACAACCCACAAATCACTCTCCCGAATTGATCTGGCCCTAGGAACTCAAGAGTTCATAAGGTGTGTGGCGGAAGCCAAAATACTACCACAGGCGCTGTCTGATCACTCCCCCCTAACACTTACACTAGTTCTTCCAGGACAGCCTGGACTGTGGCGCCTTAGCCCCATGTGGCTCAAGCTACCAAGTATAGCAGAGGAGAGTGACAAAGCAATTGCACAATACTGGGAAGAAAACAAAGACACTGCCCCACCAGATATACTCTGGGATGCCTCTAAGGCTGTTACTAGGGGAAGATTGATACAAAGCATTAAGCAATATAGGAGATCTCTACAACAGGAGGTGTCACATTTAGAACAGACGTGTGCTGACACGCAGAGAAGACATGCAGCTAACCCGACAGATGCCACATATCAGGCAATACAGCAGGCGCAGCAGGCACTATCACTAAAACAAATCGAGCTTACCAAGAAAGAGCTCTTATATACAAAACAGAGAATCTATGATCAGGGAGAAAAGAATAGTAGGGTGTTGGCACGCCTTGCCAAATTCCCCACAGAAACGGTGGCAGTACCAAGGATACTAAGACAAGATAATACTGAAGTCACCGACCCTTGGGGAATTGCGCAGTAATTTGCTAACTACTATGCCGCACTATACACCACAAGGCTAATGGTGCCGGTGGGCCAAATAAATACTTATTTAAGAGGCATAACTTAAATTCTCTGGACCCACAACAAAGAGCATATCTTGAATCCCTGATCTCTCACTATGACCTAGCATTAGCAATACATGACTTACCCTCAAATAAAACCCCGGGCCCAGATGGATTCCCAGCTGACTGGTATCTAGTGAAAGCTAAGACCCTAATCCCATATCTGCATGATACTCTTGCTGATGCCCAAACAAAAGG
>CM044444.1:59236296-59257391 GCA_024363595.1 Xenopus borealis
GACCAGATAGGGTGCCAAGACCCAAGACCCCAGGCTGAATACAGTGGGTGAGGAGAGGACGAAATTGGGTGCCAAGAAACAAGACCTCAGGCTGTGAAATCCAGGACCTAGTGCTATCCACCTGAGAGGAGACATTACCTAGTGAGAGGGTAACTATCCTGTTGAAACATGAATCATTGCTTTGGGCTATCTATCTTGCATATTGTCTGTACTATCCCACTGGAGGGGTTAACAAAGTATCCTACTATGCTGTCCGTTCAATAAATAAGTTCAAGTTTGCTGCAAAAAACTGTGTCTGACTGAATCTCCTGCTGCACTGAACAACACCAGGTAGTTGCAGGGAGTTGCACAGGTACATTGGTCCTGGGCACAAGCTAAGCAGTTAGCCGGGTCACACACATTCCACAAATCCACAGCTAAAGCTACACCTACTGGTGTGCTACAAGGATATAACAAATGATGTAGAGAGAATAAAATCATAAATGCAAAGAAGTAAGATTTAGGGAGATTGTTTAGTCACAAAATCATCACCTCTATTCCATTTGACAGATTGTGATGCTTGACCTAGTTTTTTTTCTAAACTAGTTTTGTGTAGCAAAATGATGGGATGCTGCGCATTGGCATTGTTTATTGTGTAATCATTTGTTTGAGGATTGTATTAGGATGTTGTCCTGTAATGATTTATGAGACTCCAAAGCATTTGTTACAAAATGAAATGAAATCCAAATGAGAATCTCTAGACAAACATTTTATTCTGTTTCAACTTTGCAGTATTATTTAGACTGTTGAAAATGTTTCCAATATAGTTAGTCAGGTATAAATGCAAACTATAAAGGCTGGAGTGACTGGATGTCTAATATAATAGCCAGAATCCAACTTCCTGCTTTTCAGCTCTTTAACTTTGAGTTAGTCAGCGACTTGAAGGGGGGCCACATGGGACATAACTGTTCAGTGAATCTGCAATTGATCCTCAGCATTCAGGTCAGATTCAAAAGCAACAGTTATGGTCTGTGTGACCTCCCCTCAAGTCACTGATTGGTTACTGCCTGGTCACCAGGGTAACGAGTCCAAGAGAGCTGAAAAAGCAGGAAGTTGCATTCTGGCTATTATATTAGACATCCAGCAACTCCAGCCTTAATACATTACATTTTTGGCTAACTAACTATATAAGAAACATTTTTTGTTTTGCACTGCCTATCTATTTACCCAGTTTTTATTTTTATACTGAACAATTCCTTTAATAAGTACACTGTTTTTCTAGCAAATTTTGTTTTACACAGCATACTAAGCAGTGTGTATGGCACATTATTCTGCTAAGTAACCTTCTGTGCGGCACTGTATAAAATGCTTTAGCAAAGTCTAAGGGGCAGATTTACTAAATTCACATTAATTCACATGAGGGATTCGAATATTCGATCGAATTTTCAAAAAGATTAGAATTCGAATTTCTGAATATGCAAATTAGGCAAATTTGACCATCGAATATTCAAATTTGAATGATTCGAATATTCAAATTTTTTTTTTTTTCGAATATTCGAAAATTCGATGGTCGAATACTTCCCCTTTAAATTTAAATTCAATCACCTACTTCGCCAGATTAAACCTACCGAAATGGGGATCATTCCCTAAGATCGAAAAAGAAAAATTCGATCGATCGCTTAAAAATCGTTCAAATATTCAATTCAAATTCGATTGATTCGATGAAATTTTCCCTATTCGATCGTTCGTTCGATCGAATTGCGCTATTCGATTAGACTATTCCCTGGTCGAATTTCGAATTATTTTTGCATTCGAAATTCGACCCTTAGTAAATCTGCCCCCAAGTAAATAGCATCCACTGCCATCCCAGAATAGAGGTCCCTGCTCACCTTCTCATAAAAAGAAATTAAGTTAGTCTGGAAAGATCTATTCCGCATAAAACTATACTGGCACAAACTCATAGTACTGCTATTTGCTATGAAGTCCAGTATCCTTTATTAACCCTTTGAAAAGCTTTCCTACCTACGTCAGACTAACTGGCCTATAGTTTTGAGGCTGAGAACGGGATCCCTTTTTGAATAGCGGCACCACATTAGTAATTCACCAGTCTCTCTGAAAGATGCCAGACCTCAATGAATCCTGAAAAAGGAAGAGGTTTGGCAATCACAGAGCTAAGCTCGCTAAGTACCCAGGCCCCAGACAAAAAACAGGAGTTCAGAATCTCAGATTTATTTTTGTTCTCATCAACTATCTGACCAACCAGCTGTCCTTGCATGCACCAGACCCAAACTCTGCCAGATGATATGTAATTCACCCCTCAATGGATATGTTCCACAAGGGGCGATCCTGCCCAATTTGCCTTCTTTTTTCCGCCCCCCATGGCACTCATCTTCAGCACTGGATGGGGTTTGGGTCCACTTCGCTAGTGAACTAGAAGAGCTGAATTTTCTGGGTTGAAAACTGGAAATTTGGCCGTTAAAGTTACCAAGACCAATATGGAAATCCAAATTTAGTTTTACTTTCAGAAACTATTTGGAATATGGCAGAGAGTACAAATTGGCCTACCGCTTCACAGTTGAACCGAACTGAATGGGGCTCATCTATCAACAAAATGGCTGGTGGGCAGTAACCCATGCAGATAGAACAATGGGGCGAATTTACTAAATGGCGAAGTGGCTGTTGCTAGCAAAAATCTATCATAAATCCCATGCAGGGACATCACCAATTTACTAACAGACATAGAGGACAATTTGCTAACAAAATAGTTCGTCGTTAACAAAGTTTTGCACCCTATTGCCAGCCGAATTTTCGTTCAGGCGATTGATCATTATTCACAAATTCACTAAAGTACAGATTTTTCATAACTTTACCCCTGACATATATGTAACCACCCTATTCAATTGATCTACTGTAAGTGTAAGTGTACTAACAAGGTTAATAACAATAAAAGAGGTTGGAAAAAAATTGTCTTGTCATTGCAATTTGTTGTAGCATACATATGCTCACCATATTTATTGATATTTTCTTTTGCAGGCAAAAAGCTTTAGCATCTACAGGTGGAAGAAGTGTACAAGCTGCATGTGACTGGTAGGTAAAATAAAGTTCTCTTTTCTTAGTTCCACATTTTGGTATACCTTGGTTAAGGTCACATGGACAGCCGTTTAGCATATAGCAATTACACCTTAGTTAAAAAGCACCTAAAACACAAAAAATAACCTGATTAGGGGATGTGGGGAAGTGGCAGTGGTTCTTATGATGTACTGATGCATTATTATACTTATTATTACTGCATTTGCTGCTCTGCACATGACCACAGTCTACTGCCGTCTTGAGTTATCAGAAAAGAAAGACCTTGTGGGAAGTCCTATCGCTACTGTTTATTTTACTTTCTCAGAAGATCTATTCATGCCTTACCATCTGCATTCTGTAAAGAAAGGGTGGTGTTTGAGCTTGGTTTACTGCAGTGGCTTGTAGTATAGAGAGTTAATGAATAAAAAAAAGCCAGGGAAACATGAAAGGACAGGGAGTAAGGGCAGTCAATGAATAAGTTAATGAAACCACATGTGCATGATAATGTGCGTTTTTTTAGCCAGTAGTTTTCTTTGCCCAACATGCATTTCTGTTTTCTCTTGTTCCTCACAATTCTGCTTTGAAGAATTTTATTAAACTTTTGTGAAAAAAAACAAGCAAAAAAGCAACTTTCATGCAAAATGTAGCCAATCATCAATATGCAACAATAATATGGTTCTTCCTTGGCATATTGGAGTCTCTGCTGAAAACTGCAAATACTGGTATCTTGTGGCGGGTGTTGATTCACAAACATATTCCATTATTTTCAGTAGGGCCTCATTTCGCTCGTATTTACGATTGACTGTGCATTTTTAAACGGTCTAGTATTTCCCAATCGTGAAGATGTTTTTAAAAAACCTCCTTACTGCAGAGCCATAGTATCATGATAGTTTTCATGACATCAATTTTAAAATGATGATTTTGTTTTTGTGCTTCAGAGAAAAACATAATTCTGTAATAGGTTAAATCCATTTTGGCTTAGAATTAACAAAAAAAATGTGACTTGTCTCTCTGTTTATTTCACTACCTCATTGTGTTACAGTTATCATGGGCAAGATAACAAAATCTTTTTGTTTTTCAGGTTGTTTTCTCATGTAGATGACCCATTTTTAGATGACCCTCTGCCACGGGAATATGTATTATATTTGCAGCCTACTGGTCCTTTAGCTCAAAAACTCTCCGAATTCTGGCAACAATCAAAGCAGACATGTGGAAAAAACAAAGCACACAATATATTTCCACACATAACACTTTGCCAGTTTTTTATGGTACGTTCTTATTTATTTGTCCTGTGTGTCCTTTTATTAGCATGTGTTGCTAATAAACTATTTTATTACAAAAGATTACTTAAAAGGTTTGTTTCGCCTTTAAATTAACATTAGTATGATGTCAAGAGGGATATTGTGTGACCATTCTAAATGTTATTTTTTATTTGTGTTTTTTTTATTTATTTGCTTATTTGAATAGAGGAGGGCTTGAATTGAAAGATAAACAATAAAAAGGAATAATAACAATACAATTGTAGGTTCATAGAGCAGTTTATTGGAAGCTCGATAGAATCAGAAGAAGAAGGCGAATAATTCAGAAATTATGAAAAATAAAGAATGAAGACCAATTGAAAACTTGCATAAAACTGGCAATTTTATAACATACTAACATTTTACATAAAGGTAAACTACCCCCTTCTCTTCAGGGATATGGCTTCATATAGTAACGCTAATTTGGGCTAGGCAGACCACACAATGTAATGTGCAGCTGAAATAGGTGCATGGGTTACACTGGGCGCACATATTCAGGATCAGGGCCTTCGATTAGTGAAAACTTCCCATAACAATGTAGTGCTACTACAACTCTCAGGCTACTGTGCATTCAAAAATAGGAATTATTGGACGCCAGGAGGTTCTTATGGTGAAAAAAAGAGCAACAATTTAATTTTTTCTAGACAAATGACCACAGGTTTTAGTCACTTATGAGGCGGTATTAGCAGATGTACCTACATTAGGCAGAAGAGGTAGATGACACAGCAGAAGGAGGTGACTCCCATTAGGCATTGTAGTCAAAGAGTACATCAATTCCCTCAGCAGCTATACCTCAAAGTGGTCCGGATCCCACTCAGTGGAGTGGTCAGGGAGAAGGAGTCTAGGCTGATGCCCTATCCACTGTGGTCCCTTCGCTAAAGGCAATCAAGAAGCCTTTGGGAAGATACTCCCTGTACAGATCCTCAGTGGAGCACACAGCTGCTCTTGCTATATAAACTCTCAATCTTACTCTTCTAGAGAGTCTGACAGATATATCCTGCTCTAGCTACAGCTTGTTCACTGGGTTCCCTGGTCCTCGACTCAATCACTAAAGGTGCTGTCCCATTAGGGCAATGGCTTTACTGGGCCTTGGTGTACCCAGGCTCAATGGGCACATCCAGATGGTTAGGACACCAGCAGCCAAAGAGGAAGATCCACCCCTACACACTATATTGAAGTGTTATAGGAAGTGGTCATTACACCTCTTGGTTAATAACACTGGATAAGTAAATATAAATTAGATACATAGGCTTCTGCCTAGTAACTAGGGAGAAAGGAAAAAAGGTCACATTAACCTTTATGGACCCCTACATACTCCCGGGGGGAAACCCATTTCGTCCCAACAATGGTGCGATATACACAAATATCAAAAATAACATTTGAAAATAGTGCAATAAAGACAGTACCATAGACATCAGCTTCAGGTATCCTCTCCTGAGGTATACCTGGGTGACAATGGATACCGATGAGGAAAAGGACAGTAAAGAAATAAACAATACTGCAAAGATAAGTTTCAGCGCAAACATTTAGTTATTTAAAACTTTACTACATTTCATTAGTGTCTGTATCAGATCACTCAGGTACTTCACTTATGCAACACTTGGCAATCATCCTGCCCTGCATCAGGAATTAACCCAGGCACATACTAACAGGACACTTGAAAACATTTTGCCTCACATCAGGAGTTCGAGGCATTTGATTTAGAGAAAGGAACATGGGAATATCCTGCTCTGCTCAGGACATCTCAGGCATACTCTTGTCTGTAAAAAAAATCCTTTGCATAGAAAGTAATTTCCTAGTAGTGCAACACTTATTTCCACCATTAGTGGGTTAGAAAGGCCCCACCATATCCAAACTTTATTCCAGCTACACACACCCCCCATCCAAGTTTCCAAAACCTGCCAGTCACTTGAGAGTTAGAATGCATTAGGGCTAGACCACACGGGAAGATTCAGGGAGATTAGTTGCCTGGTGACTAATCACCGCTTCTTTGGGGCGGCTAATCTCCCTGAATTGCTTGCACTTGTGTCTCACGCCCGCTAAACGGTAAGTCACCTGCGCCTATTCACATGCGGCGATGCGTTTTCCTAAGTCACTGAAAATTGCCAGGCGAGAAATCTCCCTGAATCTTCCCGTGTGGTCTAGCCTTGAAGGATAAAAGTGAGTAGTTAGAGGTAGAAAGTTTGCGGTGGGGGTGCAGCAGTCTTTGTCTCATGAACCCAACTACATACAAGGGTAATACTTCTCAAAAAAACAGAAATAACAGAGATAGAACTAAGGCCATATCAACATATCCAAAATGGAAGCAAAGGACCTGGATGAAATTTTACTCATTAACACAAAGGATAGGCAGACACTCAGTCTCTACTTGCAGGAGCTCTTGAGCTTATGGATGAAGGCCCAAAACCCCCAGAAACCTTTATTGGAATACTCCGGTATTGGGTCTCAAAATAAGAAAGGAGTCTGTCCCTCTGCAGCCTTCGGGTCAGGCCATCCATCCAAGCCTTGATCCACCATCCTGGATTTGGACACAGTTTTGCTGGCCAGAGGAAACAAAGGGAAAGCTTGTGTCTGCAGCTGCAGGACAGATTGGACAATGGACAAGCCAAAAATGAAATCTGCACGCTGGATCTGGCCACAGCCGTGGACCAGTGGAATGTAGCACTGGGACAGGAACTTGGGTTGAGAAGCAATATGGGATCCGCAGTGAGGAGCGGTATGGTAGCAGGTACTGCTTGAAGTGAAGGAGCAGCCACTAAGGGTATTGGGCCCAGAAAGAAGTAGGAGCTGAATTGGTTGTGTCCGCCTTCTACGAAGTCTCCTCACAAAATGGCCACCATACTCCAAGAACACTAAATAGTTCTTGCATGGGAACAAAATGGCACCAACGAATTCTTGCACTGGCAAAAAATGTCACCAACAAAATCTCGCCCACAGCGAAGATTAACCGTGGCACAGGCAACTTTGTGAAATTCGGGAAAGAACCTCCAAGCCTGAAACCACGGCTGAATAGTTTACAAAATTTTTTTTACAAATTGTAAAACTAATTTGGGCTAGGCAGACCACAAATAGTTAATATCCAGCTAGGATAGGAGCATGGGTTACAGAGGACTCATTCAGGATCAGGGCCTTAGCTATGTAGAAGCTTCCCATAAAGGTGTAGTGTGACTACAAATCTCAGGCTACTGTGCATGCAAAAATAGGAATGATTGGATGCCAGGAGGTTTATTTGTTCTAGACAAATGACCACAGGTTTGACCCACATATGAGGAGGTATTAGCGAATGTACATACATTAGGCAGAACAGGTAGATGACGCAGCAGAATGAGGTGACTCACATAAGGCATTGTAGTCGAAGAGTAGATCAATTCCCTCAGCAGATATACCTCAAAGTGGTCCAGATCCCACCCAGTGGAGTGGTCAGGGTAAGGAGTCTAGCCTGGTTAGGACTCCAGCAGCCAAAGAGAAAGATCCACCTCTTTCCACGCACTATATTGAATTGTGGCAGGAAGTGGTCATTACACCTCTTGGCCAATAACACTGGATATGTACATATTAATTAGATACATAGACTTCTGCCTAGTAACTAAAGAGAAAGGAAAAAAGTTAGGGCCTTAAAGCCAAAGGGTCAGATTAACCCCCTATGGGTCCCTACATAGTCATTGTATAATACATGAACTAAGCACTAATATTGGTATTAGTGTCCCAAAAATATTACCTGCTTTTGTATAAAGGCAGTAGAAAACAGAAATGCATAGCAGAATTTACATCCATTGTTACAGTAGTTAAGATAACCATTATTCATCAAGCAAAGTATATAAAAGTGACAGGATCCCAGAGCCTCATTCACAAGATGAATGGTCTGTTTTGTGTTCATAACCCCATATAAGGATATACACTCCCTAAATCTCACTTTAGAAGCTGTTGGGTCTCCTGTACTCTCATCCCAAAAAGTAATGGAAAAACAATGTAGTACACTTCCTTTACTTCATTTAATATACTTTAATACTAATGACTGTATTACCTATCATTTTCTTACAGAATAACTACACTGGAAAAAGATTATGTAATGAGAATTCAAACAGATGATACCATAGTAATCAGTGTTATGTATTATGACACACATAATATTCTTGTTCTGTGAAGGGTCTAAGTATATCTCTGCAAAGCTATTACAGTTTAGCCACCTTGGTTATTTGCTCTTTTGTGTTTTCGAGTATGACTTTCTTTACTTGACCAAAAATAAATGAAAGATACATTAAAACAGTACGTTAGGTCTTACTTTAATTAAGATTTGCAGACTATCCCCCTATTTATATGGACATTGTACCTTGTTTATAACCTTACAACATAAAGGTTTGGGAGACAAATAAAATATAAGTTATTGAATGATTGAGGCACATTATTGGACAATTCTATATAATATTTGATGACAAAGAACAAAATAAAAGCATCTACACAATAAATTATACTCATGTTTTAATAAATAAGTGGTTGGTTAAAATGCCAAAATCAATACAAGTATGGGACCTGTTATCCAGAATTCTAGGGACTTGGGGTTTTCCGGATAAGGAATCTTTCAGTACTTTGGATCCTCATACCGTAAGTCTATTAGAAAATCATGTAAGCATTAAATAAACCCAATATTTTGGTTCTGCTTCCAATTATGACTAATTACCTCTTAATTGGGATCAAGTACAAGATAATGTATTATTAATTAAGAGAAAAAGGAACTGGATAATTTGAATAAAATGGAGTCTATGGGAGCATATTTAATTCTGAGCTTTCTGGATAATGGGTTTCCAGATAATGGATCCCATACCTGTACATTTATATTAAAGGATCATAGATTCATAAGGGAAAGGCATAGCATAAATAAATCGTTATTCTGCTCAAATCCAATACAGTTCATTATCCATGAATTATTAAAATTGTACTGTATATGCGCATTCACTGTGAAGGGCTGACAGTGCTGCAATTGGAAAGAATAGAGAAAGAATCTTACAATGAAATTGGGTGGATTAGTGAGTTGATATAGAAATATCAGTGGGTCTATATGGTAAAAATGCAAGTGGGATTAGAGCTCATATCATATGAGTATATGTATATAGTATCAGATTTGTATGTAGTATATGTACTAATACACTATACCACTGGAAGTTGCATAATAATAGGTCACAACCCAGTGAAATAACAAGTGCAAATGAATTATGTAGTTCATGGGTGCCATCTTTTAGCCTCTTTGGTCTTCTCCATTCAACTTGGCAATGTTCGTGATTTTCGGCTCATGCGCAGTTGTTGCGAAACGGAAAATTGTTCCAACTGCGCATGCATGGAAACAACATTCTCATTCTGAAGAAGACCGAAGAGAAGAAGATGGTGCCCATGAACTTCCGAGGACCGAATCTGCACAGGAGGGTAAGGACTTAGGGGCGTTTACCCAGGGTAACACTTAGGCTGTGGGGAGGAGGGAGGGGGTCTATGCAGGAAAAGGGGTAGGGTTTTTCACCTTTAGGGTTTAGTTCTCCTAAACCTGTTGAAAGTTTTGGGCTAATTGATTCTAGCTTTCCTATGATAATCTGATAAATGTGAGTATTTCTCTAGATACTCCAAATAATTATTATTTTTTATTATTATTTTTTGGTGATAATTTGGAAAAGTTGCATGATTTGAATTGTTGCATGATTTTGTCGAGACTTTTTTCCATTCAATTTTTGATCAGAATTGTTAGTAAATTAAGCCATATCGTGAAAGGGAGTTTGGTAGAATTTTTTAATAAAAAAAATGGGGGAAAATTGAGTTTTAATTAATAGTCCCCTTAAAGTTTTCTTACCTGTAAGACTTCTGGTTAATGTACCTGTGCCTTCCACTGTGTCCCCAAAGAAAGTCAGCTTATTTTCATTACTTCCTTTTTCTCTCTAATAATAAAACAGTACCTTGTACTTTATAGAAAATAAGCTCAATGAATCCATATTGGTGGGAAAACAATCCTACTGTTTGTAGCTGCCCTCCAAATCTGATATCAGGGAAATGCTGCAGGACATGACAACCTCCAGGATATACTTGGCATTAAGAATTACATCACAGCTATGGTTAACCACACAGAAGAAATAGAAAGCAAAGTAAGTGATTTACAGCTTAATCAAAAGACAGTACACTCTAAAATGCTACAGCAAGACAGCCTCATAATACACCTCCAAAGACAGATAGAAGATTTGGAAAACAGAAGTAGGAGGAAGAATATTAAATTAAGGGGTGTACCTGAGGCAATACAGAAAGATGAGATAAAGAATTTCTTACAACAGATTTTCAATAATACAGTATATTAAATAAAGAGATGGTTGTTGAGATACAAATAGAAAGAGCTCATCGGGTTATGAAGCCTAAAACGGCACCCCTAAATGGTCCAAGAGACATACTTTGCTGTTTGCTGAATTATGCCATAAAAGAAGGAGTTCTACAGAAGGCAAAAGAAGTAGAATGCATTACATATGAAGACAATATTATTATTTTGTACCAGGACTTGTGTAAAATAATTCTACGTAAAAGGAAAGCTTTGAAGCCTATTACAGATATGCTAAGAGAGCAGACAATACTATATAGGTGGGGATTTCCCTTCTCCCTGACAGTATATAAAGAGTTACGGTTATACTTCGAAGCCCAAAGGATATGGATACATTCTTAAACAAAATGACCTTCCTGATGTATAAATAACTGAATGGCTTATGGAAAATCTACAAAGCTTGGATCTAAAATGGGACCAACATGAGGAATGGATAAAAGTAGCAGAGACAAGGAAGACTCACCAGCAAAAGTAAAGACCAAGGAAAAGGAGATCTTTAAAGGTGAATAAAGAGTTTGAAAAAGGACTAGGATGGAAGCTGTGGATATAGCAAAAGACAAAATCTCTGATTTCCCCTGGGTGAAAGCGAATTATTGGACTATATTGGACTATCATATAGACCCCTTTAATGACTTATAGAAATCCATGAAAAGTGAGCTACAGATGGGTAACGTATAAAATTGAAAATGTATGAATAATTAAGATATTTGATGTGGAAAATAATGCCATGATACAGGATCAGTTACACAGGGTTTAAAATATATGATGCGGAAAATAGCAACTTGATCATGGACCGGTCACACAGGGTTAAATATGAAAAAAACAAAAAAGGGGGGAAAAGTATGATGTTTAAAGGGGAAGGAATCTCATAAAAAAGAGCAGTGCTGAAACAGGGAGGTGGGGCAGATGCTCTGAAAGTAATGGGATCTAAGATCTGCCCAGATGGCCATCCTTCCCCCCAAAATAGTGGAAAAGCCACTCGAGACACTATTACTAACTGCCAGGTGCAGGGAGGGAACCCTAAGAAGCTGGGGCAGCTAAAATATTGGTTGCTATTTTTTTTAGTGTTTTGTATTTTTTGGTGTTTAAAGTATATTTGTTCTTTTCATTTTTCTTTCTTTTCTCATTTTCTTTCCTGAGTTTTATAACCTGCCCTCTTTCCAAACTTAGTCTGTAATCCTCTGGGTAATAAATAATGTATACATTCAATCACAATGCTATCAAAGAAAAATAAGGAGTTATGGCAGAAATTATGGGATTGTCTACTAATATGGAGTGTACGGTTCTTTCGTTTAATGTAAATGGGATTTATGAATCTGTAAAGAGAATAAGGGTATTTTATGAATACAAAGCTAAAATAGTAATGCTTCAAGAAACTAATTTTAGAAAGAACCACTTACTTTATTAAACTTAAAGTCCTATTCGCAAATATATATGACTAATAACCCAGAAAAGAAAGCAACGGGAGTAATGACCCTGATTCATAAAGATCTACCATTTCAATTAAAAGATTATAAGACTGATTCTGAGAGTAGATATGTGATTGTTAGGGGCAAGTTGGCTAATCAGGTATGTACCATGGCCAATGTCTATGCCCCTAACAATAAACAGACTGCCTACTTACAACAATTTTTACAGGTGCTAGAATCTTACAGTGAAGGATTAGTCATAGTGGGTGGAGATTTCAATATTATGCTGAATCCGTTAATAGATTTGTCCTCTTATAAAAGTCTTAAGGGAATGAAAAGATCGTTAGCAGATATACACTTAGTGGATATTTGGAGGATAGTGAACCCTTTGTGTGATACATGATTGGATCACACAAATTATAGTATAAAACATCTGAAATCTCGCCATCAACGTTGTAGGAAACATTTAAATGGGTCTTACGAGGCAAATAGCTCTGGGGTCCAATCTGAAAAAAAAAGAGAGAAGAGATTAGCAATATGTTAAAGGATATAATAATTAGAACTGAGGCACAAAGAAACATTAACTCAAAAGACATTAATAGTTTTGGAGAATAAGAAAGTCCAATTAAAGGCATTATTAAATCATAAAGTTAAGAAGGCATATTTAAGAACATAACAGAATATCTATGAACTCGGGAATAAATGTAATAAATATTTCGCCAGAATATTTTAAAAAAAAAAACCAATATCATAGCTAATAAAAATTCTAAAAATAATATTTAATACGAAAACGATTGGATAGCTGGATCATTTAAAGAATACTATCAAGAATTATATATAATACAAAAAAATAATCAACCTATAGCAAACAAATTATAATGGAGAAATTTATTAAAGAAGCAAAATTTAAGCCATTAACAGAAGAACCGGCAATAGAGTTAGAAACACCATTTTCATACAAGGAAATTGATTATATGCCCTCGGGTAAGAGCCCAGGCCCTGATGGTTATGCAGCAGTATTTTATAAATCATTTAAAGAAGATATAATTCCTTTATAACATTCTTATTACAATTATATTTCAAATAAGAATAGGTTTCCCGTTCAAGCTCAGGAAGCACAAATTACGATTATTCCCAAACATGATAAAGATCGCCAATTATGCTATAGCTATAGGACTATTTCTTTAATAAATAATGATATGAAATTATATGCTAACATATTAGGTAAAAGACTGAAACAATACTTACCAGGTCTTATCCATCATGAACAAACTGGATTTGTGCCTAAAAGAGAAGGAAAAGATAACATAGCAAAAACGATATCTATACTACAGTACACAAAAAAATAACAACCCCCAACCCTTCTACTTACAATCGATGCCGAAAAGGTATTTGATAGAATGTCTTGGACATTTTTAGAGAAAATAATGATTAATTTCAGAATACAGGAGCAAGTGAGACAGAGAATATTAGCATTATATGATAGACCTTCTGCTAAAATAAAAATTAATGGGACCTTCTCAAAGACAGTCCAGATATTTAATGGAACGAGACAGGGATGCCCTTTATCACCTACTTTGTTTTTAATTGTGATGGAGGTATTGCTCTCACATATAAGAAACAACCAGGATATCTCTGGAGTGACGATAAAGGGCAAAGAATATAAATCTGCAGCATTTGCAGAAGATCTGCTGTTGTACATAACAAATACAGTAATAACCTTACCAAACAAGATAAGCTTATTGAAGCAATTTGAAGAATTATCAAATTTTAAAATCAATTACACAAAATCCAAGATAATAAATATAAATGTGAAACTGTACAGCAGATCAGACAAAATTTTCCATTTAAATGGGCGTCATCTACCATTAAATATCTGTTGGTAAATGTAAGAATTGGAGAAGGCATATCAAGATAACAATGTACCAATGTTGGTATCATTGCAAAAGACAATAGAAAAAGTGGAAAAAAATCAAGATATCCTGGTCATGGAGAATACAAGCTATAAAAATGGTGGTAATGCCAAAAGCATTATATTTATTCCAAGTTTTAACGATATATATACCACAAACTTTCTTTGATACATTCAAATCCATATTTACAAGGTTCATTTGGGACTGAAAAAAACCAAGGATCAATTACAAAATTTTAACAGATTCCAAACCCATATTTATATTACATTGCTGCTCACCTGGTGAGAATATTAAACTGGACCACAAGAAAAGAGAGAAAATAATGTATTAATTAGCACTACCCTTAAAGTATGACATAAAATTAAAATAGATCTGCATTTGACTATCACCCCATATGTGTTACAACCACTGATGTATAATCCAAAATTTCCACCTAATTGGGAAAGGGGAGCATATGAAAGATGGAAGAAGTTGAAGGATAAACCCACAAAAACTGAGACCTTGCTAGAGGAGACCAGATTATTCTCCTACAGGACATACAAAGAAACACCCAAGAAACACCCAAGAGCTCTATGGGGCAATAATCAATTATATTACTTTATAAACACAAATAGAGAAAATTGTTTTTGAGTGTATAAGATCTAGCTGTTTTTTAATGTTACTTTAATGATGCAAAAACATTTCATATACCGAGCATAAACAGCAATGTGACTGACTGCAAGCTCCTAACAAAAAAGATATTGTGCAAAGTGTCAGAAACTGAAAAATAGGATGGTTATTCTTTGATCTCAGCTGATTAATTATATTGTACTCTCTACAAATACCAGCTTAATCCTGCACTTTTTGGCAAATGTTCTCTGTTGTATATTATATAATGCTAACTAGTAAAAACTATAGATCATCCTGAAATGTTTTCTGCTGGGAATTTTCAAGTTAATGGACGCACAGACATGAATATTCAGAAAAACTTACTCAGGGTGACTTAATTAATGACAATATGGAGAAGCTCTGGTTTTGTTGTTCATATTCATTGATTAAATACTTTTAACTGATTGAGGGACATCAATTATTTCACATATTCTGCAATGCAGTACAATAAATGGCAAATGCACCCTAATTACATACAAGAAGATTTTTTTCTTAATTTCATAGCAAGCATGCTGAATGTATGTTCTTCTCCTACGGGACCATTCATGTTTTTTAGTTTACTGTTTTAGTTTAGCAGATGGCATCAGGCCAAATTTCACTTATCACTAGTTACCAATCATTTATGCTGAGGGGCTTCACACATTATATTGATTTGAAAATAGCTGTTTGTAAAATGCATTTCCTAAATATCTGTGTTTTATTGCAAAACAATTTCACATTTATAGTACTAAACATTGAGTGAGGTTACAGTAGTTAGGGTATGGAGCTAGTTTACAACCCATATGTATGTGGTGCTCAGTTTGACACTACTGCTACTTGTAGAAGAAATATGCATGTAAAGCCAAATATTTTCATATGGTACTAACTTGACTCAACAATGTGAAAACAATGTAAGTTTTATTTCAGATCTCAATGGCTGCTGACATCTCAAATAAAACTTCACTTTGTTTGCACATTGCAGAGTTAAGTGAGTGTTATTTGGAAATATTTGGTTTTATCTAGTGATGGGCAAATCTGGGGCGATTTGCTTCGGCGAAGAATTCCCGAAACGCCGCCGGAGTCTCGTTTTGGATGCAGGCATCTGATTTTGGACGACAGCACACATTCCCCGGCGTCGAAAAAAATGGATGCTGGCGTCCAAAAACGGGTGCCCGCATCCAAAATGAGATGCCGGCGAACTTTCACCAGGTGAATTTTTCCAGGTGTTTCGCAAATTTATTCATGGCGGGCAAATCGCGGGAATTCGCCACAAATTTGCACCAGCCGAATAAATTCACCCATCGCTAGTTTTTGTATTGATTCGTAATATCTTCTAGTTTAGATAACTAATTGGAGGACAAAGTAAAAAAAATCTTTTGACCACCATGACTTTTCTTAGTGCTCCCTCCTTTATTGCACCAGTGTTGTGTAAACAGATACAAAGCAAAAGGTGCTTTTGGAGAAAGTTAAAGTTATCTTGTTGATGGATCATATGTTGTAACAGAGTTTTGTTAATGTTGGTATGGTGAAAAATTAGAAAGGCATGAGTGTTTTAAATTGGAAGAGGGTTTGCATGGAGGAAACACCAAAACAATTAGGTGTTTTAAAGGAATTGTTCAGTAAAAAATTAAAACTAGGTCAAAAGATAGGCTGTGCAAAATAAAAAAATGTTTCTGATATAGTTATTTATCCAAAAATGTCATCTTTTAAAGACTGGAGTGAGTGGATGCCTAACATAACAGAACCGAACCTAACCTCCTGCTTTGCAGCTGTCTTGGTTTCCACTGATTGGTTACCAGGCAGTAACCAATCATTGACTTGGAGTGGGGGGCATGGGTCATAACTGTTAGAGAGCTGAAAAGCAGAAAGTAGGGTTCATCCACTCACTCCAACCTTTATGGATTACATTTTTGGCTAACTAACTATATTAGAAAAAAAATCTGTTAACCTAGTTTTTATTTTTAATCTGAACTTTTCCTTTAATAATTTAAAAGAATAATAAAAATAAATTGTAGCATTGTGCTGCAGTGGTACAATGAGTGTGTTTGTTTCAGAAACACTACTATAGTTTATATAAACATGCTGCTGTGTAGCCATGGGGGCTGTGTATCCTGTGCATGAATGGCTGTCTGCAATGACTACACAGCAGCTTGTTTATAGAAACTATAGTAGAGTTTCTGAAGTAAACCTACCAGATTTACCAATGGTGTTATTTTAAATGAATGAGATTAAAAGTTATAGCATTAACTCAGTATCCAAGAGAAGGAGCCTGTGGGAACATGTTTGAATAATGTAGGATAAGGTGTGGGTTTGATTTAAAGGGAACTGCATTTTATGTAGTTGGTAAGTATTAAAATAGCTTTCTTCTATTGAATACAAGTGATTGTGACATCAACAAATAAGCTGCTGCTTCTGTTGCCAAAATGATAGAATTGTATTTTGTCATTGCTTGCATGTAAGAAAATATAACATGCATGTACTGTCCCAAAAGTCTGATTTGTTTTAAAAAAAGAAAAACAATTTCTTTGATAGTGTGAAGACGGTAAAGTAGATGCACTTTGTGAAGCTTTGCAGACCACTGTTTCTCACTGGAAATCAAAATTCCCGAATCCCCTGCCTTTGGAACTGTATATTTCTTCCAATTTCATTGGCCTGTTTGTTAAAGATGATTGTGCTGACATCTTAAAGAAATTTGCAGCAGATTTTGCAGCAGATGCATTAATTAAGACTGGTAAGTTCAAATTGTGGTTTTTTTTATTCCTGTTCCTTTTATATTCCTGGACATGTAATGTAACGGAGAAGGAAAGCTACTGAGGTAGTTTATTGCCAATAGATTAACCACAATAGTGCAAACTAGAATGCTATATTTATTATGTAGAATGCTTTACTATACCTGAGTAAACAGCTGTAGAATCTCTCTCAGTTTCTTTAAGATAGCAGCTGCCATATTAGCTTGGTGTGACATCACTTCCTGCCTGAGTCTCTCTCTGCACACTCATAGCTCTGAGCTCAGATCACAGCAAGGAGAGAAAAGGGAGGGGGAGAGGAGCAAACCTGGAGGTTTAAGCTGAACACAAATGCCCATGTGACAAAATAGAAGGAAAGAAATGCTGTGACAGATGACTCAGAGCAGCATTACTTTGAGGGTTTACTGGTGTATTTATACAAACCTTTCTGATAAAGCTTACTTAATTTTAACCTTTCTTTAAGGCTGTCAGTAACTTTGGTTGCTTTTGACAAATTTCTAGCATATATATAAGTATATAATGTGAGAGTGACAATATTTGCTAGAATTCTAATTCTTGTCATCTTCCTGTGGACAGCAAGTTGGCATCTGTAGCAGCAGAAACAGCTATACTTCATTATCTTGCTTCTCCCTGAAGATATGCCTTTAATATACATAAATTCAGCACTTTAACATGTTATCTGCTAACATCCACATGTGTAATATAGAGGTGTAAGTCTCAGGGGAGCTTAGCAACACCTTAAACGAATTTATCATCTGGGCAGGGTAGAAGTCTGTGTGGTGTATCTGTACAAAACAATGTTGCAGTAAGCACATTTGAAGACTGAGAACACCTGACTTCTAAGTATATCTGAAAACATAGTATATAACCCTCCATGGTTTTTAACATTTTAACATCTCCCTAGCTGCATCCCTCTATTTCCCCAAACATCACTGTTTTCCTGGCTCACCTCCCCAAATGCAGAGAAACATAGGCCTGTGTTATCTTACATAGCAAGGTTATTTTGGCTATTTAGTAGACACTGTCATTGAATATAAGATGGGTGGATATATTGTTATATGGATCTTTAGCTGTTTGGTACTAGAGAAGCTGTGTTTAAAAACGCCACCTCAGGAGAAAAAAACAGGGAACACACAGCAGATATTTACATATGTTTTCCATATACAATGTCATTACAGTGTTATGTTCTACTTTTATATGCTAGTTTAATTCACCCTTTGATGCAAAGGGGCAAATTCACTAAAGCGCGAATCGTCTAACCCTAGTGCTAATTCGCCAGCATGACGTCATTTTGCAACTTCGCAAATTCACTAACACCGACTCTGGCGGATTTTCGCTAGCGAAGTAGATAGACTTGAGCAACTTCGCACCCTTACGCCAGGCGAAGTTGCGCACTGACGAAGGAGCCTAATTACGCAAATTCACTAAGCTCAACATTTTCCTGAACGTTAGCACTTATGCTAGACGTTACTGCATTCAATACAATAGATAGGAGGTTGAAGTCCCAAAAAAACGCTGGCGTATTTTAGCATAGGAGGATAGTCTAAAAAAGATCGATTTTTTTGGGGGGGGTTACCCTCCTTCCCCCCTACATTTCCTAACATATGGCAACACAACTATATAGGGGGCACATGTTTAGGGCAATAGGACAACTTCATTTAATTTATTAAAGTTTTCCTGGGCTTGTGTAGTGGAATGTAGTGGCTGTAACATATACTTCTATTATAACTTAAAGTTCCCGCCGTATGCAAATTAGGCTTCACTAGCGTAACATAGCTCTGCGTAGCGAAGTAACACTAGCGCAACTACACTACTGTTCGCCAACCTTGGCGTAACTTCGCACTTTAGTGAATTTGCGTGGCGCTGGCAAAAATTCGCCTGGCCAAGTGCGGCAAACGCTAGCAAAGCTAACGCTAGCGAATTTACGGATCTTAGTGAATTTGCCCCAAAGTGCTTACTGTCTTATTTTTTCTTTTCTGATCATGTGTTTATTGCTATACTGAGAGCACCTATCCAGCACAGTTAGGGGACATAAAACGTCTCTAGCATAGTTTCAAGTTGAGGGACTCGCACTCCATTTCTCAAGTGAATAAAAGTGTTATTTTATTCTTAGATGCATTTCCAATGTTTTAGCCTACATAAGGGCCGTTATCAAGGATAAAGATAAAGGCCCTAATGTGGGCAGAAATGTTGGAAATGCATCTAAGAATAAAATAACACTTTTATTCACTTGAGAAATGGAGTGCGAGTCCTTCAACCATCTTGTATAATTACATTTGACCAACGCACCCTAATTTGCTTGAGAATCTGAGTGCATACACTGAGTGCATACACTACATGTACTCTATATATATATGTGTGTGTGTGTATAGAGTTTGTATTCCATGTTTTCCTGTCTATTCTATCTTTACTTATCTTTATGCTGCTTGTGTCTGGGTGACATCTAGTGGAAATATTATCTGCCAACAATAGAACATTTTTTTTACAGGGAAACTTTCTCTACGCACTTCCTATGACATATGCAACATGCTGAAGATGAACATTATTGCATTTAGGGGCACCATTTCTGTAGCTGTAGCTTTTAAGAAATAACAAATGTGATTGACAATATTGTCATCCCAGTGGCAGGATGTACAGGGTACAACATGGTCCTGTCCTTAGTATATGCTGTGCTCCTCCTGATACTGCTTTCTGCTCCTCCAGTGGTGTAACTACTCCCTGGTGGGCCCTGGTACAGGATGGGCAATTGGGCCCACCTGTCGGGCCCTTACCTCTATAGATCCCATGCTGGAGTGTTTAAAGCATGTGTGCTGTAAAATTTCCCTGTAGATAACCACCTGCCATAACCATTATTGTGGCTTCGCTGGGCCCCAAGGGGGCTCCTTACATGGGATTTTCAATCCAATGCTAGGGGAAGAGTGCAACTTTCCAAGGGATGCAAATGCACCCCTTATAAATGTAACACTTGTACTCCTGGGATGTGTAAATTCAGTGTTTTATTTGCTACAGTTTATCTGTTTGTTTTCTGCAATTCTCTGCTCTACTTGTTTTAAATATTGAAAAATATTGTTATTCTTGGCAATGATTTTTCTGACATTTGTAACCATGTAGTACAAATCAGCTGGTTATCAGACTTGTCATGTGAAAAAGAATGCAAAGCATTTTGGGTGAAAAAAAGTTTTGGCTAGTTAATGACATGCATCTACTATCTATAGTAAATAACACCACTTTAATTAGCAATTGCATTTAAAAATGGCATGAAAAGCAATGTTTTTTTTGACTGTATATTTGAAAGTTGTTAAGAATGATATCTTCTTTCAGTAGCAAAATGATCTACAGGACAAATTGCAAGCAATAATGATGTTAAAATATTTTTGTACTTGTCAAAAATCACAGAGATATGTGTATTCTAACCTCTGTACACCTGGCTAAAACATATATTAAAAAATGACATTTTAAAAATTACCAATTTAATGTTTTTATCCAATTAAATTGTTTCATATTTGTCCTGTTATCTTAGCTTTAATCCATTCAGGGTAGATAATTTACATAATTTACAGAATATCCCATGGGTTTATCTGTGCACCTGTCCTGCAAGCAGACCATTTTTGTTAGTGTCGAGGTTTGGATTCAGGATTTATATTTCAGGGTGCTCTTTAAAGGAACAGTTCAGGGTAAAAATAAAAACTGGGTAAATAGATAGGCTGTGC
>CM044444.1:59270892-59281150 GCA_024363595.1 Xenopus borealis
CAAGATGGGGGTGGGTGGATCCATCCACTGATGTCAGGGGCGGCCCCTTTGACATTTGGGGCAGGCAGATGATGTCAGAGGTTGCAGTGGATAATGGTTCAGGGGCAGAGATGTCGCGTGGCAATCGCGATAGGCTGATTGTCGTACCTGTCTGGATTTCCTAATTTGATTTGAGAGGATTGATCAATGTGAATTTTGCCTGCTCTGATTACAGAGGAGAGACTCTTGTCTGATTTCCAAGATATAGACAGTTCTAACTATCCTTCCCCTTTTGAAGTTTGATTATAGTCTGTTCACACTCTTCATGGTTTCATTTGAACATAGCTGAAGGTATTAAACATATTTTTCTAGATTTGAACATCTAAACAGCACTATTTTGATGTGCCTAAAGCCTGGCTGCGGTGTTATATTGACAGAATTACAGGGAACATTCCCCCTGGAAGTTGTTCATTGATCTGCAGCTCCTACTTTGAATATTTTGTGGCAAGCAAGTCTTTTTTTTAGAGAATGTTTACTGCTCTATTAACTGAACTCTGGTTTTATCAGTGTCTTCAACAAGTTTCCAGTGCTCATGTAAGCGACACGTGGGAGAATTTAAAAAGCAACATCATTGTACATTATTTTCTCCTTATAAGGAAAAAGTAGTTGCTAATTGACTAATTATAGGAGATATTTCCCCCTTACTTTGCTTTGCAGAGTATTTTTTTATTGTTAGTTTGAAAATAGGAAACTATTTTAGTAACTGTCCTGTTAAAGGAAGACATTATATTATAAATTTAGAAATATATTTCGGCTTACTTTTACAGGCAATTTCTTTTAGGCATGAACTCCCCCTAGTGGCTAATCTATATTAGTTTTTTTAAATATAGTTTTCATGGATGGAATTACCTTTATTTAAAGTGGACAAAGGCCAAGGAATCGGGATACCCAAAATATCTATTGAAACCTACCAGTAGTTTTTGAGCTGGTGGTTAGTCACTGCAGACCAGCATTATAAGTTCACCCTTCAGTGTGTTTACTTAATACTTCAATTATTTTCAGACATATCTGTTGACAGACTGGTCCAAATCCCTCCCAAAAAGTGTGCAAAGAGTAAAAGCTGTTATTGCTTCTAAAGGTGGACCAAATATTTAAAGGAGAAGTAAAGGTAAAATCACTAGGGGTGCCATATGTTAGGTTCTGGTTGCTAGAAAATGCACTTGCTCTGGGTACTTATGTAGAGGCAGTGCAGGATCTTCTTGCACTTCTTCTTCCCTTCCAGACAGGCACGTGTGCAGTAGAGTGACTCTACTGGGCATTAGTCAGCCCAGGATAATTGAAAAATAAAGTAGCTGAGAATGATGATCATACTGTGGTGCTCTTGCAGAAATACCCCAGGGCAATTGCATCAATTCTATGATTATCATCACTGGGAGTGCATGTGGAGGCCTAATCTTCCCATAGAATGCCACAGTGGTTTGCTATGTGTGGTGAGACCTGGCATGTGGGATAAAATATAGTTTTGTGGAAAGAAACATGGCAGGTTCTGTGCTCATTGTTCCAAGGTTAAAGCTGTTTTTTCTACCTTTGTGACACTGAGATAGACCACCTATAAATATCTCCTTCCTTTTCTTTTTTGTACTCTTATTATTCACTTATTATTCCTTTTCAGCTTCTTCCATTTCACTGACCTATGTTACTGTTCTGCACTGTATAATTATAGGATGATATGTTCAAATCAAATGAATCTACATCTTATTTGTTTTTCACAGCCTCTGAGAGTAAACAATCAAACTGGCACTGGGCCCAAGAAGCGCTGTCTCTTTGTCTGTCGCCATGGCGAAAGGATGGATGTTGTTTTTGGAAAGTACTGGCTGTCACAATGCTTTGATACAAAAGGTCAGTCTTTTAACTGTATGTCTTCTTGGCTAACCAGACTGTAATGTAAAATTCAGGGTCAAACTGGGCTGACAGGACACTGGGTCTTCATGGGCCCCACCAACCCAGACCTGTTACTTACCTGTTTTGTTGTGGCCCTCCCCCCCATCGTGGAAAAAAAAGAATAAGGTTTGTGCTTGGAGATATGCTTGGCAGAGGGTGAGGGAGCGGGTAGTTGAGGGCCTCTGAGTGGGTGTGGGGGCTCCTGGGGTAGCCTCGCACACCCCAGTCAGATCCAGTAGCACACCAGCAGATACAAAAGGAAAACTCCCAGCATCCCTGGGCTACCCATAACAGCAGTGTTGTGGATCCAGGGAAAAAGATACAGACAAACACTAATCTATTCACATTAGGTGTTAAGTTCAGAAGGCTGGTACCTGTTCTAAAAAATGTGTCAACACTAGACTTAGGCAACAATGTTTCTTATTTTCAACTATAAAAATTATATACCACCAGCTCTGGTTTTCAAACTTACTTAACAGCCTTTTATAGCCTTTTTAGTAGAAGTAAACACCCCCTGTGGTTTTTTTTTTATTGATTTTCCCCATGGAGTCGCCCTTATCCCCATCACAAATGCAAGGTTTTCTGCTTCAAAAAGTCACTTGATCCCCTGTACCAGCTATTTAACTGCATATCACTTCTGTGGGGTCTCCAACAGTTTTACATCCTGTTTCTGTCTCTGTTGCCTAAACCACTGGGCATGAGCATACACAGTGGAAGGCAATCTGATCCTGGTTTCCACTGGCCAAGGAGGCAGAAATAGGGTGTAAAGTGTATCCCAAACTCACTGCACTACTCTGACATACAGAGTACAGGAGGCAGGCTGTATTCTATTTGCATGCATTGCTTAGGTACAGGGGATTTTCAGTTAAAAACATACTCTTCCAATTCATCTGTGGGTTCCTTAAAAAAACACATTGTAAGTTACAATTTGTAACAACACCATAATTGTATATAATTTGCAGCTTGACACATCAAGGCATAAAGTACCTATTTTTGAATAGGGTAAATAACTTCATGTGAAACAGCAAAAACTGCAAACAAAATACTAAGCAGAAAGTTGTTTAAACTCTTATTAAAATGCAGCAAAGCTTCCCCTAATGTAGTATGTGATTTACTTTTAGGAAGGTATGTACGAACAAACTTGAACATGCTTCCAAGCTTACCCCAGAGAAGCGGGGGCCACAGAGAGTATGAGAAAGATGCCCCAATAACAGTGTTTGGATGCACGCAAGCAAAACTTATTGGTAAGAAATATTGTTTTTTGCATTGTCTATTAAGTTTTATTTGTTATAGTTTGTACAAATTCAGGTATGGGATCCGTTATCCGGAAACCCATTATCCAGAATGCTCTGAATTATGGAAAGGTTGTCCCATAGACTCCAATATAATCAAATAATCCAGATTTTTCAAACTGATTTCCTTTTTCTCTGTAATAATAAAACAGTAGCTTGTACTGCATCCAAACTAAGATATAATTAATCCTTAATAGAAGCAAAACCAGCCTATTGGGTTTATTTAATGTTTATATGATTTTCTAGTAGACTTAAGGTATGATGATCCAAATTACAGAAAGATCTGCTATCCAGGAACCCCCAGGTCCCGAGCATTCTGGATAACAGGTCACATACCTAAAGTTGAGTAAATGAGTCAAACCAAATCAGCAGATAATATAGGTCATGCCAACGATTGTACAGTTTTCCACATAAAACAGACTTTGATTGAAGGATATATATTTTATAATGAGTACAGTTCTGAGATTTGCCAGTTTTATTTTTAAATGTAAATATTAATATGAAAAGAGAGGTTCTATGCACACAATAGGCCACATCCTCTGATTAGTTAATGGAACATTAATAGAAGGTTTTTACCTTATTTAACCGGAATGCTAGAAATCATACTCTGCTCTGTGGGTAATACATGTCATTAGTGATGGGCGAATTTATTCGCCAGGGGCGAGTTCACTGCGAATTCCCGCGATTCGCCGCTGGCGAATAAATTCACGAATCACCAGCTTGGCGAAAATTCGCCGTAAAAAACGAGTCGCGTGTCGTTTTTGACGCGTCGGAAGCAACACGCCAAAGTTGACGCGAATTTTTCGCCGATTTGCGAATTTCTCTGGAAATTCGAGACATTTTCGGCGAAGCGAATCTTGGGAGATTCGCCCATCACTACATGTCATATATTGGGATTACTGAGCAATGTTTGCCAGAATTACCATGTGATCAAACTTCTAGGTGTTTAAAAAAATGTAATTCCTGCAGCATGGATCAGGAACCAAGAAAATGTAAGTAAGAATAAAAGTGAGCAGACAGATTTCTTATTAGAAATTAATCTTCATTAGTTGGGCCCTGTAGAACTTGGAAACATTTTTTAATTGAAAAGTGCTGCTTTAAGAATCCATTCCTGTGGTTCCAGGAATTTATCTACCTTCCTGTTTTAGTCCTTGTTGGTTTCTTTGACTCATTCATTTATTGGGAGTATGCTGAAAGTTGTCATCAAGCTAAATTTTAGTATCTCATGGTTAATCACCAGTGTTTACATCTCTTTGTCATCCGTTGTCTTTGTAATGCAGAGAAATCTGTTTCTACTTATTAAATGCGTAAATGATAATAACCTGTCAATAAATACTAAAATATTCACACTCTGTTGGATGAGTCAGTTCTGCAAGTACAATAACGCTGCTCCCGGCTATTCATTTCCTTTTCCTGTCATTTAGGTGAAGCTTTGCTGGAAAGTAACACTGCTGTCGACTTTGTCTACTGCTCCCCATCTCTGCGCTGCGTCCAGACAGCACACAACATTCTTAAAGGTAAGCATGCAAGTCTAATCCAGTTTATAGAACAAACAGGCTTGGACTGGCTTTTGTATTTTCTTTAATCAGTATGCTTAGCTAGATACCAAAATAATAAGGGAAATAAGTGTAAAACATGCAGGGCAGCAGAAAGATGTTAGTATCATATACAAGACATTATATGTCATTATGAACCTAATGAGAAGTGAACCTTGAACACTGCAGCCTTGCACTTGGACTTGGCTTGGAATTTGTCCCAAGTGCTCTCACCCAAAAATCACACTCTTGCTCCCCGCTGAAAGAGGACTAACTAAAAACCATCCCCTGTACTTGCTCCTCACACCACTAGCAAAAGCAGGAAGCCAATTCAGCTTTTTTACTGGTTGTTTGCATGCACATCCCTTCCCAATTCAGCTGCCTCTGCTGTTTACTCTTAGTTCCACCCATGAGCATGGAAAATATATCTTTCAGTTTCATAGGGGCAAGACTGGATGTTCAGGTGGAGACTGGAGTGGAGGGGTCGATGAATGCTGCGCACCTTGTATCCAGCCCCAACACACTTTACAGATTACACAACAGACTATGTTCTAAAATAATTACTTATAACAGGACCACGCTAGTGTTGTAATGTAATCCTCTTTTTAGGAAATTTTGCATGGGGGCCTGTGACTTCTAGTTACGCCACTGGAATTCACGGAAACTGTAATCACCTCTGAAAGAAAGCAGTACTTTATATCATTTCTTTTAAGGTCTTAAACAAGAGAATAAAGGAAAAATCCGTATAGAACCAGCATTATTTGAGTGGACCAAGTGGGTATCAGGAAACACTCTTCCTTCCTGGATTTCCCCAACAGAATTAGCAGCAGCCAACTTAAGTGTTGATACAACATACAGGTAAATCTCATCATCTATAAAATTTACAGAAAAATAGAAAGCCTTTGATGCCATGTGGCTTAAATGAAGCATCTATGCTTCATCCCTTTCACTAATCTGGAATGATACAGTATATAGTTGAATTATGTAGAACAGACATAATTTCAGTCTTTGTGAACTTCTGGACATGCACACTGGTCTTTCACACTCTGTAAATGTCATAATGAAGCCTATTTACAGTATTATTTTCTTTTATAGACCTCATATACCATTCGGCAAACTAGTGGTTTCTGAAACATATGATACATATATGAGCAGGAGCTTCCAAGTTACCAAGGATATTCTCAGTGAATGTAAAGGCAAAGGTAAGTCATACTGGAAACGTTCAGTTTTATAAAAGGACAAGCTCAAGTAAATGAAAGTCTCTTTAATCCTTTGACTGCCCGGGCTCTTTCATTTTGCTGTGCCCCTTGTAACCCAGAAATGTAAACTCTGTGGTACCTGTAATTATGGCCCACAATTCCAAGGCCATAGAATTTATGATACATGGTTAGCAGTTGGTCTAAGGTGATCTTTTACCTTTTGTATGGTTTCTTTGTCCAAAGTTATCTATACCTTATGTTATGGTTTTAGTGCTTTTTTGTTGTTTGAAGGAGAGACTGGAAGATGAATAATAGAGGGTGAGAATAGAAGTAACTACAGGTATGGGACCTATTATCCAGAATGCTCGGGACCTGGGGTCCGTAATCTTCATACCTCTACCAGAAAATTATGTAAACAATAAATAAACTCAATAGGCTGGTTTTACTTCCAATAAGGATTAATTATATCTTAGATGGGATCTTAGAAGGTACTGTTTTATTACAGAGAAAAAGGAATTTTTTTTAATACATTTGGACTATTTCATTATAATGGAGTCTATGGGAGACAGTCATTCCATAATACAGATCTTTCAGGATAAAATGTTTCCAGATAAGGCATCCCATACCTGTATAATAATAAAATTGTAGCCTCGCAGAGTAATAGTTTTTGGCTGCCAGAGTAAAAAAGCTAAATAATTCAAAAAGTATAAAAAATGAAGACCAACGGAAACACTACTTGGGAAATGCCATTCTGTAATAAACTGTGCTGCTGGACTATTACTTCGGGCATATTTCATCAAGCCAGGAAGGTTTATAGCATGCTTTTGCCCAGTATATCAGCAACTGTGTCTGACACTGACAAGCTGGGAGTGCACAAAATTAGGATTTGATTTTTTTTACGCTGATTCCTTTGAAACTACAACCTTAGACCCCTGGACCCAGGTTGTCTGTTGAAAATATGGCCCAGTATATATAAAAGGAGAATACAGCATACAGTATGCAAAATTCACAGGGCTGCACTGAATAATGATGGCAGCATGTTCCCATATTCCAGATGTATACATCCTGCTGTGCCCTGCAGCACTGGATAGTCACACATGAGAATAATGGTGCTATTTTGTTGTAAACCAGCTGCATGATATATAACAAGCCTGATCTCTAGTCTAGTATTAACAGCACATTTCCAATAGCTAATTATATCTCAACACTAGTAATCAGGCTATACTGGGGTTACTGATAATAAATAATACATTATGGGGCAAATATGCTATTATTCCCCAAAATTAGTTCGACCAAATTCGTAATTCGATAAGCATTTGACCATCGAATGCTTATCGAATTGTTTTCGGCTATCATTTTGCTCGCTATACGATTTCTCGATGAATTTGTACGATCGGATACCGATCGTTCAATTTCACAAAAAAATCGTGAAATTTCCTTCGAGCGTCTGAAAAATTCGTACAATTTGAACGCTCCGATCATACAAATGGTATTCGAACAGGACTCGAAGCCTCAGAAGCCTATGGGGGGTTCCCCATAGGCTTCTATTGCAATTCGGTAGGTTCAATCTGGCGAAGTAGGCAGTCGAATAACTTTAAAATTTTGATTCCTTCTATCATTGAATGAGAGAATTATCGAATATCTGATCATTCAATCTATTCGATCTATTCGATGATCGAAGAGGCCAAATTTGCATTTCCGATTTCACAAAAAATCGTACGATTGTAATTCGATCGAATTCGATCGAACTTCGATCATTTCACGTGAATTTCGTAATTTGCCACTAACTGTTACTCTGCCTTTTCAGGACAAAATGTTCTGATTGTTGCACATGCTTCTTCGCTGGAAGCATGCACGCGCCAGCTCCAAGGCCGGACACCACAGAACTCGAAGGACTTTGTGCAGGTGGTTCGAAAGGTACTGAGCTTTATTACTCTTTTTAGATAAAACCCATCTTAGCAGTGGAAAGGCTTATGTACTTTGCTAAAATGCTGATTGCCATTCCTACAAATATAAGAAAAGGATCCATGATATGTTCATAAATCTCTGAATTGCAGATTACTTTGAGTGGTTTATGTACTCACCACATACTCTGTATCAAACACACAATATAATAATTATATTTGATTACAAGCTACTTTTTTCTTTGGGTAATGACATTTCAAACTGACATATAATGAAGCATTTCAGTGAGCCTAAATAGAAGTCGGCCTTGCTATTGGCTGCATTATGCTATTTACATCTCAACTCCTGCTGAAATGATTGCAAAGTAGCAGTGTATTCATTTCCCACTAAGGGCCTATGGGAAATGGGAAGATGAAAGAGAGGAATGCAGTTTTAACGTTCAGCTCAGGCATCATTATTTGGATGTTGATTTTTTTTTTTTTAAATCAGTGCAATTTGTATTTTATTTTGCCATTCTCCAATTTCTGCTTTATCATTTGGATGTTTGACTGAAATGTTATAGATATGGTCATGTGGGTACAGAAGTAACATGTTATATAGTATTGATCCAGACTTATATAATTATAGTGTTTTGAAGTAATACAAAGAAAATGCAGTGTTGCCCTGCACTGGTAAAATTGATGTGTTTGCTTCAGAAACACTACTATTGTTTATATAAATAAGCTGATGTGTAGCAATGGTGGAGCCATTTAAAGACTCAAGTTCACTACAGATAGCAGATAAGCTCTACAGAACAAAATGGTGATATGTGTTATCTACTATTTTTAACATGTGCCATATAGCTTTTTTTCAATTTTATAGCCATGGCTATACGGCAACTTCTTTATATGAACTATAGTAGTGTTTCTGAAGTTTTCTGAAGATCAGTTTTGCCAGTGCAGGACAACAGTACATGATATTTTCATTACTTTAAAACACTTTTTTGTTTAAAATTTTTGGTGTTACTGTTCCTGTAAAGGGATACTATCATGGAAATTTTTTTTTTAATGGTGCTGCTCCAGTAAAATTATGCACTGAAATCAGTTTCTCAAAAGAGCAAACAAATTTTTTTATAGTTAATTTTGAAATCTGAAATGGGGATGGACATATTGTCAGTTTCCCAGCTGCCCTAAGTCATGTGACTTGTGCTCTGATAAATTTCAGTTACTCTTACTGTTGTACTGCAAATCGGAGTGATATCACTACCCTCCCTTCCACCATCCCCAGCAGCCTAACAAGAGAACAATAGGAAGGTAAAAAAGGTTGGTACATTAAAGGGCTCATTTATGACACAAAGTGCAGTGAGTTAAATACAATTTTGAGCACATTCAGCATACTTTCCCCCCATAATGCAGTGTTTTTCCAGACTTCCAGTGTCATTGTAATCAGTCAGCCTGGTACAGAGTCAGGGTCCAGAAGAATAGTCAGTGACAGGCAGCAATACAGTGGTGGTCAAGGACAGGCAAGGGTGAAACAACAGACAAACCAGAAGCTCACCCAGGAACTACATACAATAGACCTACATTGACCAATGGGAATTAGGACATGTGTCTTTAAATATTTGAATTTTATTTGAAGATGACATCACGCGGCGTGCCGAAATGAAAAGACAGGTGTATAGATGCATGTATCAAATCCGAAGAACACATGTATCAAACCTGTAAGCAGATTGCATCAAGAGCAGAATGTGCATACCAATTTACTGGTGGAGGCTAATTTATTAGAGGTGTAAAAAAGCACAACTGAACTTACAAATTCTACAACCACAATTGTCATTGTTTTTATTAAAATATCCAATTAAAAAAAAGTGTGAACGAAAAAAAGTGCTGAACAATCCGAAAAACAATATGAATACTTATAAATAAAACCTCGAACAAGTTGTCAGACAATTCATATCAGAAAAAGAATCCAAAAACCTCTAAAATGATTATTGTTTTAAAAATTGTCCAGTAGGATCAGTACTTTTCTCATTGACTTCTATAGCACCTCAACAACTTGGCAAAGTTTGGCATCAAAGGCTTTCATGGTTTCTGGCTTTGATGAAGTTAACGATCTTTAATGTTTAATGCATAAATAATGACATAAAATCCTGCTAAAATAAAAGAATACCTTTTTACCAATACAGCTATGGAACTCTTATCTAAAAATATGTTATTCTCAAAGCTCAGAATTACAGAGTTTATATAAGGCAAATAATTCAAATTTTCTAAAAAAAATATATATATATTTTTTTAAATAATCAAACTGTACATTGTACTTGATGGTTAGTAAGTTCCATGAATCTTTGTTGGTGGCAGAACAATCGTGTTGGGCTCACTTCATGTTAACTGATATATAGCAGACTTAAAGGAACAGTAACACCAAAAAA
>CM044444.1:59287211-59306341 GCA_024363595.1 Xenopus borealis
AGCTGCAGGGACAAAGATCATGGAGCCAGATTTAAACAGATAAACTGGGATTCTAGTTGGGGGATTATTTTTCTGCAGTGAGTGTGTTTCTCCTATTCATTTGAATATGAAAGTGTTCTATTGTTGCATGTAGAGAGGTTCATGAAATAATGCAATTTCTTGAAGCTCATTACCATTGTGCTCCTTCAGGTCCCAGTAACGTAATCCAGAAACAAAACTATGCTGCCCCTCCACTGATCAGATTACGATGAGGGCAATGGACTACTATGGGTCAGTCGGGTGAAAAATCAAACCTTCCCAATCAATACCGTGGCGAGATATTGATCACGAAGACCCATCAGAAGCCCCATACACAAGCAGATAAGATGTCAAATTGTTCTAAAAGACCAATATTAGCAGCTTTATCTGCCTGTATATGGCCGGCTTAAGGTAGAGGTCTAAGACTTGGTCAAACATTCTTCTACCTTTTGTCTTCACAAAGAGAAGCACCACTTATGTTTTCCAATATTATATTTCTGTATCATATGTGACTATCTATTCTGTGGTATTATCCTGAGACTGGTCAAGCACTGTGGAACACAATTGGCATTGGACAGAGCCATCAGTTTGAGGAAATTGTGCCCATATCACATCCATGTTGGTCAATGACCTCCTGTATGAGGACCTGGCAGACCAAATTATGTCTGTGGGCAGCTCTTTAGTCCTGCATATAACTGCTACTTTCAATAGCTGTTCTGAAATGCACTTTTCAATGCTTTACGGGCTGCTAAATTGTGTGTAGCATTAAATATTTTTTTTCAGTGATTTAGTCTTTGAAAGATCAATGTTTAATTTGTTTAAGAATCCATTCACAAAAATAGAGATGTAAATAACAATTCTTACAGGGTAAAGAGATAAATGTATTAATTTTTCAGTCATATTTGTTATGTTTTGTAATAAATGGAATAAATCGAATTTGCCCAGAGGTTTTATACCGATCGTGACTCACTTTGCCAGCTGTTTAACTGTTTCTCCATATGCCCCACAAATGTCCTACCAGTGTATTCAAAAATTTCCTCCAACACGTCTGTTCAATTCAACTCGTCCCAATCATTCTTCCTTTTTGTTTTGCATCCTCTCGTCTTTTATTTTGGGTAGTAAAACGTGTTGAAAATTCAACCATATGAATAGTATGTGAAGTAAAATCCTCAGAATTCAAATATTGAATTCGAAGGATTTTACTGCAATTCGATTGGTCGAACGATCGAATAGGAAAAATTTGATCAATCGATTAATCGTTCGAATCGGTCGATTTTTTTCGATCGATCAAATTTTTTTTTATTCGATCAATAATAATGATACCAAATTCGGGAGCTTTGATCTGGCGAACTAGGTGGTCGAATAAAAATTTAAAGGGGAAGTACTTCGACCAACTAATAGTCGAATATTCGAATAAAATTTTAATTATTCGAATTCGAAAATATTCGACGGTCGAATTTGCCTAATTTGCATATTCGCTAATTCGAATTTGAATCTATTTGAAATTCAATCAAACTTTGAATTCTTCATGTGAATTTAGTAAATCTGCCCCTAAATGAGTTAATGAGTGTAACATCTGAGTCTTTGGAAAAGATCTGTTTTGACTATCAGTATTTTTATTCAGTTGACGTATTGAACCAGGTTTCCTCCAATCTTAATTAACCCACATTAATTTATAAAAACTCTTCCTTTGGGGGTATTATTAAATTAGTTTGGTTTCTAGCCTTCTAAACCCATCATTTGCTCAGAACTCAATTGGTCTGATAATTTCAGCACTCGACCAAACAGCTCTTGATGCTTTTTACCTTTATGATGAGTGTATCATTTGCAGCCTCGTGAGCAGCTTATTTACCATTTGTGTAGATAATCATCTTGCTCAAATCACTCTTTTGCTCACTGCAAACAGAATTTAAATGAAACACTTCACTTACAGTAACTCAATACCATGTATTGGAGAACATGAAATGATCTGTCTTGCCTACATAGTTCATACTAACCACGTTTCTTGTTATTTCATTGTATTTTATATATTCTATTCAAAGAGCAGTGGAAATTACAAAGGTCATATTAATTATTCTATTAAGGGAAAACCAAGACATGTCTAGTGATGGGCGAATTTATTCGCCAGGGGCGAATTCACGCGATTCCCGTAAAATTTCGCAGCGTTTTTGATGCAACGCGACAAAAACTACGCAACGCGCGTCAAAAATGATGCGATGCAACGAAAACGACGTGACACATGTTGAAGTTGACGCGATGCGCGTCAAAAACGTGCAAATTTTTGGCCGAAGCGAAACGGGGTAGATTCGCCCATCACTAGACATGTCATGTCTTGGATTTTTCAGCCTCCAAGACCCTGACCTTCCTCTCTAGAGACACTGAGTCCATTTCAACTGCTGCAGCTCATCTCCAACTCTACTGCTTCCAAATACAATTTATTGACCACTCTCTGGTTTATATTCCATACATGTGTCATACACTGCCCAGTAAATATATAGAAATGCCACTGAACTAATAAGCAAACAGGAATAATTATACCGTCTAAAGTTCAAGAGAAACCAATAAGAGTGTCTACTAAATGGAATCATTGAGTGTATACTATTTATAACCATGCATGTCTAGGTCCTCCCATTTATAAAAACTGCCATTAGTGAGCTTTTATTACCAGAAAGCCTCCTGCAGCCTGGTCACCTATCAAAAAGTTTTCAAAAAGTGCTGCATCGTCTTCAACTGGTGTCTCTTTATGGTCTAGAGCACTCAGAATGCCAATTAAGAGGTTGAAAACAACTGAACCCCTCATTAGCAATATTAAATGATGCATTACAAATTAATTTATGGGCATGATATCTATTGTCTAGAATGCTTGGGACCTGGCATTTTCTGGGTAGGCTTTTTCCTGCAAGTTTCCATGCCTTAACAAGACATTTATATATTATATATGTTAAAACATAATATAATTAACTCATCAGATTATAATACTACCAATATGTATTTATAGCTTAATATGGATCATACTTACACAGCTAATTACCAGTATTTTAGTTCAGCAGCTCATATGTAGCAGGCTGACAACTCCTCTGTGCCTCTGTCTAAGCACAAAAGCCATACAACATACTAGAAACATTTAAGAAGTGGGGTGCCAGAACAGCAGCATTTTCAATTAACTGTTTGTGTCACATAAATATATTTAACTACAGTCGGTGTTACTGTTCAGGCTCTGTCTTTGCCTCTTTCTTTTCAACTTTTAAAAGGGACTGTTTTATTTTTCTTGAGAAAAAAGGAAATTATTTTAAATAATTAGAATTATTTGCTTAAAATGGACACTATGGCAGATAGCTTCATGTAAATTGGTGCTTTTCTTGATAAGAGATCCCACACCCATACTATAATACATACCACAAATCAAGGGTATCAATATGATAATGGCCTCTGCTCTACAAGACCTTCCTGGGTGGTCTTTGCGTTGAAATCGATGCTGGCTGATCAGTACTGATTCTCAGTTGCATATGTTCTCATTTTGGTTAAGATATACAGAAAATATATTTAAATGGAGTGCACTCTTATTTGCACAATATACTTTTACTCTTTATGTTCACAGAATGGATGCATTTAGCCCAAAAAGACCTCCATATTCGGCCTTAGTACATATACGCAATTCTATATAGGCCTGCACACCAATAGAATACACCACGTGGTATGAAATTTAAACACTTATTTCTTAAAAAATCACAACAAATCCATTGTCACTAGCAAATTCAAAGCATGACAACAATATCATATAGCATATACATACCACAGTAATTTGATCACAAGCGGAATATTAGTTACAAGGAAGCGGATACCCCAGCACCAGGGGTAATTCTCTTTTTTTTCTGGGGTATCTGCTTCCTTGTAACTAATATTCCCCTTGTGATCAAATTACTGTGGTATGTATATGCTATCTGATATTTTTGTCATGCTTTGAATTTGCTAGTGACAATGGATTTGTTGTGATTTTTTAAGAAATAAATGTTTAAATTTCATACCACGTGGTGTATTCTTTTGGTGTGCAGGCCTATATAGAATTGCTAATTTTGGTTAAGCTCAGGGATCTGAACAAGCCCATTTAATTATTCCACTACTATCTCAGGAAATCAACTCTTGCTTGATGCATTGGGACATTCTCAAACCAAAGCAGTAAAGGGCTTACCTTACACTGTAGCCTCAATATAGAAAATGTCACTGCATGCTGCAGCATTGAGATTTTGTTTCATTGGAATCAGGGTCCCTAACCAAAACAATGAAAAACAGTCCCATACCATTATTCCTCTTCCACCAACCATTATAGTCAGTATTCTAAAGGTAAGCATCTAGCAAACATCTTCAACCAACCAAACTTAGACTTGTTGTCAAAAATGCCACATGGTGAAGTTGTTCATCATGTTCATCATCATCATCATCATCATCATACAACAAATTGTATGGAAGGGATCTTTACAGAAATCCTGCTAAAACCTGGCATGATGTTAGTTTTGTGTGCCCATAAAATACTCTACACTCCCACTGAATAGATGTTGAGTTTGGAAGCAGAAAGTGCTTAAACAGATGACATTCCACATAGTCTGTGTGTATATATTTTGCCCCTCCAAGAAGACATTTGTCCTTTCTAAAAACATTAAGAAAATGTGCCATCGCAACTTCACCAAGCAGAGCATTGCACAACCGCATTGCACTCATATAAGAAACCATTTGCAGTTTTCCCAGTCTGGGGTGGACTTTTGACTTTGTTAATTTCTGTTTAAAGATAATATCCCTTAGTATTTGTGTTTAATGCCTCCTAACATTTACATAAAGTATAATATTCTCTCACAGGAACCACTTTCCAGAGAAAACAAATGCAATGTTGTCAATCTTTCCATGCAATTTTATTACTTCAATCTTTTTTTTAGCAGTTCAGTTCAAGTCTGCACTCTTTCCAGCTCAAGAATTTTCTTTGTGTGGTCTGGGGCCCATGACTGCAATTTCAAGGTTTATGGGGGGATCTTTAAAGACAGCATGTACAGTTTCATCCCTTGATTAACCCCCCATTTTTATGCAAGAGTTGTTAGCTTATGCAAAAATGTGCAGGAAAAATTTACTCTATAACATTTTCATGGACATATGAATAAAAACTGAAATTCTCCTTATTTGTTGAAAATGTATGCAGAAAAAAATATATTATATTTACACATTTACAGTTAAATTTCTCAATATTATTTTCTTGCTGTAAATACTAGGGATGCACCAAAACCAGGATTCAGTTCAAGATTCGGCCAGGATTCAGGCTTTTTTTCAGCAGGATTCAGATTTGGCCAAATCCTTCTGCCCAGCTGAACATATCATTGCTTGCTTGCTACAAATGGGAATTACCAATGGTATACTGCTACACTGGACGCCTTATGCACATAATACAAAGGAATACGCCCCAATAAATGTCATTGTTAATATACAATTCGTATGTGAGTCTATCTAGCTTTATATAACAAAGAAACAGTCAGAGTGTTATACAGTAGGTACTTTTAAAATATTATCTACAAATTGTTTGATAAAAATGTGATTTCTTTGGATAACCACAAGGTGGCATCAAAACATTAGATGTCATGATATACTGTCAGTACAGATCAATACAGGTTCCCGCACACCCTTTTTTAAAAAAAGTACAAAAGATATTACCTGGTGCACAAAAGGCAGAGGCCCGGCCACCTCTCATAAAGTCCAACAAAAAAGATACCAATGGCACACCGGATCAATGCAAACAAGTGCTTTGCGTGTTTATTGCAGATGCAACGTTTCGGGGTCACGCCCCTTTCTCAAGCATGCAAGACACAGTGTAAGAGGTGTATAAATAGGCAAATGTTAATTGGTACAATTAAAGTCAAATGACAAAAAATCCATAAATGTAGTAAGTTGCCATTATGTATTAATTTTTGAAGTGCCCTCCTCAAGTGCTCTAGTGCAAAGTCAAAATAGAGGAATATCCAGTGGAAAAAATCTTCATTCCTAAAAATATGTATATAAATATATAAGAATAAGATATCTTCTAAAACGGTAGGTCTTATGGATTTATAACAAAGTGAACAATATCTGTGTTATGCACAAAACTATACAAAATTTAAAAACACACACATATAAAATTACAAATTCCAAAACTCATCTTACCCCATTCAGTGGAAAAGGCTTCCCTGAACTAAAATTGGGAACAGTATAAGGTTCATCTGGAAAAAAATATTTACATATATTGAATACTTCCTCATTTAATCCTTTAGGGAACCTAGACTGAAGTGACCAAATCCAAAAACATTCCCTTTGGAGAAGTATTTTCTTTAAATTTTGTCCCTGTTTTACCTCCACTTTTTCCAAAATTTGCCACCTAAGTTGTGACACTTGATGGCCACATGTATAAAAGTGTCTAGCTAAAGAAGTTTCTTTTTTAATTTTTACTTCCCTTTCTCTTACTTGTCCACAGTCCATGGAATCTGGTTTAAAATTACGTATAACGGACTTGTGCTCATTCAACTTTGTTTTTATACTGTCAGTACAGTCTGTGAGACTGCTGCTGAGCCTCAGTGGCAACATTTGCTGATCTCAGATAATGCACAGACAAAAAGGACTTTTATTATACAGATTTTTGTGTCTGGGTGACAGGTCCACTTTAAAGGGACACCGTCATGGGACAGTTAAAGGGGTTGTAAAGTCAAAAAATGTAATTCCTTTAACAGGTCCACAGTCTAAAAATAAACCTATACTCCCATTAAAAATACTGTACCTTTTTTTATAAAAATCATGATTTTCAGCATGCATGAATTCTTTAACGCAGCAGGCCAGCCCATGGCTTGCTTTACTTCAAGATAGAGATACTTCGGGTTAATTTATCTTTTCATTGCTAAAGCTGACCTCCATGACAGCTCCACAAGCTTTCCCTGACATTACAGAACTTGGAGGTATACTTGGAGTTTGTCTTGAAGTAAAGCAGCCTACTGTGTTGAGGAATTCATGCAGTCTAAAGTCCGTGTGCATAGAGAGAAGGGGGTGCTGGAGTGCAGAAAATCATGATTTTTAGGAAACAGGTACAGAATTTTTAATGGAAACATATTGATGATAGGTTTATTTTGAGACAGTGAACCTGTTGAAGGTATTTAATTTTTGACTTTACATCCCCTTTAATAGTGTTACTCCAGCAGACTTCTGCACTGAAATCCAATTCTCAAAAGAGCAAGCAGATTTTTTAATATTCAATTTTGAGATCTGAATCTAACCATTTTGTCAGTTTCCCAGCTGCCCCCAGTCATGTGACTTGTGCCAGCACTTTAGGATGGAACTACTCTCTGGCAGGCTGTAATTTCTCCTACTTAATGTAATGGAATCAGTCTCAGTGTAACTTGGCTTCTACTATTGAGTGTTGTTCTTAGGTCTACCAGAGAACTGTTATCTTGTATCAGGGAGCTTTTATCTGGTTACCATCCCATTATTATGTTGTTATATATGTTGGTATATATCATGTGATCCACATTATCCTGCTTCTTTTCCTGCTACCCCTCTGTTTAGCTTGCAAGCCTTCTGCCTCCCAGTCTTGGATATGTGGAGGCCTAGCTTAGTGAACTTTACATCTCTTATTGGATAGCCAGAAACAGTGGGACCACAGGACCACATACTTGGGAAAGGAAGTCCTTGAGCATTAAAGAGATACTGACATCACAAAATAATTTTTTTATTATCTATCATAATGTAGCACACCCTTGAGTGCACTTTAGCTGTGGATTTGTGGAGTGTGTGTGACCCGGCTAACTGCTTAACTTGTGCCCAGTACCCCTCCCCAGTATACTCATACAACTACCTGCAACTCCCGGTACCTGGTGTTGTTCAGTGCAGCAATAGATACAGTCAGACAAGTTTCTTTGCAGCAAACTTTAACTTGTTTATTTAACTTAGCAGTGCAGTGATATACAGCAATAATCCCTCCAGTGGGATAGAATGTGCTTAAGGTGAGGCAATACACAGTACAGGTAGTCAGAACAGCAGAAACGACAGATTCAAAGGATAATTACCACTCTCACTAGGCAATATCCCTCTGGACGAACAAAACACTAGGGTTTGGGTTTCTCAGCCTGGGGTCTTGGGTCTTGGTACCCTATATGGTCCTCAACTCACCAACTGTAGTCCCTGATCTAGTGGTTCACACACCACGGGGTCCTAACCTCACTACTTCTCCTCGTTGGAGCGGAAGCTGTTCACTAGCTACCCTGTACTTACTCTCACTCCTAGAGTGACTATTACAATATTCACTATCGCTAAATAACTCTAACTATTGTTTCACTGGAATGCCTGGACCTGTAATACCTCACAATGAGGTGAAGTCCCAAGAAAGACCCTGAGTACATGGGGCTAAACCCTTTCATACTTTAAACTGCTGCCTCCTAGTGGACAATCCCCTTGAACTAATGTGGACCCAGGAAAAGGGACATACAGTAGCTGCCTGAGTTAACTAACTACCCTTAGGTGTCCAAATATAAAGGGGAACTGACTGGGTTGTTATACCTAAAACTCAGGGTCCCTACAATCACATTGTCTTTGAATGCTATTTATAATTTTGCTTTAAACAATTTGCCTAATGCGTTTACATTAGCTTTCTGTTCCTCTATGAGGGGGCTGCCATATTTGTGCAACAGGAGTATACTAGCATTAGAAACTCTAACTGACATGTTAAGAAGGGACAGTCAGGTTGGCAAAACAGTCATGTTTAAGAACTTCAAATAACAGCAGAACTATCAGTGAAAAATGTTCAGCATGACATAACTTTTAATGTAGATTAATATTTTCAAAAGAAAATTTTTAGTGTCAGCATCACTTTAAAAGCATCTCCTTCAGTCACGGAGAAAGGGGCAGAGACATGGAAAAGATCTAGAAACAACAGATCAACTGCTTTCACAGAGAGGGCAAAGAGTGTTTGAGACGGAAACTGTCAGCTTCTGTGAAGATCAGAGAGAGGGCAGGGTAAAGGATGCTGGGAAAGGACCTATTAAAGCTGTGAGTGCAACCTGGGCCACCAGAGATTTGATTGTAGTAAATGTTACTCAAAATCTTCTCTAACAAGTATTGCTGGCTGGAGGGCTGGAGGAGATAAGAAGTTACGTATTAAGTCAAGATTTAAAATCCATGAAGGCAGAATTAAATTCATGTCAATAAAAGGTTGGCTTAAACTGTTTTTGTATTTAAACAGCACTATTAAATTTTTTAAAGTTAAAAATGCCTTTATTGCTTTATTCTCAGGCATTACAACTAGCTTATAAAGGGCAAATGAGTGCCAGTAACATATCTGTAATGCTCAGAGAATAATGCAAAAAAGGCATTTTTAACTTGAAGCAACTTGAAGAGTAGTACTGTTGCAATTTGAATGTTGTGCAGTATTTACCAGTGGCTACTGGATACATTTGCACTACATTGGAAGATTGAAACCTGTTGTTCTGACTACTTCATGTTAAACAGTTTTGGTTGCAAAACATGTTGAAGCAAAAAAAAGACATCCAACCACTGAAATTATTTTTTTACCAAACTACACAATAATATGTGGAAAATCTGCTGAGTCTAGGGGGTAGATTAATCAAAGAGTGAAGTTCCGCCACTAGAGGGAAATTCCACAGCTCTCAATTCATTTCTATGGGATTTTGCAAGGCGTATTCATCAATGGGTGAAGTGAAAGTTCACCGTTTGATGAATACGCCTTTAAAAATCCCATATAAATGAATTGAGAGCTGCGGAATTTCCCTCTAGTGGCGAAACTTCACTCTTAACTTCACTCTTTGATGAATCTACCCCTAGGAATCTGGGCATTAACCAAGTAACAATAATTTTTATTTGACTAATGCAACCTACATAATGCTAATTCTTAGACAGTTCTCCATAATAGTATGTTGTCACACATGATGCTTTTGCCTTTGTAGTTGGTTCTTCTAACATCTGTATCTGGAAAATGCAAAGGCACTAGTTGGCATCAGGCTGGAATAGCTCTGCCCACTTATAACTCCACATTTTTCCCTAAAACACAGATTTTCTTCTATGTGCATCATGTAGAACATAATATAGAGGTGTACATAACTGGTAACTATTAAGCATAACTTTGCTTACTGTATGTTTTTCTTTATATTGTACATTGTACCTTTTACCTTCTGAATTCTAAGTTAATTCTGATAACTCACAAAAATTCTTTTGCTCCATATCATCTCTGACAAAACACAAAAGTAGAGAGCCATACTAAAACAAAACAAATGAACTGAAAAAATTCATATCAAAATGAATAGAGTGGCCAAAATGAGCAAACAGCCTGACAAAATCTGCACAACTGAATTATTCTTATTATAATCTAGCTGTTTGTTTAGAAATATAAAGGAAAAGCACTAGAAATGAAAAAGTAAGCATGCATTTTATTGGTAGATAGCCTTGGATATTATGCACTGTGGAATGGCCAGGCCAGCTTAAATCTTGGTTATACAAAGACAAACCAATAATATTGAAGGAGGGCACTTTAATTGTACCAGTTTTAAGTATTTTACGTTTCTGCATTGCCCTGCATAACACTCATTTTGCTTACCTTTCCTCATTCATCTTTCATGGGTCCTTAATGAGTCATTCTAAAGATACTTTGCTGTTCTTCTTTCAGTCTCTGTCAGTCAGTCAGTTCTACTTTCACCTCCTTTATGTCTCCAATGAATGAAATATTGTTTAAAGGGCCAGATATACTTTTACAGTCACTAGCCTCACCAAGGGACCTGTATGAAAGAAATATTTTAATGTAGCATAACCTGGAAACCATCAGCCTACTATCCAAAAACAGTAGAGGAGATAGCGCTATAACTGACTATTCACTATGGACACTGGAGTATCAGGTGGCGCACCGTGTAATGGACACTGTCTGGTTAAAACTACAAAACCCTTTGGCTTGGACCCTAGAAAGAGACTGTGACTGACTTTTTTAAGACTTATTTTCCACAGTGTTACAAGATTGACTGCTGACTTTATTTCAGCTTTTCTTAACTAAATGAAAGCTCTGACATTGCATTTACTATCTAAATGAAAAATAGGATGTATTGAGGTACTGTAGCCATGACAATGAATACATATTGAGACTTACATCATCAGTTAAATTATAAAATTTTTATGAGGCATTTCAGTGTTGCAGAAACAATTGCACTGGAAAAGAGAAATATATATTTCAGGAAACAAGAAAATCTATTATTTCTCTAAATATTACTGTTTACATACAGAACATTCACAGTAAGTGGTTCCATTCATCTCCTGAAACGATCTAATAAGACTTCTATTACAATAAAATACCCTTTGACAGCAACACCAGTTATGAATGCATTACTAACATTTGTGGAGGAATCAGTAAATCATTATGTATGTATTTTCAATGGCCACTGAAGGGCTCCTAAAAGTCCCGGAAAATATTTTTCTGAGGAAAATTGCAATCTATATGAGAAAAACCCTTATCAGCACTCTTTTAACCCACATTCACCTGGACACCTGCAGCAACAAGAGACATGATTCATAATTTACTATATAATTCTCATATAAACGAGGATTTTCTTCCTGAGCTGCACGTGAACTTTTAAGGAGAACAACAGCATCCATGATATCAGGGTAAATGGTATCATTTTATGAAAAGGATGATGCCAGAAAGCCATCTGCAGACTCTTGAAATAAGGGTGCTTTATCCCTAAAATACAATAGTTAAAAGTATTAGGTAATGATAGTTTCAATTGGAAGAATATTTACTGTAAATAAATCTGGTCCATGGTCCATGGAGAAGGAAATGTCTATTTACTTGGGGGAGCCAAATGTTAGGCACCCTCAAGTTATCGCGTGTACTTACCTGAAACCCAGGCTGGTGCACATATTAGAGAAAAACGGCACTGGTGACAACCACGATCATTCGTCTTTCTTTTTTACTGTGGCTGCGCATGCGCAGTAGAGTGGAAACCCAAACTTTAACAAAAAAGTGCGATCATTTTCGGGCCTCTTGCTTATTCAAATTTTCTGGGGCAGATGCATGCGCAGCCAGCAGCTGCAAGAAAAAAGAAGCCAGAAGATGATCGCTTTGTGGTGTTCACTGGAAGACAGGGCCGGAACTATGGGTAGGCAGAGTAGGCACATGCCTAGGGTGCAAAGCTTGAAGGGCGCCAGGCATGTACCTGGAAGAATCTGGGTTGGTGCAATTTTGTCTTAATAGGCGCACCGGCCCTGGGTTTCAGGCAAGTACATGCGATCACTTGGGGGAGCCTAACTTTTGGCACCCCCAAGTAAAAAACCCTTTCCTTCCTGTAACTGTAGCCCATACTGTGTTAACTTTGGGATTGATTATTTTTAATGTAAGAATGTTAATGACAGGACAGAATATTGGGGATAAACATTGGAAAGAGGGGGACAAATAATGTACAAGCAAAAAAGATAGAGCCAAAAGGAAAGATGTGTAAAAGGAAAACTGAAGGCAAGCGGAATAAGGCAAGATCTAGAAAAGGGATGCTCCAATAGAAAGGGGGAGACTAAACGGACAGGGCAAAATGGGTCAAGGATGTAAAAAAATTAGGAATGGAGGGAAGTGGATAAACAAGTGTGCAGTGGTGGATTAGTGTACAAGCTACCCTAGGTTATATCCAAAGGGCCCATTGTGATCAGGGGCCCTTCAAGCTTTTTTAAATTATTATTTCTATTTTCTTTTAATATTTATTTTTACTTGCGTGTCTGGGTCTGGTCAGGTGCACCTGCTGGGAGAAGAAGGCAGACAAGACACATGTGCATCCTGAAGACAACAATAAACAAGTGGAAAGGAAAAAACAAATATATAGGAGAAAAAAAGAAAAGTGATAAGGTTACAAAAATAAAAGAAGTGTGAAATAAATCTAGAACAGAGAGAATAGTATAGATAAATGACATTCTAAAGTGAAAACATGAAACTGAGGAGAGTTAGTTGTTAAAATGTATTTTTTATCATGGTTTGTGAAGCATACTAATTTTTGGGAACCTGCTTGGCAAAGCCTCTAAATTCAAGTTAAGTAGAGATTCTTATGCCTAAAGGAATAGTAAAAAACACCAAAAATGTATGTGTTTTAAATGAAGTAAACTAGTAAAACAGGGGTGTTTGCTTATTATCCCCCTCCCACCCATCCTCTAACACATGCATGTCATTCAATGAATTAGGGAGTGGCATGTGAAGAGGTCACAATGGGCGGTTTTGTGCACCCCCTTATGCTGTGCCCTGCTCCTCACCCCAGACTGAGCAGTAGCGTGCAGCCATTCCCAGAGTGCAAGTACTTTTAGAGAAGCACTAACGAATGTGCTCTTGGATCCCTTAGTACGCATACATATATGCCCCCTATTGTGTTACAAAACATTACTGACCGTTATTGGATCAAATTTGTTCAGGTTATACTAAAACAATATCAAGAAATGACAAAAACAATACACAATTATACATCTGAATCCCTTCCCAAAAACAAATAAATAACACAATTTAATACCTGCTTCCAGCCAAATCCTGCAAAGTAAATATACACATGTAAATCTAATTTCAGACTAATACAGGTAAATATGCTCAGTGAAAATAATTTGATCTGTATACAGTAATTATAGCATGAAAATTGTATTATCCTGGTTGGAGCATATGCCCTTTCTATTATTGCCCTTTTTCATATCCTTCTTTTGAGACTTTTGTATCAAGTCATAATGTTGAAAAAAAAAAAAAAACAAACGTACAGAATGAAAACAGCCAAAGGTATAATGTTGCTATTTCATGAGGAGCATACTATTAATTAAAGACCAGAATTTTTAGATACATGGAACATTGCTTGCTACTTAGATGCTTTTAGATAACTAGCACTGCTTGTGGACTTGTAAATCTACCTGCTTACGGGGGATTAAAGTTAAAACCATTTCAAATAGAAGGCTTGCATGCTGAAAAGAAATCCTAAAGGAGGCACCACGGTGCTTTATAAGAGTCGCTTTATCCTGTCAGCAGTGATTGACAGCTACAGAGGAACACACTGAGTATTGATTTATAGACAAGGGGAAGAGACTAGACGGCTAACTGAAAATAGCAATCTTGCTGTGCCTTTATGACACTTGTTACAGTTAATAACCCTGTAAGTTTGTAACCAACATTAATAACCGAATCACTGGATTATATGACCAAGATCTATACTGAAAAAGAAAACATTAATAAGACATACACTGGCTATTTTGGGTGCTTTAATGCATATAATAACATTTGTAATGATACTTTTACGAGAAACATAATAAGAAATAATTAGCAGCCAGATTAAAGGGACCTTCTGCATAGCCCTTTTTTTTTGTGCACTTGACGCATGGGTTTAGTTCATGTTAGTGCATAAGTTAACTAATTCCATAATATTCTGCCTGGTTGTATACAGAACATTCAGGTCTGAATTTTAGCCATGTTCCATAGAATTTTCTGTTGTGTTTTTATGTGAAGCAGAGCCTTAAACAGATAAACACAAACTTATATACAGTATTTTGTAAGCTTCCAGATCCATGACAGACACTTTCTTCTCATTAAGGCAGTTTATTTACACACAGGGGTGACCATTTCAGGATTCAAAACAAATTATAAAAATAAATCCTGCCTACTGGGTGCTATCTTCACACATGAAGAGTTCCATTACTAAACTGGGCCCCTTGTGGACTACCGGTAAGAAAACATACAAGTTGGGGTCACCCCTGCACTCAAGATTCTTGTGGGGATTGCTCAGCCTCCTGGCTTTCCTTTAGTCAGACAGACTGTAACTTGGTCTCCTCTCTCTGCACCTTGCAGTGGAGTCGCAAATGGCACCCCCAGCTCCCCTCTGGGAGTTCCTCACACAGGCAGGTATCCTTCCTGCTCTGTGTCCTGCTCTGAAAGAGCTTCCTAACAGCCTCACTAGGACAGTCTTCCTGTGGAAGGTGAGCTCTGATCCGTGAGCTGGACTTCAGAATTGGAGTACCTGGTTTGCCTGTTCTTTCCAGAATACTCCAGCTTCCAGGACCTGGCTACCAAAGCCTTTAAACAGAGCAACTATTCTCCATACCCTTCCCGGTACGTACCTCTCCCACTATGGAGAACTTAAAGGGAAAACACACCTTTTCCCACTTTGTTTTGGTCACTCTACCAAAATATCACTAATCTGATCAATCACTGTTTTTGGTAGAAATTATATTTCTATATGGCAAATATTTTACTAGTAGTCGTGGTAGAGTAATAGAAAACCAACAGACCGAACAGTCACAGCATTCATGCTGTTGATTCTGTGTAACTGAATCATTAATTGAAGCTAGTTAGAAAAATTAGCAGTGTTCAAAATAATAGCAGTGTGGTCAATTAGGTTATTCATTCAGTGGGAAAAAAAATAGATGTCAATTACGGCCCCACAGCATATCCAGAGTTTGCCTTATTTTACCAATATATGTTTCTAATTAATAAGTCTCATGGAGCCCCTATACCTCCTGCCCCCCCTCCCTGCAGCCGCAGGGTCTGCTTCCTCTGTAGTTATGCCACTGCCTGGTTGTACAACTAAATATGTGTGTGCGGTTATTTTGACTAATTCATCATACATTTCAGCAGGCACGCTTTCAAACACCCATGTAAGGACTGTGGGTGCCTGATGTAACAATAGGTTCAATATTGGTTTTCAAACAGAAGATTACTCAAAGGTTGCTAAAAGGAACAGTAACATGAACCAAAAAAATTAAAGTGTTTTAAAGAAATGAAAATATCATGTACTGTTGCGTTGCACTGGTAAAACTGATCTGTATGCTTCAGAAACACTACTATAGTTCATATAAACAAGCTGCTGTGTAGCCATGGTGGAAATCAAAAAAAGGCTATATGCATAGGTTAAATAGTGGATAACACCCTTATAAGTGGATAACACCATTATGTTCTACATAGGTTATCTGCTGTGTAATCTGAGCCTTTTCTCCTTTGAATGGCTGGCCCCATTGCTACACAGCAGCTTATTTATATAAACAATAGTAGTGTTTCTGAATCAAAAAGCAGTTAGTGAAAATATTTTTGCAGTTGGTAAAGTATACTGGAACATGCTTCAGTAAATACAGTATATATATGTACAGAATAAATAAATGTAAAATTTTCACCAAATCCCTACTTATCCATATTTATCAGGGAACATATTTCTAATGATAATTAACAAACAAGTAAAATAATATTCAGTTAGAAAACGAAAAGCGTTTAAAAAGTTATATAGCTGTAAATATTACCCACAATGTTGATAAATGGATACCGTACATAGCAATTATTGTGACCCTGTTTGATGCCAATTATTTACGATTGCAACTAGAAGACAAACTAAATTTAGTCTTCCATCAGATTTACAACAGAGTTTTTCCACTCTGCACCTTGATTTCTAGTACATCTCTCATGTACATCTATCCCTTTATTGTGCTATTACTCTTATTCTCTATATACTTACATCACTAGTTGGAACATAAAATAAGGCTGAAATGTTTTTAAAAGATAAAGGTATAGCTTGTCATACCATTTAAAAAGTATAACAATTAAAAACATAGTAGTAGATAAATAAAATACTGTCACAGCTCACCCTTCTTTTCTGCTAATGGAGTATAAATCCAGTAAACTTCCAAATTCAATTGGATCATTTAATGAAAGTGGAACCAGTACCTGTTTTGATATAACAAATGAAATAAGTGTTTTCTTATAAGACATCAAACCAATACAGGGAGCAAGTATACAGTTAGAAGTTAGAACTCATTTATTTTCTGACTGGAAAATGTTCAGGCATTTGACTCACATTTGTAGTTAAAAAAGAATATAAAGATAATGAAACTTATAAGAATTGCATAATTTTTTTTTAACAACTGGAGGCACAATTCACTTATGTGGATCTAATGTGGATTGGAGTATAGTGAAAAGAAGGTCTCAGCTGCTCCAATTAGATTAAGTCTAAATCCCAAATAATTTAACAAATACCTAAATAGTCACTGAGAACAAGAGAAAGGATCTCAGAATGTCAAATAATCTTCAACGGCAAACAGGGTAACTAAGGATTATAACAATACCCACAATTTGTTCACTTCAAGGTTTTTAAGAGGTTTATTCCAATAGAACATTTTGTGCTAAGTGCACAAACTATAGCTTTTATTATTGTCCTTACTGTTTAATTATATAATCAAAACCTAGTTATTCTTATTATTGTATGAAAACATATCTGGACAGGTTATTTGAAATTGTAATACCTGTATATGGGCAGAACTTTTCATGAGTCATCCTGCTGCAGTTAATCATTATAGTAAAGTTAAGGAAAATACAGAAATTGACTCCCCCATAAGTGAATACTAGCAGAGAACTCAGCATCTCAGCATCTATAGATCTTCGAGACCAGCTATGACAATTGTGATTGGATCTCTAGATAGTGACTTTTTGTAGAATTTTCCCCTGCTTACTTCCATCTGCAAAAGTCTGTGTCTAGCAAAACATGCATGCTCATTTGCATTCAAATATTCACTTCGACCCTTAGTAAATCAGCCCATTAGATTTATATCGACTGTCCCCATTTTCTGTGTTTAACAATTTTGCTATAGACATTCATTTTGTCACTTCTGGTCCAAAGCAGATAAAGTTGCTTTAAAAATATCGAGCAGGGGTTTAAATCATGATTAAAATCATAAATCAGTTTACTATAAGATCTGTTTTGCAATAAGCTATGATCAATAGGGCAGCATTCAAAAAGTATAAAGAGAAGCATATGAGAGTCATTATCACTGATGAATTCTATGAAGGTAGAAAAAGCACCTCCTCGCACTCTGGCAGTATTCAGTTTAAGCCTTAAGCTTTGAACCAGGCTAAAAGCAATCTGTAAATGAGGACATCACTACCACAAGGACATACTCTTGAAGAAGGAAACAATGTACAGTCAACTTCTAATTCCAAATGTCCCTGGGAGATCATAATTTGCTTTAGAGATTTTATTATGGAGAATGGCTCATCTTGCTTTGATGAAATGCAGATTTACATATTGTGTTGCTTATCTGGTGCTTTTAAAGTAAAAGACAAGTCTCATAAAGCTTATCCGCTTTCTGAGTGTTTGTTACAAGCTGCATCCCTGAACAACAAACACATTCTTATTTTCTTTGAATAGTGAATGCACTTTTATCTCATTTAGAAGCAGATTAAGAGTGGCGAAAAGACTTACATTTAAATACACCACAAAAAGCACAAAACAAAAGGCATCATTTTCAATTACCAGGTTTTTCCTTTCAGACATGGTGACTTTGGCCCAAAAGTTAACATTTGACTTAGAAATTGTCATCCATCAGATGGATTCACAATTATTGCAATTCTATTAATAGTGAAATCTCCATATTCACAAACAGAAATCTGCCAAGATACAGATGAAGCCACTTTGGATTGTGCATTTCACACAGAATAACTCAACTCAGACATCCCATATAACTCACTTATCACAGAATATTGTGCCACAGCATCCCATCCAATTAAAAAGTTCACCATTGAAAACAATGGGGCTTTGGTATGCTAATGAAAAGGTTAAATGCATTAAATGAGTTAAGATGACTTTAGATAACACAGTTTCTTCAATTAACCCTGAGTCACGACGCATTTAACACACAAATCCAAGTGGCTGCATCTGTACCGATTCAACCACCTCTTTCGTTTTTTGGTGAACACACATTAATATGTCATTACAATTACAAAATACGGAGAAGAAACTGTAGTTTTTAACATTTTCTCCTGATATTTCATAAATGAAGTAGCTCAGCGTAACTCTTCCTGGGGTTGGGACTGGGGGACCCGGGGCTCACCAGGACTACTGTCCAGGGCCCCCCTCTGGACCCTGCCCCCCCTACTGCAATGCTCTGTGTGCAAAAGCAAAGGTGCTGCTTGGTGTGCATGCACAAACGGAGGGTTTTTGGCCTCCATGTGCAAGCTGCCACGGCAAAAAAGATTTTTTGTTCAATAACAATATCAGCAGAGTGTGTCTGGCCCAGCGGGGAGCCCATGAGGGTTGGGGGAGATTATCTGAAACAATGCAGAGCCCATGAGGGTTGGG
>CM044444.1:59350454-59363118 GCA_024363595.1 Xenopus borealis
TTAAAATAATTTATATAGTGTAATTAATGTTCATTTTGCTTGATGAATGTGATAAAATAGGATTTTGAATATTTTTTTGGGGTGATGGGTCCACTTTAATACGTTTGCAAAGTAATTAATATTTAATTGTTCTTTGTTTATAACAGATCCCCAAAGGATGTGTAAACCAGGAGATAAAGCTAATACAATTAGCAAACAGAAAGCAACTGTTTTATTTTATCCTGAATTGGTTTTTAAAAATGGCATTATTAGTTTTAGATTTTATTTCTGGAATATAATTACGCAAATACTGTATGGCTGAATGGTAGTCTGTGTCATATTCACTGAATGGCAGAACAATTTAACCACTGGTTCTTTAACCTGTTCACATATTTGTTCACTTCTTTTTGTAATTCACAAATTATGTGTGTATTCATACACTACTATCATTTGGTCTTACTTATCTTTCTCCCCTAATATAGGCTATTACCAATTTTTACTAATAATGTGCTACATACAGTGCATCAGTGCAGCCTCTGCATTTTTTCATAAAAGCACAATTATATTATTTCTAGAATATTTTAATTCACACAGAGGGGGTTCATTTTTAACTTTAACAAATGTTGGACGTTTTGGGGTGTTTGATGATGGTTTGATGATGGTGACAGTTTGATAAAGGCATACAATTCAAATGGAAATGCACATTTTCAAGTTTTTTTGTAAAAATTTGATCTATTTTTCAATCCAATTTTTTTAACTGAACTGATAAAGAAGCCAAATTTGTGAATGGATGTTTGGTCAACTTTGCTTCTGGTAAACTATGAGAAAAAATAAGTTTTAGTAAATATGTAACGCATATTCTTATAGTATTTAGAATTTTAAAATACAGAAAATCAAAGATCTGGACAGAACTTATAGCCCTAACCACCTGCAATCCCTTTGTTGTACCATGTAGGACATTTAAGAGGGAATATATATTTAAATAACTACAGTTGACCAATTCTCCTTTCATTACCCCATTCTAATCAAAATTCAAATTTTAAAGATTTAATAAGCTCAAAAAAAACAAATGCGAACCCTCAAATGTAAAAAATTGACATCTAAAGGCTAGTAAATTCATGTAGAAGTCAATGGAAGTTGTGCTAGAGAAAACACAAGGTTTTTTTCAATTTGAGTTTTGCAATTTTTCTATTTTTCTGAGAGTTGGTAGACACAATTAAAAAAAATGATGAGTAGAATATAAATTTGTTGCATTCTGGGGTTTTCAGGTTTTTTATATGTGAGTTCTTTCATTAATAAACACAAATTCAAGTTTATTTGAAATTTTAAAAAAACTGGCCTCCCACTCACCCTCCTTTAGACTTTCTTTATTTCTACTGCTCTAGTTTATACACTGAGAAAAAGAACTGGGTCAGCACCATTTTTTCAAAGGAACACCCGCAACATCTTTTTATTGTTGATATACTTACATATTTAGAGGGGAGTTTGAATGAAGCAATCAATTCTTTGCTGACTTTTACATTTCTTTCCTGTGTTTTTGTTCCAAGGTGCTTAAGTTATTTTCCTGAAATTTAGAGCCATTTTTGACAGTCTTTCTTGGCTTTTATTTTTTGAACAATATGGTGACAATGACTTGGCAGGTAAGTTTACAGAGAAATCTATTTTTGTTCAGAAGGATTATGCAAAAGCTATACAAGAATGCAACAGAAATAGAACTGCTACTTTTCCAAAAGCTCCTGAAGTGCAGACAGAGCAAAATGACAGAGATAAGGGAACATGGCACAAAGTATAGAACACTTTCTATTTATGTTTAGCAAGATATCCAAGACCTACACACATGAGCAAGTTCATAGCTATACCCTGAACACATGAATGGCTAGATTTTATTCTATTATATTTTATATCTACAGTGGTTGTTGATTGGGTTTCTTCTGGTCAAACCACAATACTAGAACTCCCCACATGAAAAAGATTCAGCATTACTACTGGAAATATAGCAATATAGAGCAAATATAACCCCCTTCTATAGGGCACAAGCACATTGCTAGTGTTAGAGTCAAGTGACTTAATAGAATAGGGGCATATCATATGTACATGTAATTTTTTGCAGATATTGTTATGATGATGTAACTTAAAATCATTCTAGCTGGCAGATTTGTTCAGAGTTTCAGAGTGTTCAGAGTTTACCTGGTTGGCAAAATATGTACTTCTTTTATAATATAGATTTGTACATGTGAGTAAGGGAGGACCTATCATTAAAACCTTGTGATGACAGAACTATAAACTAGCTGTTTGTGAAATACTAATAACCTTTACAACTCATATTGTTTGACACATGCCAAATCCACATGCTTGTGTTTTCAGAGGAGCTGTTGCAATGATGTATTGCAGCACAAAAATGTGAGATGTTTGTTGACCCAAACAGTCCTTGGTAGGAAACATCAGTTGTGGCCAATCCCATGTGCAATTCCTGCATATTTTTGCTTTTCATCTATCTTTCATTGATCTCCTTTCACTGGATTTGTGTATTCTGCAACTGAATTCAGGATAAAGGCCGGAGAGGTAAGCACAAAGTGCAATATGTGACATACTAAACAAGAGACATTGCTTAAAACCAAGATCATTTTAAATACCACAACTTTGTTCTACAGGGTCTGGAATATGCAAAGAATATCCCAAAGCCTACCGAGCAGAAGAAAGAGCCACACAGCCAGTAGTTCATGATCAATTCTCCTTCCAAATAAAGTTGTTGGAAGCGCTTCAAATGAGGCATGAAAAAGAAAAGGTTGCAGTTGCAACTTTGAGTGCTCTCCCTTTCCTTTAGTTGATAATTAGTTATAAAATAACCTATGAAATGTATGGCTTTTGTTCCACTATAACTAAATTTGGCTCCACTGAAACCAAATGCCATAAATCAGTACAAAGATTCCATGGGAAGGATGTACTGAGTGGAGAGAAAATACCCCTTCCAAGTCCTTTAAGGTAATTCTTTTGAGCTTCTTTCTTTATGAGTAACACTGAAGAGCCTCCTTTCTCTGTAATTTTTTTTATATTGCAAAAGCAAATGCATGCAAAGTTTTACTCAATTATACATCTCCATAATTTTATCCCACCATTCTATACTGTATATTAAAGCACCGTTAGATTTAGCCAAAGAGATGTACAATCCTTCATTGAGTTATTATTCCCAGCAACCAAGGCTGTCTAAGACTGAAGGAGCTTCAGGTCAGGACATTACATACAGTACATACCTACATTTCAAACCTAACTGCTCCATGATGGCATTACATTTTCTGTACTATCTAAATTTACATGTAATGTCCTGACCTGAAGCTCCTAATTTAGATCTATAATGTATTTATTACAGAAATCTGAACGTTTAATTCTTGGATTATCCAATGCAACAAAATATATTTGCACTTAGTTTATAAAACTTATATGAATTTGTAAGCCCTATATCCCAGTACCAAACCATGGTTTACTTCTGAATGCACTTACCAGCCCCTTTTATACAACTGAAAGAGTCATAAAATTAATCAATATCGGTAGGGTGTTAGTGTTCAATACTGTGCTGAACTCTAAAATCTATAGGAGAGTATTGAATAAGACTGTTCAAAGCTGCTAGTTCAGTCCTTATTAATCATCACTTATAAATTTGCAGTATAAGTGATGCAGAAATGTGAACCAATTGCTTTAATTTTATGTAATTTCCCATTACTGAAACAATCCATATATGATGCTGGACAGTTACCGGAAAATTTAGTAAAAGTTTAAACAGGGCATATATATAACACAAATAGACGTATGTATTTTCTCTGCATTTATTTCTGGCAAACATATTAACTGTGAGGGTATTAATGTCATCAAAATACCTTCTTTGTTGATTATCTATGAACTGCTGGCTTAGGGAGGGAAAACTTAAAATATTTTGTAGGAAGGTTTTGCTAACATTCCCCTGGGAATAATTTAGACACCTAGATTGGGTCCTCAGTTACACAAGGGACGCTGTTTCCTTTTTCCTATCTGAAAATATTCAGCTGGAAGTTTTGTGGCTGTCCAGTAGATGTCACTATGTAAAAAGGTAGCTATGTTTCAATGTCCCAATGAATGTGTTAGCCAGCTAGGATGGGTCCTTTTTCCCATAGGATAAGGGTATTAGTTCCCCAGAGGTTATGAAAAAGGGATGTGCCATGTTTTCTGTCTCTTTCCAGTGTACCCATTGGAAGTGGGGTATTGCTGCAAGGGCCTGAGGTGGAGGTAGGTCTCAGTATAGATGTAAGTGAGTATCAGGTCAGAAACTGTAATAGGTCACTATAGGAGTGACAGATAAGTTCAGGAAAGATAGTGAGAAGTTAAGGAGTTTAGTGAAGGGTTAGCACCTTGCAGTGTGACAAGTCCACCAAGTTAGGGGCTCAAGTGGTTAAGCTCAGGGATAGAGAGATCCTGTGTAAGACCAGCTGTGAGATTCACTTTCAATGGTGATTGTGCAATGGGGATTGAGGCAAAAAAGGCAGCTCAATTCACAAAGCTGACTAACAAGGATCAGACAGTATTTGTGAGTATTACAATTGCTTTGTGAAGTGCACCATCAGTTCTATAAATGTTCTGCTATTTTAAAGAACCACTGGCGCTCAAAGTTTATTTAATCAAGACTGAATACTGTGTGTGCTTATACCAAGTGGTGATCCCTTCCTCCATACCATAAGCGGGGACCTGGAGGTAAATAGTCTAATTATATTGTGCCTACCTGGAGTTGTTGGGAGTTGAAAAAACCAGTGAATATCAACCCAAGGGAAAGTTTAGGCAAACCCTGACCAATCCACTTGTTACACTTAAATACAGCTTCCAACTTCCAGCTTCCAAAACCAGGCCACATGCAGGATTGTTTGAAATGATGTGAGACCAGACTTTCTGCAGCTCCCCTGTAGAGCAATAGAGCCAGAATGACCTGAGATGGCTGCATACACACCAATATAACAACTAAAAAAATACACTTGTTTGTTCAGGAATCACATTTTTATTATGGTAGAGTGAATTATTTATAATGTTAAATAAAATAAAAACTACAGCACATAAGGTTTTCAAATTTCGCCCCCCACACAAAATTTTATTAACTCAAGTTTTTTTTTTTTATATTCTGATTTTTTAAATAAATAAGGTAACATTCATCTTTTTAAATGACAAGTTTAAAATATAAAAAAAACCTTGAAAATTGCACAAATTTAGGTGAATAGGCCTTCCTGTGTTAATTTGATTTCTAAACTCTAATGTGGCAAAATAAAGTTGTACAAATCCCCTTTTAACTGTTACCCCAAGCTATTTGCTGTCCACTTCTATACCCCACTTGGATCATCCAGCACTTTTTTTGCACTTACTATATTATTTTATATATTATTTAGTATATTTTATCCTCACACTTGTATTAATATATTTGTCATTCCTGTTCTATTTTATTCTGTATTAGTAAAACATTACAGATCAGGAACAGTACACTTTCCTTTTTCTATTATAATTAAGAACAATTAAAACAGAATTAATTTGGCTCAAAGCAGCACAAAATAAAATGTATGCTGCCAATTGCTCTACCTACTTTGTGCATAGTTTAGTGACATGTTTTATGCTGCAGATGCACTTAAATTAAAACTCTCTCAACTCAGTTCATGCAGTGAATAAATAACCAGATAATCAGATAAATGTACAAACTATTTATAGCTAATCTAATTTTGATAGTTAATATAAAATAATATTATTGAAAGAGCCTAGTAATTGCCTCAAATTGTTAATGGCCTAATTTTAAATTGCCATTTAAGTCACAGTGTATTACTTTGAAAGTAATTGAGTCCTGCTGCTTTGAAACCATTTTAACAACATGCTGGAAATCATTTTTTAATCCTGTGACCACAGGGACTGAGATCTCCTAGGGTTAGTGCAAAATGCATTAACAATTAATGGTTACCCATTTCTACCTGATGGTGCCATATTGTGAGCTGTTAACAAAAGTGCAATGCTTTTTAGGGTTTTTTTGTTCGTTGACACAATTATAAAGCATGCCATTTCATGTAGTTCTATTTGAGACTGTAAAAGGTTTAGATATTAGGGGGGAAAAGCCTTTTCACAATTCCACACTTCTTTCAGAGATATACTGAATTGTGGAGCTATTGCATACCTCTTAAATTACATTTTTCCTTTTTCAGCAAACAAATACATTGAAACAGAAATTAAAATGTTAACGTTCAAAACTTTTCTGCTGGATTCATTATTATAAATCATACATAACTGGAATAATTGCTTTAGCTCATTTCATTTGATGTAAAGAAACAACTGCACACACAATTGTAATGGTTGTATGGAGCATGGACTAGAAATACCTCTAGATCAGTGGGATTCAGCTGGTATATACATAAGTAGAAAAATTATTCACTATACTATATTTGAGTATCAGCTTATACTAAACTGATCATGAGGTCCAAGGACATCAATGAAGCATGTCAAGCAGGTTAAAAAAAAAATTTTTTGGCTAAAAAAGAAACACATATTTGAACTAGCAGATCTTTGCTCATACTGTATCTGCTACTTAGATATTAGCAGATCTTTACTTATATATTTATTCAGTTGGTTCTGTTAAATAGAGCTAGGAAAGATTTAGCTGGGCACAAGGTTATCTCTTGTATTCACTGTGACCTGAAATCACTCTTCCCTTGAGTTTGGATTGAATCAGGTCATGATTTTCCAAACATGTGCCTTTACAGAAAAAAATCTTTTGCTTGAAGTGTAATGATGATATTTTAGCCCAACTGTAAAAGGTAATGAGTTGGACATTCCCTCGGTTAATATTACAGGAAATATTATTAAACAGTAATAACAATTCATTTTGTATTGAACACACATTAATGAAATTCTCTTGGTACACAGTGCCTTTATCCTGACCTATTTTCTGACCTTCATAAGGCTGTATGCTTGCTATTCCTTGGGCAAACGTAGGTGTGGTGTTTATACAAATGGCCTATAGATGTCACTGTGCACAAGTTATACTGTGCATACACTGTACCTTCTATACTGCTTAAGGTGCTAGAGTTTGTTACTGTTGTGTAATGGCTGCATGAACCTGCTAATAAAACATTGTTATACTTTGCACGTCCTCGTCTATCAAAATACAACAAATTGGCAATGATATGTCTCTTCTAACTGCAGCCTGCAACCTTTCTCCCAAACCCTGATGAGCCTACCATACCTTTTACTGCTTGGATCCGTATGTTTAAAAACTATATTATTGCTGCTGACCAAGGGGATATTGCTGCTGCTAGAAAGTGTGTTTACTTATTTACTGCCTAGGAGCAGAGGGACATCATATATTCTATAAATACTGCTTGGCAGTAGATGTTCGCATTTAGGACAAAATGGCTGGCAGTGAAAGGGTTAAATAACATGTAACTGTTTATCAATTGTTATTTGTTATTCTGGTCTGATTTCTCCCCCTATCTACCACATAGCCGATAAATGGTCTACAGCTCCTCAGTTTGCTCCATCTGTCCTATATGCAAAGAACAGAACAATAATAGTGTAGTGTATGGACTAACCCAAACATAATTTCCATGTGGAAAATATATCGACCAAAAAATCTATCACAATCGCAAGTTGACACCACATTACATTACACTGGACATAATCTAGTCTTCATTGAATTAACAAATTGGTAATTTCTTGTATTTGGTTATGGCATCAACTATATACAGGTATATGATATATTATCCTGCATGCTTGGAACCTGGGGTTTTCTGGATAATAAAACTTTATGTAATTTGAATATCAACACCGTAAGTCTGCAAACATCATTTAAATAAACCCAATAGGATTGTTTTGCCTCCAAAATGGGTTCATGCAACTTAGTTACCATCACGTACAATGTACTGTTTTATTGCTACAGAGAAAAAGGAAATATTTTTTCAAAATTAAAAATTATTTGCTTAAAATGGATTTTATGGATGATGGCTTTCCCATAGTTGGGAACTTTTTAGTTAGCAGTTTTCTGTATAAGGGATTGCATACTTGTACTTGTATTAGTTTAAAGGGAAACTGTCATGGGAAAACATGTTTTTTTAAACGCATCAGTTAATAGTGTTGCTCCAGTAGACTTCTGCATTGAAATCCATTTCTCAAAAGAGCAAACAGATTTTTTTATATTCCGTTTTTAAATCTGACACGGGGCTAGCCATTTTGTCAATTTCCCAGCTGCCCCGGTCATGTGACTTGTGCCAGCACTTTAGGAGGGAACTGCTTTCTGGCAGGCTGTTGTTTTTCCTTCTCAATGTAACTGAATAGTATGCAGTGGGACATGGGTTTTACTATTGAGTGCTGTTCTTAGATCTACCAGGCAGCTGTTATCTTGTGTTAGGGAGCTGTTATCTGGTTACCTTCCCATTGTTCTTTTGTTAGGCTGCTGGGTAGGGGAAAGGGAGGGGGAGGTATCACTCCAACTTGCAGTACAGCAGTAAAAAGTGATTGAAGTGTATCAGAGCACACGTCACATGACTTGGGGCAGCTGGGAAATTGACAATATGTCTAGCCCCATGTCAGATTTCAAAATTAAATGTAAAAAAATCTGTTTGCTCTTTTGAGAAATGGATTGCAATGCAGAATTCTTCTGGAACAGCACTATTAACTGATTTTGGAAGAAAAAAAAATTCCCATGACAGGATCCCTTTAAAGAAGTTGTCCCTTCACTGCATTAAATTTATTGCATCTGAAAAGCCTTTGTCTTCATAGGTGACTAAACTTAACACATTGGTTCTTGAAAAATTTGTCAACATAGTTCAGTGGCATAACTTTAGGGGCCTGGGTCCCTTGAAAAAAGGTTTTATCAAAACCCTCCCGTGCAAAATTGTGGGTCACCCATAACATGCACTAAATCTAGAGTCATTTTCAAGCTCCCTGGCACTAATATATTGATATACTTCAGTATTGGTCAGTATACAAATGACAAAGACAGAGAGCTAATCCATATAAGTATCAAGGACTAACTACAGAGAAAGAGACCCTACAAATGCAGAAGGGGCCTAGGAGTGTAGAGGCACCAGTGAGGTCCTAATAAATTAGCAGTTTCTATATATCCTGGCAGAATAGATCAACTATCAAATGTTTTGGAATCATTTTGGAACTCAATTTGCTGTGGAGCCTATTAATAACTATTTATGTAACTGAAATGCATGTCTAATATTAACTATGGTGTGAATAGGTTGTTAACTCCTGTTCATATTTTCTCTTTTTTGATTGGCATTTGCATAATATTTTACTAAAATGTTATCATATTACACCTTATGCTAAGAGACTGAGAGCAAGGGAGTGATAAATTATGTTGTATACAGGTCATGATATACTATATGTATTAGAAATAAATCAGAGGCAACTGGACATTTAGGGGCAAATTTATTAAGGGTCGAGAAGTAAATTCAAATTCGAATTTTAAATTTTTTTTGGTGTCAAATGTCACACATTAAAATTTTAAAGTAATTGCCTTCCTGATATATTCCTTGATATAGTTTTTTTCAGAGGTAAACTTGATTTATATTCTATCCAGCACTTATCTCGCTGTACGTTATGTGTAAATCCCTTTGCCACAAGTGCGTATTTGGAGCAAGGGATGAAGACATTTTGCTTGGTCAGGTATCATTATGTAAGCATAATTAACAACAACACTCAAACAATAAAATCCTCATAATGTGTTTAAATTAATTATGCATTGCTTTCTAAACCTGATTTGTTAGGGTTTCCCCATACATGTTGCCAAAAGTAATTATTTTAAAAGAAAGAAAAACTGTTTTAAAAAAAGGTGTTGTATTTCTAAATGCATTTAAACCCAAATAAATATGTTGCTAATTAAAAATAAGCCAGGCCAATAAAGGAAAACAATAGCACGGGAAGAACATTAATCTAATCCTCACCTGCCAGAGTTGTTTGGAGCTGCAGCAGATGGATATCCATTAATTACTTGCCCAGTGCATTTGCTCATTTACACTAAGATGCTTAAATAATTATCAGAACTATTAAATGAGATCAAACAATTTCCATTTCATAAAGGAATCAATTAACACATGCTGCACGTCATTCTTTTGAAAGGCCACTTTTTTTCCATATTGTTATAAAAAGTCCCTTATTCACAGAATTGCTAACAATATGTACTTTTTTTTAGAATGTCCATTTTATTAACTCTTTGAAATGAAACATATGACAGTGAGCTCCATACCATTTAAAAATCACACTGGATAGTCAGAGCAGAAGGTGATCAATTAAGAAATTAAACATTCTGCTACACATGGCAGCATGTGCATTTGATTCAAATAATGGGCCATCAGCTCATTTTCAATGAGCCATTGCCCACTTTAGATCAGTCCTTAGATCAAAGGAAACATTTCTGCTTCTACTTTTTATTCAGGAAAGGTCTTTTTAATTCAGAGCCCTTAATGTGTTTTGGTAAAAGGCCCCTTCAATGAAATGATTTCTATAGCTGGCAAAATAAAGGGATACAAAGAGTTCCTATCTTGATGGCATGATTCCTCATTAAATCAAAAGGCCAGTGTTCATTATATCTTAAATCTGAGGCTAAATACTAAAGAGTCTTCAACAACAGATGAATAGGTTTACATGAACACAAGGTTTAATTAAAATATTAGATGTTGGCAAATACGTCTCTAATACTCACCTAGAACATCCATTAACAACACCACCTGTGTAATTGAGAATGATGCTCTTCATTGGTGCCAACATGTTTAAGAGTCTTTTCATTTAAATCCATATTCAGATGCTTGTACATGTAGTCATTAAAAGATGTTGCATGTAATAATGTAGGAAACTGTATCTGATCAAGTGAAGCATATCAGAATTAGCCAAAACAACTGTATATTTTTAATGAGACAATATTCAAATATGGAGAAAGTCAGCGGGTCTCCAAGACTTTTCAGATAAACCCTTTAGTGATGACAAGTAATGTTCCATTTGTGCATGCCAGTGAAGGAGGAAAATAGATAAGGATTGCATGGACCTTGATTAACACTTGTTTCGTCCTCCTAGTTGCTTGCCTTTAGCTTTTCATTCCATCCTCTACTTTCATTTTGTAGGGCTTTCTGGCCCATTACATGAATAAATATTTCATGAAGCTCTACTGAAAATAATAAACCTGAGTTTAAATCAATCAGGCTAAGGGGTAATTCACGACTACCTCTGCTACTTGGATGCTGCCAGGTCTTAACATGAGAAGACCAAAGAGAGACAATGGAACTGAATGTATACAGAATGGATATGGAGCAGAAAGAGTAGTGATGGAACAGGCAGAGGTCAATGCCAAACAGATAGAACAGTACAAAATCAGGAAACAGAAGCCTACTCAAGGTCACAGGCTATAGTCAACACTGAACAGTAGAGTGGAACAAAATCAGGATCCAGAACAGAAGGTCAGTAACAGGCAGTGGTCAGTACAAAAAGCAAAACAGCAAGGTCAGGGACAGGCAAGGGTCAAGGACAAAGATCAGACAGTATAAGCACATCCAGGAACTATGGAAAATGACCTACAATGGGCAAAGAACAATTGTCCACAGGCCCCTTAAATATTAGAATTTTAAGACAAGTGCTATGACGTCAGACATAGCACTCATGTCAAAACCCTGACGTGTGCGTGTCTATTGTGTCTATTGTACATCTGCACTTGAAAGAAGAGGAAGTGGTGGGCGTCCCTGCCTTGAGTGTGATGGGTGTCCTTCTAAGAGCTTTTCCCTGCAATCCCCTGTGTTCAGGGGCAATCCCGCCCATTTTGCTGCCTGAGGCGGCCTTCATTTTGGCACCCCCGCCTCCCCACGGCACTCACCTTCAACGCCGGACAGGGGTTGGCGGGAACCACATCGCTAGTGCAGAGAGCTGCACTAGAAGAGCCGAATTTATGGGTTGTGACACTAGTTAAGGAGCAACTAGACAGACTTCTAAACCCAGGTGTTACCAAACAGAGAGCCCCTCCGAAGTAATTTTCTCCACAGAGTGGACGGACACTAGTACAATGATGAAGAAGGCCATTACCGATAGATGGGAGATCATCAAGGCTGATCACAACCTACCTTTCTCTAAGAGCGAAAGGCCCCTCATGGCTTATAGGAGGGGAAGAAACATCAGTGATTTATTGGTAGTGAAGGATGTGACGGAATCCCCTAAGAAAGGGACCACCTGGTTGGATATTCCATTGAAGAAAGGTTGTTTCAAGTGTGCAGGCTGCTTGACGTGTAGTGGAATGGTACAAAGCCCTAATTTTAAACACCCGAGGACAGGGAAAAGGTTCCAGATTAGACACAGAGTTAGATGTACGTCTGACCATGTAGTCTACATGGCATGGTGCCCCTGTGGACTTTACTATGTTGGCAAAGCGGCCACGAAATACAGAGAATGAACAACCACAGGAGTACCATAAGGAGTTCCCTTTCTACTGGCAAGGCTGATCAACCGGTTGCTAGACACTGGCTTCGGTTGAAACGTACCCTACCACAATTTCGCCATATGATCATTGACTATGTGCCCCCACCATGGAGAGGGGGTAACAGGGAACTCATGCTAATACAGAGAGAATTGGGGTGGATTTTTAAATTGGACACCTTAGTTCCACTACCTTTGTCTCCCTTCTACTGATACAATGGTGACTTACACTCATAGG
>CM044444.1:59397013-59411905 GCA_024363595.1 Xenopus borealis
GGAGGGGACACCCAAGGAGGAAGACAGAAGGGGGGGAACAGAGAGGGCGGAAGATAGAGTGAGGGGACGCACAAAGGGAGGAAGGGGGACACGCACAGGGAGGGAGACGAAGGGCAGAAACACAAGGAGGGGAGGCGAAAACGGATTCGAAATTTTTTTCTGGTGCACACGGTTGTGGGGTGGGGGGGGCCGGGGGGGCCCACAAGTTTGCTCTTTGCCCAGGCCCTTTTTGTCATCCAAACGCATCACTCTTTTTACTTCTACAGAAATGTATTTTGTATCTGAATATGAAAAGAATACTCTTTCAACTCTGTAAGCAAAAGTTACTCTTTATTGTTTTCATGTATCTAAGAGATTGTCGAAACAAAGTTGTCTTTAGGAACGCTTTTTTCTGTACACATTTATACACTAGGAGAGTAAACACTGCCACCTTGTGGTGGAAAGAAACATTGCATGCAGCAAATCAATGGATTTGAAGAAAAAACTTTGTATGGACATTCTTACATGGACTGATGACGTAATTTTTGGTGCCAATATTCACTAATGGGGGGTGGGCATTTAATGGTCACATCATTGTTGCACTGAATCCTTGAGAAAGGTCCCCAGGTGGGACTGAAATGTCAGATTAAGATGCACGTTTGTTTGCAATAAAGTATTTTTTCACTATCAAACACCACAAGTGAGTGCTGAGCCTCCATTTATGTCTATTATAACCATTTTTTGATCATGCAACACTGTATCAACTAAGTCTGAGTGCGAGAACTATGGGACAATATATATATATATATATATATATATATATATATATATATACACATATATACAGTTGAGCTTATAAGTTTACATACCCTGGCAGAATTTATGATTTCTTAAAAATTTTTCAGAAAATATGAATGCTAACACAAAAACTGTTCTTTCACTCATGGTTAGTGGTTGGCTAAAGCCATTTATTGTCAAGCAACTGTGTTTACATTTTTTTAAATAATTTTTTTTTTTTTTAAATAATAATCACTACATAAACTACCCAAATGACCCTGATCAAAATAATACAGCCTCCTTCAACATCAATGACACCTTGAAATCTTTTGTGGTAGTTGTGGATGAGACTCGTTATATTCTCAGACAGTGAAGCTGCCCATTCTTCCTGGCAAAAAGCCTCCAGTTCCTGTAAATTCTTGGGCTGTCTTGCATGAACTGCACGTTTGAGGTCTCCCCAGAGTGGCTCAATGATATTGAGTTAAAGTGGACCCGTCACCCAGACACAAAAATCTGTATAATAAAAGTCCTTTTCAAATGAAACATGAAATCCAATTTCAAATTTTTATTAAAGCATTCATAGCTGTTTTAAGCTCATTTAAAAATCTCAGCTGTCAATCAAATATTGTCTGCCACTCCTCTATGCCTTAGGCATAGAGGCGGGGCAGATAATTACTTTCACTTTACATTCAGCACTTCCAAATGTCACTGCTCCCTACACATTCCCCCAGTTCTCTTAACCATTTCATTGTGTAGCCAGGACCAGGGAACAGACATTGGGTCCCCCATACTGGTGCACAAACAAGATTCTGAGATGATACAAGGCTTGCCTTAATAACAGTGTCCACAAAATGGCTCCTGCCTGCTTGATATTATTATGAATTCCCAGACTGAAGAAAACAAGATTAAAATAATTTATATAGTGTAATTTATATTCATTTTGCTTGACTAATGTAATAAAATATGATTTTGAATATTTTTTTGAGGTGACAGGTCCACTTTAAGGAGACAGAACCTTAACATTATATATATATATATATATATGCTATTTGGCCTGGAGCACACACAATCAAAGGATAAAAACTGTCTGGGTACTGGTTATACATTAATATAAAGGTAGAAAAAAGGAAGGAACCACACTCACAGGTGTTTTTGTTGATATCAACTTTTAGGCTTCTAAACTCGAGTCGTCATCCTGAAGATGGCTTAAAGCGCACCAATCATAGCCAAAATCAAACACATATTAACAACCTGACCAGTACAACCTAAACATGTTTAATCAAACTACATGTACAATTTTTTGAAAAAAACAGCAGTTTTTAAAAAATCCCATACTTTGTCACTGACTACAACATGCAAATGAGTTCACGAGCATGCTCAGATTGTAGCACTGCCCTGAGTATTCTACCCAGAATGCCTAGCTTTAGTAAACTCTAGAAGTATCAAGAGAAGTGCACACAGCAACTTCCACAAGGTGGCAGCACTAACACAGAAGTTTGGCAGATTTCAAAATAGCTTAGAAGGTTTATTAGGCAAGCAAGAAATTTCAACTGAGCATGTGCAAGATTTCAGAGCTACAGTTGGTTGTGAAGATATAGGTAGGAGGAGTCAGTGAAATCCAAGATGCCTGCCTCAGTTAGAAATGTAGTGGAGATAGGGGAGATTTTGCAGACGGTATAGTGAGCTGATCATTTACATTTTACAAACAATTCTGTTTTAAAAATCAGATTTCTTGAAATTTCACATATAGTATTTACTTAGTAAATTATTTTAGGTATGATTGGTGCCCTTTAAGTTTAGGATCCGAAACATTTAAATGAACCACTGAATTTTTCACGAAAGACATGTGAGTGCGGTTCCTTTTTGTCATTTTTAATCTAAAACAAAGTCAATTTTCTCAAATTAACTTCATATCAAACATCATAGCCCAGCTAATTTTTGCTTGCATCTTGCAAATTGCTCTAATTATTGATGTTAAACTCCTGGATATTAAAAAAAAGTACTTTGCATCCATCTCTTGATTTTAAGCTTTAATTTCCTGAAATCAAGTCATCATTACAATTCGAATCACTACGGTTAATAGTTAAAAGTGTTTTAATAGAGCTGGAATTCTGGAAGCCATGCTATTAGATAATTAGAGGAGATGTTAGAGTCTAGTGCTAATCCTCCTGCTTCTGACATGAATTCTATCTGCTCCAGCTTGTAGGACAAATTAATTACCAAAATCAATTAGTTCTAAAAAGTCTAGTTCTTCTGAATGTGAGCCACGTCTTCCATATGTATGAGCTGTTAAATTGTAAATAGATGTAAAACCTTGAAAAGAATAGAAATGGCAATCACAGATTTAATGAATTTGCCAGGAAAAGAACACAAATCAATTCTACAAGGTATTCTCTCTTCCCTTTTATCTATATTCTACTATCTAGAGCTTAAAGTGGATTAATGAGAATGAATACGGTTTCAGTATCACACAAATCACAAGAAGGAAAACTCAAGTGATTAGTTTTCTGCCAGCGAGCTTATGTCTTCATACAGCTACTTGTTTTCCTGTTATGTGGTATTCAGAGGAAAACCCACCAACAATCCCATATAATTATTTCTCACATACAGTATGAGCTTTCTAGTATAAGAATGATGGTAAATGGCATGTGTTAGACCACATATCTGTGTTCTCTGTGATAGTGTGTTTGCATTCATATATGACAATTTAGTGTAATACTTTCATGGATACTGTGTGATAGGCCGCTGAATTTTACATTATGCATTACAAGCTACAGTGGTAATAAAGAATATGTATATCTAATAAAATATGTTTTTTTATCAATAAAAACTGAATTTCAAACCCACTGATTATATATATTGAAAATATTTTGGTAATATGCCAATCTGAACAGGGTGTAGATTCTTGTAGGGCATTGACAAATTGCCAAATCTAGAACCTTTTCCATGGTTTCAGTTCAACAGCTATGTATAAGCAATACACAGATATATTGATACGTCTTTCTCATTAGTTTTCTAGTCTAAGTGTTTTACAATTCCTGGGAATCCCAACATTCCCCAACAGTATATCATATTGTTTCTTTAGAGTCTGGCTTTTATTTTCATTTAATTTTACAGCATGCACTGAATAATGTGCAACAGAGATTAATTGCATTACTTATAGTTCTGGGTGTTGTACAAACCCCTAACTGGGGACCTTGAAATGGAGACCAACTTAGGCTATACAGGGTAAGAATAATTATGGGAACAATACAGTAGGATACAGTAGCAGAGGTGACGTGACCAGTGGAAAATATATATATCTTTATAAAAACAAAGGATAGCCAGTTCTTGACTTGTTTATGGTCAATATGACTATGAAGATTCTCATTCATCCAGGTCATGGTATAGCTAACACAAGTAACTCAAAAAACTTAATAAAGACGTTTCACTGCTCATCCAAACAGCTTCTTCAGTTCAACTGACTGGTGCAGGGGAGTTCTCGGCATATAGACTCTTCCAACAATCCAATCACAACTGCACATTGTAACTCTTCAGAGAGGTGACATCTGAAATTCACAGAGGTGTTGATTGCTGCACAGAGAAGTCAGCCAGTGGGTCATCAGATAAAAGGATTCAATTGCATTGATGAGTACCTCTGTGTTTTGAACATTTGGATACTCTGCATGGTTGCAGGTTTTTTGGAGCCTCATCCACGTCAATTTAGATGTCATGCAAATGATGGACTAAACTTATGATCTAAACATGATTCAGCTCCTCAATCCAACACACCTTAAAAGTTGTAACACACCTAAAAAAGGCATGGATTTGTGGAAAGGCCACCAAGCAGGCCCAGGCCCAGGGCATTACAAATATATGCCCAGTGTGTGCACAGTACAAATGTGTTAAGAAAGCTTACCGCTATACAAGGTGGTGCACACACCCCGAACCTTCAGCAGGGGGAGCAATCCAGTAGACTTGTAGATGAGGCTGGCACAAGCCTGGAACCCACGAAAATAGTGAAGCCACAGTCAGGTTGTAAAAGATTAAAAAAGCTTACATTTATTTCCAAAATTTAAGAGCCATCAGCCTGATGCGTTTCGTATCCAAAAGACACTTAGTCATAGGCATCTGCCAGGCCTAGGGCAGGAGGATTATAGGGGGTGGCATGCTGCCCAACCACACCCACATGCAGAAGATATTGTTTTAAAATTTCCCATGTACCAAATTCCCATTTCTCAATCCTGATGATGAAAATTTGCTTGAATAAAAGGGAGGGGACAGGGGCAACCAAGGCAGTAGGCCTACGGGCACCGACTTTGTAAATCCGGCCCTGCCTAAAAAGATGCATACACTTATAATACTAAATGAAATAATAAGATAGCTCCCTACTGCATTCTATAGTGTTGAATAAAATTGTATATTTATCTTGGTTATTATGCATCATTTTAAAGAACCACCTACCTATAACATGGGGTATTTTAAACTGCTGAACCTATCAGCAAACTATATAGGGTTACACATTCTCACAAGGAACACTAACAAGCCTCCTATTGTTTTAGGATTCAGTAGGCAGAAAATTACATCAGAGCAAAAGTTCTTGCAATGTGCTCTCATGTGTATGCCTGATTTACTTGTTCTAATTACATTATCATGCATTTCAAATACTACAATAGTCCCATATAAAAGCACATGTCAGTATTTGTTCCCATATTGGTGTTTTTCCCATCTAATTTAAGCACTGTATACTATTTCCAGTGAGAATACAAATATCAAAAGTCTACCCATAGTACTGTAATTTTATTTCTGATTAAAAGCCCACTATGCCTGCATGTCTTTTTCTGATTTCGTTTAAACGAGTTTTTATGCTCCTCAATGTCTGTCCTATATAGGGCAGCCCACATGGGCACTTTATTAAATGAATGACACCCGAACTGTTGCAAGTGTAGTGCCCTTTAATGTGTATTGGTGTGCTTTTATTGGGATGTGGTTTGTTGGCACCCCTAAAAATGGGCACTTTCAGCTGTAATCAATGAGCTCACTGTACAGGTATCATAAAGGGCGAAAGTATAGCACATCCCAATAAAAGCACACCAATACACATAAAGCATAAAAACTTGTTTAAACTAAATCAGAAAAAGACATGCAGGCATAGTGGGCTTTTAATCAGAAATAAAATTACAGTACCATGTGCCAGATTTTACCTCCATCCAACTTGTTGGTCCCCATGCTGGCTTAGTAAGTCTTTGGGTGTCATTTATTTAATAAAGTGCCTGTGTGGGCTGCACTATATAGGACAGACATCGAGGGGCATAAAAAGGAACATAAAAGTAACATCCGAAATTATAATCCAGAGAAAGAAAAATAAAAAATGAAAAACAAAGACACAAGAAAATACATGACAGAGTTATCTGTTGCACTTTTATTATGCCAAGCACACTGGAGTCCAAGTGAGAAGGTCTATACTGGAACAAGTTAAGATGCCCAGGGGTGGCGATATTAGCCAGCAACTACTAAAGAGGGAGGCAATATGGATTAAAAAGGTAGATTCTCTTTCCCCTCAGGGATTTAAGGAAAGCTTCAGTTTTAGAGGCTTTCTATAGATTTTATGTATCTTGTGTTTTTAAATGATATATTTATTGTTAAATTTTTCAGATAAGGAAATATGAGGACTACATTTGAATCCAGACTATTTGTAATTATATATGGACTAATGTTAAACGACTTGGGATTCCCTTTGACTACATGGTGAAGATGTGGTTAATGAATCACACGTCAGTATCACATGGGTCAAGGAGTGTTTAAATTGCATTGTGTTCACTGGTGTGTGTTGCACCTGAGCTTGTGCGCTCAATATCTCTGCAAATAAATGCACTAAAGGCATCACCTAGTTGTTTCGGTGTGCTCCTTCTCTAATTGAAAATTGTTGCAGTGTTGGGCTTGGAGGCGGCCTGCGATATGAATGCAGCCGACAAAACATAGTAAGTGGTGTGTGGCAAAATACAAAGTGTTATTGATCCATATCTACAGCACATGCTCATGGTTATAGCTATAACCGTGCTTCTGAGGCAAAAACACAGGTTTTACCAGTGCAGAAAATGTTTGAATGAATTTAATTTTTGCTGCTACTGGTGCTTTAAAAGAAGATCTGGAAAAATGAGCTAAACAGCCAGAAAGAAAAGTATTCTTTAAAATGGACCTCTATATTCTATTCTATTTTTGATATCAGCAGCAATCACATTAAATGTACTGAAGCTAGAAAATTAGGACAGGAGTTCTATGTATGTCTTTTTATAAGATATTATGTCTTCAAAACAAGTCTCTGTCTCATGCACTTTAGTGCTTGCACAATTTCATTTAATGTGCTCAAATTGTTCTAACTATGTTTTGGATGAATCTTGTTTTTCCATTCCTAGCCATTAATATTAGATCTCTGTTTATGTTCAAATACTTAGGTCCCTTACACACTGCATTTTGACCTGCGCTCCCCTGCGTTGCATTTGGCTGCGTTCAGCAATGAGGTTGTACCCACGAGACGCGTGTAAGCGACGAATGCAGATTCAGACGCAGCATGTTGCGTCTGAATCTACGTTTAGCGCTTACACACGTCTCATGGGTACAACGCCATTGAAACTGAGGTGGATCTAGACCTGCACTCCCCTGCGGCTCAACGCAGCCAAACGCAACGCATGGGAGCACAGGTCAAAAACACCCGTGTGTAAGGGCCCTAAAATTAAAAAAATATATAGATTTTTTGCTACATTCTGAAACAATCCCTTAATCATAGGCAACTTTCACCGAACAAACGGTCAGTTTAAATACACAAAATAGGTGGTGACCCCTATGGGTACATAATTAGAATACAATGTTTAAAATTTGTTGCAATCTTTGGCTTTTAAAATTAGCTACAATCTTTAATGTTATTTATTAAAAAACAACAGTGTTTAAAAACTGACAGAAAAGTTTCTATACTAAAAACAAATCCCGTTCTTATATCATAATTTAATATGTGGGTCACTAGTTTAGATCCTAAAATATAGCTCTCTATACCATATACAACAATCTAACAGAAAAAGTAAACCTGTATTTGACCGGTCTATGTTAGACTCATAACATCAGTGCGGTTGATAATGTATAGGAACAGGTGCTGTAATAAGGCGGGGGTGGGTTACATAATGTATATGAGGTGTATAGTGTATAATATATAAATCTCTATTGTAGAGTTAATGAGGCTATCTTGCCCTCTTTCCTATGTGAAAATTAGTATAAATACGTCAGATCAGGTCTAGTATTCAATCCTTTAGGCTTTCTAGTTTCCAATTTAAGAATCCAAAAAGCTTCCTTCAAATTTAGGGTGCGTAACAAATCACCCCCTCTAGAAGATGGTTTTACCTGTTCTATTACCTTAACTGACAGGTTCTCAGTGCCCTTCACTGAACATAATGTAAAGTGTTTGCCAATAGGGGTGTTTTCATCCTTATTTTCAATTGCTCTTATATGCTCCCGTATTCTTTCCTTTAGGCTACGAGTCGTTCGTCCCACATACTGTTTCTTGCATATTTTGCACTCAAGTAAATATATCACATTTTTGGTGTTACAGTTATAAAAAGTGCTGCTTTGAAACACTCTGCCGGTGACATTTGATTTAAAATTGGACCCCGTGGATATATATTACATATATCCCTATATTCTTCACTGAATTCTGTAATGAAAAAGATTTATTTTTCATTACGGAATTCAGTGAAGAATATAGGGATATATGTAATATTGTAAAAAAACATCTACCGATTTTACACAATGATACCACTTTGTCCAACATTCTGGGGAAAACGGAGGTGAAATATGTCTCCAGAAGGGCACCGACACTTGGAAACATGTTGGCACCAAGTCTAGTTACATCAGAAAGGGAGGGGAGGAAAGACAATTGGCTTTCCACAAAGGGTAGCTACAGATGTGGTGCAACTGTATGCAAAACCTGTAAGGTTATCTCCACGGGGTCCAATTTTAAATCAAATGTCACCGGCAGAGTGTTTCAAAGCAGCGCTTTTTATAACTGAAACACCAAAAATGTGATATATTTACTTGAGTGCAAAATATGCAAGAAACAGTATGTGGGACGAACGACTCGTAGCCTAAAGGAAAGAATACGGGAGCATATAAGAGCAATTGAAAATAAGGATGAAAACACCCCTATTGGCAAACACTTTACATTATGTTCAGTTAAGGGCACTGAGAACCTGTCAGTTAAGGTAATAGAACAGGTAAAACCATCTTCTAGAGGGGGTGATTTGTTACGCACCCTAAATTTGAGGGAAGCGTTTTGGATTCTTAAATTGGAAACTAGAAAGCCTAAAGGACTGAATACTAGACATGATCTGACGTATTTATACTAATTTTCACCTCTGACAACGCTAGGAAGAGGGGATGCTAGTAGGAGAGAGGATGAATGAGCTAGAGAGCAGGCATGCAAGATTTCATTGTGCCAGGACCCTCTGAAGTTCTGTTGCGGGAGGGGGGCACAGTGTGGTCTAGGTACGCCGCAGCACAGACATCACTAAATATAACTCAATATGTTCTGGCACCATGTACATCTCCATACAAATATTCCATCTAATACAGGCCCGCACAGCCTGTCATGGTTTTATTATATATTCTTCTAGTTAGGCCCCTGTAATCTTTTACAGACACAAAAAAGTTTCTCAAGTCTGTAAATCAAATTTTTAGATTTCTTCCCCTGAAGTACATCACCATTCATGCAATGAAAGTACTTTGTGATCACTGCCACCATTTTTTATTACTACTGTATATAGTTTAATGACATGCCACCCTGTTTAATGTTGTAATGTATTTGTGTTTTTCTTGTATTTAACACCATTGCTATCTGATGTTTTCAATTTATAATAGTAGGGCAATATCTGGTTTTAGCTTCCTGGCATGATAGCCAAGCCAGAGCATTCATGCTGGAAACCCATCTAATCCCAGGGGCCTAAAATCAGATATTTTATGGCCAAAGAAAGTCTTCATTAGTTTCCATATTTACTCTACTTCCTATGGATTCTTTAGGCAGCACTGGGCAGGTGCATTTGAACTACTGTCATTTTGTAAAGGCTCTGTAATATACATCTGTGGATACCCCCCAAACTGGGACTCTGCTGTCTAAGTGCCAGCAAGGCATTTTGGGGAGGATGAAGGTGAGCCTGTGGATACTGTATGAGTTGAAACTAACTATAGGTTGGGGTGGTTAATTATGCCTTATTCAACTTTTTAAATGTTTAAATGTTGAGATGCCAACAGATCTGTCCATGCCCACTGTGTACACATAAAATAATTTTATTGATAGTAACAAGTTCCTCTCTCCTGTGTTTGTGTTTTCATTGTGCAGCAGTTATATGCAATGACAAGTGAGCAAACCGCAATTATTCCAAAGTGAAAGGAATTTGAATGACCTAATGATGATAAAATTGATCTGGTTGTAAGGCTTGTTAATGGAAATTGTGTCTCTGGATCATGTAAGCAGACTGGTGACCGATTTCCTTAAGTGAAATGACTTCTTTGTAATTCTTTAATCCCCAGCAATCCCCACAATTTTAAGAAGCTTTCTTAGTCCAAAGACGTACACCTGTCTAATTTGCATGCAACAAGTTTAAAACTTAACACTTTGATCACATTGTATTTCTTTGTTTTTTTTAATGTTTTTAACATATTTATTTCTGTGTAATGTATTTAATAATATACAGTAGATCCCCTACTTTTCTGAAGAAAAAATGGGGCCAACTCGAGCATTAGGTAAAATCAGGGAAATGCAACATTGGCTGATGGTCAACTAAAAAATAAATTTCTGCTTTCATTTCCAGTATCCATATTCCTTATTAGTGTTCAAACAAATGTATATAATTAAAGTTAAAGGGAAATTATTTGTAATTGTGTGTGTTTTTGGTATTTGTTTTTTTAAATTTCCAGTTAAAAAGCATTTGACTTCATTAACAGTTATTACATATAGACTGAATTATTCACTGTTCAGTGCTCTCTAGCATTATAGTAAGTGTATTATATTTTGAACGCCTTGCAGCAAAAAGAACAGATTCATTTAATGGAGACAGCCCTTCACAGCTACAGTAATCTCTCCTTTCTGTAGTAGAAAGATGGCCATCTGCCAAGCTTTTAATCAATGTAAGCTAATTTTATCCAATGAAATGGCTATGAACAATCCATAAAAATCAATCATTTCATTAGCTTTCAGGATTTCTCACCTCACATATTTTTATTTAGACAGAAGCTATAGTATATAACACAACCCATGGAAAAATAATTGTCCTACTGTATAATAAAAGTTTGCGATTGAGATTTCTAGTCAGCCTTAATTTTAGGGAATAGTCATTATGTTATTAACTAAACATATGTTGTAATTATTAATAGTTATGTTACAGATTGTAGTGTGCAAAAAATGCCACATTCATTTCTGCTTTACTTCAGAGTACAGAGACCCCATGAATACAATGCTGGCTGCATTAATCAGTACTGTGTTGGTGAGGAGGAGGAGGAGGGTGACATATAGTTACATAGTTACATAATTGGATTGAAAAAAGAGCAAAGTCCATCAAGTTCAACCCCTCAAAATGAACCCCCCACATCCATACATACACACACTGAGCCCTCCAAATACTCTCATAAACTATATATACTGATACCCTAACAATAGGTTTTGGTATCACAAAAGCCTTGGATACCATGCTTGTCCAAGAAATCATCCAAGCCACTCTTAAAAGACATTAACTGAATCGGCCATCACAACATCACCCGTCAGTGCTTTCCCCAACCTCACTGTCCTCACTGTGAAGAACCAGCTACACTGCTTCAAATGAAAGCTCTGTTCCTATAGTCTAAAGGGGTGGCCTTTGGTGCAGTGATCCTCTTTATGGGTAAAAGCAAAGACACGAGTACAGAGCACAAACTATTCTAGATCCAAAATGGATATTGCATCCAAGATGGCGGCGCCCAGAGCCGCACATTGACATTATCATGCCACACTGTGCGCATGACATTGTGCCATCGCAAAAATTCAAAATAAAAGGAATGCCTAGACCCGGCTTCAATGCTCAAATATAGTTCTCAATTCTTATCATTTCTGGGTGCACTATTATTCTATATTTACTGATTACTTTGCTACTTTGCTTTGTACCTTGACCACGATTGTTGTTTAACCCCTTGTCTATCACTTACTGGACTTTGTACCTAGTGCTTCATCCTTGGACTGGACTTTTCAGATAGTTGGGCCATGGGGCTCTGTTAAGTACAGTAGAACTCAGAATTCCCTTTTTTTCAGGGGACCAGGGAAAAAAGAAGCAAAGTCCGGGAAAATGTAAACTAAGGGAAATGTATTAAAGACACTCAGACACAAATGTATTAGTCATTTTTTTTATTTAAAACACATGTACTACCCCCTCCAACACAGCTCACCATTTCCAACAGCTTCTCAATCTTCTGACATGGTCGCTTTTCCAGCCCTCTCCTTCTGCAGCTTGTGCTACATGCAGAGCTCCATTCTAGCTGCACTGTCACCTTTGTCAGCTCCTCCTTCACCAGTCTCACTGTGCCGAGATTCCCATTTTTGCACGCAGGGTCACATTTTCTGACTCCCGGCACAGCTACCCTGATCTCAGGACAGGCAGGGAGAATTAAGTTGTTTAATGAGCCTTAAATCTTGGGGGTAAGGGCTTTTTGATCTAAAAACATAGCGTTTGTGTAGGGGCAAACCTTAAAAAGCAATGTAATGGAAAACATTAAAAATGTCAAAAACGGGAATAGCATCTGTTATGTTTTGGTAGCCATGGATAAGCAGATTCATGCAGCCATTAAACATAAACAGTAACTTGAACTCTAACACACTAAGCATTATAGAAAGAGTTGTGTATGCATAGTATACTCTTGAGCACAGTGACACCTACAGGCACCTTGCAAAAAACCACATGTTCCCTCTATATTAGGAAAGTATTTTGGTAAATGTAATAAGCAGAAACCATAAAACTATATGCATCTTGAAGCAATATTATGCATTCACACGGGGCAGCTCCACCGATGAGACAAGTTGAGAATCTCACCTCAAGCGGCAGCACCCCACTAGATACCAGGGGTGGCACAAATGGCACGCCTGGTACTTTAAGAGCTGAATTTCCATTTCTCAGAAATTCCCATCTTTTAGCGCAGAGCACAATTATTCTCTCTGTGTTAGTGTCCTGGCCCTCCCTGCTGCATCGTGGACCAACCCCTCTGGCACAAAAAGGTGACCGCATGGGGGGGGCGGGGCAGCAACAACAGAAAGCTGCCTAAGCCGGCAGAGTGGCTAGGATTGCCCCTGCATTCATATCACATAGTCCTTGGTCCATGCAGGTAGGTTTATAATTCTCTCAGTATGCCTTATAGGTTCACTTTCTTCAAGCCTATTGCAGTTGGCATCAGGAGTAGGAAAATGTCCTTCATCAAATGGAACTTCACAAACACAAAGGTCATACCTAACATGAGCAAGTTGACTTCCATTCCATATGCATCCATAAGATAGTTCATATATGTATAGTCCTCGCTGATGTCTCACTTCAAGTGGTGTAGTAAATTTAGATTAGTAGTAACACAAGAATGAATGGCCGTTACCACATAGGAATCCAGTGCTGGCCACCAGTATAGTTCTCGTAGTCTTTGTTTTGTACGTAAAATACCTTGACGACTCTCATGTGCAAGGTGTATGAACTTTTCTCTTAAGGTCTCTGGTACCAGTAAGTGGTGAGCTCCATGGACAACATAGCCATCTAAGGACAATTTGTGTTTAATCCTGTAGTAAGGTTGAAGTTCAGGACTGAGTTTCTTCTCAGCATTTGGCCATTTGCTTTGTAAGATGTCCCGTAGTTTTACTTGAATTGGACATGTGAGGCAAGCTTGCTTAAAATCAGCAGCTGTGACTGTAGATGATAATATATCAGACAATTTGGTTTTTACTGAGACAAGGCCCAGATTTGTGGAAAGGCCACCTAGGCCCGGGCCTAGGACGCCAGGATTTTAGGGGACGCATGCTGCCCAGCCACACACACATTGGTTCAGAAACACTGGGTATACCCAGGAGATATGATAGTTTTTTTACATTTGCCATGCACCAATCCCCATTGCCCTTTCTTCACAGAATGGCAGTGGGCCTAGGGGCGCCCGAATGTAAATCCGGCCCTGACTGAGACAGAGCCAGGAGACAGTTTAACTGCTGCTTAAATGTGTTTATTTACATGCTCAAACAACATGTTTCGGGCTCTGGGCCCACTTGATAAACTGCCTCCTGGAACTTTCTCAGTAAAAACCCAATTGTCTGATTGAACTTCTGGGTGGGTGGAGGTGTAATTACTGAGATATAGAGCTGAAGTTTCCTCCTGAAGCACAGTCAATCCTATAGAATGATAATATATCAGTCAATGCTACAACTTCTGTGTCGTCCAGTGTATCAGAATCTGCAGGTAAAGGTAAAAGTGACAAACAATCGTCAGTAACATTTTCAAACCTGGTTTGTATTGCATTTTGTAGTTGAAATTCAGTTGCCTTGCTGACCATCTAGCTATACGCATTCCAGCTCTTCCTAGTCCCTTTGTTGTAAGTAGTGTAGTTAAAGAGCTGTGATCAGTGCATAAGGTAAATTCTCTACCCCATAGGTAGATTCTCCATTTTTCTGTTGCTCAAACACATGACAGAGCTTTTTACAGTTGGATACTTACAATCTGCCTCTAAGTGTTCTGGATGAAAATGCAAAAGTTATCTCTGTATGATCAGCATGGATCTGTGTGAGAATTGCACCAACCCCAATTGTAGTAACCATTGTGGGTAGTGCAGGATCAAATAAAGCTAGTGCTGGACTGTTCACAATTAACTGTTTCACTATTTCAAAGCTACTGTATGGTAAGCAGTCTCTGACCAAACCAGACTTGAAGTTCCACGTAGTAGTGCTCAAAGTGGCTCCACAACTGAAGCATAGTTGGGAATAAACTTAGAATACCATGAAGTAAGACCTAAGAAAGCTTGTAAGGTCTCAAAATCAGATGGAGAAGGTGCTTGTGTAACAGCGATGACATGGTCAGGGTCAAGCAGTAATCCCTCTTGTGAAATTATATGACCCAGAAATTACAGCTA
>CM044444.1:59435263-59445541 GCA_024363595.1 Xenopus borealis
TCACTTTTTAAAGACACTGCTATTATTCTGAACACAACTATTACAACAATGTGAAGTGATACAGGAGGAAAAGCCTAAAATGATAGAGAGGAAACAGTTGGAAAGTACAACAGGGAGAGAGAAGTAACCCTACCCCACCCCCATCTTTGTTTCCAGGTCTGGGAGTATGAGTAGGGTGTAAGTCCCCATAGGACAGGGCAGCAGGTGAAGCAGTGTCAGTAGGTGAATAACAGGTTTCAGTAATTGCTAGTTGAAGGAGCTAGTGATGAAATGGTCATGTATAGCAGTGAGACTGTTGCAAACAAGTGGGTGTTCCAGAGAGCACAGGAAAGTTGGACTATGATCTTGGGTATAGGGATAAGAGTTCTGTGATGCAGGATTTAACACCGAATGGAAGGAGGCCGTGGTCATTCTATTCAGGCCTTCTCCTTTTCATATTCCAGCCCCTTATTCAAAACATTGCTTGGTTGCTAGGGTAATTTGGACCCTACCAACAATATTGCTGAAATGCAAGCTGGAGAGCTGCTGAATAAAAAGCTTAAATACTGTAAAAAAAACAAATAAATGAAAATCAATTGCAAATTGTCTTGGAATATCACTTTTTACATCCTACTTTCATTTAACCATTTTAACAACGCACATACTGGTAGCAGGGACCAAGTTTCTTAATATTGTATATAATGTATTCATTATTTGCACATTTACTTATACCTGAATTTTTTTCTCCATTTTGTCTTATGGCATAAACTAGTGGTCACAGTTTAGTAAACTAGCTCTGGTGTATTTTCTGGCAAATTTCTTACTTACGTGCTTACTTTAGTTTGAAACAATTAATTATTTCTATTTTCTCAATCATTTTGACCTAGAATAATACCAATGGACTTAACAAGTGAATGTAATTCTAGTACAGTATATAAAAATGCAGTATTAGCTTGAAAACTATATGCCTGTAAGTTGGACTACTATAGTGGTAAAGTTCTGCAAAAGTTTGTGTGCTGGTCTCCCCTTTGATAAAGCCTGAATAAGGAAAAATGGCATAAGTAGTAATGTGCGTGGATTTATTAAAGATGGAGAATATCAAACATTTTACACAGTCTTTATTATGTAGCAACCAGAAAGTTAAAACATGGATACATGATCTACTTTTTACAAAGGTCTTTTTATCAAAATTCTAATTTATGAGGTTTTAGAGGGTTTTTTTTTTTACCCCTAAACAATCTACTGTAGTTCTCTATGAAACTATATTGTAAATAAACCATTTTCATAATAATATATTTTTTTAGTAGCATGTGCCATTGGGTAATCATAAATAGAACATTTCCATTTTTAAAAAATAAGGGCCGTTTTGTTGTCTTTTGCTTCCACACTTCTTCCTGTTATAGTTACAGCTGCAGTATTTCTGGTCAGGTGATCTCTAAGGCAGCACAGAGACGATCATGAAATGGTGGTTCAAGGCAAGAGATGTAAAAGGGCAATATTTACTTAAATATATTTAGAGGTATGGGACCTGCTATCCAGAATGCTCAGGACCTGGGGTTTTCCAGATAACGGATCTTTCCATAATTTGGATCTTCATACCATAAGTCTACTAGAAAATCATTTAAACATTAAGTATACCCAATAGGCTTGCTTTGCTTCCTTAAGGATTATTGTATCATTGAATTGAATCATTTTTTAACATTTCGATAAGCTGGAGTCTATGGGAGATGGCCTTTCCATACTGTAATTCAGAGTTTTCTGGAGAATGGGTTTCCGGATAACGAATCCCAATGCTGTACCAGTTTTGTACCACTTAATTTGATATAAACTGTTACTTAAATATTCATTTTGGGAATATAGTTCTCCTTTAAAAAATCTGAATGAATTTGGACTGCCGTGAATACATTACAATTGTGTCTGGGTGAATGATCTGGATACTACAAATTATGTAGAACAATTCTTGCAGAGGGATCAGAACAAAATTGCAGTATGATGGTTAACTAGGGCAAAAGGTTGAATTAGATGGAATATATAATTCATATAAACATATAAGATTACATAGCGGTTCTTTATTGAGAATTTGAATTTCTATTTTTTCCACAAATCTCCAAAAATTTGTGATTTTCCTATATTTCTTAAAAGATTTGAAAATTTTAGATTTATTACGTGTAAAAACCATGAAACCTCCAATGCAAAGTGTAAGAGTACCTGGTTTAGTGGGGTGGCAGGGACACCCATTACCTGCTTCTTCCTTGCGCCGCTCCTGAATATTGCTTCCAGGTCTCGCAAGGCTCAGGTATTTTTTGTACTTTCTTCGATGCGCCGCATAAAGTCATCGCTGTTGGCACCCAATTCAAATATTTAAAGATGCAAATGTCCTATTTCCCAATGTAAAGGTTCCTAGGTGTGCTTCTCTAGTCTGTTCTTGTTCCTGACCCTTGCCACTTCCTGACTCATGCCAACTGTACCAACCTCTGACTGTATATTGACTATTCTCTGGATCCTGATTTTGTACCAGGCTACTGTTTGGTTTGACCTCGGCCTGCCACCTCGACTACTCTTCTGTTATCTGTTTTGGTACTGCATTACCCATTTAGTATTGACCCAGTCTATTCACTTCTCCTCTGTCCTTTACGCATACTGTACATTCAGATCCATAGCCTGTTGAAAACTCTCTCCTTGGATCTCTCACAATAAGTCCTGGTGTTATCTGAGTAGCGGTGGGCTCCTCCTGAATCCTAAAGTGGCTGCTATAGGTAGAAGTGATTCATGATTGTGTCCTTGGAGTTAGTTCTGTGTTTGGGTCACCTTACTTTACAGTATGTTGTCAAAGTCCTATTTTAATAAATTCCATGACATCCGTGGTTTTAGAGAACGTGAGTTAAGTTGTGGTTTCAAAAACCTTAAAAATACGCTAAAACAAGAATGTTGACCAATAAGCCTTTTACGTGCTATTTCAGGTGGTTCAACTGCTGGCAGAGAAAGAACATTCAAATGTGAGTCTGTCATGTGAGTATAATGTACTACTTAGGAAGAAATCAGGAAGTAGGAATGGTGATACAAATCTGACTCCTGACGCAAGTAATGATGTCACCGTATGCATTGAAATAAATGCATTTTGCTGCACAGAGACGTCTACCATTGTGTACATGTGTGCAAACACCTACAGACCTGAAGCACATGCTGCTGCCAGCTTGGATCTGCATGTAGTTTCCCAGCTATGTCTGTAACAACACCCCACCAGATCGTGCCTTTTATTCAGCTGAAAGCTGTAACCCATAAATAACCTTTAAAACATATCCTTGTAAATGTTTTTTAATGTCATCACTTATAACTTGTGCCTAGTGGTGTCAATTGACTTGCATGAAGCTCTGAAATGTGTGCAGTTTACAAAGTATTGTACCCTCTATTGTAAAGTACATGAGCAGTTTTTAAAAAGATATTTATTTTTCCACAATAAAATAAAGTCTTACAGCTTATACATCAATGCCAATATGCAAATAACCCTTAAAAACATAACAAAACAGAGAGAATGAGCAAAAGAAGGTAGAAAGAGAGGAGTCACAGAGAAAATGAACAGAAAAGACAAAGTGAGGTGAAGAGAGACAACAGGCGGGTGTAAAGCCCCTTAGTGCATTGTGTACAGTATATTTCTCATTATGTTCTACAAAATACTACTTGCAGCAAAATACTCCACTTTACTACTAGCATCTTTTTGTATTTTTAATTTGCCAGATGTTGTGTAATATTTTTGTAGACGGAAAAATATGTCGTCATCAATCCATTATTATTTAAAAATATTTTGATTTATTTAAAATATAGTTATTTTGTTGGCACATAACTTTGGTGGTCGAACATACAATACATATTATTTTACAGAAATTAAACAATTGATGGTCACTCTACAGAACAGTGGAAGAAATAAGGCTAGCATTTATATGGGAGGTACCAAAAAAATTATTTGATGAGCACATCTGATTCTACTAATAGTTTCAAAAAGCTACTTTACATACTTCCTGCGTGAGAACATATTCAATGTTTTCTTATTTTGTGTTTATGGGTCATTTATTTATTGCATTCACCTTAAAAGGTCCAGTGAATATAATAAAATCACGAACATCAATATAAGACAGCAACACTAGAGGGACAAAGACTGACTTTATAAAACCTTTCATCAACCACAGACAGAAAAAAACATAAAACATGACTAATGACACAAAACGTAGATGTTTTTATGATAAAAACCCTAGAATTTTATACTGCCAGTTTTTAGTGAATGGCATGTTCAGTGTAGTATAAGATTAACTTAACTATGTACTTTAATTGAAGGCATCCCATTTCTACAGAGAACCCTATGCAAACCCTAAAAACAAATTAAAGTAAAATTACTCAAAGTGCTCTTCCAAGCACTTTTACAATTTACATAGTAACATAGTAAGTTAGGCTGAAAAAAGATTTGCGTCCATCAAGTTCAACCTTGAGGCATTTTATTAGACATTTTCGTGAGTATCTTAGAGAACAAAAAACAAAAGTTTCAAGAAGCAAATTTTACATTTATTTGTTTTTAGCATTTACATATCTTTACCATTCTACATATATATTTATCACTCTTATCTCACCATTCAAGTTACACCTTTGCATCATTGCCAGTTGTCATAATTGAAAGGGTACGAGCATTAGTATGTACTGTACAAAGGCAGGATGATAAATCATTTAAAGACATCCACAAGGAAACTGAGAAAAGTGTAAACCGCACTTCCATTAAAATAATTTCTTTTATTATTTGGCTATCATAAATATAAGATCAAAGACCGAATCAGTGCCTGATGCGTTTCGGACTACAGACTAGCGTAGTCTGAAACGCTTCAGGCAATGATGTGGTCTTTGATCCTATATTTGATAGCCAAATAATAAAGGAAATGATTTTAATGGAAGTGCGGTTTACACTTTTCTCAGTTTGACCTACGCAACTTTATTTGTAATCAGCATTCCGATACGGAAGCACCAAAGAAGGGACTGAAGTAACGCGGCACGGTTGGAGCGGTCTTGTTTTTGGTCATCTGCAAGGAAAGCGTGTATGTGTGTTCCACAAACAAGGAACTTGTGTACCACTATATTTTTAAGTGTACAATTTATTTTCCAAACTTTATTTAGGTTTCTAATTAACATGTATTATTTTTCTTGTTTGAAAATAGTTCTCAACAAACTTAGAATCAATGTAAATCAATGCAGTTTAGCCCCATAACTGAATCTAGCGGCCATTCGCTATAAATCATGCATCGGATTTAATTCTGAAAGCCTGCAACGTTTCTGCAGAGATAAACAATGTTATAATGCAAAAAAAGACAAGAAAAGAAAGCATGTAATTAGGATAAGCATTAGCTACACCGTATACCATATATATATGAAAGTGAGATTTGTGGATTAACACCTTTTAGGTTTATACACCTGTTTAACAGATGTTTCTGTATTTAACAGCAGTTTCTATGGGCTTTATTCCTGAGTTCAAGATTTTTGTTGCTCTGTATATATCCCATGAAGCTAGCAGTGGTCTTGAAGTACCAATTGCTCAGAATGATCACATCAGCTACAGAATTGTTTGAAAGACTGAACTTCTGGAGTTTGTAGCAATCTCAAAACCTTTATTTTAGTCTGTTGCTCAGAACTTCATGCATCTGAAAGAATTATAGCTACCGTCATTCTAAAAGTAAAGTAGCAAGTGTTATATGCACATGGCTACAATGCCAATTTTATTAAGAAAATTTACAGCCTTCCTTTATCAGGAAAAGTAGCTACAAATATTGCAGGTTTTCTTATGTATTTGCGGTACTGGCTAATATTCTGATTCCATAAGTGATTTAATGGTGAAAAACGGCAATCAAACTCTGTAGTTTCCACTAAAGAGGATTACTTGTGTCAATGTAGCTATTTTCTTAACTCCTGATTGGAAATATTACATAATTTTTTTTCCAGATGATAAAGATTTATGTGGCTTCTGTTTTTCTTCCTCTAGTTTCTTGCATGCAGCATGTGGGCCATTTCCCTCAAAAGCAGATGGGTTTTTATAGGAACCTCCTATTTTATCCCAAAGAGTAAAATATTGTCCATAGTTGTAGTCAAAGAACAGGTGATGGTCAGTGTGATGGGCAGAACCATTAATGATGTGCTCAAGTAATCTAGGGACCCGATAATCTCCATCATGAATTGACACTGTCCAAATATTGACAAAAATGTAGAGTCCAAGGTAGGTTACTTTGTGCAGAGGGAAAATAAATGGGTATATATGGTAAGGGAGAGACTGCATAAACCCATCTACTGGATGAAACGCATGACTGGCAAAAGGTGTTGTCACTTTCCAAAGATGATGAGGTTTGTGGAAACGCTGCAAAAGGAACACATTCTGCACTTAGTATACTTAAAAAAACTAGAGAACATAAAAGAGGAACTTTTAATAATAGATAATGTCATTTTTTGGTTCTATTGACATATTTACTTAGGTCCACTCCCATTCAGCATTTAACCCTTTGCCCGCAAAACATATTATTGCAACACGCGTACAAATGCACACAAAAACTAATTAATGAATATTGGAAAATTGCTGAGAAATTAGGCAAAAAAGTTTATATAGGCATAAAAAACAGCAATCAGTACCTTGTAAAATAGCTTATGATGTAGAAATCTGTGAATCCAGTAAATGCACATATCCGTGAACAACAGAAATGAAAACATGCTGAAAATCACACCAAACCAACCTGTTAAAAAATAAAAAGGTATAAAAAGCAAGAATTTCCACTGCAGTTAGTTAATTACAATACAATATGGCACATTTATGAACACAAATATCACCATTAATGTTGTCATCTACAAGTTAGAAAACAAAAGCAAAAATCTGGTTGGTTTCCTCAAATTGAATGTTGCCCTTCAATTTGAGGAGAGCAAGACATGACACATCAGCTGCCATAAATTATTCAGAGCACCAGGTATAGCAATCTAAGTTTGCATGTCCTGTGCAGAGAGATACTCCAGTAGCATTGGTATTCCCCTGTATAAAGGGCAATTACCAGGAAAGTTGACTTGCCCAAGAGCAATCTTGGATTTTATTTGAGTTATTTAGCTTTTTATTTAGCAGCTTTGCAGTTTGCAGTGTCAGCAATCTGGTTGCTAGGGTCCAATTTACCCTAGCAACCATGCATTGATTTGAATGAGAATATGGAATATTAATAGGATAGGGTCAGGAAATAAAGGCGAATAATAAAAAGTAGCAATAACAATAAATGTTATATAAAATAAATAAATAATGAAGACCAATTGAAAGGTTTCTTAGAATTGGTCATTCTATAACATACTAAAAGTTAACCTGAAGGTGAACCACCCCTTTAAGTGTATTTCTCTTAACAAAGTTTCAAATTCCAAGAAACAAATAATTTTTTATTAAGCAGGGGTAAACTTTTAATTCTTATTACTGTAGAAAAAAGATGATGATATTTTTTGGATTTAAATACCACTTACTCTTATCTAAGGTTAGATAGGGCAGTGCTGTCCAAATGGAAGCCTAGTCAGGCCTGGACAACTTTTATGGACACTTGAATATCTGGCTCTTTATTATGAAAACCTTAAAAAGCACTCTAAAATGTCTATTCTTTTAAAGCAGCTGTTACAAGTACAATCAAAACTAATTAACAGTCAATTGGAAAGTCATCTGTATGAAGAAACCCCTACCTGCTCCCAGTAACTAGTCTTTGTAATAAGGAATAGCTCATTATTACAAAGAGCTTCTCAGTAGATTTGTTTTGGCTTTGCTTCCAAGAACCGGGAGTAGAATTTGACTTTACTTTCAATTTCAAATTTTGTCCTGTTTAGTGCAAGAAATAATAATCCATTCATGCTTTCTAAATAAAACAGAAGGCAGAAAGGAAATTCAGTAAATCCCTATTCACTGAACATATGATAAAATTAGATATCACTCCAGAAAGAACTCTTATTCACAGAATACTTGAGAAGTAATATAAAACAGATTAATGAATATTTATGACCCAAAGTCATAACAAGAACAACATACAAATATTTACCATATGGCGAACTATAAACGTCATCATAAAGTCTGCTGTATCCGCGCACTTCGGCAAAAAAAAGGGCCACTGTAGGTAAACTTATCCATGGCATAGATTTTACAGAAAATTTGATCTCCCTTCGTACTTGATTCTAAATGAAAATAGATAATTGTATGATACACTGAAGATACAATCATTACTATTTACACAAAATTATATTGACTCACGTACCATTAATTGTTCTTTGGCACAACTCTTTTTTTCTTTTTATTACAATGTATATACAGCATAATGACCGATACTTCTGAAATATATGCATATCTGGAATCACATAATTTATGGTTGTCCTGTTTTGTATTACATGTGATTAATCCTATAAATAAGATCTAACAAATTAATTGTCTCTGTCACAGATGATCATGGCAGTGTGATCTGTATAGTGAGCAGATTATCCATGCTAACGTGTATGAGGACTGTATTATAATATAACTGATCTCAATGAAATTATAATAAGAGGTAACTTAAATGCTTGTGTATGCAGGGACATTAATAGTTGTTGAAGGGTAACATAATCCATGAGACCCAAGATGGTCTTCTCTGATTCCCAAACCTAAAACAACTGTGACTAAAAGACATTCCAGGATAAAAAAAGAGTAGCAAGCAGCAGGTAAAAATTTAGACTGAGGACATGAACTAACAGAATATTTATAGTGATATTGAAACATTCCTATTTTTATAGGTCAGAATTACTTTAAGTAATTTGCTGCTGGTCTTCTTGAAAACTCTTCAGCCCATTATTACAGAAAACAGGCAGGGGGGTGGGACAATGACATCTGAGGTGGGCCAGTGATCTTTGGGGCTGGGACTGATAACATGATGATACGTGATTGGCTGATCGACATGTCATTATTTTCAATCTCCTGTCCAGATTTTCAAATTTGGAAATCCAGACAGGAAGGTTTCACCCTGACAGTACTTACAATACTGGGCTGTCTGGGTGAAAACCAGACAGCTGGCAACCCTAGCTGCTATACTATGCATACAACCATCAAACTCACTTCAAAGGGATTGGTTCCCCCTTATTACAGTTTGGAAATAGATAAATAGATACAGTTATTTAAATATTTGCAGCATACTTTAATTAAAAAAAAAAAAAAAAGATAATTTTCAAAATAGCCACCTGCAATGGTAGTGCTGTAAAAAGCATCTTCACTGTGCCAGCCAGGGAACTCACACTGCAGAGAAGGGCAGGCATTGCTTGCTACTGTGCACGCCCCTTTATTGTTCTAACTGGCTAAAAAATGTCAGCCAATCAGATCATGGATATGCAAATGATTGCAGCATGTGCAGTAGTGATCTATGCTTGCACTTCCTCCACTTTATTATTTTATTATTTTTAACATGTATTTCTATAGCGCCAACATATTTTGTAGCGCTTACACTTCATATTCAACAGCTTGTAACATCATTCTAACATGGACAAACCCTTTGCCAAAGTGTAGGTAAACCAGCTGGCTTGGGCAGAGAGGTGACCAAGGATCTATGCATCACCTTTACAGGTAGCAGTTTTGAAAATGATCCATTCTTTTTAATTACATCAAATTACAAATATGATTTAAATGACTATTTTTATTTCCGAACTGTAATAAAAGGTATGTTAAAGCTGATTCCATTTAAATACCTCAAAAACTAAAAAAGCAAAAACGTAGGCTTGAAACACTTGCTAAACTGAATGTAATAAAGGCAACAAAATAAAATCAAATTTTTACTTTCTTTAATGAAAAAGAAATTTAGCTCCAATATACAGAAACCCAACGGTGTGCAACGAAATTCCCCCTTCATTTACTTGCTCTGACAGCTGTGGATAGGAAACTTCAGAAGGTACCTAACTTCTCTGCAGAGAAACGATCATACTTTCAAATTGCAGGGGGGAGAGCTCCCCCATCTTACTTCCCAGAACTCAAGCAGCTTTGTTTTTCACTGTAGAGCAGCTGGCAACTGTGTAAAGATTGTATCCACAATACCAGTGTCTGCATATCATGATTACTAATCAGTCTTGCTGTATCTATGGCAGATATTATTTGACTTGTGCTGGTTTGATAATTTATGATGATCCCTAAACTTAAAGAAGTAAACATTTTTTTCTATCAATAAATTTACTCTAAACAGCCACCCAGATCAATGAACCTTAGTCCCTGCTGCAAGTCTGCTCTGGTTCCTGTGTTATCAGCAGCTTCTTCCCCCTACT
>CM044444.1:59494023-59534987 GCA_024363595.1 Xenopus borealis
ACCAGTTTAGTAAAATTCTTTAACATGCCACTTAATATGATATATGATATATATATCAGCGTTTTGTTGTGACATGTATACAATATATATTCAGTATCTTGTGCGTCTGCCGCTAATCTTAGTAAGTGACAGCTGCACAGAGCATGTTCAGTGAAACAGCAGAAAAGAAGATGAAGAGCTACTGGGGCATCTCTGGAGACAGATCTTCCCTGCTAAAAGGCTGTGGGTGCCTTGGGCTGGTACATAAAACCAAAACGAAATGTACAGAATTTCTGTACATAAATTATTTGCCATGTAGAAATCTAATCTCTGCCAAAAACCGTGATTGATCAGGTCATGTTGGACTGCTATTACTCTTAACACAACTGTATGTAAATGCAGTTCCTATAATAAGCTCTTGCTCTGCATTCTTTAAGGGGTTGTGTCGTTTTTTTTATGATTAAACTTTAAAAAATATATATACATTTTTTCTTCAGTTTGAGGGTCACAAATGCTCAATTGCATTTATTCACTAAACTGGATTGTTGCATTAATTTTTACACATTTTTAATTAGAAAAAATAGCATGAATGCTGAAAATATTACCCCCCCCCCCATTGGCTTCAATAGAAACACACCAGGTTTAGTTGCTGTATTTGTTCAATTGAATTCTCAAGATTTTTTTGATTGATGTACACTGTATATTGATCGAATCGAATTATCTGGCTCATAAGGACCAGGCATGGAGTAGCTTCAATTTGGCTGTTTGCATGACCACCCCCCAAACTTTTAACCCACTTCTTAATAATGAGTATTGTTCATTATGTGCAATGCACAATCTCAAACAAAAACGTATTCTTCTGTCAACGCTCTATGACCCTTAAGTTGTTTGGCCAACTGGGTGATTATTACTCAGGTCATCTCCTCAATAGTGATAAATGTTTACACTCATGCCGGCAGGACCCATACACTACCCACTTATTTTTACAATCCTTGTTTATTATATTTCATATTTTCATCTCCTGCTTATATAAATAATTATGATGAAAATGGGTATCACAGTTGAGCTGCTTGTAAACTAATGACAAATACCTTGGTCTCATAATTATACCCTACTTTAGATAAAAACCTACAGGTATTACAGTAGTGACAATGTATAGGAACATTAGAGTTTCCAGATCTGAACTAGAGTTATAAATCATAAAATACATTGAAAGGTCACGGTACCAAAATAATACTGATAGATCTGATTTATATTATCAGCATGATCCAAAATGGATCTAATCCTACTGGGTTCTTTATTTCAAATGCTATAAAATGATTTATAACAATATTTGTCGAATCTGTATATAAATCTGCACACTGAGTCAATGAAATTCTCATAGAAGCATGAGAAGCAAAGCACGAGGGAAATAATTGTACATGGAGCTTCTAAAATGTACAAAGACAAAAACAAGTTTTGTTCCATTACAAAAGGACATTGTATTTTTAAGTACTGTTCTGAAAAGATGACCACTATCACATCATGCAAACTGCAATATCCTGGTGTAAGCACCATGCTTCTTTACACAATGCAGATTATTTTCTCCTGAATTCCAGTGCTGCTACAGTCACCAGGGGAGTTGCAAATGGAGAACAAATGCAATTGCACTGAAATTCTCTTTCAAGTACAGGTATGGGACCTATCATCCAGAATGCTCGGGACCTGAGGCTTTCTGTATAATGAATCTTTCCGTAATTTGTATTGCGTAATTCGCCAGATTGAACCTACCGAATTGCAATAGAACCCAATGGGAATCCCCTCATAGGCTTCTGAGACTAAGTCCTGCTCAAATATCATTCGTACGATCGGATTGTTCGAATCGTACAAATTTTTCGGAGGCTCGAAGGAAAATTTACGGGTTTTTTCGTGAAATCGAACGATCGGTATCCGATCGTACGAATTCAGAGATATCGAATATCGAGCAAAATGATAGCCTAAAACAATATAATGGTCGAATGCTTATCGAATTTCGAATAGGATTGAGCAAATTTTGGGGAATAATAGTAAATTTGCCTCTAACACCCAAAAACACCCATATGTAAGGGCCCATAGCCTATCTATTATAGATATACAAATATATATCTGGTTACCAGATCACTTCTGATCAAAAATTCAGTACTGCATGGTGCAGCAGCATTCAATGTCGCCTTTGTAGATTTTCTAAAAGTGTCACCTCCGAATGAATGACCAGAGGGTATGCAAACTCATGCTGGTTGCTTAACCTATTTTTATTACTTATTTTTATCATCTCTTTAGAGTGTGAGTGGGAGAAAAAAACCTTGGAATAAACTTTGGACTTTTTTAGCTTTTAATTATTAATTCTTTACCAAAGTTTATTAGTTCCTTTAAAATAGATGAGCTGTTCAATTTAAATTCACCCTGCAAGACATTTTGTAGCAGCACTGTACCTGTTAATTCTGTCTCTATTGTTATAGCTCTAGGCAGAATTATACTTGAAAAGACCACTTGGTGGTGACTCTTACTGCTCTACACAGCCCTTTGCATTCCCAAACAATGTCCTCTAAGAGGGTGCTGTAAACTTGCTGGCTTAAAGTGCAGTCTGAAATTAGCTCGCATATCAGGGTATGAGGAAAAGCGTTTTCTATCAGCTATGAAGCAGGGCAGTGCAATCATTCAAGTATTTTTTATGCATGGCTGCTCTGTATAGAATTTTACTGTAATCTGCTAGAAGATGGATAATAACACACAAAACAGAATAGCATAAACTAATATTAACTAGTCGGACATACATGTACTGGTTTCTTTTTTATAATATATCTTGATGTTGTATAAATGACTTGTGTTATAGTAAATGCCATATCTGAAACTAAGTATAGAATATTTCTTAAATAGCCAAGCATAGCAAGTCAATGACACAATGCATTTATAATGCAAGCGTAAGCTCTATATAAAATATTGTTTTCTCTGACACTTCAGACACAAAACAAGAAATCCCTTCTTTAATTATACACAACTAAAAATAACTATATCCTGAAAACGTCTGGGGTTATGTAATAAATGGCATAAAGTTTGCCCGAGTGCAGTATCCCCTAGCAAACAATTCGCTGGTAGAATTTACTGGTCCCCTGTTTAAATGCAAACATCTTATTGATTGCTTTGTCTTGTATTGCATATGGGGGATGAGTTCTTTGGTGCAATGGAGTGAAGTAGCTAAACAAACTTCTAAATAACGGCCTAATGTTAGACATAATAATAGTGTTAAGCTGGCCATACATGGGCAGATTTAAGCTAATTCACTTTAAAGGAGAATTCAACCCTGTAATAAAAAAAACCTGTACCCACCCCACGTAGACCTACCTCACTCCTCCCCTCAACCCAACTGCCCCCCGGGGAAATGCCCCATACTTTATACTTACCCTTTTGTGCAGATTCAGGTAGTGGAGTTGCAAGCAGTTATCTTGCGAGTCTTCGGTAAGCTGACTGGGAGATTGGCAATTGCTGTCCATTTAAGCACATGCGCAGTGGTCGAAAACTGGCAAATTGCTCCAACTGTGCATGCCAGCATACTGATCTCCTAGTCAGCTTATCAAAGACCTGCAAGATGGCTAGGTGCAACTCCCTTGCCTGAATCTGAGCCTAGGGGTAAGTGTAAAGTATGGGGCATTTCCCCGGGGGGCAGTTAGGCTGGGGGGAGGAGGGAGGGGGTCTATGTGGAGTGGGGGTACAGGTTTTTTAATTACAGGGTTGAATTCTACTTAAAGGGGTGGGGTGTATGGGTTTTTTTTTGGATTACAGGGTTTAATTCTACTTTTATGGTAATGACACAAGGTGCCTTTAAGTGCTGCATATTTAAGTACTTCAAAGAGATATCATGACACAGCCCACCATAAAATTACAATACTATTGCCTGTCAAGCACTTGTACCATCACGTGGTCATGGTACAATCCACGGGTGTCCAAACTGTGGCCCAGAATGGATTTGAATGCGGCCCAGCTTGAAACACTAATTTTATCCAGGTCTCCCATATTCCAGTATATCGCTGTAACTGGTTATCCAACTGGTATTGTAGTTGTTTTATGTGTATTTTCGTTACTTTTATATTCCAATATTTTTATTGGGTTTTTCACAACAAAAAACATTTTTACATAAGCATATATCAAAGTCTTTTACATATTTTAAAATAAAATATATTAACAATTCTGATTTAACTGTTTAACTAGCAGATAAGCCTAGAAAATCCTGTCGTAATTTCAAATCAAAAGTGTTTGTGTATCTCATGTGTGGCCCCAGACAATTTTTCTTTTTCCAATGTGGCCCAGGGAAGTCAAATGTTTGGACACCCCTGGTACAATCTCTTGTCAGGTGATTTTAATGATTATTACAATCATTTATAAACCACCAACTGCAGCCCTGTACATAACAACTGACACAGACAAAATTATGTAGCCATTCTAATGAGGGCTCTGCCCACAAGAGCTCAATTTAATTGCAAAGTCTTATAAAGTGGATTAGGACTACTAACTTATAGCACTCAACAGTTTTAGTTATAAGGGACTCCAAGAATATAGTGCATATCCGTATTTATATACAGTATGTTCTACAACTTAGGATAATGTTTTCCTGGAGTAGAAGAATTGGAGTACTGGGACTGCAGGTTGGTGTTAGGTATAAAAGCAATGGGATGAGCACCATTGTTTTCTCAGAACTTCTCAGTGGAGTGTAGTCCAGGGCCTGTGATGGGACACCCCGATAAAAGGAGTGCCTTGAACAGGACTTGAAAGCACAAGAGGAGCAAGTTAACCCCTTAAAGTTTATGCCATTTACACCCAATGGATTATGCATACCATCTTCCAAAATATTGTGATGGCTCACCTTGCTTGTAAGGGGGTTAGTTACCTGATTTTCCTGGACAAGGCCATAGATGGGTGAAAAAAACATTACAGCATATTCATAAAAGTAAGGTTTGAATTTTTTCTTCAAAAATATTTTATGGTTAGTGTACCTGTAGTACTTTTGGGAAACAACTATTTGCTTGAATTAGTTAGATCTGTGCTTTCTTATGTTGCAGTTCTGTTGTTCTTTACAGATGAAATTTTAATTTATAACAAGAGATTCAGACCATGGTGCATCTGAAAGCCTTTGCCATCACTGCTAGGATCTGAGCCCATAGTAGGACTTTTTGCTGACTGAATTACAAGAGACTTGTAAATTTAAGAAAACCACCCCATGACAATAAAATTAACTTTATGAAATATATTTATGATATATTTAGCATCAGAAAGCTGTCCGACACTTATTAAAAGTGCATAAAAATTCCATCAGACTGACTGCTAGTATAAAAAAATATTTTGATTCTTGAAGTTCTAAAAAGCATGTCCGCTTTTCCAGTTGCACTATTGCAATTGTTATATAATCTTAAATCATAAATCTGCATAGAGATATCGCACTTTTTTGTGCTTTTTCACTTTACTTATGAAAACACTCTTCTGTTTTTTTTCCAGGACAAACTCCGCTTTCTAAGCCTGCTTGAAGTTTTTTCTTTAATAGAAAAACAATAAATATGTGTATTTCTCATAATGTAGAGAAACAAAAGAAATACATATTTTATTATATTATATTTACAAAAATACAACTGATTTGGGAAATTTCAGGTCCAAATTTAGGTCCAAATATACTTTGTTAAACGCTGTATGGAAATTCTTGCATTCTATACATCAAAACCCCACAGCAGCACAATATTGATTTTGAAAAATACTGCACCAAAAAAGTCTACAATCAGTATGATCCTCCAAACCATACAGATAAATTGTACATACACACACACACACACACATTTTTTTTTTTTTTATATTAAAAACCTTTATTTATACTGGTGATTTAAAGGTGACTTTTTGTATATTTTTTAGTAGATAGGTCTATGTATTTCCCTTCATTTCCAGGTTTCCAATTTGAAAGGGTTAAATAGCAGGTAGATTATATTTACAGAAATATCTATATCTCTTACAAAGCATAATGTGGAAATGTCAGTTAGAACAACCATCCCACAATGCACTTAACTCGTTTTAGAGGGATGAAGTGACATTTTAGAGTAATGCTCCCCATGGAGTACGACTGAAATTGTATCCTGCTCTTTCTCTCTGACTCAAAGTAAGAGAATGTTTTGATCTGGAGATACAATGACAGTGGCCCTGTATCCTGCAGTTCCCAGGCGGATGCTGCCAAGGACCATGAATGGCTGCTTTATGTTTTCTATCTTGCAGGTGTCCCCAGTGTACGGAGTCCTTAGGAAACACAATAATTTTATGCAGCTCTGGCTTGGGTACATTGGATGGGCCTTTATATAGATACTAAGACAATAGTAACCTTGCCAGTAAATTTCATTTGATAACATTAATGTAAATTTGTCTTTTTACAGTATTTATATCCCCTTTATGGGAATACTATATTTGATATTTTATTATTTCTTTACTAAAAAATAGTTTGCTTACATTTTTATAGGCAGATATTTGTCATGTTAGGTGGTCCAAACTGAGTATTGCCTTATTGAAATCAGAAAGCATACACATGTAAACACTACCCATGTTGCACAGAAGATGCATCTTGAAATTTGGAATTGTTGTGCAATTTTGGACATTGTAAGAAGGTTTAGCCATTCATGAACAGTTTGTAAAACAGTTGTAAAACAATGCATAGATGCTTTGCTAACATTTCTGTCATTGTTTTTAAAGAGGCCACAAAACACAATCATATTATTTCTCATTTTAATCAAGGTTCCTTGCCCTCTGTGCCATTGAACATTGGTGGGTAAGAGGAGGTAAACAGAAATGCTAAACATAGGACACATAACAGGGATCCTTTAGCAACACTTTGCAAATGTGGACTAATGTAGTATACCTATAGCAACCAATCAAAATGTGCTTTCTATCTGCAGAAGACATAGGGGCAGATTTAATAAATTTGTGTGAAGGATTCGAAATTCAATCGAATTGTACATTTACAATTTTCAAATATGCAAATTATGCCACTTCAACCATCGAATTTGCAAAATTATCAATTAGATCAAATAAAAATCTATTCTATCATTCGACCATTCAATGGTCGAAGTACTTCCCTTTTAAAATTTTATTCAATGGCCTACTTCGCCAGATTGAACCTAACAAATTGCAATAGAAGCCTATGGAAAGCCCCCATAGGCTTTTTTCTAAGTTTTATGTTCAAATAGAAATCCTATGATCGATGTTATCATAAATTCTAACATTTTTTTATGATCTTTTCGGAAAATCGATCGATCGTACAATTTTATCGAAAAACCGAATACCAGTAAAATCCTTCAAATTCAATGTTCGATTTTGTTGGATTCTACTTCGAAAATCGTAGAACCTTAGTAAATCTTCCCCATACTGTATATTTGATAATTGCTGTTTGTCTGCAATTAATTACAACACTGGTGCAAATAAGTCCATTTGCAATTGACTGTGAGTGGAAGTAATGGAAGGGTTATTCCACTTTTAGTTCTCCTATAACAGTGCTATTTCATACCCCAGCTTTGTGAAATATGTACACGGAAAAAATTATTTTTTGAGTTAAATTAAATTTTATTATGAACCTTGAAAGGATTATAGTTAGTGATGAGAGAAATTTCTCCACAGCATGTAGGGTTGCCACCTTTCTGCCCAGTGCAATCCGGGCAGGGGGCTGGGTCATGACACAAGGTTGGCGGGGATAAAACGTTAGGGCTATGGCGCCAGCAATCATAGAAAATCGTGCCCGGTTTTCCTAATTTAATATTTCCATAATTTGAACCACCATACAGTTAGGGGCAGATATATTAAAAAGTGAGATTATAGATTTCCACAGAAAAACTCACCCACTCCGTTCATTCCTGTAGGATTTTTATAAGTGTATTTATCAATGGGTGAACGTTTTAACTCACCATTCAATAAATAGTCTTGTAAAAAAGAGGAAACGTGGGTGAAATTTTCTGTGGTAAGATCTAATCTCACATTTTGCTAAATCTGCCCTTTGGTCGACTAAAAAATTATTTAAACGAATAGTTCAGTGCAAAAATAAAACCTAGGTTAATTGAGATGGCTGTGCAAAAGGCTGGAGTGACCAGAAGTCTAACATAACAGAATACAACTTCCTGCTTTTCAGCTCTCTAAGGGGGAGATTCATTAAAGAGAGAAGTTGAGTGAAGTTCCGCCACTAGAGTGAAATTCCGCCACTCTCCATTCATTTCTATGGGATTTTTAAAGGCGTATTCATCAAACGGTGAACTTTCACTTCACCCATCGATGAATACGCCTTTTAAAATCCCATAGAAATGAATTGAGAGCTGTGTAATTTCCCTCTAGTGGCGGAACTTCACTCTTTGATGAATCTCCCCCTAACTCTGAGTTAGTCAGCAACTTGAAGGGAGGCCCACTGTTCAGGGAGTTTGCAATTGAGCCTTAGCATGCAGCTCAGATTCAAAAACAACAGTTATCACTCATATCCCCACCTCAAGTCACCGATTGGCTACTCCCTGGTAACCAATCAGTGGAAACCAAGAGATCTACAAAGCAGGAAGTAGTGCTCTGTTATATTAAGTTAGATATCCAGTCACTACAGCCTTTATACATTACATTTTTGACTAACTATATTGAAAACATTTTTTATTTTGCACAGCCTATCTATTTACCCAGTTTTTATTTTTACACTGAACGATTCCTTTAAACATTTAACAGACAGGATTATTTTGCCACCAATATGGATTCATGCATCTTATTTAGGAGCAAGTACAAGGTACTATTTTATTATTATTATTATTATAAAATGTGAATTATTTGATTCAAATGGACTGCAATGGGAGATGGCCTTTTTGTCATTCCAAGCTCTCTGGATAATGGGATTTTGTACAAAAATGTATGTCACTGTCAAGCTAAATGTGCAATGAACTATTACATTTACAATGTAATAATATGTCTAATGAACATATTTATGTTGTGAAATGCAATTTTTTTAAAACTTATTTTTGCAAATGTGTATTCCTTTATCACTATTTATTACGCATTACCATTACAGTTAACTATTACAATTTTCCAGACATTTGTATATCAGTATTTATTGTCAGACAAATGCTCAACCTCTGTTCAAACTACAATACCCAGTAAGTATGTCAATTTCTTTCCGATATTACACTGTAATCAAATTTTATCTAGGGACTAAAAGGGTTAACGCTCCCCTGTGGCTTTAAATGAATACACTTCCTTGTTCTCTGGTTGCTGGGCAAAAGCCCATGCATCTACTTTTTCTTATTAGCATAATATGTAAGGTGTACCATTGGCCCAGAGGCTAATGACCACTTTCTGACACACTTCAGTATTGTGTTTAGCTGAGGGTGGTGCTTCCTTTTTGGCCTTCCGCTTCACGAGGGAATGGATGCTACTGGGAGCCTGGGAATTAATATTCTCAGTATTCAAAACTTGAAAGCTTAACTGGTTTACCCAACAGTGGCGTTGCCCCATGTGTTAGGATGCAGGGATTACAACAAATGCAACATTTCTGAGTTGGCTTTGCCTATTGGTTATTCCAGTTAAGCTTGTGTGCTTTTAGCATTTTGTGTATTCAGTTGATCTAAGAATTGAGTTTAAATAAAAGGTTAAGGAAAGGTTAAATCACTAGTGGCTGCAAAATGTTAGGCACTCCCAGTGATTCTCTGTTCAGCTTTTCACTCTATTACACACATGCATCTGGCAGTGGTGTAACTATAGAGGAAGCATATCCCTGTAGCCACAGTGGGACCTGGGGAACAGGGGGGGCTGGACTGCGGGGTCAGCTGATCTCTTACCTGCGTCAGGGCGGATAGTGGGTGGGGAGTGGGGGAGCCTGGCAGGCAGGGGTGGGTGGAGTCTTTGTGGGAAGTGGACAGGAGGAAGGAGATCTAAAGATTTTTTTGCAGGGGTGCCTGGCACAATATAGTTAAGCCACTGAAGCAGGAAGAAGATTTAAAAATTGCTAAGAATAGGCAATTAAACAAAAATAGACTTAAAACTGACTCTAACTCTTGCTGTCTAATCTTATCAACCCATGTTATTTTTTTATGTTTTATGATCTGTAGGCCATATAATGTATACTTATGTCACTGGTTTCTTTTGTAATATCACCTCTTACAGTCTGTTTTTCCACAATGAGTTAAAGCAGTCCATAAATAAACTAGAATTTTTATAAACTGGATCATGAAAGAAAATTGCAATTATATTTTCTCAGTCGCTAGCACATTTGCAAAAAATACTGCTAATTGAAAAACTTGACCATGTTAAAGAGAGAAAAAATCCAATGAAAATTGTATTATGCCATTTATTTTTGTTATTGATTGTATAAAAAAAAAATCTATGTTGAAAAAATACCTTCAATTGAGAGGTTTTTCAGGTTTTAGTGGGAAAGTTTTTCAATGAAATGTCATTTTTTTAGCTTTGTAATGGCTAAATCCTGAAAATTCATGTTTGCAAAACTCAAAAAACAAAAAGCTAGATTGCATTTATTTGTTTGTGGTTTTCTTGAATTGTGGAAATTTAAATGAAGTTGCCCACACCACTTTTTCCAGGCATAAAGTTTGTAGATTATGGATTCAATATTTTACAGTTGTGCTTTTATAACACAAGTTATTATTATTATCCATGTATAGTACATGGAATCCTGCTTTAACCATTCCATTATTTTCACTCCCAACAGTTTTGCAATACCTGTACCTCCAATTACGTTAGCTTAATTTTGTGAGTAACAGACCACTTTGTGCAACTGACTATTCTGGGATATGCATTGAATATAAAAGAGCATTTATTGGGACTGTAGTATTTCTCATGAACCAACAACCATCTAAAAACACAGTTACTATAATTGTAGTTAAAGGGGTTACTCACCTTCCAAACACTTTTATTCAGTTCACTTTATTTCACAAAGCTAGTTGATTCAGTGAGTTAGGTCAAACTAAATCTAAATTCAATATTTAGGGGCAGATTTATCAAAAGTAAAATAGTAAATCCACACATTCTAATTTTAATCCCCCTATCTGAATGTAAAATTTGAGATTTATCACACCTCAACCATGGATCAGTCCTAATTTGAATATTTGCCACCTAAAACCTGCAGAGTTCATGTACAAGTCAATGGCAGAGGTCAGTTGAGCCATTTTGAGCTGTTAATAGCCTTCAATGTTTTTTTGGGGGGAGAAAATCGAGTCAAATACAATTAGAATTTTCAGTTTGGAACCATTTGATCCAATATTAGACATGCTAATTTTTTCTTAAAGGACATGTAAAGCCTACATTTTCCTACCCTGTATATAAGTTGGGCATATCTTCCGCACCCAAACTGCATAATTTGTACTGCATATACCCCCTCTGTTTGCCAGCGCCATCACATTTTCCTAAAACAAATAGCAGCTTTCAGCTGGCGGCCATTTTCCCTCTGATACATTATCATCTCAAATAAGACATGTATGCTGTAAAGTCCATGTAATGCAGAATGCAGGTTTACACAGGCACAACATACTTTGATAAAAAAAGTGCTGCTGGGTTTGAGCACTGTAATTATTATGCTGAGCTCAGGAGAGGAGGTTAGGAGAAAAAAATAGCATCAGAAAGTTTCTATGGGAACCAGCTATGCTCTCTCTTCATTGGCTGCTAGTCTGGATGGTGTGTTATGTAATCTGAACTGAGAGGAACTGAGCATGCTCACTAAACCAAGAGCCAAAGGAAATTCCTGAGGGAGGAGGCAGAGTGGTTTAGTGTAGTAGAAGGATTTGTAGCTGATTAAGGGGATACTGCAGCCTTACTGTTAACCTTTTAACAACCAGAGTGGCAGTTATCTAAAGATTTCAGAGACGCTGTTCATTGATTACATTTTTGTGAAAAGGGTTGACATGTCCTTTAAAGGGGTTGTTCACCTTTGACCTAACCTTTTAGTATGATGTATAGAGTGATATTCTGAGAAAATTTGCAATTCGTATTCTTTTTTTATTTGTGGTTTTTGAGTTATTTAGCTTTATATTCAGCAGCTCTAGTTTGCAGTTTCATCAATCTGGTTGCTAGGGTCCAAATTACCATAGCAGCCATGCATTTATTTGAATAAGACACTGGAATATGAATAGGAGAGGGTCTGAATAGAAAGATTAGTAAGAAAAAGTAGCAATAACAAAAAAAGGTGTAGCTTTAGAGAGCATTTGTTTTTAGATGGGGTCAGTGACCCCCATTTGAAAGTCAGAAGAAAAGGCATAGAATTAAAAAAAACTATAAAAAATATATAATGAAGACCAATTGAAAAGTTGCTTAGAATGGGCCATTCTATAATATACTAAAAGTTAACTTAAAGGTGAACCACCCCTTAAAATAAACTCCCAGTCGAATTGTGAGTACAGTATATTGAAAATTTAAATTTGTCCTTAATATAAAATAAAAACATTTATGAAGTATAAATGTATATATTAGGTGAGTGATAGGGGGAGAATCACTGCTCCTGTAATTTGGTTTGGGAGATCAAGTTTGGAGAGCTTTGAGGCGATGTAAGATATTTATTGAAGATTTATGTTCCCTTTAATGAACATGAACCAGGTGAGCTGGGCTTGCTGTGAACCATAGTAATAAGACAAAACAGAGGCGCCAAAAGGATAAAATTAGCTAAAAACACTTAAAAACCCAATGGGTAATTCAGAGGAGGTAGTAGTGGACTTACCTCCTCCAAGCAGACACCAATGAAAATGGTGATTTTCAGTAATAGTTTATTAAAAAAACTGCTTGGAGGTGGTAAGTCCATTACTACCTCCTGAATTACCCATTGGGTTTTTAAGCGTTTTTAGCTAATTTTATCCTTTTGGCGCCTCTGTTTTGTCTTATTACTTCTTCCTTCTACAGAGAGTGACTTCTTATTCCTGAGTGGGGTCAGGATAATCTCCCCACCTGCCTATACAGTGGTTGCCTATTGGTAACCCTGGTTTGTGAGTATTAATTTGTTTACCATTACTCCTTGTAAAAACATATTACAGTATTGGGGCTCTTGGTGTTCCTTTTTGTCTCCTTCTTGCTGTGAACCATGTATCTTTCCAAAAGAAATATTAAAGTAAAAGCGAATTGCATTGTACAATCACCCTTTACAAGACTTTTTCAGAGTCACAAGAATATTAATAGTTGACAAGGTAAAAAAAAAAGTGATCCTAGCCATATGTACCATAATTAATTTATTCAAAGCACGTGACACCATTTTAGGCACACACTTACAAAATACGCCAAAAATTCTAGCTTGCATTAACTGCTAATCACCCTTTTTTTGACATGCTGAGCTATTTTCAAATATTTGTAAAAGAAACATTCTTCAGAAACCTAATCCTGAAAAAGACTTTCCCCCCCTCACACTTTTGTATTGAACTCTTAAAATAAGCAGTCATTCTTTGGCTTCTTAACATTAAAATGTGTTTTACATTGTGTGAGGAATTCGCCACAGTTTATTTTAGTTAACCTTGGTCTTAAACTCTCTCTGTACATGACATGAAGAACATTGTACCAGGTCTTGTATTATCCATTAGTGAACAATGAATTAAGAATGTACAGCATTTACATCATCAAAATTGAAAGTAGTTCTAACTCTTCTTAGTAACATTTAACTACTGATCCATTGTCCTTTTCTTATGCTGTGTAGCGTCTCATTAAATGTGATGTGGCACAGAGATCTTCGACATGTGAAAAGAGACTGTAACAGTGCTTCTTGTTGCCAGATACACTGTGGAAAAATGATTCATTACGGCTTTTCACAATTGACGCTCTCGGGCTTCTTCGCTTCATTGATTTTAACAAATAAGAAGCTAAGGCCATTGTAATGTGCATTTCTGACCATTACCAGACTTGGTTATACTATAAAGTCAGTTTCATTAGCTGCATCAATCATTTATACACTTTGCTCAAGCAAACATGGAATAGTGGAAGAATTAAAAACATCTGAAGCTGAGCAAATTGCTTCAGTTCAACTACAATGGTCTCACACTAATAACCATGGAACATTTTAGTCAAGTTTGTTTTTTTTAAAGGATTATTTTATTTTGGCAGTATAGTTTCTAATTCATAACAATCCTTTACAGGAACTTGAAAACCAGCCAAACCTTCTACATGATTTCATGCTGCCATACAAAATAAATAAAGACAAATATTATAAACAACCATGCTACAGTAATAAATAACTATAGATACACTCAGCAGCACTACCTTCTTCCCTGCCTCCTGTTACAGATTGTGTGTAACTACATTAATCCAGAGGAACCTTGGAGCTATGACCACTTCCAAATGTTGTCGTAGCTCCAGGGTTCCCACTGAGGCTTGCGACAATTGATATATTGAAGCTTAATTAAATAATTGGATGTACTTGTGATTTTGACACTGAGCACTGGAAGTGATCCCATACAGAGGCACATCTCCCCCTCACGGATGCAATGATACTGTAATGATGGGGGAAAAACATGCATTTCAAATTGAACTTGGACATACATAAAGATATAAACAAAATTCTCTATCTCCAAGAACTAATATTGACCTAACCATGACATTGATCCACTGGTCTATGGTGCCACAATGCCACCACCAGGTCCAGATAAGACCTTCAACTGTGCTCCTGAATAGAGCTCTGCTTGTGTTCGGCAATGCTCTATTCAAAAGTGAGGTCACCCCTCCCACCCCCAATCCCCTAAGTTAGGGAGTAGTAGAAAATGCAAGGTACAATGGGGCCCTGTCCTTACTACATATTTTACAGTGAGATCTCCTGCCTGCAATTCATGAAAACGATAAATCAGTAAGTTCTTGGATATTCTGCTTAAATGTAAAATGAGGTTTCTGATGAATCCTGGTTGTACATATTAGATTTAAATAAAATGAAAGCTATAGTGATTTAGCCACAACTATTTAAGTGTAAGTTGTCTGCTTCTCTACTTTAGACATACTCACAGAACATTAGTGCACACCTTAATTTTAATTATATAAGCATTGCTTAAAGGTTTCCTTTGATGAAATTCTTGGTATTTGGTTGTATAATAAAACCTTATGACGTAATTTTTACACTAGCCTTCAACATACCTTCTTTATCTTTTCTTTCAATTATAAGGCCTCAAAGTAAAAACAGCAATATTTCCAATGTCACAGTTCATTATATGAACACTGGGAGGCCATGCTGCAAAACAGGTGGACAGCCAATGCAGCTAAATAGGATAAAGGGCATCACTCCGAAATGTTGCATGCTGCATTATATTTAATACATTAGCAAGGTTTATCCTGCTAGCATCACCTGCGTGCCAGTGAATTTTCTTGGATCGATTGGAAGTTGGGTCGCCGATTCCTCTATTACTGTGCACCAGGTAGTACCACTTTAGAAGGCCAGGGTGTGTGCGAGTGCAACTTGATTTCTTCCCAAGAGCCCCACTTAGGCAACACATGTAGGCGAATCTGACAGTTGGTACCCAGGGAATAAAGTACAATTCTTAAAATTATTGAGTTCTTTAATAATTAGCAATATGTTTTTGCATAATACAGAAAATTCTATAGTAACAGGCATCCTGATTCAGCAACCTTCAAAACCAGTAGCAGTTAATTACCATTGTTAATACCAATATGTGCCATTCTTATGTTTTTAAACACATAATATTGTGAGAATATTTAAACCATTAGCCCTCTACTCTGGAAGTAAGGCTTTTTAAAAAAAAAAAAAAAAATTATTTTGCATTCCAGTTTTTAAACATTACATTAATATAAGAGAGAGAAGTAAAGAGAGAGAGAAGAGGGATGAAAAGACGAACAGGTTGGGGGGAAGTTTCCAAGTTGAGAACATTATAAAAATGTTCCTACTTCATCAGTCATGCATTTCTTTCAGATTTCTGGGGCACTGTTGAAGCGATGCATGATTCACCTCAAGCCATGGTCCCTATTTTACCAAGGCATTCATTGGCCTGATATACAAGTTTCTGCTTGGGTAATAAAGTCATTAATATATTTTTTCCAGAAGTTCAGTGCTAGTACACATGGATTTCTAATGTAGCAATATTGCTTTTTTTGCATAATAGAGCAATTGCAAGTAACACAGTTTAGATATTACAAAACAAAACTTAATTTTTTTCAAGTTTTTGACATTAAGACAATTACAACTAAATAATTGACAAGCTAAGTAGGTTATGTATAAAGAGGCTAAAAACATGTCAGATGAACTAGGGTTCTTATGCAGAAATATAATAGTCATAAACTGAAAACATAAATAAGAACAAATTGAATTTGCAATTCAGATATTTTTCTTTGAATTTGAATGACATTTTTTGACAGTTGTTTGAAGTTTTCTCTTTTTGTAAGATGCTTTATTACATACAGCTGTGGATAAGGTGTTACATGCATAAAACGTATATTAAATGCCAACAAAGGTCACATTTCCATGCACAGAAAAAAGGTTTGTATTACCAGTATATTTTCTATTAATGTCATTTCCCTACAAGACTTCATAGCATGACAGAACAATATTGAGGATACAATATATTTAAATATTTGCTGTTTGCTTAGACTGATAGGGTCAGCATTTCTTGCCAAAATGAAAAGTAATTTTAGCACAAGAGGTTATTTTGGAAATGGATATTGAACACAATGTTTTTTAATTCTGCATGTTAAAATGGACCTGTCACCCAGACACAAAAATCTGTATAATAAAAGTCCTTTTCAAATTAAACATGAAATCCAATTTCTATTTTTTATTAAAGCATTCATAGCTGTTGTAAGATCATTTAAAAATGATTTAAAAATTTAAAAATCAAATATTGTCTGCCCCCTCCTCTATGCCTTAGGCATAGAGGAGGGGCAGACAATTACTTTCACTTTCCATTCAGCACTTCCTACATGTCATTGCTCTCCACACATTCCCCCTTTCTCTTCACTGTTTAATTGTGTAGCCAGGACATGGGGATAGACATCGGGTCCCCCATTCTGGTGCACAAACAAGATTCTAAGATGATATAATGCTTGCCTTAATAACAGTTTCCACAAAATGGCTCCTGCCTGCTTGCTTTAATTTTGAATTCCCAGACTGAAGGAAACAAGAATCAAATAATTTATATAGTGTAAATAAGGTTCATTTTGCTTGACTAATGCGATAAAATAGGGTTTTGAATATTTTATTTGGGTGATGGGTCCACTTTAAGAAAACTGTATTTTTTTACCACGTTTGGTTTTTAAAACTTTACTCTTAATACTGCTCCCTTCTTGCCACTGCTGTTATTTTACTGTACTTTGGCTGCTGTTCACGCACATTATTTTTTATATTTGATTTATGTTTCAATATGCATTTGAAACATGCATGACAGATCAACGAATAAAACAATAAATAATATTGCATGCTTTATTGAATATAATCCGTCATAAGCTAATCAAAATTGAGCGCTGTTGGTTTTCCATACATTCATTTTACTGCATTAAAAGAAGCTGCCTAGTAAACAGGTCTAAAAACATTGTAAAGTTTCTCTTTCATTTGGCCACATATTTAGAGAAATATAGAAGAGCTACAGTGCATATGTGGTTCAGTTTGTTGCCCACTGCTGACCATAAGTCGGTAAATTTACTCAATAACATTATTTCTAAGCTGTTTTACCCCATAAAATATTCAGTGCAACACGAACTGTATCTGTAATCTGCAGCAGAGACATTTAATCTTCCATCTTCCTTTTTAGCAACACTCAGGTTGCCTTACACTTGACTCTGTATGAACAATGATTTAATGTATCCAGATCAAATAGGATAAATCCTTACAAGACTTGTCAAAATCAATTCAGCAAGAGATTTGTTTCTCCCCACTGAGAAGGACTGCTGTGACTCTTTTTTTCCACAAAACTGGAGAAAGGGGTTTGGTAATATTCAGGATATAGCCTTGCTTTTATTTCTTTCCTTAAATAAAAATAAATGCCATTGCAGAATGAGAGAGAATTTGAGATTCTGTTTAAACCACTACTATTGCCTCCAAATGACCCTAATGTGTGCACACTCACACACACACACGTTTTTACTCCAGTAAGTGAGTGCAGCTATTTTTCCCTTTTCTATATATACAGTATGTATATATATATATATATATATATATATTAAGCACACATACCTATATAAAACAATATATTCTTTAACTTATTAGAAGGATTAGGTTTTTCATAATGAACCACAATACTTTGTCCCTTTTCTGCTTTTTTTGATCACCACATGATCATTTTGGCATAATGTCAAATACACTGTTAGTATCAGTGAGCAATATACAGATTTTTATTTTGAGATTGGATCCCCCTCGCTAATATAAAGAACTGGTGGGAATTTCTCAGCTCACCTAGCTATCAATCATTCAGGTCATGGCATATCTAATAATAATGTTTTAAAAAAAAAAAAACAACAAAACAAATTTTAAGGAAGACATTTCACTGCTCATCCAAGCAGCTTCTTTAGTTCAGCTGACTGGTGTGGGGAGTTCTTGGCATATAGACTCTTCCAGCAATCCAGTCACAATGGCACATTGTAAGATCGTCGAGGTACAGATGTTAAAACAGCATTGTATGTAGCAGACAGGTGGTGTTGATGGCCCCCTTTGTTCAGGGATGGTTTCTCCACCTTGACATGAATTGCCTCTTTCACAACTCTTTCAAATCAGTCAAAATGCCATGTGGCATTTTGTTGATTTCTAACAAAGAAATGGATTATCTACCCCCAAAAGGAATGGATTATCCATACCCCCAAAAGGAATGGATTATCCATAACCCCATAAGAAATGTTGAAATTGTGTATTGATGGCATAAATAAATAGTGTATGATCCTTGTGCAGTTATCTTTATGTCCATTTCCTTGCAAACTGGAGAGCTGCTGAATAAAAGCTAAGTAATTCAAAAACAACAAATTAAAAATTAAAACCAGCTGTAAATTATCTCAGAATATCACTTTCTATATCATACTAAAAGTTAACTCAAAGGTGAACAACCCCTTTAAAAAAAGCTTATAAAATATAGGGAGTTATTTAATCTGCATCTAGGTTTTCCACCTGTCCTGTTTTCTGAACGGCTGTCCGGGTTAAAAACTGCCTCCTTAGTTTTCCACATTAGGAAAACAGGGCAGGGTTCCCTATGATTGACATCATGGCCACGCCCATGCCCAGAGTAAGACTGGCCAGAAGGTGGCAACCCTATCTGCATTGGTTGTATACTTTCCTTTCTTTTAAGGAGGAACCTCTTGTGCACTGGCTATGCATCTCCTTCTGTTTGCTGTTTATTTATTGCTGGCCATATCTTGCAGGAATCCTCTTAGGCGTCCCAAACACAAGTACATATACATGAAGAGGCAAGCACTGTGTGACTATGGAAAGTTCATGCTGGTAGTGCCTAAGCTATACTAACCACTTTGATTTTCTCCTTATGCTAATCAGGCTGCTGTCACAGCCAATATGGTATCAGACAGGAAAGTATAAAAGCATGAAATAAATGAAACAACCTTCCATAAACATCTTTCATTTCTGTCTCTTAGCATTCATAAACAGGCACCCAAGCCAAAGTATTAACCCTACCAGCCATCTCCTTATACTATATCACGGGAAAGCCTATTTATTAGAATGTGTATTTCTATTGTTTTATCCGAATAAGCATATGAAAACCCCGGAATCCTTGTTTTCATAAGAATTTATGTATGCCTGCAAACGTAAAAAAATAACCGAGATAACCTCTAAAACTTTGAATCAAAGGAAGAATTTATAATTTAAAGGAAAACTATACCATGAAAATGAATACTTGAGCAACGGATAGTTTATATCAAATTAAGTTACATAAAGAATCTTACCTACCTGGACTATATATTTAAGTAAATATTGCCCTTTTACATCTCTTGCCTTGAACCACCATTTCGTGATGGTCTGTGTGCTGCCTCAGAGATCACCTGACCAGAAATATTTTGCCTCTAACTGTAACAGGAAGAAGTGTTGAAGCAAAAGGCAGAACTCTGTCTTTTAATTGGCTTGTGTGACCTAACTTTATAGTTTGTTTGGTATGTTTGCACCGTTGAATCCTAGGATCCCAAGAGGCTGTCCTTATTTTTTTTAAATGGCTATTTTATATTTATGACTACTCAATGGCACATGCTACTAAAAAAGTGTATTATTATGAAAATTATTTATTAACATGAAGCATGTTTTTACATATGAGTTGTTTTATGCAATATCTGTTTATGGAGACCTACATTGTTCGGGGGTATAGTTTTCCTTTAAAAAGGACAGCTCCCATTGACTTTTACATGGCAGCTTTTAGATGGTTGTCAGGAGCGCCTGATGATGCTTCCCGTCTCCAGTGGTGCCGCATGCCAGAAGGTGGTGCCCATGATCCACTTGGGCCGATGCCAGTGTGATGACTATACTAGCCCGGAGCAAAATTTGGATATTCCAGGTCACAGGTTTGATGCCTGATTGTAGGATTTGTTTGGAACATTCCTTGGAGCTTGATAATTTCTGCTATATTGATTGCTGGACTTTTGACCCTTCTGAACCTTGACTTTGATATTATTCTGCCTGCTTTTTGGACCTTTGCCTGGAATTTGAGTACGAATTTGCCTAATCCTTTATTGTACCGCAAACTAGGACTTTAACTCCTAAGCTTCCTCCTTGGCCTCCTTGGTCCTGACTACTCCTGCTGGGAACTGATAGGCCCCCTGACAATGGTGATGTTTTATATTACAGTTTTTCATGGTTTTTCACTTAATAAATTAGAATTTTTTAGCTGTTTAGAGTAATTGGAATAATATACTATATAATACTTTTCCTTTCTCTCTCTCTCTCTCTCTCTCTATATATATATATATATATACTATTATATGTGGGGTTTGAGCTTTTATATCAGCATTACTCCATTTTCAGTAAAAAGTACCCTAGCAACCATGCATTGATTTGAATAAGAGACTGGAATATGAATAAGGTACTGGAGAGTACTGGAACAGAATACTGTAAAAAATTCACCCCTAACCTTCTATATTTAATATATTGTATGAAAAACATAACCCTACAGCTAGGTATTTATGTCTATTTTTTTCAGTTACCACATAAGGAATGGATATCCTGCTATGCAGAGAACTACTTCCAACTACTAAAATAATTGTAGAAAATCTTAGCCCAAAGAATCAAACCTTATATTAATCATAGAACACATAATGAAAAGCCAGACACTGCTTCTTCTTATGAAAACCACATATGTTATTAGGATTCTATTTGATGTATTTCAAAGGTTCTATGCTGTCTTTTATTCTCAAGAAAGCCTTCCATTTTAGTTTAATGGAAAATAAAATTCCCTCTTAAAGGAACAGTTCAGGGTAAAAATAAAACCTGGGTAAATAGATAGGCTGTGCAAAATAAAAATGTTTCTAATATAGTTAGTTAGCCAAAAATGTAATGTATAAAGGCTGGAGTGAGTGGATGTCTAACATAACAGAATACAACACAACATTCTGCTTTTCAGCTCTCTAAATCTGAGTTATTCAGTGACTTGAAGGGGGGCCACATGGGACATAACTGTTCAGTGAGTTTGCAATTGATCCTCAGCATTCAGCTCAGATTCAAAAGCAACAGTAATGACCAATGTGGCTCTCCCTCAATTCACTGATTGGTTACTGCCTGGTCAGTGACATCTAGGAAGTGCTGAATGGAAAGTGAAAGTAATTATCTGCCCCACCTCTATGCCTAAGGCATAGAGGAGTGGCAGACAATATTTGATTGACAGATGAGATTTTTAAATGAGCTTAAAACAGCTATGAATGCTTTGATAAAAATTTGAAATTGGATTTCATATTTAATTTGAAAAGGACTTTTATTATACAGATTTTTGTGTCTGGGTGACGGGTCCACTTTAAAAGCAAGAAGTAGTGTTCTGTTCTGTTATGTTAGACTTACAGTCACTCCAGCCTTTATACATTACATTTTTGCCTAACTAACTATATTGAAAACATTTTTATATTTTGCACAGCCTATCTATTTACCCAGTTTTTACTTTTATACTGAACAATTCCTTTAAAATGGCTGGAGCTATGACTTCCTATTCCTTAACTAAAACCATATTCCACTCAACAGAGTGAACTGAAAATTGTAGACAGAGAATGTATTGTGTCTTTAAAAAAATGATAAACCACTTATTATGCAAAGCCCATAATTTTAATTTGACCTGGACACCATTTTACAAATAATCTTTAAACTGTGCACCCTATTCAATGTAACCTCAAGCCAATAAAAGATATTGTCAAGCTTTAGTTAGCAATATGCCTTAAGAATACAACCCTTATGTTGCTTGACTACAGCTCCCAGCATGCCTTAACTTTAAAATATAAAGTTTGCTGGAATTTGTAGTCCAGCAAGAACTGTGGTTGAAGAGTCCAGTCCAGTAGGGAATCATGTCCCTTTAAACTGTGACCACCAGGAATAAATTGCAGAAACATGAACAGAAAATTGCCAGTCATAACATTTGCTAAAATATTTCTTAATTTAATTTCAGTTAAACTACTCTACAAGCCTTACAGAGAAGAAAACATTACTTTTTAAATGTTAGTTTATGGTGCTGCAAGAGAAATGTTACACATGCAAATTAATATTTATTCTACAGGTATGGGACCTGATATCCAGAATGGTTGGGACCTCGGGTTTATATAATACCCGTTTAATTGAACTGAGATTTAGACAAATCCCTCCATTTTCTGCAGGGTCCAAATTTTGTTGAATTGTCAGGTAGATCCAATCAGATCCTTTTGATGCAATGTGACTTTAACAGTGCAAGAAAAAGGCAGAAACAGTTTTAAACTGGCACAATATATGTGCTGCTTTTTTGACAGCTTGCCCTTTAATAAAGATTGGCAACTCCTAGAGGAAACTATTCTTGTTCCCATTATTTAACTCTAACCCTTTGCTTTCATCCTAAATAAAACATTTGCTCTTCATTGGAGCACAAATGGGGGATTGCACCTGCGGGTGGCCCCAGTAGGAAACAGTAATAATGCAAACACAGTAGTTGGTAAACTAAATAACTTTATCTAAAATCAATGTAAGTAGAAAGGGAAACTAATACCGGCAACACTCCTGACAAAGTGGAAATGTGGCCTCACTAACTAACTAGGGCCAGCACAATTTATCTCTCTAACTAAAGAAGGAAAGACCTTTAATGTAATTTCAAACAAACACAGTCTCTGAAATCTTTCATATTTAATATTTTGTCTTTCTCCAAAAGAGCATGTTGAAGATTACAGAAGATCTAGTTTGCACATTTAACCATTTTTTTCAAAAACTGTGCTTCTAAAATTGTATAGTTTTAGAGTCCACCTCTAATAGAGGCTTGGTCCAATGCATACAAATTAAGATATTAGTGCTCCTTTATTATTGATCCAAGTATAAGTGCATGGTCACTAAGGAGCACGATACTGCACTTTTAGGGTTCATACACGAAAATATTTATGCCTCGACCTTGCTCATCTAAATGTTGCACAAGCTAGACTAGATGACATTCCAGGAGACACAAACATGTCTGTTTTGCAGTAAACAGCTCATTCTATTTTGAAATAAATTCTCCCCAAGCTAGTATAAAGAGGAAAAATCATTCCAGATATTATAGTACATTTATAAATATTAAATGAGGCAAAATTTGCTTAACAACGTGTTTTTTTCTGAACTGGTATGAGTGCTAAAAGCAGCTTACACAGTAAGCATTGTACTGTAGAGTTTCTTAGGCAATAAACCAATAGAATGTAAATCACTTTGCTGAAAATATATTGCTCAAAAGAGTAAATTATGTTGACATTTATTAGTAAAAACATAACACCAGTGGGTTATTTTTACAGTGTCCCAAGTACTGACATATAGGTAAGAAATAAACAATAATAGTAGTGAGTATTTTCTTTTCAGTAGATTGTATGGGAAACCTGACGTAGATATGTAAAATATATTTTATTTCATTAGAGTATTCATTTTCACCTGCCATTAATTTATAGATGAGCACCATCTTGTGATACAAGCCTGCATTACAGTATTTCGTGTATTTTTATTCATGTATACTTTTGTTTTGCATATACTGTATATAGGAACATCTATAGAATGGATAAAAAAAACTCAGAATATTTTATACAAAGGCCCAGATTTGATTGGATGAAACAAATTTACCTAATAATTATTTCCCCCATCAACAACATTATCAGCAAATCTGTTAAATCACTTTTTTCCTCAAACTGAACCTCAGTCAAAAGTTTATATACACAGAAGATATAAAAGTACAGCCATTAATTTATGAAAACACAATTAGTATTAACATGTGGAGGGGAAAATGATTCATAGCATCAATATCGCTACTAGACAGCATTTAAAATCTATTAATTTAAACTATTTAAAACAAAAAACATTATACAAATTAAGTGGTAAAACCACAAGAGCACTAAGCAAGATCCAAAACATTTCATGATTGGCATGTCCCAACATATCTTACAATTTAAAAGATTAAATTTTTGGCCAAATAGCAACTCAGTACCTGACACAGTTAATACTCCTAGCAGGATATGCATACATTTCCAAATAGTCCATACAGTTAAAGGTGCCCTAAATTTTAGGATACAATATGATCGAATTCATGTCTCTACTTATCCCTTACTATTTATGCCTTTGGACTCTGACACTACACATTCCGGATCTTCACTTTTTATAAGTATCATTTTTATACAAAGAACTAGAAGTCCACCATTAACATTTGAAAAGACCTAAAGGTCCCACCATAGTGGACATCCTCCTGTTACAAGAAAGCAAAAGAGAAAAATCTTTTAGCATAAAATGGGATCAATACTTACATCTTACTATTGGTTTTCCAGCCTGGAGACAACTTTTAAAACAAGCAAGATTCCAAATGAATGAACTATTAAAAAACTATATTTTACCTGTTAGTTTACTGATACTGAACTGGAGGAAGCAACAGACAATTGTTACAACTATCTGATCTTAAGCAGTGACTCAAACAATACAATACAATACAAAATAATACACCTGATAACTCTTGAACCTGGATCAATGATGGGGCCATGCTTTATCATATCCGGGTACTGGTCCAAGCTCTTCAAAATACTGCTCAACAACCTGGACTTTGTTGCCTCTCCATTGTACTGCTTCTTTGGGGTCATGGACAATCTTACACAATGTGGACATGTCAATAATAGATTTGGGTTCTTATCAATATATGCCAGGAAAAACATCACCATACACTGGATGGGCCCACCAGCACTAAGGGGCACATATACTAAGGGTCGAAGTGAATTTTCGAATAAAATTAAAAAATTTTAAATTCAAATTTTGAAGTAATTTTGGGTTACTTCAGTTATCGAATAGACCAATAGTACCCTAAGGGGCACATTAACCGAGGGTCAAATTAAATTTTCAATTAAAATTTGAGTTTTTAAAATTAAAAAAAAAAATAGAATTTCACTATTGGCCACCTTAAAGCTGCTGAATTGAAATTGTAGCCAATGGGGTACCTCCTGGAAGCTTTCCTGAAAAATCGATTTTTGTTTTTGAAAATCGATCAAATCATGCGATTCGACCTATGCGATTAAACAATTCAAACTATTTGAATTCAATCGAAAACGGACTGATTCGATCTAAATAGGTCAATTTTCGATTGAAAATGCCCCCCCCAAAAAAAATTCAGTGGTCAAATTTTTTATTTTTTTTTATTTCAAAATTCAACCAATAGTAATTTTGCCCCAAAAACATGGAAACAACTTTAAAATAGTAAATTCACTTATAAAACTCACTTTGGGAACAATAGGGGTGCAAGAGTAATTTGACAAAACCAAGAACCCTTGGTGTGAAGCAGGATTAGAATGAATTGTCATATAAATATCTTAATATCTTGCCCTATATCTATGACACTATGAGCAGTGATGTGCCAATTTCCGTAATTTTGCTTCCTGGAAGTTGTTAATGAAGCTGGACTGCAGGTACGTGAGTGGGTACAGGTAGCTGTAGGTGTCGCTACCAAAGAGGCTCTTTCCAGCTTGGAAGTGGGTCGGCGGGGTTCGGAAAGTTCTCTTAATTCTCCTCCTGCGCCTGTAGTTGCCCTTCTAGAACATATCCTCGGAGGCAGGGTCCAGTAATTGCCCTTCCTGTTGCCACCTCCACCGCACTTTAGTAACATCCCTGGGGCTATGGTGCTCCTCCAGACACTGTGCAGATATGGGAGAACTTTCATCTTGCGGGAGGATCCGGGGCCACCAGTACTTTCTTCTGTGCTGCAGGCGCTACTGCTGCTGTTGGACACCTGGAGCCAATGGGGAGCCTGTCAAGAAGAAATCAAGCGCTGCAAAATTGATTGTCGCCCTGTCGCCTTTTCTGAAGAGCAGTGGAGTTTCTGTAAGTTATTTCTTAAAGGAAAACTATACCCCCCAAACAATGTAGGTCTCTATAGAAAGATATTGCCCAAAACAACTTATATGTAAAACCTTGCTTTATGTAAATAAACCATTTTCATAATAATATACTTTTTTAGTAGTATGTGCCATTGGGTAATAATAAATAGAAAATTGCCATTTTAAAAAATAAGGACAGCCTCCTGGGATCCTAGGATCCAACGGTGCACACAAACATACCAAACAAACTATAAAGTTAGGTCACATCAGCCAATTAACAGGCAGAGTTGTGTCTTTTGCTTCAACACTTCTTCCTGTTACAGTTAGAGTTGAAATATTTCTGGTCAGGTGATCTCTGAGGCAGCACACAGACCATCATGAAATGGTGGTTCAAGGCAAGAGATGTAAAAGGGCAATATTTCCTTAAATATATATACCAGGTAGGTAAGATTCTTTAATATGCCACTTAATTTGATATAAACTGTTGCTCAAGTATTTATTTTGGGGGTATAGTTTTCCTTTAATAAAGAATAAAGGCTTTGCTATTTTAGAGTTTAATTTGTCTTGGTGGTTTTTGTTATGTATACTAACAAATTTAAAAAATAATTTTTGTTGATGTTACCTTTAATTGACCCTTGAAATAGCTCTCCTCAAAGATTATCCCACTGACCTGCACAGAAATCACAAAAAACATAATTTGTTATGTTATTTTTAGACTGTTACCCTCAAATAAAGACATAATGGAAAGCACATAAACTTGTAATATTAAAGACTTTTTGCACTTTTCAGTGGCTGCAATTTTTTGCAGCCATTAATCATTTCTGCTCATTATTACAGAGGAAAAGGAAATCATTTTTAAAAATCCAAATATATTTCTATAGCGACAACATATTGCATAGCGCTTATAAAAGTCCCACCAGAACAACTTCTTCTCCTTTTTCTACATGTCACACACACCTATGGTATTACACTGTTAGGAGGTTAATTACAATGTCTCTTCTTTGCGGGTAAGGGGAATTGATCACGTGACCACTGCAACTGGAGGTATTGATAAAAACACTTTGGGGGGAATGTAATTAAAGTCGCTAAGAGCAATGACAGTAAAAATCCATATCTCACAATGTAATATTGTTCCTTAAACGGTTATTGCATTGCGAATCTTTATTGCGCAGTGCGAATTGTAATTGCGCATTCTTAAGAAGTGCTTGAAGGTGTCGTAATCTTTTGGAGCAAACATTGCGACTTTTTCAGTAAGAAGTTTTATTACATTGAAGGCAAACGGCCTTCCACTGGCGGAAGTGGTAGCTAAACGGTTTCCACAAAAGGTATATTGCATTCATGCAAAGCAGAATTTGTTCGCGCAAAGGCTTAACTTTTCGCATATCAAATACTTTTTTGCATTACCAACTTATATTACATTCCCCTAGCTGAGCTGAGTGGATTTTTAGACTAGGAATGGTCACTCCCAAGGGTCTGAATGATATGCTTAATCTTACCTGCTTCTTACAGATCAAATAACTGGAATCGGTCTTCTGTTGTACACATTCAATCTCTCCTCATTCATAAAGTTTGTAATTTTTCTCCTGTAAAAAGATAGTTTTTTTTTTTTAAGTGTCAATACTAATGCCCCGTTAAAAATCCTGCTTGTTTAATTTTGAAAAATAAAAACATTTTCAATAATGAAAAAAAAAAAATACTAATGCCCCCCTTTTTTTATTTTAGGACTTATACAGTTACCTTAGGTGCCCTTACATCTAAAGACCACGTTACTCATTTTCCCTAAACATGGATCCTTACTTTTAATCGACACCCGAAGGTTTACCTTGATACAATCTATAGGATTTTCCAGCATTTGGAATATGATGTGCACACTATAGATTATGCCTTATAGATACTAGGACTCATAATAGATATGGGACTAGACAGAGGCAGTCACGATAATATACTTGCAGTATATCCATAGAAAGGTGTTGGAACGCAGATGTGTTCCAAATTCCTTTAAGTGTATTCAAGCTCTTCACTATGCATCAATAACTGGATGTATGAGAATGGGCACATGCGTTCCAAACACTTCTGACTTCCTGGTACTCGTGTCTCTACATGAGAGCTGGATGCGACATCAGACACCGAGTGAAGGACATGCAAAGGGACCACGGTACTGACATAGGAAGGTATATAAACCTGTTTAACGGTGGATTCTTTCTGCCTTTTCTTTAATGTGTTTTGTTTTTTTGCCACCGATGAAGAACTTTAGGGTCGAAATGCACAGGGCCTATTCTTTGGGTCATTTTGTTTTTTTATGTAATAAAATGACTTTCTTTATATATTTTAAGTGTTCAATCTTCGCATTTTTTCTATTTCCTGATACCTTGGTGACTCTACTTGGGAGTCCCGTAAGCATTGCACATCGCATTTATGGTTTGGGTGTGCACCTTCTAATTTTCTTTTTTTTCTTGTTCTAATGTCAACCATATTTTTCTTCCTTTCTTTTTCTTATGATGAAATTAATAAAATTGATAAAGTACAGGTATGGGATCCTTTATCCAGAAACCCACTATCTCCAATAGACTACATTTTTTCTAAATAATGTACGTATATTTTGTTAAAAATTGATGTTCTTTTTCTCTGTAATAATAAAATAGTACCTTGTACTTGATCCAAGCTAAGATATAATTAGTCAAAAAAAAACAGCCTGTTTATTTAATGTTTACATGATTTTCTGGTAGATTTAAGGTAGATCCAAATTATGGATAGTTCGTTATCCAGAGTATTCTGCGTAACAGGTCCTTTAACTCTATGTTAAAAAAATTTGTTAAAATTCACATATTTGTTGAATCTTCCCCTAATTGTATAATCTTACTAAGCATATTTTCTTCCATGAAAATTTCCATCAGTGTGCTACAAAGGATTTTTTTTGCATGCATGGTGTAATTTACAGTGTTGCTGCACTATACAGGCAGGACATGACACTATTGCTTTGTGTCAGTGCACAGGCTCCAGGATTTTATGCTGCCTCAGCACTGAAATTCACATTTTCCTTACAATTCCTCTGCCAAGATGCATAGTAAAGTGTAATCTTGGCAAAAATCCATCATTTATGTGTGTGTGTGTGCCATAAAATCTGATCTTTGTCACTGAAAGTCATTGTTAACTTGATCCTTTTAAGTAACATACAGAATCACTGGAAGATTAGAAACCACTGAAGAAACATTGATGCAGTGCTCTCACTATTTAGCAAAATGTCTATATACAAGCCTCTTTAAAAAAAAAATTGCAAAAGATGAACCATCCATAACCCCATCAAGAAATGCGTTATTTCCTTTGGAAAGCAGTTTTCCTTGGCTCACTGTGGGTGGCCATTCATTGTTACTTGACTCTCAGAAATGTTATACAAAGTTAAAGGGGCATTTCTGCATTTTGCAACATCATGACTTTTTCTTGCATCTTAGAGCAGTACTGAAAGCAAACAAAAAAAAGGAGTTTTTAGCATATAGTTAATATATCAGTGGCTAAAATTAGGTTAACTGTGATGGATTCATGAAAATTAAGTGTTTTAGGGTAAAAATACACTTACTCATAATTATATTGTTCCTTTAAACTCTCTTATAAACCTGACGTAACTTTAAGCAAAAAAATCTGAAATTTAGAGTATTGTAAGCTGATTCTTTAATCAAGGAAAAAATGCATCTTACGTTTTGGCAGCAAACCAACTTGAAACAAGGGGCATAGTATTTGCCATCATCTTCTTCTAAAGAAGAAAAAGGAAAAGTCTGTAATTTCAGGAGATTGCCTTTAATTAAATAAGCCTTTTTGTGTGTTTCAATAGATTCGTTGTTTTTATTCCTTTTTTGCTTGGAAACCCTATTACATTGTATTTTATTCATTGCAGTTCTGTTAAAAAATTATTCCTTTCTAAAAATAACTTGTGATTGCTAAAATACTTGAGGTCTCTTGGAGTTATATAATGGTCTATGAATAATAAATATAAGTGACTGTATTGTCGCACAATTTGAAGAACAGGTAAAGCATTTAATGTTTTTAACATTTCTTTTTTGGTAGCTGTTACGAAAGGGAGAGTAAACATTCCATAAAGCTCTCCGTCTGTCTTTAGTGTATCTTCTGATATCTGAAATGGAGCAGGTGATATATACAGTAGGTGCAAAAGGATACTCCATTGAGAATACTCCCAACCTGTCAGTCATATTACAATGTAAACTTCATAAAGGTGGGCCTGATTTAGGTTTTAGGTGCTAGAACAAATATTGTTTTAAATATTGCTCTTATGGCAAAGACTGTAAAAGGGTGCCAGACACATGCAAAGCAAGCAGTTTCCTCATCAGAGGGTTTCCTGCACCATCTCACTTGACTCACCATGACTCATTTGTGCCCTATGTTTTCCAGAAGTATGGCAAGCACCAGCACCAAGTCAGTTATTTCATTACTATTTAACATTTGAATTTGTGCTTTCCTATATTACACCATAATTATACATCAAAAGAGCTAACATTGTGATGCTGAGATGTTCAAAGCTATCTTTTATCAACTGCAAGAAATGTCAACTGAGCTTATCAGAAGTCATGTAGTTTGGCTCTGCTCTACTGTTCTCTTGTATTATGCCTATCAAACAGTTATACTGCTAGCTGTCAATGGACTTCCACCTGTCCAATACAGTTTCCACTAGCTGTCAATGCCCCAATTCAGTATAACAAAGGTACCACTAGCTGTCAATATCCACACTCCAAGCCAACACAGTTACCCCTTGCTGTATATAGTCCCACACCAATCCATATGCAAATTAGTGAGAGGAAGGGTAAAAGGCACCAATTTTTTTTTACACCCTTGTTTTTTGACAGGATTCAGATTCGGTTCGGCCAGGCACAAGCTGAAAATGGCCGAATCCTGGCTGAATACTGAACTGAATCCTGGATTCAGTGCATCCCTATAAATCAACTCTGCTAAACATGACAGTTGCTTAGAAGAATTGGGATTTTGGGAATTCTTTCCAAAATATAAAAAGCTAAAAAAATAAAACAAAACATTACAGAAATTAAAAATGGTTATATGTTATAGTCGAGTTTAATTTCTGGCAAGTTCCTAAATCCTGGTGGCTCCTGCCCCAAACAACAATCATCTCCATCTGTGTACTGTACAAATGTTACAGATGTGAATTGAGTTAACCATTTGTTGTTCCACATACATATTCAACAATCTGTGCAATCATTGATTATGTAACATTATGAACATTATGTAACATGAGTTTCGGAATACCTAGCCACAAGTTTCTGTTAAAGTGGACTCGTCACCGAGACACAAAAATCTGTATAATAAAAGTCCTTTTCAAATTAAACATGAAATCCAATTTTTCATAGCTGTTTTAAGATCATTTAAAAATCTCAGCTGTCAGTCAAATATTGTCTGCCAATCCTCTATGCCTTAGGCATAGAGGCGGGGCAGATAATTACTTTCACTTTCCATTCAGCACTTCCTAGATGCCACTGCTCCCCACACATTCCCCCAATTCTCTTAACCATTTAATTGTGTAGCCAGGACATGGGGATAGACATTGGGTCCCCCATTCTGGTGCACAAACAAGATTCTGAGATGATGCAAGGCTTGCCTTAATAACAGTGTCCACAAAATGGCTCCTGCCTGCTTGCTATAATTATGAATTCCCTGCCTGAAGGAAACAAGATTAAAATAATTTATATAGTGTAATTAATGTTCATTTTGCTTGACTAATGTGATAAAATATGATTTCGAATATTTTTTGGGGTGACGGGTCCACTTTAAGCCAAAGAACAACAAAGTGCTTAATTGCAGTGTCCATGTAAAAATATCTCTTTAATAAGACTGTGCATATTTAATTTGTATTAAAGGAAAACTGTGCTCGAATGGACTGGTATACCTAGACTCCTGTTACATAATGTTCTTCATCAATGATTGCCCAGATTGTTGAAGTTTATATTGTAATTTATATTAGGCATATTAAAACTTTGTAATGTATTTATTTAAATGAACAATGTCTTGAACTTCTTTGGGCAATTTACTCAAAGATTGAGTTACTCTTTTTGTTGTTGTACAAAATCAAAGGGAAACGTCTTCATAATTATTTATAGAAAACCAAAACTCAGAAATAAGGGTTCATTCTTAGTGGGCAGTGTGTCGTAAGGAGAGCATTAATTATGTTAGGCAGCTTGAGAAAAAGAGGGAAGAATGAGGCTAATTAAAATGCATTTGCAGAATGTGTCACTGACAACTGACAAGCATAAATCAACAAAAGGAACCCCAATTTCTCACCAATATTAATGGTATTCTGCACAAATGAAATCTCTGTCCTAAAAATAAGATAGGACAAATAGGAGATGGACTGATGCCAAGTTCTATTTAGGCACTAACAAATCCTTTTCAATGTCTGCTGGGAAACTGGCAAAGCACTACCAACAGTTAAAGATAAACAAGCCAGAATTAAGGATACTGTACTTCAAATGTACCTATGCATTAAAACAACACATAAATAAACAAAATGGACATTAATGTGAAACCCTTCATTAATTATATAATCCAATAACAAAATATAATACCAAATATACCTAATATTGCAAAAAAAAAAGTAGATGTTAGAAAATTTTTATTTATAAATGCTACCCCTGAAACAAGTAATTTTTATAAAATAGCTTTAACTGGGATCTTTTAACACTGGCTTCTCTATTGTACAGTATATACTGAGAAAGGGCAATAATTAAAGGGGAGGTTCACCTTCACAAAATGTATCACAAAGCATATCACATACTGTATACAGTATGTCAGCTATGAAAAATAGAAAACAAATAGTAACGGAAAAAAGTGTATGTGGCAATGATTACTTTTATGAAGGTGAACTGCTCATTTTCTATTTTTGTAAAGTGTTTTTGAAAGGTTTCAATAACCTTTTAAATCAACTTTTAGGGGCAGTTATACAGTAGCAAGTTTTTTTTTTTTAGTATTTTGAGAACTAATTTTTTGTTTTTTTTTCACCGTGTTAATGACTTACATTTAATATTTCTCACATAAATTTTCTGCTTGTTCTGCCTGCCCAGTTGAGGTTATTGTGCCCTTTAATGCTGAGGATCATTATGCTATGTTATATCAGGCTGTGAATCACAGTGCAATTTAAATATCAAACACAAGTAACTCAAAACAACTGGACTTGCTGAGAAATTTTAATGAAGACATTTCACTGCTCATTCGAGCAGCTTCTTCAGAGGTGTAGAGTACTGGTGTAGGGAGTTCTCAGCATATAGACTCTACCAATAATCCAATCACAACAGCACATTGTAACTCTTCAAAGAGGTGACATCTGAAATTCACAGAGGTGTTGATTTTGTGTAGTTACTGTGATAGGATTACCAATGTGTCATGCAACTCCTAGACACAGGTGTTACTTGTCAGAGTTGCATGAATTGATGTATGAAGAGTTCTGAAACCGCGGGGGGGGGGTACAGATGTTAGAACAGCATTGTATGTAGCAGACAGGTGGTGTCGAAGGCCCCCACCTCTGTTCAGGGATGCGTTCTCCACCTTAACATGAATCACCTCTTTCACACCTCTTTCAAACCAGCGGTCTTCTTTATACAATATTTGGACATTGCTATTTTCAAATGAGTGTCCCTTGTCTTTAAAGGAACAGTTCAGTGTAAAAACAAAAACTGGATAAATAGGCTGTGCAAAATAAAAAATGTTTCCAATATAGTTAGTCAGGGAAAAATGCAAACTATAAAGGCTGGAGTGACTTGATGTCTAGTATAATAGCCAGAACACTACCTGCTTTTCAGCTCTTTAACTTTGAGTTAATCAGCTACTTGAAGGGGGGCCACATGGGACATAACTGTTCAGTGAATCTGCAATTGATCCTCAGCATTCAGTTCAGATTCAAAAGCAACAGTTATGGCCAATGTGGCCCTCCCTCAAGTCACTGATTGGTTACTGCCTGGTCACCAGAGTAACCAGTCAGTGGAAAACAAGAGAGCTGCAAAGCAGGAAGTTGGATTCTGGCTATTGTGTTACACATACAGTCACTCCAGCCTTAATACATTACATTTTTGGATAACTATATTAGAAACATTTTTTATTTTGCACTATTTACCCAGTTTGTATTTGTATACTGAACAGTTCCTTTAAGATGTAGAAAGACAGCTGAGTCTTGTCCTGTAGAGTTGGCCCTCCTATGTTGATCCATTCACTTGGTGAGCAGTTGTTTTGTCTCACCAATGTATAGATCACCGCACTCATCGCTACACTGGACTGCATATACCACATTACTTTGATTTCCTTTAGGAGTTGGATCCTTTGGGTGTACCAGGTTTTGTCTCAGTGTGTTGCTAGGTTGGAAAAATACAGGGACGTGGTTTTTGTTGAAAATCCTCCTGAGTTTCTCCTACACATGGAATGACTATGTTTCGCTTACTGTGTGTCTCTGGCCGGTTATTTCTTTTGATGTTCCTGTTGGGCTTGGTTGCTGCTGTTTCGACAAAGGTCCAATCTGGGTAGCCACGCGCTTTCAAAGCTCCTCTGAGATGTTTACACTCCTTGTATCAGTTACCACATATTCTAATGACACCCAGTTTGTCTTCCAGCGGATGGTGGGAATCGAACAACAGATATTGATCCGTATGTGTAGGTTTCTTGTATGCCTCCATTTTTAAGTTACCTCCCCTTAGAATCATATCAAACAGTCAAAAAAAAAAAAGCCCTCCTTTCCATTTCTTCCATGTACAAGTTAGCTACAATGGGAGAGACCTGGAGAGACCTGCAGAACCCATTGCACAGCCATGTTTCTGTCTATAGAAAATGTCCTTGTACTTATGTGGTGTTAAAGCACTAATCTAACAACAAACATACTTGGTTATGATTGAGCTTTGTTCTGCTGCTAATGGTGTTATCATGTGGCAGTCAATTTCTTACAGTCTCGGTTGCCTCTGTTGTAGCCATACATGTGAACAATGAAGTGACATCATATGATACCATTCTTTCTTCTGTCTCTAGTGTAATGCCATGAATCTTGAAATGATGCACTGTATTGCCTACCAACGGGGCTAAGATGTTAGCCAAGAATTTTGAAATGCTGTATGTCACTGTATTTATGCTGCTGACAATGGGCCTAAGTGGGGCTCCTTCTTTGTGTATCTTGGGGAGTCAATATAAACATGGTATGGCTTCTCTGGGGTACAAACGGCAGTATAAAACTCAATGGATGGCTTTCTCCTTTTCAAATTGTTTTAAGCAACCTATCACCTTTTTCTTGAAACAGCTGGTTTGGTCTTTCCTTAAAGGTCCATATGTATTGCAGTGATAGTTGTGTTGAGCACAACTGTGCATTGTCTTTTATCTGCTGGCAGGATAGTGATGTTTGGGTCCTTACTCAGAGAACTGTTTTGAGTTACTTGTGTTAGATATACCATAACCTGGATGAATAAGAATCTTCATAGTCATACTGCAATTTAAAGTTGTGGGTTACTGTGTTTTAGAATGCCATAACTTTCATTACATGCTGAGGGTCAATATGTTTTCTAAAGCGTGGGGGATCATGGTGCCCTTTTTTGCTGTAGGTGTTGTGTCATTTAATTCTGGTTTTCATTGTGCTATTTAATGTTGGTGATCACTGGTTGCCTTTGAGTTTGCCGTTCTTTGTAATATTGGGCCATTGTGCTTTTTTATGCTTCGAGTCATGGTGCCATTAAAGGATGTTAGTCAATGTTCCTGTTATTGTGTCAGTGTAGTTTTAAATTCAAAGTTGCCAGCTTCCCCAGTTTTGGCTACACCACTTTATATCCAGACCACACCTTGTTATGCCAGTACAGGTGGCACATCATGCCACCTGCTCCACCCCCTTCATGGTACACTGTAATTAAAGGGGTGGTTCACCTTCAAGTTAACTTTTGGTATATTGTAGAAGGGCCAATTCTAAAAAACGTTTCAATTGGTCTTCATTATTTATTTTTCATAGTTTTTTAATGATCTGCAATTTTCTTCTGTTTCTTTGCAGCTTGCAAATGGGGGTCACTGACACCATCTAAAAACAAATGCTCTGTAAGGCTACAAATGTATTGTTATTGCCACTTTTTATTACTTATCATTCGATTCAGTCCATCTCCTATTCATATTGCAATCTCTTATTCAAATCAATGCAGGGTTGCTAGGGTAATTTGTACCCTAGAAACCAAATTGCTGACACTGCAAAATAGAGAGCTGCTGAATAAAAAACTAAATAACTCAAAAACCACAAACAATAAAAAATTAAAACCAATTGCAAATTGTCTCAGAATATCACTCTCTACATTATACTTAAAGTTAACGCAAAGGTGAACAACCCCTTTAAGTGGGTTCCACACAAAAAATAAGAGTCATTATTCAGGTCTGTAAATGGCTGTGGCTTTTTTATGCTGGGAGTAACTGTGCATGTTAATTATGCTAAGTAAGTTTTGATTTAAAGGTGGGGCTCACTGTGTTATTCAGCGCTGTGGCTGCAAGTTGTTTAATGTAGATCAAAAAATGCAGCTCGCAGAAACTGATGAACTAGAACTGCAAAAACCTCTGCACAGTACATTTTACCTTTAAATTGGTTGACTTTACTGCAGCCTCATCAACAGCTAGAAATTCATCATTCAGCCACCGAAGATTGGTTGTGTTGGCAGCCGGCTGCAGATTTTTTTCCCCCTGAGAACCACTGAGTGGTTACATTAGTTACATCTTCAAATATCTGGTTTCTATTGTTTTACAAAACTCAAAAAATTTAACAATATAAGGAATTTCTGAAACAACTGTGACTCGGTAACTGGTTATTCTTCCAACAATCATTCTATCAATCTCACACAAAAACGGTATGTGATTATTATAGGTTTAATCCAAAGAGCTGGTGTTTTGAATTCCTTGGTCCTTTTGTGGTGTCATGTTAGCCAGGCCAGTCTCTTATGAAAAGAATGTATTGTTGAATAGAACTGAGTCCGGATCTCTGCTCCATTGGGCTAATAAAATGGCAGTTGATTTAAAAAGAACCACCTTGTCTGGCGAAAGGATTAGCAGATTAAGCGACTGGGTGTATTTTTTTTTTTGTTAATGTAACTTTACATTTTGTAGTAGAAACGGATCAAGTTTAACTGTCTATTTGAAAGTTAAAATATTACACTTCAGTACATTATTTCTTTTATAGAGGAATGCTGAAGGTAACATGTTATGGGTTTTCTTTGCACGGGGCAGCAACAATTCCCAGTGCTTTTTAGTAATTAGAATTTTATTATGTCACTTAAAGAGATACTGTCATGGGAAAACATGTTTTTTTCAAAATACATCAGGTAATAGTGTTGCTCCGGTAGACTTCTGCACTGGAATCCATTTCTCAAAAGAGCAAGCAGATTTTTTTATATTCAGTTTTGAAATCTGACATGAGGCTAGAGATTTTGTCAAGGGGGACTGGACTGGAGTCGGAGGCAGAGAAAGTATGTGCCTGGAGCCCCCTCAGCCTTGCACTCTAGGCACATACCTACTCTGCCAAACCCCTAGTTCCGGCCCTGCACTCAGGGCCGGAACTACAGGTAGGCAGAAGGGGCACATGCCTAGGGTGCAAAGCTGGTGGGATGCCACACACGTGCCTTCTTGGTGGCTTACCCCAAGTCCTTTCCCCGTCTCCACTCACCTCACTCATATAGCCATGTAGAGAGAGAGAGAGACCGTCCATATCTATTTGCGCTCTTTCTCATTTGTGCTTGTTCAATTGTGTGTCAGGGGGAGGGAGGCAATATGATAGGTTGGGTTGCCTAGGGCTCCCGGCCAGGCCTGGCACTAGTTACACTATTCAATGTCAATTGTTAGTGAACAAGCCCAAAAAAGCCTGAACAGATAACAGACTTATACTGGCCCAACAGCTCAATGTTTCTCCTCTTCTGTGTTTTCTAACTAATGATATTAACCTCTCTACTGAATTTTTCAGGATTCATTGAAGTCTGGCATGATGCTGAGAGACTGGTGTATTGCTAATGGGGTGCCTCTATTCCGAAAGATATCCCATTCTCAGCTTCAAACTTATAGGTCAGTAAGTCTGACATGGTAGGAAAGGGTTAATAAATGATAAGATACTGGACTTTATAGAAAATCATACTACTATGAGTTTGTGCCAGCATGGTTTTATACATAAGAGATCTTGCCAAACTAACTTAATTTATTTTTATGAGAAGGTAAGCAGGGTCCAGAAGTTTACTGGTTAAGGAATATTGGCTTGGAACATATTATTTGTACCTGAATAGAGAACTGACTAAAAGATAGATTACAAATATTGGTGGTAAATGGAACATTTTCTAATAGGACCAGTGTTGTTAATGGAGTTCCACAGGGCTCTGTATTTAGTCCTTTGCTTTTAAACTTATTTATTAATGATCTAGAGGAGGGCATTGTAAGTACTGTTTCTATGTTTGCTAATGATACGAAATAGTGCAGAACTATAGGTTCTATGCAGGATGCTGTATTTGATTTGATTTCACTAAGTTGTAAAATCGATAAATGCAAGATTATGCACTTTGGCAAAAATAATATAAATGCAAGGTATACACTAAATGGCAGTGTGTTGGAAGTTTCCTTTAATGAGAAGAATCTAGGGGTTTTTGTAGATAACAAGTTGCCTAATTCCGGGCAGTGTCATTCTGTGGACACTAAACTAATAAAGTACTGTCCTGCATACAAAAAGGGATTAAAACATAATTATGCCTCTTTATAGGTCCCTGGTAAGGCCTCGCCTGGAATATGGCCTCCAGTCCTTAAGATAAAAGGGCTAGAGAGAATTCAGAGATGTGCAACCAAACTACTGATTGGAGGGATAGAAGATTTAAATTATGAGGGTAGACTGTCAAGGTTGGTGTTGTTTTCTCTGGAAAAAAGGTTCTTGTAAGGTAACATGATTACACTTTACAAGTATATTTGAGGACATTATAGACAAATAGCAAGGAACCTTTTTACCCATAAAGAGGATCACCGCACCAGAGGCCACCCCTTCAGACTAGAAGAAAAGAACTTTCATTTGAAGCAGTATAGGTGGCACTGCCAGGTGATACTGAGATGGCTGAGTCTGTTAATGCTTTCTTGGACAGACATAATATCAAAGGCTAATGTGATACTAAACTCTATAGTTAGTACAGATATGGGTATATATAATTTATGTAAGGGTATAGATACAGTAGGTGTGTGTGTTGATGCTGGGTTTTCATTTGGAGGGTTCATTTGGAGTGGTAGGAACTTTATACTTAAGGCTTAGTCCAGACGGGGAGATTCGGGGGCGATCCGCCGCCTGGCGACTTGTCGCCGCGACAGATCGCCCCCGAATCTCCCCGAATAGCTAGGCACCGGCATAGCTTGAAAACGCCTGCGCTTATTCACACGGAGCGGCGCGATTTTTAAAATCCTCGCCAGACAATTTGGAGCGATTTTAAAAATCGCGCCGCTCCGTGTGGACACGTGCCGGCGTTTTCAAGCTATGCCGGTGCCTAGCTATTCGGGGAGATTTGGGGGCGATCCGTCGCGGCGAGAAGTCGCCAGGCGACGGATCGCCCCCGAATCTCCCCGTCTGGACTAAGCCTTAAGTATAAAGTTCCTACCACTCAGTCAAACTAAAATAGTCAATCAGATGGTAGTGAAAAAACCCAGAAAGTCAGGTTGCTTTAGATTTATTTCTACTAGATGCTCTAGATAATGTTTTGGATAAATCTTCATAGACATACTAGGCCTCATGAGCAAATACAGTAGCTCACTTTGTAGGGTATTTTAGCTCTTTCAATATTCTTGCCCTTATGCAAGTGAAGGCTCGACTCCCCAATATTTCTTGGGTCTCGTGGGAATGGTATAGTAGAATATCTAAATGCCTCATATTGACAAAGAAGTTGTTTTTACCAATCCTTTAGTACTGAAAAACATTTCAGATTAAATCACAGTCTTATATAGCCATGTGGTATAATCTATGTTGGGGAAACTATACAGAAAATTTTAAATATGAAATTCCAGCATGGAATCCAAATCGTTGCTCGATTTGTTGCTACATGCATTAGACTGGTAGAGGGACATTTATCATAGGTCAAATAGATATTCCTCAAGGAAATTAATTTGTTTTTTCTACTTTCCTAGTTAATATCACTTTTTTATGATTGTACTCTCTATTGAGCAGCATTCAGGTTACCTCTTGTATTGTTTAGCAATTTTTATTTTTTGTATGGGATCTGTATATCCCATGTACATACCTATTTATTGTACAGTGCTATGTAATATTTTGGCAGTTTATAAATATGTTATAAATAATAGAATAAATAAAATATAAATAAAACTTGTAAAATGTCTGGTAAAATGCTTGCAGACTGTAACTAGACATAATAGAAATCAGTGGAAAATACTGATGAGTCAAACATATCTTTATAGCACGGCATATGCTATACAGTAGATGTATATATACCCCGATACGGTCAGAATATATTATTCTTTCGGAGGTATATCGATGATATGATAATTATCTGGCGAGGTACCAAAGAGGGGTTTACCACCATGGTGGATGAGTTGAATTCCCT
>CM044444.1:59539313-59553236 GCA_024363595.1 Xenopus borealis
CCACCAATAAACCTGTAGCTAATCATTTTTTGGAAGTAGGACATAGGTTACCTACATTCAGGTACATTGCAATCGACCATGTTCCTCCACCTAAACGAGGTGGTGACAGGTCAAAAATGCTACTACAGAGAGAAGCATTTTGGATAAAAAAGCTTAATACACTTGCACCGCATGGCCTGAATGAATATTGTTCACTATCCTGTTTTTTAAATCAGCGTTTATAATTCGTTTGGGACACTGTTCAATATGTAATTATATTTGGCTCACCCTGCAATATGTTAATGTTTCCATCTACAGTGGATATTGCTTTTAATCAATGTGACAATCTGTATTGTTTATTTCAATACTTATTTTCTATCTATCCTTGGTGCAGGGTTCACTTTCCTGTCATGTGTGATGGCACGATTGGGTGAGTGCTTAATTTTTTACCTATTTAAACTCAATGTCTTTTAGCTAAAATGAGGTCTTGATAAAGGTCTTAGGAGGAGACCGAAACGTTGACCTGTTTTTAATGATTCAATAAAAGTTATTAAGTTTTATCTTTGAAATTAGTACCGGTGTGCTCCTGTCTTCGTGGATTATATATATATATATATATATATATATATATATATATATATATATATATATATATCCATAGAGAATGCTGATGCACACCAGGATTTTGAAAAAGAACTGTTTTAGTGGATCGACGTTTCGGTCCTCACAGGGACCTTTATCAAGATAAATAAAACAAACAATTGCAGACATTAAATAGACTCACCCACCAGTGTAACAGAATTACTTGCTATGGTGGAATATCTTATAAGCTACATTCACCAGTTAGATTTACGGTCACACAGAACCTGGAAAAGATTCAGTTTTTGGATGTGGAAATTTTTAGACACAACAATGGTCTTGGATATAAACTATTCCGTAAACCTACAGATAGAAACACACTTCTTTATTCCACTAGCTTTCATCCACCTAGCTCAAAAAAAGCGGTACCCTACTCTCAATTCTTGCACACTATGCGCAATAATTCTAATCCAGTCATTCGAGAGAGACAGTTACTAGATACCTGTGATCGTTTTAAACAACGGGGTTATTACCAAAATGTGCTAACTAAATCCATTGAGAGGGCTCGCAGCCACTTGGCACAGGAACAAGTCACTCAGGTTAAAACTAATGCGGTCACTCAGAACCGCTTTATTATAACTTCGGGTTATACCACTGGTTCAGCAGCGATTAAAAATATCGTGGAAAGAAGTTGGCCCATTCTTCAAAGTGATAAGAGGTTGTCTCAGACCCTATCTCATAAACCAATGTGGGGTTACAAGCGAGGGCCCAATCTAAGAGATCTTTTAATGCAGACAGACCCAATTAAATGTTATGGGACTGACGTAAACTTCTTTGGCAATCCGAAAAAGGGTTGCTATAAATACGTAGGATGTATTACATGCAGATATATGACATCGGGTACAACATTTAGGCATCCCCACACTGGCAAACAAATTCAGACATCGGATCTCTTGAAAAAGGCTGTTGTCTCAGCCGAAACGTCAGTGTTTCATCTTCAATAAAAAAAAAGTTACCCGTGGATCTGCACCCAGGCTACAGAGTGGACATTTATCTTGAGTGCCGTTTATTCCAACTTTCTATTCTATATATATATATATATATATATATATATATATATATATATATATATATATATATATATATACACATATATATATATTGAATGTAAACACAAAAACAGGACTGTTCTAAGAGGGCCCTACTAATAGAGATTACGGGTTATGAGACACAAAGTGAGTGGATGGCCAAGATCAGGGGTCTGCAAAGTAAGAGAAAGGTGTTAGAGCACTGCATTTAAATGGTGGTGGTGTAATATACTGAAACATTGGGGTACGCTTCTTTAAAAAATGTTTTTTAGGAGGGTGCCAAGATGGCCTCACGTTGAAGCTGCACTATTCTCATTGGGGAGAAACTCACGGGATATTTAATTAAAGACTGACCTCAAAACCTGCAAGTGCAAGCTTATAAGAAGTACAGTAAGGTTCTGCTCTCTCCAGAGATAACCTTTTTTTTAAAGGTTATATATGTATTATATGTACTCATGGACATACTGTATACTGACACTGGGCTTACACACTGTGCATGCGGCCCCTGCATCCAGCCAAAAGGCCTACATAAAGGTAACTAAAAAAGGTGGCCCACTTGTCCATTTTCCTAAGGCCAATCAACGCAAGAAGCAACAGGGCATATGACATAAAACCCTGACCCAGCTAGCCAAAACTGTGACCTCTTACTTAATGCACTTGCGGCCTCAAGCTTCTCCAACACCACTCATGACTTTGCTGGAAGAGAACTCCTCCAATAATGAAGCTCGCACAACATTGGAAACAGAGCAGTGCAAACAAGTCCTTGCTGATTGGGAAAAGGTGCTTTTGGATAAATTCAAATTCTCATCTGATACAGGAGCCTTGCTCTCGCACTGACCAACTGGATGGTAAAGCTGACAACCTTATTACAGTGTTAGAAGCCCATGGGTTAACAGAATAACTTTGCAACAACAATTACAGGAGGCCATACTTAAGATTGAGGATAGTGACAATCACTCACATAAAAACAACATAAGGGTTAACATAAGGCTTAACAGAGCATATAACAGAGCTTAGACCTATGCAGAGATCTACTCACAACCAATCAAAAAGCTCCTTCAACAACACAATATCTGATAGAGATGGGCTTTAGCATTCCATCTTTCCTTTACCTTCAACAATAGGCCATACAGCTGCTTATTAGTGAAAGAGGGAACTTATCAGATATCTTCATGGCATCCCTCTTGAAGGACACCCCAAAAAAGATCACAACCCTCTGAAAGGACACCCTAAAATATCAGTTTCTCCTCAGTCACCCCACAGGGGACATTTAATTTCCCCCTACGGAGCTAGGATCTGGGAACACTCCACATCACTCACTTTCAAGGGTCCCCTCTATGGAGGCATACATTTTGACACAGGGCTGCGAAAACGATATGGTACCTCTATCCTCAATCTTTCCCCACCTTTTTCCCCTTTTCTCTTCTGGACTGGACTGCCCCAGTCTATACCGGACACCACTCACCCCAGGGACAGTATTTCTTCCAATCGGAAGCTGAAATACTCAAGGATAAATGTTCAACTGTTTGGAATACTGTAGATACCTAAAGCCAAAAACTACCCCAGGACCACCTTCTACTGGATTTTACACCAAAGGCATTTTGATCAAATCCACTGGTATGGCCTTTTGTCCGCATACCAGTGGATTTGATCAAACCAGTGGATTTGACCAGTGGATTTGGTCAGCAATATTTGCTCTATTTCTTCACTAAAGTCTCATAACAGCCACCCTGGTGAAATATGGCTTCATCCTTCAAAGGTCCCTCCTACGCATAAAGCATCTTTAACGATGACTCTGTTCCGACTTTAACTTAGAACTAGTAGGGCAACTCATTACATTATGGTAGTATGACAATGAATCAGGTGTTCTGGGAGTTCTCTCTTCTCTTCCCCCTTACCCCATTTTTTTCTCTCCACTTCTCCCCCCCCCCAACCATTTCTCAATATCCTGCCTTAGCAAGCTGAAAAACAAGCTACGCCTTTAATGTTATGCACTCTAATGGTTGTTAATCCAGGGCAGTTATGTACAGTCCTACACTGTACAATGCGTTTGACCCCTAGTGAGGAAGTTTATATGTTCACTCAAGTTAAGTTTCATATTGTTGTTGTCCATGTTGTAATTGTGTTTAAACAATGGTATCAGCTCTTGAGAGACACTTCATATTTGTTAATATCCATATCAACAGGTTTTGAAAGGTCAGACCATGAGACCCATATGGGTGGTTTTCTCCATCCTACCGGATATATGTACAGTCCTGCACTGGACTGTTGTTGATCCAGAAAGCACATGTTACCCCACTAAAGCAATGACCCTAAAATCAGTTGTTCGCAAAGCTTTCAATACCACCTCCTAGCCTTATCTTTACTACATTTTGGGGAAATGGGGGTTTGTTCCAATTTTTTAAAAGTGGATACAAGCCAGGTACACTTCTCCCAGGTCTTATGTTGCTGTAATGAGAAATCATTCCCCACTTTTTCAATTAAAGTGGGGCACCTTACAAGGTTGCCCCCTTTCCCCTATCCTTTTTAACCAAGATTTTATCACTATATTAGGAGTCAATATCTCCTCTCAATTTTCCCAACTATACACAGTTAACTTTCCTCTTCCTTCCATACATTAATGCAGGATTGGAACATGACAGTTTTCATGCCCCATAAACAATCAAAGGCATCCCCCAAAGGACAGTTTTTACAGATGAGGATATCATCAGATAATACAAATATTTGGAGGCAGCTAACATCTTAATAGATACATTTGTTAATCATGAATACAGAAAAAGTACACTTGAGCAGACTAGAGATTAGGTATTATTAAAACCACTATTCCTATCACACGGTAACCTGCAATTCTGATATGTGGTTTATGCCCATGTGGGAAGCTGAATGTTTGACATTTGACACGTGGTCAAAATTAGAATTGGTGAACATAAGATGCCTATTACCTTTTTTGACCCAAGCAAGAAAAAGACACATACACCAGTTGGGAGTCATTTCTTTAATTAAAGACATAGTGCTGGAAGCTTAAAGTGGTCTTACAGCATATCTACATGCCCACTAGAGGGGTTGACAGAAAAATATCATTACTTAGGCAAGAAGCTAAATGCATTGAACAGTTAAACGCAATTGAACCAAAAGGAATGAACAAAGCTTGGAGCTTAAGGAGATTTTTGTAAAAGAAGTATTATGTTTCTTTGAACTTATATGTAATAACACTATTATGCTAATTGTAACTTTTTTACAGACTGATGTAACTTTTTTTACAGACTCATGCTATCATATAGTTACACCAGTAAAATATATGGACATTATACCTGTGAACTGAAAACAACCAGATGGAACATTTAATTTTGCAATATGGAGAGAATGTTGCTTTGATCATTTGTAACTATGTATGTAATAATAGTGAGTTTTTGTGGATAAATGTATTTGTAATAACAAATACATGATCCCCCACCAGAGGCAAACACATCATCGATGTAACACCACCAAGCCAAACAATGGTTAGTGAACAAAACATCAAAATACACATCTCAACACAAAAACAATTTTTTTTGAAGCAAGTGCTAATAAACTGTGGTGTGGCTCCTTGGAAACAAACTGCTCCACAAAAGATGTGATCAACAATACTACAGTAGGTCTCTAGAACCTGTGTTAGTTACCCATGAATATATTCACAATAACTGACTGGATGTGCCCAATTATACACATAGTTCTCTGATCTAGCTGAGATCTTGAGTGCTCTATCCACATATACAAAAAGTAGAGTAGGGTCCTTAAATCCTTAATCCTGTATACCTCAGATTTAGTTTTTCATTGGTTTGTTGTATTTTATTTTACATATCAATTGTTAAGGTTTAATGGACAATTTGATCATTTATTTTCAACTTAACTGATTTATACTCCAGAGTTTAGGAGCATCTGTTGTAACTGCAGCAGACATAGGGCTAAATGTTTTTGGTCTTTTTCAAACTGCACAATTTTTGAGCAGAAATTACTTAATTCCAGAGCCATTTTAAGGCTTTAGTGGGTCCGCCCGTGGTACTGTGCCCCGTGCAGAGAGGCAAAATATTTTTCAAACCATGCCCACTTTTTTGGCCACCCCCCTAAACACAGCTTTTACTACAACACAACCCAGATAAGGTAGTATAATTAGTATACAAAATTAATAATGAGGATATTAACCCCAGACAATTTAATCCCTAAATAAAATGGATATGGGGCTTATTAACCCCAGGCATGTCAGTATAAATAATCAGAATAATTACCCAGACATGCTAGTACAATTACTATAAAAATAGATAATCAGCATATTAACCCCAGCTATGCCAGTATAGTTACTGTAGACATGCCCAATAAGCAATCCATCAATCTCAAGCTGCCAGTAAGATCACTGAACAATGTCCACACTCCATTAGCTACACATGCCAGTAAGATCACTGAAAAATGCCCAATCAGCACTCCACTAACTCCACACATTCCAGTAAGATCACCAAAAAATGTCCAATCAGTGCTTCATTAACTCCATACCTGCCAGTGAGATCACTGAAAAATTAGCACTTCATTAACTCCATACATGCAAGTAAGATTAGTGGATAGCTTAAAACCATTACCTTACACTTGCACAAGCAGAATACCAGTAGCAACATTTTATTTTCCTTGTGCTCCCACTGTGGCTTTGTGTATTCTCTGTTTGTTTGCCGGCCTGCTAAGTTTGCTACAGGAAAATACAAGATTACCGTGTGTTCCACAGTGGAAGGGACAGCCATTTGCAGTAGACAGAAAAATGGTGCTAGTTAGGTGGGCATCCGGGGTAATTAGGGCAGCGTGACCAATATCAAATCAGTGGGCCCTGGGCAGATGACTGTGGCCTTACTTAATTCCCTAATTTATTTATACAACAATATTGTTTCCCCCCACTATAAATACTATGGAGACATAAAATAATGTTACGTAGAATTCTACAAATATACATATTATATAAATTATATTTGTGCATACAAATATTTGCATGTTACGTTTATAGTAAGATATTTTTTACAGTGCAATATGATAGTGCAGGCCAGTTTCAGTGAAACAAAATATCTTGTCAATCAAGTTAAATTACAAACATAAACTACGGCATTTTCAGTCTATTACAAATTCACCACAGGGAATAAAAGATGGGCTGTAAGGTAATGGAGGCAAGCTGTGATGCTACATAAGGGTTTATTTTCATTATTCAACTAAAGTAGCTATCTGCTGAGAATACGTATGGTGCAGTGGTGCTTTGCAGGTATTTATTACTTTATTTATTATGTGACAGACATTCGTGTGCCCTGCTAGCTTACAAACTATCAGAATTTCAGTGGAATTCTGATCATGGTTTTAATATTCTATGCAGCTTTGCCCCTTCTGATTTCATGCTGAAACATTAACAAGAGCTGACACTAGAGATTAGACTCAGACAGCTGGAATGCCAGGTCTTTGTTGCAGCATGGACATGAGCCAACACCGATCAACAGCAGCCAAGAGGGACCTGGGAAAGTCTTCATAATAAGGGGGGTGAATAAGGTAGTTTACTGAGAAGCATATGAAAGCCGATAATTGCAAAGTTCTTTCATCTATTGCATCCAAAATCTAATTAACCTTGAGTCATTAGCAGGATATGAGTTTTTAAAGGCAGGCAGGACATTTGCTTAAAGACTATTTAACAGAGCAGTTTTCCCCTGTACTTTTCACATTAAAAATATTTCTGTCCTCCTTAACTATTATGCTAGAGACCATTACAGTCTACTTAGCTTATGGGAAATCTAGACAAATAATGAATAGTCTGCATTCAGAAATACTGCAAAACTGGTAAAAGAAAAACAAAGAGACTGCAGTGAGATAAAAGTGTATGCCATTCTATTTATAATACTAGCAATTTAGGTGCTAATAATATTCTTGTGTGGCCATACAATAATAATTTGAGTATAAAAAATGTCAAATAATTCAAGCTCACTATTACAGTACTAAAATTGACCAGAAAATTATATTATATATTTTCTGGTAAAGGAAATATTTAATACAGCATCCAGATATAGCAAACTTAAAAGGGCAGTATCCCATCTTTTTTAACATTAGTATAACAAATGAGTAGTTTTGTAATTTGTTTGATATTTTCAGGTGACTAAGTCAAGGAACAAGGAGTAAGTAAGAAAGAAAACATAATAATAATGTAGTCATATATTGATGTTCTACAGTTATAGGTTATATCACAGAAAGACTGAAAAGAGAGTATTAATCATTAGTTTTAATTTTTTTTCACTAAACAGTTGAAAGATTGAAACTGAAAGTAAGAGGCATTCAAGCTAGTAAAAACAATTACCAGTCCCCTGAGACAGTGTCGGACTGGCCCCCCAGGATTCCAGGAAAACTCCCGGTGGGCCCAGGTGTCAGTGGGCCTCTTGCTTCTAGCCATTTGGCATATTTTATTATCATTCCCTATTTCTTTATGGAAACAAAGAGGCCTAATAATGGAAGTATATAGGGAAAAGAGTCTAGGAGAATAAAGAGGTTGAGTGAGGCGAAGAGGTATAATAGTTAAGTGGGCCCTCAGCCTAAGGTTTTCTGGTGGGCCCCTTGTATCCCAATCCAATACTGCCCTGAGAAGTCCCTTTTATTCAACAAACCCCTCCCTTATAAATATTGTAGCCTTTGTTAGAGGTAGGGGCAGCTCATATGTAGAGGATTTCCTGTGGCCAGGTAATTTGATTTATAAGCTTATGTAGGGACCCATAAGTATAATGGCCCTTATGGCTTCAACCCCCTACCAGTGCCTCATTTCCTTATTGCTGGGTTAAACCCCATTTAACCCTTTGTACCTTATTTTACATACCCACTTCATTGGCCTTAGCTTGATGGACATATTCTGCATCAAAGTTCTTTGCAGTGGGAGGTCCTTCCTCTTTGGCCTGCAGCAGTTGTTCTACGTGGATGATCCATTGAGCCTGGAGTCCACAAGGCCCCAGAAGTGTTAGGCCATAAAGGGACAAACCCTTTAGAGAAGTCAGGTTACAGGGACCCTGGGAATGAGTTGAAGCTAGTGTGCAGTATAGCCACTGTTATAGCACTCTCTAGAGAGAGTGAGTTAGTGAGCTTTAGTAGCTTTTCAGCTCCAACAAGGAGGATAGAAGGGAGTAGCTGTTCTATTGTTCTATCCCTGTTCCGCATCTACTGTAGGTGATCCTGTCTCAGGCTCACAGAGGACCTTGATTGCATATCTCACCAGGGGGGCTGTGGAAAGGAGACATCCATACCTGCCTTCTGAGACTTCTTGGAGTCACACCATTTGAGCAAGGAAGCTGGGCCAGTCCATTCTTTAATCTGGTGATCAAAGAACAGAGCTGTGGAACTGGAGCAGCAGGGGGGGATAGTTAGTAGAAAAACATGGATTATAGGAAAGATTCCATATCTCCTGTGTCATAGGATTCACATCCTTATAACACATTGGTTATGAGGAGGTCACCTGCTTCCTAATGATACTAGACAGGGCCATCCTATACCCACCAGTTAAGAGGGATGGTGCCTGGGGGACTGGAAAATGGGACCCCATTAGTGTTTGGTACCATTCTGATTGCCCACATATGGATTACAGCCTGGCCATGTTTTTATTTTAATATGGGGTACTGGCAAATATTATTTTGGGGAATCTTGCCTGAAAATAACAACCCCCTGCAGGGGGTCCTAAATGACAAGTTCCTGGGCACTCCTACCTCATGCATAAGGTAATGAGGAGAGTGTCCCAGCCGGCAATAAAAAGGTGATAGACCCAATACCCAATGTCATGCAAGGAGGCTCCATATCTGTGGATTTTGTGTCCAGTGTTTCCTAGCCTCAGAGGATTCAACAGGAAATTCTAAACTTGGTATAGTAGCTTTCTTTGTGTTTTTACTCCATTTTATTTACTGTTTTTGCAATTTTATGTCTTCTTCGTGATATATTCTTTTATATACATGCACTGTTTCTGTTAATATTAAATACATTTTAATACGTTAGTCCTTGTGCTCTAACAAACTCATTGCCCGTATGAATGCTTGTGCCTAAGTGTATTTACACTTATGTAAATTAGACTTATGTATGTGGATAGGGAAAGTTGTCTATTTGTATGTGAATTATTTCGCCTTGTTTCACTGCAAAAATTATGCCCATAGACTTGAATGGTGTCAATCGTCAAAAAAAAGATGCGTGTCAAAAATGTTTTGAAGGCCAAAAGCTTTAATGGTCGTCTGCGCCATTTCATCCGTGGCAAATTTTTGGTGAAATGGGTCAAATTCGCCCATCCCTAGTACTGACAACCTGGTGTATACTTAAAATCCCACTGCTATACCTTCAGTGGTGCCATTTATGCTGTGTCTGCTACATCCTTGATTGTACCTGGCATTTATTGATCTACATCATGCAGTGTCAGACTGTGATGCCAGGGACCCACCTGAAAACCTCAGACCGTGGGACCACCAGAAAACCGTAAACAGTGGGCTCACTTTACAAATTATTATTCTTCCTTTCCTCACTCTCTTTCATAACTACTTAATATTCTCTTCCATTATTTAACACAATTTTTCCCCCATAAAGAAATAGGGAATGACCATGAAATAGGCTAAATGGTTAGAAGGAAAAGAGCCCACTGACACCTGTGCCCACCTGAAGTTTTCCCGGTATCCCGGTAGGCCAGTCTGACACTGACCTCATGTGTGAGTATTAACAACCTTGTTGCACTTTATAATTTAATAAGGCCTGTGTTATTGTTTTGCAAAGATCCCCTGGTGTAATCTTTCTATTCTTTTCAACTTTGGGCATTATTGAGGTGTAGTTCAGCAACACCCTTTGGTGCTCTTTCTACTTAGCGAAAGCCAGTGGACTGACTCTTACTTTAGAATTTTTGACTTACAATTTTAGTATTTGTCCTGTCCAGTGCAAGAAGAAAAATATTTCTTATAGATATTTCTTAATTAGAATAAATGTCAAAAAGTATGTTCAGCAAAACCCTATTCATTCTTTAATGAAGATGTAACCCCTCCCCTCTCAAAATGGGCTGCTCCTCTAGCTCTTCAGAGTGACGTCCCAAGCTTAATTACAAATGTAAAGAGAGAGAGAATCATCCCTGCCAGCATTCACGGTCAGGCCAAGGGGTAGGCAGAGTAGGTACGTGCCTAGGGTGCAAAGCTTGGTGGAGCACCAGGCATGTACGTGCTCTGTAGCCTACCCCACGTCCGGTCCCGTCACTCTCCATCTTCTTGGCGCCTACGTGAATAATTATTGGTGCTCGCTCGTTGGCATCATCACACACGAAGTGATGCTGGCGCTCATGCACAAGGTGACACCAGCGTCACTTTGCGCAACAGTGCACCAAGCCGGCGATGCGGCCGGCCAAGTTGCCTAGGCACCCTGGTCGGTGTGGCCCGGCTCTGCTAGCATTACATGGATCACTAAACTCCTGCTCCCTTTATAATATTCTAGCTATGGAAGGTTTCCCAAACCTTTATATTTCTATTAGTTAATATTAGTCAGATTTTGACAATTTTCAAGCCCTTCTGTATGTTTCTTTTCCTGTTAACAATTCAAAAGCTTTTGTTTATGGGAAAAAGGTTTTATTTTTGTTTGAGTGTTTTCTGGAACTTGTCTGTACTTTCCCCCATTTTGATTAACACTGAAACGATGAAAAACAGATTAGTACAAGTTTTGGTATAATGGTACTTTGGACAAGGAAATTCCTCACATGCTACTGGTCCACTAAATTGTATCCAGCAAGTGAATATATTGCAGTAAACCCATGCCTTCATGGATCTGCCCTTAGATAGATGTGAATAAACACTGGAGACTAAACTGCCATTAACATTTCTAAATTGCCATGACCAATATCACCTGATTCTACATGCAGTATATAAGCAAATGTAGAAAGTGCAGTTTAACTTAGATAAATAAAAATTAAATATTAGCGACCATGCTTTATGCTTAAGCTACACAAAAGCTAAAGCTTTTAAAGGGGTTGTTCACCTTTGAACTAACTTTTAGGGGCAAATTTATCAAGAGTCGAAGTGAAAATTCGAATTTCAAAGTAATTTTTGGTTATTTCGACTATCGAATAGGCCAAAATTAGATTCGAATTGAAAAAAATTGAAATGGAGGAAAATTTTAATTTGATCCTTCACCACCTTAAACCTGACTAATTGCTGTTTTAGCCTATGGGGGACCTCCTATAACGTTTAAGGAGTGTTTTTGAAAATTTTTGAAAATCAAGATTTTTTTTGGTGAAAATGGTTCGATACAATTGAACAAACGTTTTTTATTAGATCGAAAATGGACCTATTCCATCGAAAACAGACCTATTCAATCGAAAGCAGTCTGTTTTCAATTGAAAAAACACTGCAAAAAATTTGATGGTTGAATTTGATGGTTGAAAGTTTTTTCACTTCAAAATTTGACCCTTGATAAATCTGCCCCTTAGTATGAAGTAGAGAGATAATCTGAGATCTGAGACAATTTCATTTATATTTGTGGTTTTTTAGTTATTTTGCTGTTTCATTTCAGTAATCTGGTTACTAGGGTCCAAATTTCCCTAGCAATCATGCATTGATTTGAATAAGAGAATGGAAAATGAATAGGAAAGGGCATGAATAGAAAGATGAGTCATTACAAGTAGCAATAACAAAACATTTGTAGCCTTACAGAGGATTTGTTTTTAGATTTGGTGAGTAACCCCCATTGAAAAGCTAAAAAGAACCAGTAGAAGGCAAATAATAAAAATAGAAGAAAGACAAATTGAAAAGTTGTTTATAACTGGTTATTCTATAGCATACCAACTTAAAGCTGGACTACTTCTTTAAAGTTACCATCATTTGCCAATTTGGACCCCAATAGGGCAGATTTATTAAGGGTCGAATAGAAACTTGGAATTAGAATTCTTGATTTTATTTTATGGTAAAAACTCTCAAATTTGAATTGAGAATTATTCAAACTCAATTCGAGTTTTAATTCGAATATTGAAATTTATAACATTCTGGCCCTTTAAAAATTCAAATTCAACTATTCGCCACCTAAAACCTGCTGAGTCCATGTATAAGTCAATGGGAGAGGTCCAGGCATCAATTTGGAAGTTACTAGCATTACTGACAACTTGAATCAAGTTTTAGTCAAATTCATCAGTAAAATTTGAGTTTTAGATTTTTAATTTTTTTTAACAACTAACTCCCCAATCGAATTTCAAGTATATTTGAATTTAATAGAGTTAAGAAAACTCACATGAATTTGAAATTCGACCTTTAATAAACCCTTGATGAGCAACAAATCTATATAGCATTGGAAAACTTACATAGGCGTTGCAATTGCTAATACAGTGTTTGCATTCTCTAAAGAGGGAATTGGTGCAATTAGTTAAACCTGTAACTTAAGGGAGCAGATTTACCAAGGGTCGAAGTGAAAATTCCCCTTGTCTAGGGAATAGTTCAAATTCGATTCAAATTTGCAAAAACATAAAAAATTCAAATTTCAAAATTTATCATGTATTGTCTATTTGAAAATTCAAATTTAACCATTCACCATCTAAAACATGCCAAATTGCTGTATTTTTTTTTTTAATGAATATAGTACATCCATTAGTGCATTCAGCATATTTTGCGTTATGTAGAGGAAAAACAGTTAATAAAGGAGAACTAAAGCCTAACTAAAGGAGTAGGCTAGAAATGTTGTACATTATATTTTAGATTTCTATACCAGCCCAAGGCAACTACAGCCCTTTAGCAGTAAAGATCTGTGGGGCTCATTTATAAACTTTGCGCAGGGCAGATTGGTTTGCAAAGTAAACATATGTGCCCTGCAAATGGTTATATTTATAAAGTTGACAAGAGTGTGCAAACAGATTTGTGAATTGTGTTTTTCACATTGTGAATGTCTATAAGAGCTTTTTAAATATGACAAAAATAAAAAATTGTGAATATTTATGTGCACACTCTTCATTTGAATTACACCACAACATTGGTGATGGAGAAAATATTCACAAAACAGTTTCACAAACTGCGAATTTAAGTTACTGTCAACACTATTTTCATGCAAAACAACCTCACAAAGTGCCTGTACACAATCAAAGACCTATCTTGTTTGTGAATCATTTGCAAAAATTTATTGACAATGTGAATTCATAAAAAAACAAAAAGAAGGGCACAGCAGTGGAATATTTTAGCTTTCAGGAAAAAAAACGGGCACAACAGTGTGGTGTTTATACAAATGGCCTGCAGGTGGCACTGTGCATACATAGGACTTT
>CM044444.1:59567617-59588330 GCA_024363595.1 Xenopus borealis
TATATATATATATATATATATATAAGAATGTCAGGGTAAAATTAAATATAGCAGGAAACAGATCCCTTTCAGTAAGAATAGGTGACCACAGAGAGGCAATAAAGTGAGCTAATGCTAATTTAATATTGGGTATAAAAATTCTAATTAATATTTATAAACATTATGCACAGATTCATCAAACTAAATTTTGGCAGAACACTGTGGTGATTTTAGATGGAATTAATTCTACTCAGAGGGAGAAAGGAGGTGATCTGGTGAATTTATTAATATGAAAGGAACAGAAATATAGATTTCATTTTCACATGTTAAAACCATTTGGTTTGAATGAGAATATTGAACTGGTGCCATTTTGAAAATGTTAATTAGGAACTTAACCTTTTAACCCATGCTCATGCTTTCCTTTCCTCAATTTCTTTTTGAGTTGTTTTTATTGAGAATGTTGCTTTAAGAAACAGAAATGCCCATTATTTTTATAAGTCAATCAGATATTAAGAATCGTTATAAAGGCAATAGCTGAGGCTGATAGGAAATTGCCTGATGCAGCAATATTTGTATTTTAATATATAAAAGGCATTTTTAGTTTTAAGCTTATGCACTCCATTGGCTATTGAGGAGACATAGCTGGGCTGTTGTATGTTGTACTTTAATGTTAAAAAGACATACATGGGCTGCTAAATCTTCTCTAGGCATTATGCACTTAAAGTTATTATTAACTTGTGTAATGATTCATTTATGAACAAATTAAGGGGTCAAAATAGCATTTTTTTGTGTTTTCATGTATACATCTATTTTAAGTAGACTGGCCAGTCACTTATGAATGTTTATTGATTGAAGCAAAAGGTGCAATCAATTCCATATTTTTTTTTAACGTAGAAAGCTGATTCTTCTTTAAAACCTGCTCCCAGCATTCCCTTTCACAAAATTCTATTAGCTACTCTGAGAAAAACTACTCCAGAGTCACAGAACTGAGTGTCCTTGTGAACAATATTGGAAATATGATATTCTCCTTTGTTGAATGAACATGAAAATTGCTATGCCTTGTTGGGTTATTGTTACCCTTCATCGGTCTTTGAATACCATTATTGCAGCAACTCATAATGACTTCTTAAGCTCTTTGTGACTTAAGCTGTGTGTCTCATCAAGCCAAAGTATCCGATGGTCAAAGACCATATTAAGGGGCAGATTTACTAAGGGTCGAATTCGAGGGTTAAAAAACCCTCAAATTCGACCATGGGAATAGTCTGGGAAGTAAAATCCTTAGAATTTGAATATTGATCGATAAAATCATTCGATTCGAACGATTTTAACTATTCAATCGAATTTTTTTATTCAATCAAAAAATAATGAAACCCAATTCCGTAGCTTTGATCTGGTGAACTAGGCAGTCGAATAAAAATTTAAAGGGGAAGTACTTTGACTTTGTCGAATATTCAAATAGATTTTTATTAAAATCCTTTGAATCATTGGATTCAATTGAATTTTCAAAATTCACTGGTCGAAGTGTTCTTCAAAATATTAGAAAATTCGATCGAACTTCAAATCCTTCATGTGAATTTAGTAAATCTGCCCCCAAGAAATGAATTGTAATGGTATCAAAAGTGTGAAATGTAATAGTAGCAAAAACATAAAACATATATAAAAAATATAAAAAGACAACTGAACCTCCGTTAATAGCTTGGTCAGTCATATCATTGGTCTGAAATAAGTGGTATGCATCATGCATATAGAGCACATCTTTATTAAACATGAAGGAAAAACAAATGCCTTTTGAAAACCACTTACCATACTACCATCCGCTCCAGTATATAGTTTGGGGCTCTTATTACCTTGCAAAACTTTGTGGGTGTAGCCATCAGCTTTAACAATATCTGACATTAAAGGCAACACCTTGACAATACTTGACTCAGGAGACAGTATGTAGGATAGCTTCTGCATGTGAACAATTCAATTTAATAAGGTTTGCAAGAGTCTGTTTGATTGTGGTCTGTGATCAAATCAACTTTAACAATCTCATAGTTCCAATTATCTTGCCAGTGAGAAGCTTGGCCAGAGTTTGCATTAGCTCAACTGAAAATGAAAAAAATGTTCGCATACACAAAGAAAGGTGAAAGAAGGGTTCATTGCTGATATGATATTCTTAAAGCCAACACATTCACAGAGATCTGACAGACATAAGAAAAATAAAGAGAAATGTGCAGAAATGTTAGGATTTTCTGTTGAGGCAACTACAGTATATGATAATCCTAGGGATTCAAATGCAGGTATGTTATTGACTCATTTATTTTCAATAAATACATAATAATGATGATGATGTAGGTCACATACATATAAAAATAGAACATTTTAAAGGGTTCACAAACTTTCACTCATGACTGTAGATTTTTCTTGACTACTAATACTTGATACCTACAAGATACCTGTGACATCAGGTACATTCATAAAAAAAAATACTTTCTCAAAAGACAAAAAATATGAATCCTCAATGAGAAAGCGGATGTGAGATGCATGTAAAGATTTTTGTTTTTTTTAAGCAATCTAGTGTTCTCGCTCTATACAATGCAGTGTAGCCAGATTTTTCTTTGTTATAAATCTAGCATAAAACTGATGTATCTTGCTGGTAAATAGTAGGCATAAGGTAGAACTAGAATAATATAGTTAAACTCAATAATTAATTCTCATTTTATGCATAATACACAAATTTTTAAGCTTCCCACTTCCAACCTTGTGGTTACCCCCAAGGCTTTACTTACTAATTAAAATTAGCAAGGAATATCTTGGGGGTCTCCCGTGTCAATAATACTTTCTGATTTCCTAACATAATCTTAATTTATAAATAATACAATATCAATGGTAGTTAGGAATCTGGGAATAATTATACCATGGCACTATGATGTATAGCACTGATTAATAGATGTTAGACACCTACTTAAAATAATACTAAAATAATAATTTTTTCAAGAAAAGAGATGTTCTAATTAGTTGTATTATTAAATATTGAATACACATTATATCAGAGCATGTCACTTTTTAGAATTAAGTAGTTACTAAATCAAAAGTGCAAATCCATTAAGTTGTAATTAAGGATATTGATTTTTTCACTAGTTCATTCATTAATATTATTTACTGATTATTTTTTCATCATGCCACATATTTATAGTAATCTATTTGTCTGTATATAAAACAACCGCAGTGCAAAATACAGTTAGGGACATTTGGGGTAAAAGGATGGTAATTCCCTAAGAGATTGCTCTGTTGTCTCCATAATACTTTTTGGTCAATACAGATCAATGACAACCTGGGTATACAAGCTTTTCACTAAGGGTTTTTATTGGAATTTCCCAGGTAGGTTACTCCCAAGTTTGTTTGTTTTTTAATTTGTGGTTCATGTTTCACACATTCCCTTAAGCTTTAATAAATATATTAATTCAAAGCTGGGCAGTTGCATAAGACCAACCAGGATAGGAGGGGTCATCCTTGACCATTTCAACTACAATAACGGTTGATTGAATAAACCTGTAGAAATAACAGGTCTATCATTTTAATTGTATGGAAGTATTCTTCAATTATTTACTTTAAATTAGGAATACATTGAATCCAGGATATGGTTCAGGATTCTGCCCATTTTCAGGAGGATTCAGATTCAGATTCATCCAAGTGCTTGGGCAAACTAAATCCTTAAAATCATATGACTGCATGTGCAACTAGTGATGGGCGAATTTGTCCCGTTTCGCATCGGTGAAAAATTTTGTGGGAAATTCGCAAAACGGCAAAAAATGTGCGAAACAACGCCATGGTGCCAGCTTCCGTTTCTGGACGCCTGCATCTCTTTTTGGAAGCTGGCGCACATTCGCCAGCGAAAATGCGATGGCATCTGAATAAACAGATGCCAACATACTTTTGGACGCCAGTGAATTTTTGCAGTAGCTTCACAAATTTATTCGTCGGTGGCTAAACACAGGAATTCGACACAAATTGGCACCTGGCAAATAAATTCACCCATCACTATGTGCATGCATGGTTCTCTTTAACCTTTCCTAGCCAAAGTTTTACTATGCAAATTAGTGTTTGGATTAGGTTCAGTGTTTGCCTGAAGGTTTTACAAACAATTCTAATAAAATTCAAATAAAAAATATTGAATTCGGTGCATCCCTACTTTAAATTTACATGGGTTAATAAATTATAATTTATTTCTTGCAAAAAGAGCTTGTGTTTAGTGGTGACTAAATCAGTAGCAGGCAGACAGACATAAGAAAAATAAAACACACAACACCCTCTTCTCTGTGTATATAATAAATGCTTATACAGTAAGCTCTATGGTGTTGGAACCTCCTGCCTCCTGTGTCTCTTAAACCTATTGCAAAGTTTGTTTCACCTTTCACCTTTAATAGTAAAGCAGTTTAGAAGTCTCATAGTTAGCTGTAGTTAAACTACTACATAATAGGTTTAGCCACAGTGTGGGAGTGATCATGTGTACACATATTCTGTATAGTATAATGTGTAAGACTCCTGAGTACTTTGTGTAAACAAAAGGGGTCCTTTATGCAGGGCAATTTCAGGGGATCATAATTTAATTATATAGTGAATAAAGTACCCCCTCTTGTAAAATATAAGGATATTATAAGTTACCGAGGAGTTTCATGACCATATAAAAACACGAGGCCGAATGGAACTCCGAGGTAACTTCTAATATCCTCATATTTTGCAACTGGGGGTACTTTATTTATTATAATACACAAGTTTCAGTGAGTTATGTGACAGAATTTACATAAGAACTCACCGTTTATAACTGATGACATCAGAACTCAACGTTTATAAGGATATAATTTACAAGATATTTACAGCTTTTGTGTATTATATATTTATATAACAGCAGCAAGCTGCACAGTGCTTTACATTCATTTATAACAAAAGGGTCTAATGATGCCGCCCCCTTACCTACCCAGCACTTACCACTTTCACATCAGAGTGGGTTGAGGGCACAACACTAGTGCAGAGAGCACAAGTGTACAAATGTAATTGTGCATTGATGCAATTGTGTCAGGGTTGCCACCATTTGACTTGTGTAACTAAAGGCAGGGGGCAGGCTGTTATGCAATGGGGGCAGGTTTTGCTGCAATGGGGTTGAAGCCATGATGTCAGGGGCAGGCCGGGTCAGACTGGCCGGACCCCTTCTCCACACAGGATATTAGTCCCAGTGGGCCCTGGGGCCCCCAGTCTGACCATGGGGCCAGGGCAATGCCTTGGCAATTGCCTGATCACAGCGCCAGTCATAGTGAATCCTGCCTGTGTTTTTTTTCTGGTTGGAAAACTAGGCAGGCAGTTTTGACCCAGACAGCCCTTCAAATATCCGGGCTTTCCAGGTCAAAACCGGATAGGTGGCAACCCTAGGCACATCCCTCCCTGTCAACTGCAATTGCACCTGCATTATGGGGCATGTGATGAATTGTGGTAAAAAAACATGGCTATTGTGCTTGTAAATGACCCCTAGGGGCAGATTTACTAATGGTCGAATTTCGAATTAAAAAAAAATTCGAAATTCGACCATGGGAATAGTGAGGAAGTAAAATCCTTCGAATTCGACTATCGAATTTGAAGGATTTTACCGCAATTCAAACGATCAAACATAAAAAATTCAAATTGAATATTTGAACGATTTAAATCGATTGATCGATTTTTTTTTTATTCAATCTCAGCTAATGATTCCCAATTTGGTAGCTTGATCCTGGTGAAGTAGGTGGTCGAATAAAAAATTAAAGGGAAGTTATTCGACCATCGAATATTTGAATATTCGAATAAAATGTTATTCCAATCAGTCGAATTTGCCTAATTTGCATATTCAAATTAAATTCGATCGAACTTCGAATTGTTCACGTGAATTTTGTAAATCCGCCCCCTAGTCTATGTAGTAAAATTGGTTTATTAGGGACATTGTATTATTAATACTGCCAAATCTGAACTTTGCAGCTCCTTCCCCAATCCAGGTGGATGTCATACAATAATATCATTAGAAAATACAGTGTTTAATACATTATTAATAAATATTGCCTTTTAACTTTAATTACCTTTGCTTACTTGTGAACTGATACTCTGATATTGCGTGCTGGATTATTGAACTGGTGTAGAAGTCCCATTTTTTGTATATAGAGTTTTGCACAGGTGTTTGTGGACACTCCAGTTCTTTTTAACCCAGTGCTTACCTGTATTCACAATATACAACTCTTGAATATCTTTGGTCATCTTTTAAGTGTTTACTTTGGGACTTGTATTCCCTTAAACAAGCAAGGTTATATTGTGATTTCAATATATAATTTTTTTTCCTTTTCACTTCATTTCTGATTACTATGGAGTTTTTTTCAGATGGCTTCTTTAGCCAAATCTGTTTTCTCAGGACCAACCACTCACATGGTTGGTGGCTTTCTTATTTTATCTCATCTAATGGTTAAAAGTAAGAATCTTTTATGCAGAAGGTTGAATATTTTTTGGAATGTCATATGTTTAGAAGCGTATATGACCAGACGCATTATTCCGAGAAGATTACGCGTACAATTTTTTCCTTCCTTTGAGGACACAGCCCCTGTATTTAAAACTAAATGGGAAGATATTCTAAACAAGTGTTCCTGTAAACTCATGTCTTTTTTAAAACAGCATAACATAGAGAAATTAGAGTCCATTAAGGTACAACAAAAACATCTTTTCCAATTAAAGGAATATGGATGTAATGAGGAATTTAAGAAGTTAGACTCTAATTTGAAAATGTTAATTGAACATCTTAATACAGAAATTATGCAAATAAAAAAACGCAAATTTGAAAGGGACATCCTTGATTATGAGAACAGACACATGTATCCATGGAAAAGAAAAAGGCCTAATTCTCACTACACTAATGATAGTAATGGTGGCCCTCAGTTTCTCAGATGCCACCTTGCACAATAGGTGCAAGGGAAAGGTCCTGGATAGGCAAAGGGGCACAACTGTTGTTGGAGTCAATAAGGCCAAAGGTCACGGCACAGGCAGGAGTAGACAGATTTGTAGTCAGACAGGCTGGATCGAGGCAGGCAGATAGCTAGGATCGTCAGGCAGACAAAGGGTCAAAACCGAGTAATGAATCAGATGAGGTGAGGCAGATTCAGAGTTGCATAACAGGCAACGGTCAGTAGTGAAAAGCCAGGCAGGGTCAAACACAGGGAATCAGGGTCAATAACAGGGTCAGGACCAAACTGGAAACAAGCTCAGAGCACCAGGTATAAGAACCTATCACTGGCAATGATACAATACCAAGTGTCCCTTTAAAACAGAAGAGTTAGCAGTGGGAACAGGGGAATCAGAACCAGAAAACGAAAATGCTTTAGAATGCAACCCATAAACCACAAAGAAAGGGGACTCCCCAGAGGAGGAATGGGTAGCATTATTGTAGGCAAACTTAGCCCAGGGTAACAATTCTGCCCAAGAATTCTGATTGTCAGAAACATAACATCTTAAATAGTGTTCCAAGGATTGATTGACTCTTTCAGTTTGCCCATTAGTCTGGGGGTGATAAGCGGTAGAAAAAGATAATTCAATTCCTACCAAAGAGCAAAAGGCTCGCCAAAACTTAGAGACAAATTGAACCCCTCTATCAGAAACAATATTAACAGGGAACCCATGTAACTTAAAAATATGTGTGATGAATAGGTTGGCCAAGGTCTTGGCAGAAGGGAGGTGTGGAAGGGGAATGAAATGGCTCATTTTGCTAAACCTATCCACCACCCAAATCACGGTTTTCCCCTGAGAAGGGGGCAAACCAACAATGAAGTCCATCAATAGATGGGACCAAGGCTTCTCAAGAATGGGTAATAGAATTAACAGACCCTGGGAAGAATTTCGAGAAGACTTTGGCCTTTGGCAGACTGACAGGAGTTAACAAAAGCCTTAGCATCCTTTTTGAAAGAAGGCCAACAAACATGATGGGATAACAGAGACACCGTCTTAGCATTGCCTGGATGCACTGCCATCTTAGAATCATGAACCTCCTTCAACACTTGTCCCCTTAACTCTTTAGGTGCAAACAATCTCCCAGAGGGGGGTATCAATAGGAGCAGAAGTTTGTAAAAGGAGCCATAAAGAAGAGAGATCAGATTCCAGAGTTGCTATGATCAACTCATTGGGGATGATGGGAGTATACTCACTAGAGTCAGAAGAAATGGATTCGAAGCTCCTAGAGAGTGCATCTGCCTTGGTGTTTTTGGAACCAGGCCTAAATTTTAACGAAAAATTAAACCTTGTTAAAAAAAGAGCCCATCTAGCTTGCCTAGGATTTAGGTGTTTAGATGACTCTATGTAAAATTTTATGGTCAGTGTAGACCAGGGGTGCCCAGGACGTCGATCGCGATCTACCTGTAGATCCCCGTATTGTTCCAGGTAGACTGCGACCAAGCAGTGGATTTTTCTCCCGCTCCCTTGTAGATTTTTCTTCTCAGCAGCAGACTCTTAGTTACGCTGCTTTCCCTTGCTGCTCGCTCCCCCCCTCCCGTGTCACAGAGCTGCCGGATCATGTTACTTCAGCAGTGACAGGGAGAGAGAGCACGAGCAGCAGCCAGGGAGCATCTGATTGGCCAGCAGCACAGAGTTCATAGATTTCAGCGCGGGAGAAGAGGAAGCAAGGAAAGACCTATCTGTCAGCGTAGCATTGCAGTCTGCAGCCTTGTACCTGCCACTGTGCCATCTTTTGGTGAGTTCTGGGGGTATATCTACATGTACTTGCCCCTGTGCCATCTGTTTGTGAGTTCTGGGGGTATATCTACATGTACTTGCCCCTGTGCCATCTGTTTGTGGGTTCTGGGGGTATTTATGTATGTACTTGCCCCTGTGCCATCTGTTTGTGGGTTATGGGGGTATTTATGCATGTACTTGCCCCTGTGCCATCTGTTTGTGAGTTCTGGGGGTATTTATACATGTATTTGCCCCTGTGCCATCTGTTTGTGAGTTATGGGGGTATTTATGCATGTACTTGTCCCTGTGCCATCTGTTTGTGAGTTCTGTGGGTATTTATACATGTATTTGCCCCTGTGCCATCTGTTTGTGAGTTATGGGGTATTTATGCATGTACTTGTCCCTGTGCCATCTGTTTGTGAGTTCTGCTGGTATTTATACATGTACTTGCCCCTGTGCCATCTGTTTGTGAGTTCTGGGGGTATTTATGCATGTACTTGCCCCTGTGCCATCTGTTTGTGAGTTCTGGGGGTATTTATACATGTACTTGCCCCTGTGACATCTGTTTGTGAGTTCTGGGGGTATTTATGCATGTACTTGCCCCTGTGCCATCTATATGTGAGCTCACACATACACACAAATACACACATATACACATACACACACACATATACACACACACAAACACACATACATACATACACATACATACATACATACACACACACATACAAATACATACATACACATACATACATACAAATACATACACACACACCCCCGCCTTGGGATACTTGTTCTTGTGCCATAATGTAGACGTCCTACTATTTTTATGGGGCCAGGTGTCGAGAGTAGATCCCAAGGTAACAAAGTCTGGGCACCCCTGGTGTAGACTGTCACCAAATGTTCTGCACCCTCAAGAAGATGTCGCCATTCCTCAAAGGCCCATTTGACAGCCAACAACTCCCTGTTTCCAATGTCATAGCTCACTTCTGCTGGTGAAAACTTCCTAGAGAAGAAGGCACAGGGGTGTATTTTTTTGGTTGTCCTTTGAGAAAGGACAGCCCCTGTTCCCACCTCAGAGGCATCCACCTCCACAATGAATGGAATTGCAGCGTTGGGGTGTAGAACGATAGTGGCTGAACTGAATTCCTTTTAGAGCAATTCAAATATTTGTACAGCTTCAGGAGGCCACATGCTAGGTTCAGCAACCTTTTTAGTTAAATTAGTGATGGGGGCCACAATGAGGGAAAAATTCTTAATAAACTGATGATAATAATTAGCAAACCCAAGAAACCTTTAGGTTGCATGTAACGAAAGGGGTTCAGTCCAATCCAGGACAGCTCTCACCTTGCCTGGATCCATTTCTAGACACTTGCTGGAAATAATAAACCCCAAAAACTGAACAGAAGAAACCTCAAAAGTACATTTCTCTAGTTACGCATAAAGATTATTCTCTACATAGTACCTCATGAAAATGATTTCAATATACATCAATGTCAGAAGAGAAAATAAGAATATCGTCATGATAGACCACTACGAATATCCCCAGCAGGTCCCAAAGATGTCATTGACAAACTCCTGGAACACTGCGGGGGCATTACAAGAGACTGAACAGCATTACAAGATATTTGTAGTGGCCGTCCCTGGTATTAAAGGCCGTTTTCCATTCATCCCTTTCCTTGATACGAATGAGATTATAAGCACCCCAAGATCAAGTTTAGTAAAAATCTTAGCATTTTTAACCTGATCAAATAATTCAGAAATCAGAGGAAGAGGATAACGATTCTTTACGGTGATCTTGTTTTTAAAAAAAAAAGGTTGAACTTGATGGACGCGAGTCTTTTTTCAGCCTAACTTACTATGTTATGTTACTATGTTACCCCTATAATCAATACAAGGACGAATACCACCGTCTTTCTTACATACAAAAAAGAAGCCCGCCCCAGCAGGAAATTATACACTCTTTCATTGCCTGGGCTTCCGGCAAGGAAAGAGGGTATGTTCTACAACGAGGAGGAGTAGATATAGGGATTAAATCAATTGGGCAGTCATACTGGCTATGTGGGGTAAATTTTCTGCAGCTTTCTTAGAGAAAACATCAGCGTAATTGGAGTCAGCTGCAGGTAAACCCTCAAGAACAGTAGCTGCCGCTACAGAAAGGATGCAGGACCCTTGACATTTAGAACCCCAGCCAAGAACCTCCCTGGTTACCCAATCAATATGTGGGTTGTGTTTTTGTAACCAGGGTAAACCCAAAATAACAGGAGAGGAAGCACCTTCGATGATATAAAAGGTTATTTCCTCCCAATGCAAGTTATTAATACACATAGACAAGAATACCGTCTTTTTAGACACTACACCTGACCCTAAGGGTCTTTTATCCACCGCTAATATTTTCAAAGGGGAACATAAAGGAACCAAAGAAATATTGTGTTTGGCTGCAAAAGCAGCATCCAAAAAAATCCCTTCCACCCCCAAGTCTACAAAAGCAGGCACTAGAATAGAGCCCGTAGGCCAGGTTAGTTTGATCGGTAACAAAACCCTTGTGGCAGACTGCACCCAAATGGAGCTCCCCTTCTCCATTTAGGCTTGGGAGTTTCCCGGCCTTGTTGGACATTGGTTTAGGAAATTACCCTTTCCAAAGACCCAAAGAACGCCTGCTTGCCTTTTCCTCAAGAGTTACATGAGAATTACCTAACTGCATAGGCTCTTCCTGAGGTAAAGGTACAGAGGGCTTAACACTGGTAACCAAGTTAGATTTCATGTTGGTAACCCCAGCAAAATTGGAAGAACCCCTTTCACCCCTTCTCTCCCTCTGTCTCCTATCAACCTGGATGGCAAGAGACATCCAGATTGGAAGTTAAAGGGTAATTCACAAGGCTGTCCTTGATAGACTCCAATAGTCCTGGCTACGTAGAGCCGCAACGTTCCACCCAGTTTCTACTGCCCACCTGCAAAACTTTTACCCTGGCACAATTTACGAATCGTGGAATCAGCAGATGATGCACGATCCGGTCCATCGTAAAGAATTGCCATGGAGTTAAAGAAGGAATAAGGGCTAGGGCAGACGGGGAGATTCGGGGGCAATTTTTCGCCTGGCGACTTCTCGCCGCGACTTGTAGCCCCCGAACCTCCCCGAATAGCCAAGTCCTGGGGCGCACCGGCGTTACTTGAAAATGCCGGCGCCTATTCACACGGAGCGGCACGCTTTTTGAAATCGCTCCAAATTGACTTGCAAGGCAATTTGGAGCGATTTCAAAAAGCGCGCCCTCTGTGTGAATAGGCGCCGGTGTTTCCAAGCAACGCCGGTGCGCCCCAGGACTTGGCTATTCGGGGAGGTTCGGGGGCTACAAGTCGCGGCGAGAAGTCGCCAGGCGACAAATTGCCCCCGAATCTCCCCGTCTGTCCTTAGCCTTAAGGGAATAACGGGCAGGATCAGAGGCAGGGAGTCTGAGGGCCCAAATTTGGGGATCACCCTGAAGCAGCAAAAAAAAAATAAATCTTACTTTCTTCTCACCAGATGGGAAAGAGTGAGGAAAGAAGACACAAGGGTGTATTTTGTTGGTTGTCGGTTGCCTTTGAGAAAGGACAGCCCCAGCTGCCACCTCAGACTCATTCACCTCCACAATGGATGGAAGCGCAGAGTCAGGGTGTCGAAGGATAGGAGCTAAACTGAATTCCTTTTTGAGGAATTCAAATGCTTGTACAGCTTCAGGACGCCACATGCTGGGGTCAGCAACCTTGTTAGTTAAATTAGTGATGGGGGCCACAATGAGGGAAAAATTCTTAATAAACTGCTGATGATAATTAGCAAAACCAAGAAACCTTTAGGTTGCACGTAACGAAAGGGGTTGAGTCCAATCCAGGACAGCTCTCACCTTGCCTGGATCCATTTCTGGACCCTTGCTGGAAATAGTAAACCCCAAAAACTGAACAGAAGAAACCTCAAAAGTACATTTCTCTAGTTACACATAAAGATTATTCTCTCTAAGTCTACGTAGTACCTCATGAGCATGATTTCGATGTACATCATGTCAGCGCTCATGCGCCTTAAAGGACAGGAACCCCGCAGCACCACTAGACCACCAGGGTGAGCTTTCGTTACAAGGGGACATTAGAGGTTGTTCTCTATAGCAGGTCCGATAGTATCCTATGCCCTTAGGGATGATGCAGCCATGTGGAGCAGAGCTGGCAACTTTTCATCTTGTTTGCTATATGACAGAAAGCTTTGTTCTTATTGGTTCAGTAAAGTGACAGAATGGTTATTTTATCTGTTTTGTGAAACAAAACTTTAATTTTGTTGAAAGAATGAATCCTGTATTATAAAATCTTGCTTTCTGTCACAAATATCTATTTTGTCATTCAAATCTAGCTTGGCATGCACTAGTTAGTATATAGTATATTATATATTCTGTCCAAGTTTATTTTTTACATAATTCATTCTGTAAGTAGCTTTGCATATAAGTGTGTCTGTTACATGGAGGTTATACTGTATATTTGTTAAACAAATGAACAGAATGGAGTTTGTAATATAATGACATCCTTTTGTGCACTAACCATATTTTGTTCTCATTCTTTAATAGAAATACATCTTTTGTATATTTTTTATCTGTGCATATGGTCACAAATAGATATATGCCATGAGAGACATTTATTCTGTGTATTAGGGATAGTTTTGTATACAGAATGTATTTCGGACAAACAGCACCCCATAGTTTTAGGCGTGTCCTGTTATTTTGTTTTTGCGGCTTAATATGTGTAATATTCCACCTTTAAGCATTAGTTCTGAGTTCTTAGTTGATTCTTCATTGCCAATGTTTTGTATATGAATTATTCCACTAATTAACTCTAATAAAGCCTTACATTTTGCAGTGATGCTAACAGTGGGTTTCATGTACTGCATGCGCTGTGACAGAATGTTTTACATACAATTTCAGCCATAATTTTACATAATTACAGTGTTACACTTGTCCAAAATCAATGTTTATATAAGACCTAGTGGGTTATAACTGAAAAAAAATGGCATTCAACTTTGCTTTGCAACAAAATACATCTGACTACTCAATCCAACTAAATCACGGTGAGCTGACATGCAACACTGGGATCCCAGGAAAACACGTAGGAACCTCTTGGTTACTCCAAAAACCACCCATAAGTGGTTCCACTTTCTATTTTAGAAAGTTAATGCCATTTTCCAAAAAAACGTACACTATGTTCTATAAGCTACTGTAGAAAAAGGAAAAACAATGCCAATGCAGGGTATTCATCTCAGCCTCTGTACTGTATAGAGACTTAAAGGAGAACCAAACCCCCTAATTTGTAAAAAAATTTTTGTCAATTTTTGTAAATTTCGGTGCATGCGCAGTAGCAGATGTCTGCTGTGAACTCCACTGGACAGGACCTGCAAGGAGAGGTAAGTTGAAATTTCGGGGTGTTTGCCCAGGGTACCAGGTGGGGGGGAGGAGAGAGAGGGGCCTATTTAGGGAAGGGGGATACAAATTAGGAGGTTTGGTTCTCCTTTAAGGGAATGCACCACAGAATGAAAAAGTCAAAGCTGTTTTTTTTTTAGTTTATTTGCTGTATTCCAGTGTGGAGAATTCTTCTGTATTTGAAGGAGCATGAAATAGAAAAAGGAATTTAAGTTGTCCATAAAGCATTAGCATTTTCCTTCTTTACTCTACAAAGTTACTGTTTTAAACATAATTACAGATGTGAACTGGTTCTTCATTGGTATTCTGCTTACCAGTGCTGTGTCAGTAATCTTTCCAATCACTCAAATACAAAGATTACAATGCAATTAGGATTATTGATATTAAACTGTAATTTGATATTAGAAGGGCAGAAATACTGCATTCCATGTTTGTTGGCACTATAAATAACATGTTTAATGCTTTCAGCCTTATTAGAAGGCACAAAGAGGATTCTCTTTGAATGGCCCACTTGCATCATTTGGGCTAATGTTTCGAGACTCCATGCTTCAACCACCTAATAACATGTTGGTATAAACCTTTGGGTAAGCCATGTTTGAGCTCAAATAAATATATCCCTTTCTAAAGCTAACTTGTTTTGTAGTCTTATCACACCATGATTCTGATCTTGCACTATGAAATCTTCTTTTAATCTAGTCAATGGTTCATAGTCTTGACTCTTAAAAAAATCCTACATTGTTCTGGGCCAGGTGCATTTTGCCATGCTGTATAAATATGCTAAAGTACTGCAGGAAAGGCTTAAGCATGATAGGTACACATACAAAATTCACAAAGCCCATAGGAAAAGGCTCATTTTGGGTCTGTCATGAGCCTCTCAGTCTTGATGAATGACAAAGTAGAATAATAGGCTATGGTTCCCTTGGTAACGAGACAGCAGGGCTGTGCATTTTGTCTCAAAAATGCTAGAAGAAAAAAAATAAATGTATCAAGCGGTGAATCCAATATCAGCAATATAAGGTAGAATCAATTTCTCTTCTTTCCAATAGGTACATGCTGTGAATATATAACAAACATTATATAATTTTTGTTTATGTTAATTTCATTTAATCATTAACATCTTCTTTGGTTATGGATATTTAACATATACATTTTGTTCTTAGGGTACAGATACAGTATGCTTCCTTGGTACCAAGCATTTTCTTTCTGCTCCTGCCTATATAGTATACCATTATGCAATTGGTTATTGTATAATAGCCACTCCTAGCTTTTAAAAATATTGTAAAATCATATTTGCAAGCAGTGCTCCTGTGAGCTGGCAGAGTGATTGAATTTGCCAACATACTTGATTTGATTTTTTTCTTTTTAAAGGATTTCAACAGTCCATACATATTGAGCACGAGAGTAATGTAATCTGGTCCATCTAGTCTCAATTAATACAGTAGCCTGAAACAACCACAATGATAATAAATGGGTCAGCTACCCAAGTTCTTCCTTAGACACTTTTCACCGACAATAAAAAAAAATCCTTGCAGCATTCTAAAGGCAGACCACAGTAGATAAGTTGTACTCCAGGACTTACAGTATTAAAAGGGGACTAATGCAGTAGGGAGACAAGTACTGGTAGGTTACTAAACTGTGTTTTTACAATTAAAAAACAAGGAAAGGTAAACAAATAAAATCCAATTTTTACTTTATTTAATGAAAAAGAAATCTATCTCCTATATACTTTAATTTAAAAAAGTATACCATTTGTATAAGAAACCTGACTGTATTCAGTGAAATTTTCCCTTTATTTACTGCTGTTTATAGGAATTTTCAGATGGTCCCTTACTGCTGGACAGGGAAACAATCATACTTGAACAGCAGGAGGAGCCCCCAGCTTACTTTTTAGATTTAAACAGATAAACTGGATTCTATTTGGAGGATTATTTTGCTGAAGTCACTGGTTCTGCAGAACTGGAGAAAGTTTGTATTAAACAATACAAAAACTATAAAATCCACATTGGATTACATGACAACACAGGACCCAGTGCGGTCTGTAAATTCTGATTATTAATTGGCTTCTGGCAGATATTATTTGACTTGTGCTGTTTTGATAATTTATGACGATCCCTAAGTAGCCCATATCACACTGAGCATGTGTGCAGTCTTCGTCTTGCAAAGATGTTTAACAAAGTTACAAGATGACAGCCCTGTGAGGCCAACTTTGAAAGCATAAATCATTTGTTTGATTGGGCTTTGTGGTGCAGTAAGTTCATGTTTATGTTTAGTATACAAAATTGTGGTGTTTATACAAATGGCCTGCAGGTGGCACTGTACATACATAAGACTTTCTGTACAACTTGAAAGTGAAAGTAAGACTTTATGCTGTTATGTAATGGCTGCATGACCTGCTAATAAAGCATTGTTATACTCTCCTCATCCTCGGCTACCAAACACAACAAAAATACAGCATTTCTAGTCTTATACTATTTTAGACTTTCCTTGTCCTTTAAAGGGGCCCACCATCTAAAAACAGTTTTTAGAATAAGCAACTTTCCAATTTCCAATTCAAGAAATTTAGTTATTTGTAAATGCAACTGCTATTAAATGCAATACATATTTGGTGGTTTTCATTCTCTGCCCTCCCACCTCTGACTAAAACTATTTTGAAGCTAGCTCAGACCAAGCGTACTGAAAATAAAGAAATACTGGTCTCAATTGGTCTGTTTTGCAGGTACATTTAATAATAATAAGTTGTAAAGTAAGCCATGCTCAAAAAAAGTTTATATCCAAAAAAGTTGTAAAGAGCAAAAATATTTGCACAAAATAGAATAAAAATTCAAATTTCACAATGTAATATTCTCCCTTAACTGTTATAGCATTACGAATTTTAACTGCGCATTGAAAATTTTTATTGCGCATTGCCCACCTTTAAGAAGTGCTTGACGGTGTTGTAATCTCTTGGAGCAAACGTAACAACTTTTTCAGTAAGAAGTCTTATTAAATTCACTGCGCATTGGCGCAAACTATAAACTTCGCAAACCTCCTTCCCTTGTCGGAATTAGTCGCTAAATAGTTTCCAGGTTAGCAAACACTATATTAAATTCGTGCAAAGTCAAATTTTTTCACACAAAGGAATAACTTTTCGCATTGCGAATATTTTTTCTGTTACCTTCTTTTATAAGATTCCCCCAAATTAGTTATTTAGAATTATATTTTCTTTCATTGTGCAACAAAACAATTTTTGGGTGGAGGTGCAAGCTTTAGTGATGGGGAATCTGCGGTGTTTCACTTTGTTGAAATATTCGCGAATTTACTGAAAAATTCGCAAATTTACTGAAAAATTCGCAAATCTACTGAAAAATCTGCTAAACAGCAAAACATTTGCAAAGCGTATTGATGTCAATACGTCAATTTTAATAAGCGCAACTATTTTGTCCAAATGCATTAAAGTCAATGGGCATCTGAATAATTTTGACGCGTGCATAAAACTTTGTATTTATTCACCCACCACTAGCAAGCTTATATCACTAAGTCCATAAGTTATGGACGGGAAGGATCAAAGGTCCTATGTTCTCACCCCAGCAGTAGTAATGAAAATGATTGGGATGAACAGGGCTTGATTAGTTAGTTACTGAGCTAGACATGAGGAGTAAGTTACTGATCCCCAGAAAGTGCTTACCCTACATGTATTTGCATCACAAATGCTGTTAAAGGAACAGTTCAGGGTAAAAATAAAAACTGGGTAAATAGATAGGCTGTGTAAAATAAAAAATGTTTGTAATATAGTTAGTTAGCCAAAAATGTAATGTATAAAGGCTGGAGTGACTGGATGTCTAACATAACAGAATACAACACAACATCCTGCTTTCTGCTCTCTAAATCTGAGTCAGCGACTTGAAGGGGGGCCACATGGGCCATAACTGTTCATTGAGTTTGCAATTGATCCTCAGCATTCAGCTCAGATTCAAAAGCAACAGTTATGACCCATGTAGCCCTCCTTCAATTCACTGTAAATTACTAGCAGACAAGCCAAGGTTAGACAAGAATGGATTTTAAAAAATATATAACAACAAAAAATGGAATGACAAGCACCTCTGTAGAAATGTATATACAGACTGGGCAGTAAAACAAAATCTGAATACAGCCAATGGTCTGGTCTGGGCAGGCAGCAGGCAGAGACAAAGAACAGGCACAAGGTCAGAGCAGGCTGCACACAAGAAGACATCCAAATAGCATTCTAGGGGTAAAAAATCATGGAGTCAGAATATGAGTGAACAAGGGCAGTGAAAGAAAAGACAGATCTCAGGATACTTGACAGGAACTCAGGGCAGAAACTCAGAAGGCTTGGTCTCCACAAAATTACTATGCATATGCATAAATAGCTAATTAAATGGGCTATTGCTTGCAGCTGGATCGTAGGTGGTTTCAGCCAGGGAAAACAGACAGGGAAAAGTTCTGCCATGCTGATTCCTGTTGCTCAAATTGTAGAAACAGCAGCCAGTACACCACAGGTCCTGGTTCTAGACAAGGGGTTCCTGACAGTAAATCAAGGAATGCTGCACTCCACACCAAGTGCTGGAGGTGGTAAGGATGGCCATTTGTGCTGTGCAATGGAATGATGTGCAAGTAAGGTGGTGGGAGGGGGAATACATAGCTTCCTCTCACTTCCTGAGTAGTTGAACTTTCTGCTCAACTACTTTAGCTAAGCTTTAGCTCTCCTTTAAGCCAACTGACTTACATACCTGCTAAAGGAACAATTGTTAAGCTCTTTGGATATTCATATGTTTATGTCATGACCTTTTTAACCACCATGTATTAAATTTTTATTTCATGCATAAGTTTAATGCACTGCCATTGTTTCATTTAAGAATAAAGATTTTCATACACATACTGTCTGCATATGCTGTCTGCCTGTTCAGCCCAAAAGGCCAAATTGACTGATAACGTACAAGCGGCCACATATACAGTGTAGCTGCTTTCCTATTGCTTTGATCATGTATGCAAAGACCATGGTGCATTGGTAGATTACATTTTATAACTGATTCCCAAACTAGCTAACTTAATACATGGATAACTGATTACATTGATATCAGGCAAGATTTGTGGAACTGCATACACCTACTAATCATACTACGCTTTGCTTTGTACGATATCATCGGTATAGCCAGTTTAGGGCAATGCTTGCAGGAAATATATAATTTTTGTTTACTAGGACTAAAAATATCAGTTTTTATAAGGCACAATAACAACTGTTATTTGCAGTGAAAATATGACCAAGACTTTTTCAGAACATTTTTTATTACTGCTGCCATAGGTGCTTACTGGGAAAACTACAATCTGCTTATTATAGTACTAAAGGGCCTGTTCGAAAGGAATTGTAGAGGAATTGGAGGAATTGTAGAGGATAAATCGTTATCCAATAAGCAGGCTCAAATATTCCTGGACAAAATTAGCAAAACTCAAACAGATCCATCTATGGGTCAAATTTTCTTTTAGGGAAAGTTCACCAAAATGACAATTTGCAGGGACATCGCCAATTTACTAAAAGGCAAAGAAGACAATTCACTAGGAAAAAGCTTAGTGTAAGAGAAGTTCTGTGTGGTTTCGAATAATTGTTAATCCTGTGAACTTTTCTGTATATTACACTTTCCGCCAGAGTCTATTTTGCCAGGTTCTGGCTGGTGAATTGATAAGATGAAGCGACATCTTCACCATTATTATGTCAGTGACATTCTATCCTGTACTCAAAAGTCATTAAAAATCAAAACGCGGATGTTTTTACCATTGGGAGCTCATGCCTTATTTGCTTTAGGGTAGGCTCATGCCTAGGTAAATAGAGGATCTCTTTTGTCTTTATTTTGCATCTTTGGACATTTTTAATAATAAATTGCTGTTTCCAGCAATTTCACCAACATCACTAATAAATACATACATATGACCTTGATGTATGTGCCATATTTAATTTAGTGTAAGCACAAGTATGTTAACAAAGTTTCACTAGGAAGACATGAAACTTTCATGATGACAAATTTTTCCTGGAGAAAGTACACCATCGTTCATTTGTTGAGATTAAGTTTTTTTGATAAATATGCATATTCTCCATATGGTGACGTTTTATCAAGCTAAAAATTGGATGTAAGTAAATTTGCCCTTAATTCTAAAGAATTTTACCACAGATATATTATGTATAATGTGGGAGATGACAGGAAGTGGTCTGCAATATTGTATTCTTTCTTGAAAAGTTTTACTAATTCTCCCCTCTTTGACCTTCAAGCAAATATCAAGGTAATTAATGGAATTGTTTGCACACTCAGATCTAAAGTTTAAAATGTTACTGTTAACACACACATGCATTAAGGAGACCATTTATCAAAACTCAAGTTTTTTGAGTTTTAAAGTGAAAAATTAATTTTTTTTTATTATACAGTATTCCGAAGCTGCTAAAATTAAAATCTGAAAATACTCCTTTGGAACATGTTTTTTACTTTAAGGTTATCAAGTTTTAGGCTTGTAAATCTGGTTTTTGTTCGATCGTAAAAGTTACACGGTTTGAATTGATGCTCGATTTTGTAACAATGTTCTCCACACCAATATTTGGGGGGGGGGGG
>CM044444.1:59595262-59612511 GCA_024363595.1 Xenopus borealis
CCAGAGTACTGCTCAGGTAAATTTAGAAGAGGGAGAAAGGAGGTTCTCTCCTGTGACTGCTCAGTGGGTTGATTGATACCGAAGCTACTACTGCTTGTGCTAGGTGACAACCTGCTTGGATTTCATATTATCGACACACTGCAGATTCCGGACCGACAGCAGGGCTGCTGAACTTCTGTCATGGTGCGAGATGCAGTTCCTGCTGGTAGCAGAGTTGGGACCATCCTCTCTGTAGGTAGAGACAGCCTAATACTCAGTGGTGGATACAATGACATAGTACTGATCTCTAGTGAGGAGCGGCAGAGCATAGTAGCGATCTCTTATGGAATTCTGGCATTGAATATTGCCTTGGGGTGAGGCTGGAAAGGTCCTATTTATTTGATAAAATGTGAATAAATGCTGTGGCCATTTTCACCATTTTCTGGCTCCTGGTGGTTCATTATGGTATGTAACAATGGGGTTCAATTGGATAGCTGAAGGGTCAATTGAGGAGTCCCCTTGTCATGTGTTTGGCTGCTGAGAGCAATCAAATTTCATTCTGTAATATGTGTGTTATATGTATCGTACCAAACTAAGTTGGCTGTTTTTGGCCCATTTATGGAACTGATATCTGTCTGAAACTATGGCCCAAATTCACTAAAGCACGAAGTGTCTAACGCTAGCTCTAATTCGCCAGTGTGACTTCATTTTGTAACTTCGGAAATTCACTAACACTGACTCGCGCAACTTCGCACCCTTACGCCAGGCGAAGTTGTGCACTGACAAAGGATTGTAAGATCAACATTTTCCTGAACGTTACCACTTACGTTAGACTTTACTGGACAGACCAGGCGAAGTTCAATACAATAGATAGGAGTTTGAAAATAAGTCCCAAAAAACGCTGGTGTGTTTTACCATTGGAGGGTGATAGTCTGAAAAAGATTGATTTTTTTGGGGGGTTACCCTCCTTCCCCCCTATATTTCCTAACATATGGCAACACAACTATACGGGGGGCACATGTAGGGCAATATGACAACTTTATTTAATTTATTAAAGGTTTCCTGGGCTTGTGTAGTGGAATGTAGTGGCTGTAACACATACTTCTATTATATGTTAAAGTTCCCGCCGTATGCAAATTAGGCATCGCTAGCGTAACTGCACTGTGCCTGGTTAAGAAACACTAGCGCAACTACGCTACCGTTTGCCGACCTGAATGTAACATCGTACTTTAGTGAATTTGCGTAGCGCTGGTGAAAATTCGCCTGGCGAAGTGCTGCGAACGCTAGCAAATTTGCACCTTAGTGAATTTGCCCTTATAAATAAGGCCAGTTTAAAAAGCAGTGGCCGTGAATTACGTCTCACATCTGAACGTTTGGTATCCTCTCTAAATAAGCAGATGGCAAAGTATAGAGACACTTTAATTGTATTAATTCAAAGTCCCACTCTCAAAGTCAAGCAAAAAAAACACACACACACACACACATATATATATATATATATATATATAAACAGTGTGGTGCCAGCCTAACCTGTGCATCAGGTCAATAATGCCTGGGTGTAAAGAATCCAAAGCATAAATTGTCTTACAAGTTTATATCAGCAAAAAACCACTGACGTTTCGGCCAGCTCTCTAGCCTTTTTCAAAGTCCGAAACGGCAGTTGCTTTTTTCTGAAATAAACTCGTATTTCTACATAAGACCTGTGAGTGCGATCCTTCTACAGAACTATATATGTATATATATATATATATAAAATCTAATAATACCTTTCTGTAAATGATGAGGCCAGAAGCTAAAATAGATTAAACAGAATTTTCCCAAAGTAATTCTGCTTATATTAAGCCATCTGAATCTGTTTAATATTTTGGAATAAAATAAGGCAAATATCCACAGCCATTTGTTTTTCTGAGATACCAGTTTGGAATCAAGTTTGCTCTGTATAATAAAAGAATACACAAAATCAATGTACACATGACTAAGAAGCACTACAAAATGTGGCTAAAATGTAATGATGCAGATTACAGTGGTATGCCTTGATGCACTGTACTAATGTTTTTTGGATATTGTAACTAGGATTATTTAGCATAATCTTTGCAATATTTTTCATCATGGTTCATGAGATTTTACATTATCTCTGGCCACATGTTACAGAAATCCCAGTTTTATCTGTTTAATCTCATTTCTCTGCTTAAGTGATTAGAAAGTGGGAAGTTCTCACAGGCGTCCTGTGAAGCTTTAGTCTTTTGGCCCTTGTCCAGATTTAATGGTGAACAATAAAGACATCTGTTTTCAGTGTTTGTTTTTCTGTAAACATGCAACTCGGTTTAGGTGCCATATTGTACACTAACCACCACTTCAAAAACTAGTCACCAAAGAATTCAGATGATTCATTGTCAGTATACAGTAGGGGTGACTATCTTTGTACTTATAGCAAAACTTATTTTGTTGCTTCTTGACAAAAAAAAGCACTTTTCACAAAACCAATTAAATTGTCAACTACAGTGTATGACTTGATGCATTACTTTCACATGGAAAGATCTGCAGTACCCCTGCTTTTTATTTGTTTAAAAAACGTTTTTTTTTAGACAAACATGAAACTTGGCTTAGTACAGCTAAAAATTCTGCATGACTGAAAAGCAGTGTTCCTTTTTTAAGGGCTCTTATCCCCACTGAAGCGGTTGATTCAGTGCTCTTCTTCTGAAACCAATGCTGTCATTGTATTAAGAGGTGCTGTTTCAGAATGGCTGGCAGTGTCCCCCTTTTAATGCTTGCCAACAGGAATCACTTTTGTGCACTTGCCAAACAAATTAAGGCAAGGTTCAAATGGGGTTTCTTACTGATACCAACAGTGGTAATGTAATTACTCCCTTGCTCCATCACTTTTAATGTTATTTAAAAAGATTCAGATGGGTTTTGTTCCCACCTTTCTCTGAATTAACTAATGATTAGGCATTTAACAACCTCATCTACTATGTACAGTACTTTGTACAATAAACCCTCATAAATCTGCACAGAACAATACATTTATTATTCAGGTGTCATGTCAGGGCTATATTTATGTACCTATGGTGGCAACCTAGACACCAGTCTTTAGGAAGCCCCAAAGTCACTTCTGGTTACATGTGAGGTCACTCCGTAGTTGTTGCACCACAATGCGTGCGGACCCCCTTACACAGCGTTGCCACCAGATTTACAAGACAAGACTCTGGCAAGGCATGAGTTTGTAGATTTTTCTTCTAAAAAATGTGATCTAGTATATAGGCTCCCAGGGTCACTCTTAGGCACAAGCCCCGCCTGAGATGTCTATACAGTATTCAAATATGGCTCTGCATGTAGCATTTACCATTGTACATTTTTGGTGTCTGTGCAAGTCATAAGCCTATATTCTCCCCATAGTATGCCTCTTTTTTCCTAATGATGCACCATTATAGGCTTATTCATTTGAATGTCCATCTATATTTTAATCTATATACAGTACAGATATGGCATCTGTTATCCGAAATGTTTGGGGACCTGGGGTTTTCCAGATAATGGATCTTTCCTTAATATGGATCTTCATACCTTGTCTACTAAAAAATCATGTAAACATTAAATAAACCCAATAGGCTGATTTTGCTTCCAGAAGGGATTACTTATATCTTAGTTTGGATCAAGTACAAGGTACTGTTTCATTATAACAGAGGAAAAGGAAATCATTTAAAAAAATTTAAATTATTTGGATAAAATGCAGTCTGTGGGAGACAGACTTTCCATAATTCTGAGCTTTCTGGATAACAGGTTTCTGGATAACCCATCCCATACCTGTACCTCTTTTAAAATTGTGTGCTGCCTATGCACAGGCAAATTTGTATTTGCTTATCTTACAATGATTCATTTACATGATAATTTATTTGCATATATCAGCTAATGATTGAGTCTGTTCCAATACTCTACATATCTACAACTCTCTAAAATTATATAGTTATATTGTTTTATAGTTAACTTTATTTTGACACACTGTCACTTTTTTGAAATGATGTAAAGACTTCCAACCAATTGTGTCCCAATATATTTGTAAGTTTCAGTAAAGTAGAAACATGACTTATTTAGGTATGTCCTATTCAGCTTTACTCATATAGCTGCACCTGTGATAAAGCTGCTAGTAGTAGTAGAGTAGATGCTGGATTAGATGTTGATGCAAATTCAACACCATAGGACAGATTTACTTACATTTAACTGTGGCATTGTGAATTTAACTGTGGCTTGTGTAGGTGCAGTGAGCAAAATTCAATTTCAAAAAAAGTTTATCCAATAATGTAACATTTTCAACCAGAATTCTAGTGCCAATGTTGGTGCAACAGGGCTGATACTATGTATCTGCTTTCTCAGAAATTGTTCCAAATATTTTCATTATCTGTCACATTGACTTGGGGGGCGCATGGGTCATAATGGTTGCTTTTGAATCTGAGCTGCATGGATCAATTGTAAATTTACTGAGCAGCCATGTCCCATGTGGCCCCCTTAAAGGAGAATTCATCCCTACATTTAAAATACCCTACTCCCATGCCCACCAAGACCCGCCTCCCCCAGTCTAAGTGATACCCCAGGCAAATGCCCCTAAGTCCTCCTTTAAAGGAAAATTCAACCCTCAATTAAAAAAACCCTACCCCCCCCCAGTCTAAGTTGTACTTAGGTTCATACTTACCCCTCCGTGCAGATTCAGGCATCGGACTTCAGGGGCACCATTTTCAGCTGCTTTAGTAATGTTAGGAATGAGACCGGCACATCTGCAATTTTGGTGAGTTTCAGAGCATGTGCAGATTTTGCAAAGCAGAGGATTGCCCCAACTGCACATGCACCAAAATGCCGGTCTCATTCCGAAGATTACCAAAGTGAAGATGGCGTCTGTGAAGTCCGTTCTGTTACACATACAGTCACTGCAGCCTTTATACATTACATTTTTGGCTAACTAACTATATTAGAAACATTTTTGTTTTGCACAGCCTATCTATTTACCTAGTTTTTACTTTTACACTGAACTGTTTCTTTAACAGTAACCCAGAAAGAATACAATGGCATTAAAAACATACATCAGTGTAGGAGACAAAGTAGAGCATTTAACTGAGGTTGACTTTTAGTATGATATGTAGAGAGTGGTATTCTGAGACAATTTGTATTTGTTTTTCATTTTTTATTATTTGTAGTTTTTGAGTTATTTAGCTTTTTATTTAGCAGCTTTCCAGTTTGCAGTGTCAGCAATCTGGTTGCTAGGGTCCAATTTATCCTTGCAACCATGCATTGATTTGACTGAGAATATGTAATATTAATAGGCTAGGGTCAGGAAATAAAGAGGAATAATTGAAAAATAACAATAAATGTGCAGCTTTAGAGAGGATTTGTTTTTGAGGGTGTCAGTGGCCCCCTTTTGAAAGCTAGAAAGAGTCATGAGAAGAAGACAAATAATTTATAAACTATAAAAAATAAATAATAAAGACCAATTGAAAGGTTGCTTAGAATTGGCCATTCTATAACATACTAAAAGTTAACCTGAAGGTGAACCACCCCTTTAAAGGGGTTCTGGAAATTAACTTTTAATATAATGTGATATTTTGAGATCATTTGCATTTGGCCTTTATTTTTTATTTTTGGTTCTTCAATTATTCATCAGTCTGTTTAGCAGCTCCCTAGTTTGGAACTGGAATCTGGTTGCTAAGGTCCAATTTACTTACCAAGCAGTGGTGTGAATGAGAGTCAGGAAGATAAATAGGAGAGGACCTGAATAGAAAGATAATGATTAAAAAGTAACACTAACAATAAAATTGCAGCCTCACAGAGAAATTGTTTTTTGCTGCTGTGATCAGTGACCTCCACGTTAAACCTGGAAAGATGCAGAAAAAGGTGGCAAATAATAAAAAAATATAACAAATTAAAACTTGCTAAAATTGGCCATTCTATAACATACTAAAAGGTAACGTAAAGGTGACGTAAAAAAAACAAGAATGTGTCATTGCATTTTCCTCTTTTAGATACAGAAGCAATGTGTTTTAAAAAGTTGTATTTCTGGTTACTTTATTGTAAATATCTGCAAGTTCCCTACTAGTCCCACCTGTCTGTCCCACTTCCTGCTCACAGAACTGTTAGGAGGGTCTTTTGGCAGACAATGCTCAGTCACAGGTCTTTGTTCTCAGAAGGCGAATCGGCAGCAGAGAAAAGTAATATGCACTGTTTTTATTTGGGTTCCGCACATGCCAACTGCTTTGGTATATCTATGCATACTGGGCATCAAACTGTAGACCCTTGGCGTCAATATTTAGGGTGTTTTACAATTGTATGTAAGAAATTGGGTGAGATAAATTGCAATTTTTTAGGCAATTTTCAGAAATCAACTGCTTTGGAGTAAAAAGACGTGTTTACCCTATTTAGATTCGGGTGAATGTGTACTTTCCGAAAATGTATGGTTTTCAGCGGTGAACTTACTTTTTTCTAACTTTGCACCCCGCAAAATGATGTAAATGTGTTGATTTTGCAGTACTTGAAATGACAGACCATATGGGGGGCTTCATTTTGGGGCTCCTATATGCCACCTGCTTGGGTACATCTATACATATTGGACATAAAACTCTTCAGAGGACCCCAGGCCTTCATATTTTGGGTGATCTATCTTCATACCTAAAAGTATGTGGGAAATATGATGCTGCAGGTTGGACATTTTGAGGTGATTTTTGGAAATGTTACCAAAATCACCAAATTTTGCAATGGTTTGCGGCTTAGTACTTTGGAGTACAAAGACATGCATACCCAATTTGGATTCGTGGGAATGTGTACTTTCCAAAAATATATGGTTTTCTTGGATGAACTTACTTTTTTCTAATTTTGCCCCTCCCAAAACAATTTTAATGTATTGATTTTGCAGTACCTGAAATGACAGACCATATGGGGGCCTTCATTTTGGGGCCCCTATATGCCATGTGCTTGGGTACACCTATACATATTGGACATCAAACTGTTCAGAGGACCCGCGTCTTTCATATTTGGGGTGATTTTTCTTGATACCTTAAAGTATGTGGGAAATACAATGCTGCACGGTGGAAGTTTTGAGGTGATTTTAGAAAATGTCACCAAAATTGCCAAATTTAGGAAGGGTTTGTGGCTTGATGCTTTGGAGTAGAAAGACATGCATACCCAATTTGTATTGGGGGAATGTGTACTTTCTGAAAATGTATGGTTTTCTGGGGTGAACGTAATTTTTTCTAACTTTGCCCCTCCCAAACTAAGTAAATGTGTTGATTTTGCAGTATCTGGAATTACAGCTCAAATGGGGTGTCTACATTTTAGGACCCCTATATACCATGTGCTTAGGTAAATCTATACATATTGGGCATCAAACTGTTCAGTGGACTCCGGGCATATTTGGGGTGTTTTACATTGATACCTAATGATGTGTAGAGTGGAGTCTTTGAGGTAATTTTTTTTTAAATTCACCAATTTCTATAAAACATAACTTTAGGAAACAATTGCAGCTTGGTAGTTTGATATAGTTATAGTTACCCATTTTTGATTCACCAGAATCTGCTCTTTCTAATAATGGGTAGTTTTCTAGGGTAAACCTACTGTTAGGAGAATGTTTGGCCTTGAAATCAGAAGTATACCATTTGGGGAGCGGTGCTTTGGAAATTTGGTAGTGTAATGCTTGTAGATTTTGATCTATACAAGTAAGAAATCTCTCTAAAACAATATATATTTGGTATTGCCGCATTCAGGAGACATAGACCTTTCCAAATCTGGTGTTTTATCATACATAAAATAAATTATGTTTATTTTCTTTGTGATATTTATTAAGCCCCAAAGTAGCAAGATCTAAATCCAAAAATACTCCAGCTAAAACCTGTTGAATTCATGTAAAAGTCAATGGTATATAGCCCTTTAGCATTCGAAGATGTTTTTTGCCCTCATGATTTTTGGTTCTTTCAGGGTGTTTGATGCAGGTTTTCTCTTGAAAACAAGGATTTAGATTGAGTTTTTTTTTCATTTAAATTATGGGAAAAAGTAAAGTGTTAGTAGGTAACCCCCCCCGATGCTTGCCTTTACTCAAGTCCTTTTCTCGACTGTTCATAGATAAGCTAATGGCAGTTGTTTGTGGAATGACAAATGCTTCCAATGTTCCCATGTTATAAATTACTATTGTATTAAAATGTATCACCTTAATATATGAATATTCCTTTAAATAGCACTAGGGCAGTGCAAACAAATGAAGTGTGGTATGACAGTAGCAACAGTGGGGTGCATGTTTGGAATATAAAGAATATTGAAAAAATAAATAATTACAGTAGTTTCACAGTTTTCCAGTTGTTCCTTAAGCAATTGTATTTCCTCATATTTGGACTATACTTCAGTCTTTAATAACAGTAAATATGGAGTTGTTCTTGAGAATGAACAGAAGTGATTTAATAGGATTTATTTGGCGATCCGAAAGGATAGCGTCTAACATTACTGCTAATTCGCCAGCGTGACGTCAAATCGTAACTTCGCAAATTCACTAACACCGACTCTGGGGAATTTTCACTAGTGAAACTTGCGCAACTTCACACCCTTACGCCAGGCGAAGTTGCGCACTGACGAAGGATCGTAATTACGCAAATTCACTAAGATGACCATTTTACTGAACGTTACCACTTACGCTAGAAGTTACTTCGCCAGGTCAGGTAGGATAGGATAGATAGGAGTTTGAAAAAAAAATTTGGAAAATTTTTCTAAGTCCCAAAAAAACGCTGGCGTGTTTTACCTTTCTAGGGTGATAGTCTGAAAAAGAGAAACATTTTTTAGGCGGTTACCCTCCTTCCCCCCTACATTTCCTAACATATGGCAACACAACTATACAGGGGACACATGTTTAGGGCAATAGGACAACTTTATTTTATTTATTAAAGGTTTCCTGGACTTGTGTAGTGCAATGTAGTGGCTGTAACATATAATTAGACTTTGAAATTCGCACCGTATGCAAACTAGGCATCGCTAGCGTAAATGCGCTTTGCCTGGCGAAGTAACACTAGCGCAACTATGCTACCATTCGGTGAACTTAGCATAACTTTGCACTTTAGTGAATTTGCATAGCGCTGGTGAAAATTTGCCTGGCGAGGTGCGGCGAACGTCAGCGAAGGCAACGCTGGCAAATTTTCACCGCTTAGTGAATTTCCCCCATAGCTTGCTTGTATTCTTTTAGTACTGCATTGTACTTCATAGAAAAATTTAGTTTTCATTAGTGGAGATCTTTCAACGTCCAAGTGAAAATTATTATTTATTATTAAAACTGAGTGACAAGGTAAGATTTGGTAAGTCAAATATAAAGATAAACTTTGTTGTGATTGCATTAAATAATGGACTTAATTTTCCTTTTCATTCCCACCTTTCCATCTATTTAAAAAAAAAAAAAATCTCTTTTCAATATGTTTAATCTTAGGACTTTCACAAGCTGCGCCAAAAAAAGTGCCAAAAATTGACCCTTCCATTTAGTTTTGGTTTTGGTTTATGACCTAAATACGGGCTGTAATCATATCCAGTCATTAGTCATTGCAATTGAACAGACTGCAGCATTTCCTAAATTATTACAGACAATTTCTAGATGCAGTATTTCAAAATATTCAGCATTTTCCTTTGAAGATGCATTCACATAAAAAAAAAGCTTTAACACTCACTTCCTGGACTGGGACCAACCTAAATTGTGGTTTATGACTCAAGACTTACAAAGGAAGTATGTGTCAGTTCTCTTACTAATGTGACTACTTGAATGCCCAACCCTAATATTCATTTTTATGAATGACTTGTTGGCATAACGCTATACCTGAACATGTATACAATATGGGGGTGTTTCTTGTATGTTGCCAGTTTTTTGTTCAATGGGTATGCAATATATTTTTATTGAATTTTATACAGTACAGGTATGGGACCAGAATGCCCGGGATCTGGGGTTTTCCAGTTAATGGATTTCCCATAATTGGGATATTCGAACATTAAGGGGTAGATTTACTAAGGGTTGAATTCGAGGGGTAATTAACCCTTGAATTCGACCATCGAATTTAAGTCAAATTAAAACCCCTCAAATTCGAGGGGGTTTAACGCAATTTGATTTATCGAAAAATTTGATCAATAAAATAGTTAGATTTGAATGATTTTAACCATTCGATCGAATTTTTTTTATCCGATCAAAAAAAGTTGGGAAAATCCTATGGGAGCTTCCCATAGGTTTATAAAGCAATTCGGTAGGTTTAATCTTCTGAATTGTTATATCGACTTTTTTTTTTTAAGGGCCAGTACTTCAACTATCGAATTCAAATTAGAATTTTCGAAATTAGTCAATTCGAATCTAATTTTTGGCTATTCGATAGTCTAATTTTGCAAATTCGCTGGTTGAAGTAGCCCAAAAAAAATTCAAAATTCTAATTTTTTCAATTCGAATCCTTCACACGAATTTAGAAAATCTGCCTCTAAGTCAAGTTGAAAATAAATTAGGCTAGTTTTGCTTCCAATTAGGATTGATTATATCTTAGTTTGGATCAAGTACAAGGTTCTGTTTTAGGATAACAGAGAAAAATCTGAATTATTTGGTTATGATGGAGTCTATGGGACTCTATTCAGAACTTTCTGGATAACGGGTTCCCGGATAACGGATCCCATACCTGTACTGTAAAACATGTGTTGTTGATGTTTATTGTTATACATAGCTGATTATCCCACACAAATATATATATATACATATATACACAACTAAAGACATGGTTTGCTTTTATTCTTTTAGTACTGCCTTATAAAAAAGCATAGGGACTGTGTGGCATTTTCTAAAAGGCCACGCAGCCCTTTGAGTCTATCTCTTGTATCTGAAAGTACAACCAGTTCAGGGAGAGAATTTCACAGTTATATGAAGTTTACAGTATTATAGAACTTACCTTCTTTCATCTCAGTGGAATGTCTGCCTGAAGGACCTTGTGGTGAATAAAGCATTCTAGAGTTTGCTTATGGTCCAGTTATATTATTATGCATGCAGTGGTTATAGTATAGACCTATGCCTTGCAACCTGGAGTAGCGGTTCAGTATGTGAGAAGTCATGGCACCTAAGGGGTTACTTCTTATAAACCAACAATGCACCTCACAGAAAGCAATTAATGTGCTGCTATAATTATTACTATGCTGCTAGAGCTGGTAATTATGTCACCCAATTATAGCATCTGTGATTAAAATAGGATTAGACATTATTCTAGTACTCTTTTACTGTGGATCTAACTTCACTGTTAATTCAAAATACATCCATACTCATTATGTCATGAGAAAATCAATTAATTTTTTTCTTATCATGGGGACCAGTTCAATTATACAGATAAATTGTGATGCTTGCACATCACAAATGGTCTAACACTATTAGTAAATAATGTACCTGCTTGTGATACAATTTATTAAAATTAACAACTAGCTACAATCTTAAAGCCTACTTTTACTTACCAGCACATCACCCAAATACTGTGTATCATACATAAGCTGCATGAGAATATATATATATATACTATATATATATATATATATATTCAGACTAGCGACATGGCAGTTTAATAAATCCCTGGATTCATATCATATTAGATTTCATTTGTTTCTCTAATACTGTACTCATAAAGAACTAAAAACACAAATAATGCAGAACTGTATCTCTTTCAGGCTTCAGACAGGGTGTAACAACACAAGCACAAGACTGACGTGTAGGGTTGCCACCTTTTCTTGAAAAAAATACCAGCCTTCCTATATATTTATCTGTTTTTCCTATTAATAACATTGGAATAAACCATCAAAAATACCGGCCAAGCCGTTAAAATACCGGCCAGGTGGCAACCTTAGTGACGTGGGGTTCGCACAGGTCCCTATGAGCGTCCGGCGCTATGTGCGGGGTCTGTTTCCTCTATAGTAATGCCAGTGGCTCCAGACACTAAGGGAATCTGAGCTGTCCAATAAAACCCTACTGGACTATGGCAGAGCTTTGGAGATCTGATAGCTGCAGTTATAGAATCAAATGCTCTACTGATCAAGCTGCTGTAAATAGGACTGATGAAGCATGTACCATAACATACACTATACCAAATATAATCAGAAGTCACATACTACATGCAGAAACTGCAGTGGTTTTACCCACATACAGAGATGTGTCCAGTAAAAGGCTAGAAGAGAATCAAGTCACACTCAATGATAATGCGTGAGCCTTTCAGTGATGAAGATGAATTATAAATTTGTTTCCACTCCCTAGTGCAAATATCAAACAGCTAGAAGTAGCTACATCTATAAACTCCTTGATAACACATCATTACTATGATATACTCTGCTGTGAATCTCACTGGAGAATCTACATTTCAACTGTTGAAACCACAACCAAAGCTATTACTATTAAAATCTATTCATATGATGTCAGTGGCGTAACTACTCCCTGGTGGGCCACGGTACAGGATGGGCACCTGGGCCCCCTGTCAGGGCCCTTACCTCTATAAATCGCATGCTGGAGTGTTGATGGCATGTGAGCTGTAAAATCTCCCCCTAGATAACTGCTTGCCGTAAACATTTGCTTGATTCCAATGGGCCCCAAGGGGGTGGGGGCCCTGGTGCAATTGCACCCCTTGTAGTTACGCCACTGTATGCCAAAAGACTACATGATATATACAGTAATTGTGGCAAATTTCTTGCTCATTCGTGGAAAAATAAAAACATGGTTTTATGTGGCCAAGGGAAAGCATAATTCACTCTTGAGCTTTGACATGATTTTGCCTGGGTCGAATCAAACTCATAAACACTCTGTTACTTATTGTTGCAGGGAGCTGGAAAATTAAGACTTTCAGGTGGAAAATCCCATTAATCCTGATATGAAGTCACATACACAGTCACATAAGGATAATTCTCTTCCATTTGTTGCAAAAAGTAAGCACAAAACTAGAAAACCTTGAAATTTTTTTATTTTTTTAATTTATAAATAGATCCACTCCTTGAGTCTCCCCTGTAGTAACAGCACCAAATGCCAAAGACCCTTCTGATATCTGCATCTGCATGAATAAGCGACAAGGTAACACTCCAATCATGAGAACATCGTATCACTTCAATCATAGGTGATAATCCATAACCTCACCCAGGCTAAAATATTTTTAAAATTGGAAGTATAAGAAGTGTGGTGTTTGTGCAAGGTGCCTGTAGGTGTCACTGTGCATAAGTGAATACTGTGCACACACTATACTTTCTATACTGCTTAAAAGGGTTAGAGTTCAAGTTACTGTTGATGTACTATAATGGCTACATGAACCTGCTAATAAAGCACTGTTATACTCTGCTCATCCTCAGCTACCAAAACATAACAATCAACCATCAACTCTAAGGGGCAGATTTACTAAATTCGTGTGAAGGATTCAAATGGATTTGAAATTTGATTTGAATTTTAAATTTGGCTACTTCAATCGTATTGAATGATTCGAACAGATAGAATAAAAATCTATTTGATGACTCGATGATCGAAGTACTTGCCCTTTACATTTTTATTCGATGGCCCAATTCGCCAGATTAAACCTATCGAATTGCTCCCATAGGCGTTTTTTAAAGTTTTCTTATCGAATAAAAATCGAACACTTCGATCGTTCGTTTCTTACAATTTTTTTTTTTTGAGAAATTGTAGGAGATTTTATGATTTTTTTTGTAAAATCGTTAGATCATACGATTTTATCGAGAAATCGGAAACTGGTAAAATCCTTCAAATTCGATGTTCGATTTTGTCGGATTTTACTTTTGGGAATCGTACTAGGGTCGAATTCGAGGGCTAAAAGCCCTCAAGAATTCGACCCTTAGTAAATCTGCCCCTTACTGTATCCAGAAAACAGATACATAACATTTTCCACATATATTTGACTGAGGTGATACTAAGATGTTTATGAAATATGCAGCTTAACTATTGCTTCCATTTCATCCCTCGTTTTACTAACCTGGTGCTCCACTGAGAGAACTTAGAAAGGGGAACCATGTCACTGGTGACAAATCAAGATCCAGGCAGAAACAAAGCCTAACAAGTGAACAGACTGTCATATTTCTGTATTTGAAGAGAAACAGAACTAGTTGATGCCAGTCCAGTTGGCCGTGGAGCTGTACTAACAAAGAAACACAATATGTCATTACACATGGCAGCTGTTCAATTAGTTATGTAGAAAAGTGATACTCTAAATAGAGCATGAAGCTTTGGCATTATTATGGAGCTGTGAATATTTTCACCTGTACTTGTATTGGAGTCCCTTCACCACATTTGATCTGGAATAATTCTAAATCTAAATAATCAGCCAGAATACAGAGATGGGGCCATATGATTTTCATGTGTTATATAAATCTGGTAAAGCCAATCCAGGGAATTACAAGTCACTCCACCCAATAATTTTGCACCATCCACAATTTTTCAAGCAAGTAGAAGAAGAATATGTTAATTTGAATTCAAGTATTAAAAACTCAAATTTTTGAAAACTATTAAAGGACCAATAACATTTTTTTTAATTGATTTGTACCTAATAAAAAAAAAAACAAAGACACATTTAATTTTAAATTCTCAAAGTCTTTATTAAGAAATAACTAACCGATACTCTGCTTTCGCTCCTCTTCAGAAAAGACGACATGGCAATGATCAATCGTGAGGCGCTCAATTTCTCCTCCCTGATTCTATATGAGATAACCAAGGAAGAGAATATCAACGCCGCTCGATGGATCGTCCCTGTCGCCTTTTCTGAAGAGGAGCGGAAGCAGAGTATTTGTTAGTAATTTCTTAATAAGGACTTTGCAAATTTAAACTTAAATGTGTCTTGGTGTTTTTTTTTCATTAGGTACAAAAGGATTTCTATTTAAAAAAAATCATGTTACTGGCCCTTTTAGCAGAAAAAAATTTAAAACTTTAATTTAATAGCTGCTGAATTCATGTAGAAGTCATTGGGAGTTGTTGTAGCCAAAGTGTAAGAATTTTTTTCAATTTGAGTTTTTCAAATGCAGATTGAGCTGGTAAACTCCCAGATTTGAGGTGTTCCAGATTTTTTAATGGTTTTATTCAATCAAGTTTTTTAAAATATTTTTAAATATATAAGCATTTGAGGTTTTTTAAAATGTGAGTTTAATCATAGTAATAAATGACACAGTTCCTGATTTGATAAATAAGCCTAGGTGCTGTTTATAGCTGTTGAACTGAAGAAGCCACCTGGATGAGTGAAAATGAGTGAAATGATTTCAAAATGTTTTCAGAAAGTCCATTTGCTTTAGACTTATTCCTAATATGAACTTGACACCCTGCCCCACACACAGAGAAGGATTAGTAGAAGGATTAATAAAATGTAAATATGCTAGCTCTGCTAAACATGGCAATCTCAAGGCACATTGGCTAAAGCAGCATCTATACTCACAGGGACCTTTGCAAATAGTATTTACAAATTAACTATTGCGCACTTGATTTTGCTTGCCTTTGTAAATCTGGAACAACTAACCCCCCTCCACTTACTTATATACTATATAACTTAATTAAGGAGAGAGAAAAAAGATGACCCTCAAAGTTGCACCTTCCCACCCTCAGGTCTGAGTACGGAGTGAACTTAAAACATAAATACTAAATTAATTATAAATGGAAATTAGCCAGGACAATAAGTAAATTAAAAACAGGTAAGGTACAGGGAGACAGAAAGTCTGTCCATTGTAGGTGCTTGTTGGGAGGACTCTAAAGCTGGCCATAGACGCAACGACTTGGTCGTACGAATCGAGGATTCGTACGACTATCGTACGACTTTCGGATCGTGTGTGGAGTGTTCCGACATTTGTCGTGCCATGCCGATCGGTCGTTTGGTCGATTGGCCAGGTTAGAAAATTTTTGTCGGCTGGCGATAATATCTTTGCGTCTATTGCAGATTGTACGATTTTCAGTGGGAGACCGTCACTAGGTTTTTAATCGTACAACTTTCGTAGGATCCTTGTCAGGGGCAGAACGTCAGCTGTCTGTGCTTTTTACTACTTATAGTTATCTGAAGGTTAGTGACAGGTCGGGAGCAGGTCGGGAGATGCAAAGATCCGATCGTGGAATCATCTTACGATCGGATCTTTGCGTCTATGGCCAGCTTAAGTAGGACACAAAACCTTATGTAAGGCTTATCTACTATGCTAAACAAATGTTGAATTGGAGTAGAAATGTGAGTAGGTGGAAATGAGGGGAATAAGGAAGTCTATCGCCCCATGGTGCTCACTGGTAAAACCCTGGGCCAGGTTTGGCCACCAGATGCAGGGCCGCTCCTGCCATGAGGCAAGTTGAGAACAGGCTGTTGAGATAGAAGCACGGCTGCGTCGTTTGGATGGGATCCCCCTCGTGAGACACGCTGAAAGTGAAAGTGTCTGAAGACCGTCACCAGCCACACACATATTCCCACCACCATCATTGGGTGCGCACCAAAAAATTGTATGCAATTTTTTATTGGATAATCTGGATAGAGACTCCTAAGGGGCATTAGAACTTTTCACTATATCTTAATGGCGATCAGTGGAGCAACAAATTAGTGCGGCCATTGTATTGCTAATGGTGTACTGTCATTGAACTCCGCTTATTGAAGCCACTACAATCCTGAGTGCACTTATATATGGAGCGCTGAAATATTGTGATATCGTGGTGAACATATCAGGTTCTGGCCCCAAGATGGATAACATACAGTACATATTTCCAATATAACAGCATTCTGGGTTACAGACCTTCATGTTTAACCAAGCATTATGTACATTTACTTTGGTCACTGGCTTCAAATATTTTTACAGCCAATTGTGTGGCTTGCAAGTATCGGTGGAAAACACACTGTTTAACTGGACTTTCACTTAACTTTAACCCATCATCTTAATAATACCTGCTGCACCTCATTCAGTTCAGGGGTTGGACAGTGAACATTTGGGAAGTGGGGCCTATTGCCTTACATCATTTGAATTCAGTGTTACAACAATTTTTGCCCTTACCGTCTATGAATAGGTTCATATTAAATGCATGCAATCTTCCACCTCCGATACACATAATCGGGTAATTGTTATAACTCTTCTCACGAGGTGGATCCCCTCCAACGTTGCAGTACTGCTTGGTTTTAAACTTTGTGATTTTAATTTTATTTACATTGGCATGGTTGCTAATAAAAATTGCTTTTTATTTTATCACTATATTTACAATGTTGTTTAAAATCTAGTGTCATGCCAAGGCAGCGTTGCCCTGGCATCAATAGTTCACATAGCAAAACAGTTGG
>CM044444.1:59628969-59665463 GCA_024363595.1 Xenopus borealis
GTTTGCTCTTTTGAGAAATGGATTTCAGTGCAGAATTCTGCTGGAGTAGCACTACTAACTGATGCGTTTTGAAAAAAATCATGTTTTCCCATGACAGTATCCCTTTAAGAAAACTCCCAACACGCTGCCATTTAGGGGCAGATTTACTAATTTGAAATTCGACCCTCAAAGTTTTTTTAAGGGCTTTTTCAATCGAAAATGGACCTAATTCGATCAAATAGGTCCATTTTCGATCGAATAAAAATGGTTTGAAAGGTCGATCGAGATGTGTGGAAATAGTCTGACTAACTGTAAGTGTATCCTGGACACCCTTTGGCTGTGGGCAACTCCCAGCAGTGTATGGGAGTGCTCCTTTAAGCACCTTACTCAAAGTGGATCCTGGGTGTCTCCTGGTGCGCCGGTCAATCAGGCTGATTGTTGAGGGTGGTTGATTCAAACAGCTAACTTCTTTGCTGAACAAATGACAGGTTATGACACACAGCAGTCAGACAGTATAGCTCTTCCACTATAAACACTCTTTACATTATTCAAGTAGTTCCCTCTCAGAGGTACTGCTGCCCAATCGTGTCCATGTCTGGCGCTTGATCACCTCAAAGGTGCTAACCCCCAACTACTCTCCTTGTTGAACTGCTCATTGATTACCCTGCCGCTATCTTTTGTTCCTAGAGTGACTCTTACAAACCTTCTGACACTAAATAAACTGTTACTGCTTTTGAGTGTGATAACATTCAGACCCACTCCTGTACCCACCTTGACGCAAGTTTGGATCCAGGTAAAGAGCCCTGAGCACATGTTCTTTCTCTTTTAAACTTTCCAGTGCCACCTACTGGAAAAACCATGAACTTCAATGAACCCTGGGTGAAATAAAGGACCACTCAGGTGTTCAAATATAGGGAAAACATACCTAAAACGTCAGGGTCTCTACACCGTTGTATACCATCCTGGTCATACCAAAAATTTTAAACCTTTTATTACCTAAAGGACTTGTCTGAGACACCAAGGACACTACAACTGCTACAAGCATATATCAGCTTTTTTCATAAAAGCTCTGCAGAGATCCAATTCTCTAAATGCCTAAGCCATCTGAAAACTCCTAGAAACAATGCACTGATAGATTCATGCCGGACTAACACCACAGAATATGCAGTATCTGAGACATGTGATCTGACATTAGAGACAATGTAGGGCTAGAGGTGATCAACTGCATGCCTTTGGATTACCCTTTCCTTCAGACTTGCTTAGAAAAACATAAACATCGAGCATTAAAGTATTTTACTATTGTAGTTATATAAGATACTTATACTTGTATTAAAGTAATACAAATATAATGCAGTGTTGCTCTGCACTGGTAAAATTGATGTGTTTGCTTCAGAAACTCTACTATTGTTTATATAAATAAGCTGCTTTGTAGCAAAGGGGGCAGCCATTCAAAGGAGAAAAGGCTCAAGTTACGCAGCAGATAGAAGATAAGATATGTAGAACATTATGGTGTTATCTGTTATTCACTATTTAAACTGTGCCATATAGCCTTTTTTCAATTTCCGGCATTGCTACACAGCAGCTTGTTTATATGAACTATGTTAGTGATTTTAAAGCAAACAGATCAGTTTTACCAGTACATGATATTGTTGTTACTTTAAAACATTTAAATTTTTTGGTGTTGATGATCCATTAATACTTTTTCACCATATGATTTATCTAATTCTATTTGCAAGTCTATGGAATACATCTACCCAAAAATTGCTTGCCAAGTATATTGCCATATCCTTGCCATATAATTTTTTTTCAAATACAATACAAATGCTATTTTACTTTTTGCTAAATGGACTTAAACTATGCAACCTAAAAATCTACTTAAAGCCTCATACATGATTTGTACAAGATCATTAAAAAAATATTATATAACAAATATACAGATAAAATTGTCCACCCAGTTCTTAAAACACAACTGAATGAGAAAGAAAACAACAAAAAGCATAAATCTACATGTTATTAATGCATCATTTTCTATGTTACAGCCTCAGTTCTCTGCTGAATTTTAATTCTGCCTAATTACTCCCTGTATGCATTTAATATGTGGACATTCCTGAATGTATATATCAAAATTCCTACTACACTAATTAGCTACATGTTCACCGTCACTAGAATACAAGCACACAACATGCACTTTACATATATAATGCCTCTTCAGAAAAATTAACACGCTTAATAGTAGTGACTTACACAAGGGTTTTCCTGTTTGGCAGCCCCTGGCTACAGCACTTGCTCCCTACCCTACTAACCATGCTGAAGTTTACAGTTGCAAAAATGTAAATTATGATGACATCTCCAAGGAATCATATTCGGCACTTACTTGAGGGGATGATTTATTATTACTGGAAGGTTGGGATTAGGAATGTTAATGTTAAAAAAAAATGCAGCCATTTAACTATGATAATGCTGTTTTGTTGCATTAATTGCTTATTTCCTCCCTATGCCTTCAATTTTTGCCCCACAATTCTGTTGCCTCAAAAAATTAAATGATAGCCACATAAAACCTGACAGGCTTTTCTTTTCTTGAAAAAGCAATGATTGTCCAAAAAAAAAGAACACAACTTGAGCATGAGAAAAAAAGCACAGCTGATTTCTTACAACAATATACCTGATCCCAAAACTCGTAATAACTATTGAGTTTTAGATTCGATATTATCCCCTGCTTTGTCCTATGCTGGGTTTGAACCTGTGACCTGGTTTCTCTGTAGTTTTCTGTCATTACCTTTATTCTACGAAATCATGCTATAGTTATTGGTTTTTGTATTGAAGCCTACCTCTTCCACTCCAGGTTTTGCACATTGCTGCCAGCAGCTTTATATTAGTTAACATGTGCAGATCATTCTCAGTAACCTCCCAGCAGAGACCGTATATATATATATATATATATATATATATATTTCTCTTTGAGAAAGGCCTCAGATGAGGCCGAAACGTTAGGCTGTAAGCTCTGCAATAAAAACATTTTTATTTAAGTAATAAGACCTGTGAGTGCAGATCTTCTTGGATGTATATGTAAATATCTATATAAACTCTCTTTTTTAAGAACGTTATAGTTCAGTTGTGCAAAAATATTTTTTTCAGGGGGTTATTTATTGGACTGCTGGGGTTAACTTGTGTAATATGTAGATTATGCCTTGCCCATGTGCACCCAATGAGAGAGAGGCGAGGAGCGGCATTTCATCTTATTTATTTTTAAAATAAATGTTTGATCATGTAGAGGAGCCTGAAACTTCCCTGTTCAACTGTAAGAGAAATGATTGTGAAGTGGAAATGTTTAGTGAAAACAGCACAGTCAGAAAGCAGTAGGCTGAACAATCTGATCCAAACTCTATTCCCAATCTCACTTATGCTCCTTTGAGTCAACATTAAAAACCCCAAAAGTATTGTCTCAACATTTAGTGGAAATCAATGTGGGACAGGCAGGGCCTCTATCACATCATATGTATGATTTATATTTGTGAATTATTTTCACATTGTCATGGCATTTTCACAAAGCATAAAATGTAGAATTATCATAATTTTATCATTAAATTCTACAATTTGAGATTGAGCTACAATCTGTCATGTTTTGGATAATACAAGCCCTTACTTGTTAGATGCACACTACATATGTGCTGTATTACATGTGCATTGAAGTGATTTTTTTTATACATGTACCATGTGCTTGTGTGTATATGGAAACGCTAACTGGGATCCAATGCGGTTGTGTTGAATAAGCGTAGACCAACATACTGATGTAGTCACTGGGATTTGTTAGTTAAATGCGTCATGACTCAGGGTTAATTGAAGAAACTGTGTTATCTAAAGCTATCTTAACTCATTTAATGCATTTAACCTTTTCATTAGCATACCAAAGCTCCATTGTTTTCAATGGTGAACTCTTTAATTGGATGGGATGCTGTGACACAATATTCTGTGCTAAGTGGGATAAATGAGATAGATGAGTTAAGTTATTCTGTGTCAAATGCACAATCCAAAGTGGCTTCATCTGTACATACTTACCTATATCTCTCTTTTCTAAGTTCCCTGTTATGGCAGCATAACACATGGGTAAAATTCACCTACAAACAAAAAAGGTTTTCCATCTATATATCCCACTTTGGACCTGAAAAGAATTTTTTGTTCATTGTCTACAGAATAGGAGCTATGCAATATGACTAACCAAATAATTTAGCCGCCTAAAGGTGTATGGAAAAAAAAAATAATGGTCTGTGAAATATAAGGACATGAACTTATATTAATGATTTTTTAAGAATGTAAAAAATGATATGCCTCCTGCTTAATAGCGTTAATGTGTAATGCACTTGCACAATGTTATCAGTGCCAAAGTAGAACACTCAGTAAGCCCTATAGAACATTACCACCAAGGGAGAATAGTCAGGATTCAGACAGCAGCATATAAAATACATTCATAAGTTCCTTACCTGCCCTCAGCTACAACAGTCTGCAAAGAGCTAAACTATTTAAAAAGCTAGATGTTATCTGTAAGGAAAAAAGTAAAAATGGAATACTAATCAGTAAATTGAATAAATATTTCTCCCTCCTCTGTCCCTATGACTCTCATTGATTCAAATAACATAGCCAGCCAGCCAAGCACATGTTGTCCTTAGGTTGCAAACTGGGCAGAGTCCCAAGTGAGTACCCTTGCAGGAGCCTCAGTCGAGAAAGCAAAGTCTAAAAAGAAAAAGTAACCTGCCAAATATAGCAAAGGCAGAAAAAAAATGAGCTGTCTCCAAGGAAATAGGGGCTTTCAAAGCTTTATTTGTTTTTTATCTTTTTTATTTTTTCTGTGGCAGGGACATGAATTTTATCTATCTGTTAAAGTGTCACAGAGGAATGAAGATAGTTCTAATATATATCAATCTAAACACACATGCCAAGAAATATGCAAAACGAAAGAACCAGAAAATGAATACAAATATTTGTATTCTCCACTTAAAAATAAAGGTACCTCTTTATGGCACTAGAGTGAAATTACACACACAAAGTGAACTGCTATAACTCTGCAAAAAAAACTATACACTTCTGGGTGGCTGGGATTATATTGTACATTATAAAATGTCAAGTCAAGAAGTGTTACTGTGTCAAAATATTATGCATCCCCTAGTAGTAAACATCAAACATTTGTTTTTTTAGTTTTGGTGTTATGGCCCTTTAAATATAGCAAACATGGAACATTCTTTCCTTTCCTTACTGAGGGAGTAGTCATGACGCAGACTGCAGACTGAACTCAAAGCTTCCACATAAACAATAATATAAATTACCAACCCTATTTCACCAGCCACTAAGATCAATGGTCTTCTAATATAATTAATTTGTTCAGGCATACCTAAAATTCCCACAGCCCATAAAAACCTTCCTGAAGGTAAAGGGCACTCTGTTTAATAAAAATGTGTGGTTACTGTTTAACACAATAGATGCATGTGACTTACTGCATACAAATGCCCATTGTATGGTAAATTAAAATATAAAAACAATAATGTTCAATGTGGGTGTACACGTTTTATATAATAACTGCATATCCATTAAAAAAAACAATGTGCAACCATAAAAACATGCCTGCAGGTAAAGAGGCCCCTTTCACTGCTGAATAATGATTTGTGGTTACAACTCAACACAATGGGATTTCACAAGATGACAGCTGGTGAAATAGGGTAAGCATATTTTTGGTTATGTGGACGCATCAAAGCATCACTGGCATATCCATAAATTTGTGTTAATTCATGTTAGCAGTGGAAAAGTTTGCATTTGAATTAAAAGCTTGCTCAGCTAATCTGATTAACTTGTTCCTCCAGGAAATCTGCATATAGTGACATCATTGAAACTAGAGAAGGCATGAAATTCCATTTATTACTAAAACTACACATAATACAGAAATATATACCCTGGGTAGCCAATAAACTTGAATTAATTTGGCATGCTGACCATTTCTGAAAAAAAAATGGGAATAGATAATTAGAACAGAGTTTCTATGCAAACTAGCATTGCCATCTCTTTATTGGCTGATAGACTGGAGGTTGTGTTTAGTGATCTGAGCTGAGAAGAAATGAGCATGCTCAGTATCCAACAGCCAACGGAAATTCCCAAAGCAGGAGGCTGAATGGGTTAGACGAGAAGAAGGAATCCTAAGTGCTGCAGTCTTACAAATGACCTTTTAACAAATGGAGTGACACTTATTTAAAGGTTTCAAAGATGCTGTTCACTGAAAAAAAAATTTTGTATAGCGTTTACATGTCCTTTAATAGACTGAAGTATGTGCATGGGGGAACAAGATTTGGACCAGGTTAGTATATTGTTTAGCCTTGCTGAGCAGTACACACTGCCAAAATTCTTCATACTGTGAGGAAATTATTGTTACCAGTCAAGACATGTTGGGTAAATCATAGAATAAATTGTTAGGAACCTTTTCAGATTCCCTAGCTCAATCCACAGTATATCTACCCCTATGTGAAACTGACAGCATTACTTTATACTTAAGTACTTTATGTAGAAATATAATATATCATTAATAAAACTTTTGAAAGGGGTAGTTCAATTGAGTTTTTGTATTATGTAGGCAGTGATATTCAGTCTTGATTTTTTCTCTGGTTATTGAATTGTCAGTTCGGAAGCAGTTTCAAATTTAAATAATTTAATATTTTAGTACTGCAGAGTTTGAATAGCTGTAAGCCTTTTAAAAGGCAATAAGTTTGCAGTAAATTTAAAAAATCAATAGTAACTCATGGGATTCAAAATAGGTGCTTTTTACAACCCGTGTTGCAATAAATACATTACTGAACCCACAGAAATGTATGGGTTAGCTCAGTACGCCCCTTATAATGCATCTCCTGCAGTTGGCTATGCATCCCTGGCCCTGGACCCCGGACCCCCCAGTTTGAGTCTTACAAAATATAAACATTGTAACACAATTTTGTCAATCTCAGATTCTGGATTTGCATGTGACAGGGAATGGCACACAAGCAGACCCAACTTCCTCGTAAGGTGTGGTCCATCAATGTGCAAATGCAAGTCCTTTACTAGCACCTTTCATAAGACTATAAAGGGCCTGTGTGAGTAGAAGAGCCAAGTAAAGAATGAGCACATTGCTATCCAAATTGAAAGGTAATAGGTGGAATAATGCACTTGTAAAGGTGCAAACACTAATAATAATGGCTAATTACTAACTGACAGCATTCATTTGTTTACTCATTACCTGCAAATATATATTTATACTTTGGCAGCAACATATACAGTAGCTGTACAGAGAGAATTTTCACCAATGTTTATATCCACATACAGTAAGTACTAAAATCGTTACTTGGTTCTTACAGCCCAGGATAACAATATCTTACATGCATGTCTATAATTATAATATTTGGTGTTAGTTGCCCTTTAACATTAAGAGGCAGTGCCCAACTCCAATGAATTGAGCACATGACTTTATATTTATTCTATGGAATAAAAATAAATCTACTAAAAAATAATTTAAACATTAATTCAAGCCAGTTAGATTGTTTTAAGGATTAATCGTGTTTTAGTTGGGACCAAGTACAAGGTACTATAATTGTAATGATATCTATATTCATATATGTATTATTTGGAAATCTTTATAGATAGAGATAGATGACACATAGAAAGTTGATGGATGACAACACATGGAGAGCTAGAGATACAAACAGAAGCACAGATAGCTAGACAAATAGACAGACTCGTTCTCTGATGTCAATAAGATAAAGAATGCCCTCCAGACAAAACTGTATACAGATATGGCAGCCAACTGGACATCCCAGATATAAGCAACACAGTCCTCTGTAATGAGGCTTTTTTTAAAACAGCTTGGTAGCAAATTCTCCTAACCAGCAAGTCTATTATAGTGACCACTTTAATTTCTCCATATGCCATTTTACTGCTGGAAAATTCCTCTCTGCCTAAATATATTCTTTTATATTATATTTTTAATTCTATCATTAGTCAGGTATATCCACAAACCTGTTATCCATAAAGCTCCTAATTACAGGAAGGCCATATCCTATAGATTCCATTTTAAGAACATAATTCAAATTTCTCAAAGTGATTTTTTTTCTCCAAAACAGTATCTTGTACTTGATGTTAACTAAGCTACATGAATCATATTTGTGGCAAAACAATCCAAATGGGTTAATTAAAGTTTCAAATATTTTTAGCAGTCTTAAGGCATGGAGATTCAAATTACAGAAGTATTCTGCATAGTTGATCCTATAGCTTGTGCTTATTAGAACCCCATGCCTGTTCTTAGACATTATTTCATTTTTAGAAATTATTTTATCTTATTTATGATTGTATTGCATATACGTACGGGTATGGGATCTATTATCCAGAATGCTTGGGACCTGGGGTTTTCCGGATGACGGATCTGTCTGCAATCTGGATCCTCGTTCCTTAAGGCTACTAGAAAATCACGTAAACATTAAATAAACCCAATAGGTTGATTTTGCTTCCAGTAATGATTAATTATATCTTAGTTTGGATTAAGTACAAGTTCCTGCTTTATTATTACAGAGAAAAAGGAAATTATTTTATAAAATTTGGATTATTGAGATAAAATGGAGTCTATGGGAGATGGCCTTTCCGTAATTCAGAGCTTTCTGGATAACGGGTTTCCAGATAGTGTACAAAGGCTGGTGCAGATAAACATTAAACCTCCAAGGGACACTCTAATGACCAACCCTGTACAGTCTAGTTGTGGCCAGTGTATGTGCATTTAGTAAACATATCCATGTAACGGATGTGACACACTAGGCTGTTTGGGGAGATTGAGTCGCCTGGCGAGTACTCTCCTCGATTTTGTGGCGACCAATCTCCCCAAAAGCCTTCCCTCACTCTGTGCTGACTTAAAATGAAAAATCGCCAGCGCTAATTACACGCGGCGATTCCTTTTCCGAAGTTGCCTGGCAAGAAAACTTTGGACGACTTTGGAAAACGAATTGCCACGTATAATTAACGCTGGCGATTTTCCATTTTAAGCCAGCGCAGAGCCAGGAAAGGCTTTTGGGGAGATTGGTCGCCACAAAATCGAGGCGATTAGTCGCCAGGCGACTCAAGCTCCCCAAATAGCCTAGTGTGTCACAGCCCTTAATGACTGGCCTAGTTTTCTTGACTATTGTTCCTTTAAAAAATATATTTAGCTGAAGGAGCCATAATATGGTGCTCATAGTGGACTGGGTCACTGTAACACCATATCCTAATCTTACAGGGACCAAAAGTATAGTTTAGGTTTTTCCTTCGAAATCTTCAGTAAAGCCAAATGGCTTATACCCTGCTGGGCATATTTTGGCAATGGAACCCTCAGCTGCAGCTACATTCACCCTGTCTAATCCAGTGCCGAGTAATAAGCATACAAAGCTAACAACATGGCCAGTGCTTTATCCTGCTCTGAACTGTAGAATTGAAATACAGCGTTCAAAGACCAAGCAACCCCCTGCACCAATATTGTAATACAAATATTTTTGTCTCTATTTTCCTACAGAGCTTAGTAGTTAACCCTGAAACATGCTGAGATTATGCATGCAACTAAAAATAAAGCTCTTCAGTTTGCTAACACTGCGGATTGAGAGTAGCTGTCGGTTGCTATGTATCTTCTGTTTCTATGGCTGTTATTCACAGACCTGTAATATGTTCTTAGAATTGCACGTGTTTGTTTTCATCCAAATACCTGGTTTATATGATTTTGTCTGTGTTACAACATACTTCTATATATGCACATTATTATCAGTGAAGAAGAGGCAGAAGATGGATTTCCATGATGTCTTTTTTTTTTCTGCTCATAAATAGACAGTTTTTTTTATAAGAAGACATCAACAGTAATTCACACAGCTCCTTTGTTATGCCACCTGATCAAGAAGGCAGAAAAAAGGGGTGAAAAAAAACGGGTACTGCGTTAACAGCTTTGTCCATATGATATCAACAATCTACCCGTCTTCTCACAGTTTTTGCTGCTCGCTGTGACATACATTGTTAAACAGATAACCATAGCTCTGCTTTAAAGATCCAGATCTGTCTGCTTGTTAACACTAATTGTAGGTTTAGTATCTGTGCAGCAGTCTTTCAACAGAACACAATTCCTTTTGTTTGAAGCAAAACCTAATATCCCTCTGGCTCCAAAAAAAAGGGACTTTTGCCCCCAGTATAGTGTGGTCAAGAAGAAAGGGAATCAGGCAGCTATTCTATTGATGATGAAATACATACATTTTATTTATAAGTTGGGCTTTCATCATTATATTTCTCCAACAAAACAGGGTATTTTGCTAAAAGCATATTTATACTGTATTTATTCTAAATTAATAATTCCCTGCTTGGTTCTGTTGAGCATTTTTAGGCTTTGATGTACAGTGCCTCAATTGGCTAAACCAACATAGAAAATAGTCATATGCTTTGAGAGTTTTAACTTGATAAATATAGCACTTCCTTTGTGTATGGCATGGGTTTTTATAAGCCATGTACTGGGATACAGTATTTGTGGTACGTAAACCATCAGAATGCAAAGAGGATTATTTATAATAAAATTGCAGGTGCCATTTCTTTGCCATGTGCCATCCTCCTCTGGACACAAACCATGGCACAAACCACATACACAATGTTGTTAAAAAGGCATTTTAATAGATTCTGCATGTTGAAGTGCTGCACAGGTTTGGTGTGCTTTATTTGCCTTTGGATATTGACCATGGGTGGTACATGCAACCACTTTCTGGCTGACTACTAATTTTGTGCCACCCCTCTTTTAGCGTGCTTAAAAACTCACTTTGCTCTGGAAGTGATATATTCTGGCATATTTTACAAAAAAATGCACCATGTTATATTCTGTAAACCTTAAATTAGCTAAATACAGCTACTGTATATTTAAAAATTTCTTGTGTGCCTCTGTAATTGTGTGAAACACATATACAGTACTACCACCAAAATTTGTCCAACATGTTGAGCCAGGTTCAAAAAACTTTTACCTTAATACATTTCCAGCTTTCCCCCATAGACTTACAAGATACATTTATCTCACTGAATTGCATCTGGCTCTGTGAGAAAATCTGGAATTCAATAAGAAGATAAGTCCTTCTATGTATTTGAACCTGGTCCTTTGTTTGATTAACCTGGACTATTGAAATACAGTGGAACCTTAATTTTACATCCCTTGATTTTACGTTTTACAGTGTTGTTTGTGGTCCCACCTATATATAATGCATAATTCATTTCCATGATTTTACGTTTTCCTGGAATTTTTTTCTGGTCCCCTGAAAAAGTAAAATGGGGGTTCTACTTTATGTGTTTAGCCTTTCCAACTGCATAGATGGCAAATCAACGAAATGCCCCGTCAAAAATGTTCTGAGTTCTAAGTTTTAATAAGGAATATAAAGCCAAGCACCATTTTATAGATATGCATTTCAACTGCAATAAAGAAGATATGGGTGAATTCCCAATAATTTGTATATGACTTTCTGTTCTCTGTAGTGATCTGAAGGAACCGCAAATGTGGGTGATAGAATGCTGCCAGTGCAGTGTAGAAGTGCAGGCCTGATGGGAAAAGGACTATAAATGTCCTAACTATGTTTATACACCATATCATGCACTGACCTATATAAGGGAAGAACAAGTAAGGGTGATTAAGATATAGATACAATGGGATTGAGAACATTTAATGGTAAGAGAGAATGCCCCATAACAGGATAAATAAACCAGGCACTGTTTGTGACAGATACAAAAAAAGGGGATTGTGGGAGCTCTCCTAGGGCTAAGTAAAAAAGTATTAAAGTAAATAGTCCCCTGTCTCATAAGTAATTCAGTATATAAGCAAATGCATGAGTTAACAAAGACAGGGGTTTTTAGTTACAAAGTTATGATCATAAAGTTGATAAGCCACCATACCACATCAAGGTAAACCCCACATGGTGTTCCCTAACTTTTTTACCTCTGGTCATAGTATAAAAGGTCTAGTGCCTCTCTGCATAATAGCATGAATTGAAGTCGATTTCTCCTTAAGTAAATGTCTCTTGAAACTTGGTTTAGTATAAGGGCTAGATCCTCCCCCGCCACTAACTAGCGAGAAAGAGATTGCCCAAACCAACGTCCAGTTTTTTAAAAACGTAAAACAAAAGTAAAGGCAAAGTAAAATTGAATGTATAAATGAGTATAAATAAATATTTTTAAAAAAAGTGTACATTTGTGTGGTTATAGGTAAGAGTAAAGGTGTAAGCAAAAAGAAGTAAATTAAGCTAAATTAAATGGAGTAATAGGTGTAGTAAGTGTAATAAATGCAGAAGTGTTACTAAGTGCAATTAAAGTGCAATAGTGGCTTATCAACTTATGAGCATAACTTTGTAACAAAAAAACCCCTGTCTTTGTTAACTTATGCATTTGCTTATATACTGAATTACTTAGGAGATGGGGGGCTGTATACTTTAATACATTTTTACTTAGTCCTAGGAGTGCTCCCACAACCCCCTTGTTTTGTAACTGTTTGTGGCTGTGCATAAATGGCAGCAATTAGGAGAAGCACAAGTGGAGAGGTTCCCAGGAGGACCTGCTGCTTTATTCTAAGTCACGTAGATGAAAGGATTGCTTCTGATCTAAGTCAGCAAAGTCTGTAAACCGGTTACAGAGAAACTATTTCATTACAAATATAAGACATTATAGCAATTGTCCACCTGTGTCAGCAGACGAATTCTAAAACCGATTAAACTTTGACTTCCTTATTATGTGTTTTTGAATTATTTACTCTGTAGCACCCTTGGAATTGAAATGGTTTTGTGGAATCCGGACAGGGGGTGACACCGGTGATGTCAGAGGTGGGGTTGATGACATAAGTGGGTGAGCCAGTAACACAAAGGTGTGGGCTAGTAATGTGGAGGGGTGGACCGGTGATGCAGAGGGGTGAGCCAGTGATATGGAGGGGCTGGTCAGTGAGGCTGTAGCTCATGATTGACTAAATCGCTCCAGAAGCAGGGGACAGTAGTGATGGGCGAATTTATTCGCCAGGCGCAAATTCGCATTGAATTCCCACGATTTGCTGCCGGAGAATAAATTCGCAAAACGACAGCGAAAATTTGCCTGTCGAAAATTCGATGGCATAAAAAAAAACAAGAAGTTTGCCGAAAACGGCGCGACGCGTGTCAAAAATGATGCGACGTGCATAAAAAACGTGAGACTCGTTTCGCTAATTTTTCGCCAAACGGTATAGATTCGCCCGTCACTAGGGGACAGGCTTGCCCAGTTTTCAGACTTAAGAAAACTGGGAAGACATTTTCCAACCAGACAGCGGGTGTAAAAACCGGACAGGTGGCATCCCTAACCTTATGCCATTTTCAGTTGTCACACAATAAACATCATTGTTGTTTGGACTAAGTTCCAGGGACATGCTGGGTGGCCTTTTTATTGGTGATCGACCTGTTCTCCTGGCTATGTTCCTTATATATGATGAAGTGTAAAACAGTGCACATCAGACACATAAGTAACCCTGCATTTACAGATTGTAATTCTTACTGTTGTGCAAGTTTTTTTCAGTATTTACATTAATGAATTTACATTTACATGGATTTTCAGCAATTCAAATGTTATCACATTTGTTATTGCTTTCCTGATTAACTACTTTAATCAGTGTGTCAGTTCTGAGGAATGTGTTTGACTGGTTTGAGCTGTCAAACTCCATTTTGTGCTATCAGGTGTTAGAGCTCAGTGGCAGTGCTGATCTCTAAACTCCCACCAAATCATTAAAAATTAACAAGCATTTTATTAAAAAATAAGGACTATTTGTATTCAGGCTAGGTCAAATTTAACATGCCTTTCACATTGAATAGTATATTTTTAAAAATCTTTCACTAGACCCAAACATCCAGCATGGATTTCATCATTCAACCAGGATGTATGGGGGAGGTGCTTAACAATTCAATAACTACAGAGCAACTACAACTCACAGAAGAGCTTTGTAAATATGGGACATTGGGAATTGTTCTGTACCCCAATCAGACACATATCATTTATCTTATCTTTGTAAATTTTACAATATCAATATTTCCATATATTAAGCATCATTAATGTATGCCCTGTTCCTTCACCTTATTTACCCTTCCTTTATTTCCACCTATGTGCTTTATTCAAAGTCCTTCATCAATAATCGTTGCCATAAAAGGATTTCTGTATGTTTTGAAATATAAAAATCTAAACCCATTAAATCTTTGATAGCCATAAACAAATATAAAAGCCAAAGCCTTCACTAAACATAAACATGATCCATGGCTCAGCTGTCTACAAGGTGATACGGTTGTGTTGAAGGCTTTCAGATAAATACCAGATGGCAAGTACAGCCAACTGCGGCTGAGAATGTTAATACTTTTCTTTACATAGGTACTGAAGATAATAATAACACAAATATGGCACTATTATCTTTATGTTTCTTGTCGTCCTAGCACATTTACTTAACTGGAAAATCATAGGGAACATATTTGACAACATTAATTCCCAGTGCTTTTGTTGACAACTAGGTTTACAACTCCAAGACTGACAATTTGTCTATTAAGTAAAATGTTTGAACAACCACATTGCCATTTTATGGGTCAAGCTTAAAGTGGACCCGTCACCCCAAAAAATATTCAAAATCATATTTTATCACATTGGTCAAGCAAAATGAACATTAATTACACTATATAAATTATTTTAATCTTGTTTTCTTCAGTCTGGGAATTCATAATTATAGCAAGCAGGCAGGAGCCATTTTGTGGACACTGTTATTAAGGCAAGCCTTGTATCATCTCAGAATTTTGTTTGTGCACCAGAATGGTGCTGGCTACACAATTAAATGGTTAAGAGAACTGGGGGAATGTGTTTAGAGCAGTGGCATCTAGGAAGTGCTGAATGGAAAGTGAAAGTAATTATCTGCCCCGCCTCTATGCCTAAGGCATAGAGGAGTGGCAGACAATATTTGATTGACAGCTGAGATTTTTAAATGAGCTTAAAACCGCTATGAATGCTTTAATAAAAATTAAAATTGGATTTCATGTTTAATTTGAAAAGAACTTTTATTATACAGATTTTTGTGTCTGGTTGACGGGTCCACTTTAAAGCTCTGGTAAGACAGTATTTATACTATCTTTCATTGCATCGGTGCAATTAACTGCTGTATTATAAGCTTTGTATACTGCTTTCCTTCTTACTAGCACTGGATGCTTCTCCATAAGGAGCTCTTTGGAAAAAGGCTTCTGATATTCCAATCATCTTATCTTATCTACTGATCCTCATTTTCTTGCATATAGCCAGACCAGAACAGTCTTTTCCATGTCTGTGAGCTACTGTACAATTCCAGAAAACAGATGCCCAAGTCCCTTATTTTACTCTATACTCCAAGGCTCACCTGAGTTTGCAAGAAGTACTCCTTGAGTAGAGCTCCTCTTAATTAAGTACGTGATACCAAACCTTATGGACTAATATCAAACTTCAATCTAAAGTTCGATAGTGAAAACAATTTAAACGGTCTATTAGTGGGGAATTTTGGTTTATTTATTCCATCATGAATAGTTTTGGCTCGGAAAAATTAAATACTAAATATGGCAATAATACGGGCAGCAAAAAATGGTGGTGTAACATTCATCTGAGGAAAGTTGTTATTTAGAAAGATGAAAATTATGGGAAGGCCATCTCCCGTAGTGGTATATTTATCAAAGAGTGAAGTTAAGAGTGAATTTCCACCACTAGAGGGAAATTCCGATGCTCTCCATTCATTTCTATGGGATTTTTTAAGGCGTATTTATCAGAGGGTGAACTTTCACCATTGATAAATAGGCCTTTCAAAATCCCATATAAATGAATGGAGAGCGGCGTTCACCCTTTGATAAATAGGCCTTTCAAAATCCCATAGAAATGAATGGAGAGCGGCAGAATTTCCCTCTAGTGGCGGAAGTACACTCTTTGATAAATTTACCCCATAGACTCCAATTTAATCAAATAGTTTAAAATTTTAAAAATGATTTCCTTTCTCTCTTAACATTAAAACAATACCTTATGCTTGATCCCATCAGCAATATAATTAAGCCTTATTGGATGCAAAACAGACCTGTTGGTTTTAATTCACATTTTAAGGTTTTTCTAGTAGACTTAAGGTATGCTAGATTCAAAATATGGAACAATCCCTTATCTGCAGTCCTGGACTGGCAATCCGTGAGTTCTGGCAAATGCCCGAGGGGCTGCTATAAGGCACTATAGAAAGTAAATAATTAGTGGGCTGGTGGGGGCTGTTTGGGCCTCTGTGTGGGCTCATTGGGCCTCTGTGTATGTGAAATGGCATTTTACTTCTCAGTCCGGACCTGCTTATCTGGAAAACCCCAGGTCCTAAGCATTTTGTATAATAGGTCTCATACCTACTGTATATGTGAGCCATTCAAAAACACGTATATTCATCTGTCAGTGGGATACCTGAGTGGGGGTATTTTATGAAGCAGCAATGCTGGTTCAGTACAGTTATATTGCTTAGACAAAGTTCATCTGATTTACTGAAATGCCCTCTCACAACTGGCTTTCAGATTAATTTGCCTAATATTAATAGCTGAACTAATATTAATAGTTAGATCTCCAGGGAAAATGGTGTAATCATTTAGTTTTATGTTGAATTGATATCAACAACCACTAAGTTATATTTTTGCTTCCTCTGTGACAAGCTGAACTAACATTGCACAGCATTAGGTATCAAAAACATAATCTCTATGCTTCTAATGAATTATTTTTAAAACACAAATCAACAGAACAAAACATTTAAGGAATAATCTTGGGGAAGTGCTGATTTATGGCATCTGTCAAAAAAACCTGCCACATTTGGGGTGATGCCCCACAACACAGAGACACTACTATCTCAACTGTCAGGAGAAAAATCTAAAACAAAGAAAAATGCTGAGGCAAACCTGTCTTGTTAAACACACCACATTCCTTATGACTAAACATTGTAGTTGCTAGGATTTTACAGCAATGTTCATTCTAAATAAATGTTTTCCTCAAACAGCATCATCAAATGACTTTGAGTCAAAGAAAGAACCAATACACCATACATTTAGGGGCAGATTTACTAATGGTCGAATTTTGAATAAAAAAAAAATTTGGAATTCGACCATGGGAATAGTGGGGAAGTAAAATCCTTCGAATTAGAAGTATTTTACCGCAATTCGATCGATCGATTGTAAAAAATTTGAATATTCGAACGATTTTAATCGATCGATCAAATTTTTTATATTCGATTTCAGCTAAGGATTTCCAATTCGGTAGCTTGATCCTGGCGAAGTAGGTGGTCGAATTAAAATTTAAAGGGGAAGTATTCGACATAAGAATATTCGAATATTCGAATAAAATTTAATTGATTCGAATATTCGATGTTCGAATTAGCCTAATTTGCATATTTGAAAGACTCAAATTCGAATTAATATTAAATTCGATCAGCATTCAAATTATTCACGTGAATTTTGTAAATCTGCCCCTTAATGTGTCACTGACACAGACTGACAATAATCCTAGTGCAGGTGTTCTTTATGGGGAAAAAAACTGAATACAGTGCACTTGTGCTTTACTGGTGCAATTTCAAGTAAGAGGTTATGTCTACCTGGCTATAAAGTACTCAAGGACCAAAACAAAGCTCCAGTCTGGGCAGAGGGTACAGTAACTACAAACAATGATTTCTTAAATTAAATTAAAGTGGTTCTTCACTTTCCAAAAAACTTTTTTTAGCTGAGTTGTTTTCAAAATGTTCACAAGCTATTCAGATTTTTTTTTCAATCACTTTCAATATTTTTTATTTTTTTTCCTGTTTTTCCCAAAATTACACTTTAATATTCTAGTCTCTGGTCCTTGGTGCGGCAGCTCACTAATTTGCTATATTAGTTGATACATTTCTCAGCAGCATCTGTGGTTTTGTATTAACTATGCTACTAATTATAACAGCTGACCTTAATGAAACTCAACAGGACCAAAGACAAGAAATGTATCAATTTAGAACAGTCACAGAGTCAGTGACACTACCCCCCTCCGGGCTTCAGAAAGACATAAGAACATGAAAAATGAAATGTTGCACTTCAATACTAAAAATCAGTCACAGATAGAAAATAGAATATAATCGGAAAAACGTCTATACTTCTGGTGAACAGAAACCAATTGAACTGAAAAAAAGTGTTGGCAGGTGAACAAACCTGTTAATGTGCCATACATAGATTCTTTATATCCCAAAAGAAAAGTATCAATGTCCAAATAAGTTCAAAATCCATGTCCGGCTCACCGGACCTTTTCTATTTTTAAAACCGAATATTAATATACACTCACGTGATATACATGATAAAAAACATATCAGGAGAGCGCTACAGGAGATCACCCCACATACAAGCACAAGGGAGTTAACGCTACATTGAATCTGACTGCATGTTCCGCACCACTCTCTGGTGATTTACATAAAGGGCAGCTGCAATGGGACTTTGACATAGATATGTTTTTATCATGGATACCACATGAGTGTATTTTAATATGTGATATTAAAAATAAAAAAGTATTTTACAATATTGCTGCTGCGTATTATCCTACAGCCGATATCAGAAGGGGAGCTGTGCCTCAAGATAAAATCTCTATGTGCATGTTGTGAAAGATAAAAAAATGTAAAAATGTTTACATAAAGAAAGTCTCATCTAATTTTTTCTGTGGTGGTGGTGTTATAACTGGAGGGGGTTAAAGAAGACTTGTCACCTTGAGACATGAGTAAAATATTTATTTTCCATCCTTAGTTAAACCCTTTAGTCAGCTGTTTTTGTCTATATCTGAAACGGATTAGAAAATATCCTTCATGTAAAAAGGGCTTCATAGGCGCTGCCATGTTTAAACACCCCTTTGTTTTCCGTGTGTGGGCTGTGCCAAACTGCCAAATCTCATTCATGCTTAGTCAGAGTAAACTCTATGATAGACAAGCTCTGTATAACTCATGTCACACCAGGACTTGATATTCTATTAGAATTATTTGAAACACCTTCTATTGTTCTATTCAGATTGTGTGGGCTACTCCAGCCACTAACAACTGCACAAACTGGTGATATTGTGAGAGGAGTCTGCAGTACTGATTCTACCCATGATGCTTTGCTCTCCTGACTTTCTGGAAAGTCAGGGCTTCAGTTAGTGTCTCATGGACATTTGAAAAGTAGTTATAAATTGAGAATTAGTGAGATTTGAGCATAATAAATAGGGGTATGTGGTTTGTTTTAAAAGTTTTATTTTCTTCCTAGTGTTAACTCAATCATGACAGGTTTCCTTTAACACAGGGGTCCCCAACCTTTTTTGCTTGTGAGCCACATTTAAAATTAAAAGAGTTGGAGAGGAACACAAGCATGAAAAAGTCCATGTGGATGTCACATAAGAGCTCTGATTGGCTTTTTGGTAACCCCTATATGGACTGGCAGCCTACAGGAGAGAATGTTTGGCAGAACATCTGTTTTTTATGCAACCAAAACTTGCCTCTAAGCCAGTAATTCAAAAATAAGCACCTGCTTTGAGGCCACTGGGAGCAACATCCAAGGGGTTGGAGAGCAACATGTTGCTCGCGAGCTAGTGGTTGGGGATCACTGGGTTGATACATATGTGGTTCACAATATGTGGTGCTGTGCATTAACCTAAATTAAAGCGTATTGGAAAATCTGAAAATTAATATTAAGAAAAGGTTTTCTACTTGAACTTAATCTCCCATTATATGGAAAGTAGAAGTTACCAGGAGTTCCAGCTGCATATGAAGATCAAACACTATTAGCACCGGTAACGTTTGTGTGTTATTTAACCTATAAAATACATTTTATTCCTATTTTCTTTTTTACTTCTTTTTTATTTCTATTCAGAATCTTATTGCATGAGGTTGTTTAGGAAATATAGACTCCTTAAAATATGGTTTAATGGCCAAAGTTTATGAAACAATGTTTTGTAAGAGATATTTGAAAATGATTTGTCTGCAATAAATGTATAATGACAAAGAAACAATAGATTGTTAAGAATGGGAATTACCACCTAATAAAGAAGATTTATTGCATATAACAAGCTAGTGTGTGTACAAAGGTAATGACTAACAGGGCATAATATTGTCAGACATGATGCTGTACCTATGTGGGGCCAATAGTGGGGTGAACGCAACACTTTTTTAAAGCAAATATGGGCAATATTAAAAATGTTTTGGTGGCAATTGTGTGTCACATGCCCAGTATTCTTCTATACTGATGTGGTCATGCAACATCTTGTTTATTGTATTATATGATAAACAGTATATATATTAGTAGCCCCTATTTGATACTACTAGGCCTATTAGTTCCATCAAATTAGCTACTCAGGACAATGCAAATGGTACTGATGCCATAAACCAATGGTCTGTGAACTCTTTGAATCTATACACTTTATTTAAACATGGAGAAAACACGTGGCTATAATGATCAAATTGTCTTAGGTGTATAAGGGGAAATGTTCATGAAATTAGGCTAGGCTGACACTGTAAAGATAAGTAAGTTCATAAACTAAATATATTTGCATGCAATGCTGAGCTGGCTAGCTGGAATAGATTGAGTTACAGTTGTATATTTATGCTAAGTGAGTAAAACCAGTACAGTACATCTTTAGTGGAGATAAATAACTGCTCGAAGCGACACGTATACGCCAAAAAGATGCTTTATCATTCTATGCTGCATTTAAACTTGCTCCTTGAATTTTTAACGTATTACTTTCACTATTTGACAGATGACCGATAATCACATTTGAAATGCCTACATGTTTAATAGGAGATTGTATTTATTATAGAAACGGGTTTCACTGAGTCTTGGTAATTTCTGAAAAGACTTGCTCATGTCACTTAAGTGCACATGTCTTAAAGGATATATTTAATTTTGCACCAAAAATAACATGCAAATTTTGGAGTAAAATTACATACCTATTTATAGTTTATAGTGAAGTTTAACTAGCACAGAGCTACTCCAATGTAAAGGCTCAGGGTGTGCTATTTATAAAAGCATATACCTGTATACCAGAGTTACATGAAATTTGCACCAAAATTAACCACTTCAGCAGACCTGCAAAACCATTGATGTGTATGGAAAGAAATCATAGTGAACACATGGGGGCAGATTTACTAAGGGGCGAATTTCGAATTGAAAAAAAAAATCGAAATTCGACCATCGAATTTAAAGTGTAAGTAAAATCCTTCGAATTCGAATAACAAATAGGAAATATTTGAACGATAAATCGTTCGAACCGATCGTTTAGAAAAATAATGAAAGCCCATTCGGTAGCTTTGATCTGGCGAATAGTTTAATATTCGAATGAAATGTTATTTGAATTATTCGATTCGATCGAATTTTCAAAATTCACTAGTCAAAGTGGTCTTCAAAAACATTTGAAAATTCAAATTTGAATCTTTTTGAAATTAGATCGAACTTCGAATCCTTCATGTGAATTTAGTAAATCTGCCCCATAGTGAAAGAACACTAGGGGGCAAATTTACAAAAATGTACAAATTTACAAAATTTGTGTGAAGGATTCAAAGTTCGATCGAATTTCATTGAATACTGATCGTACGATTTTTTGGGATATTCGAATATGCAAATTTGGCCTCTTCAATCATCGAATACCGAATTATCAAATAGATTGAATGATCGGATATTCGATAATTCGATCATTTGATGATCGAAGGATTTAAAATTTTAAAAACCTTCGAATGCCTACTTCGTCAGATTGAACCCCATAGGCTTCTTTTGCTAAGACCTGCTTGAATACCATTCGTACGATAGAACGCCTCGATCATTTGAATTGTACAAATTTTTCGGATACTCGAAGGCAAAAGTACGATTTTTTTCGGTATCTGATCGTACGATTTCATTGAGAAATCGAATATCCAGCAAAAAGATAGCCTAAAACTATCCAATGCTTATCGAATTTCGAATGGATTCGTAGGATTTTAAGGGAATTTTAGTAAATTTGCCCATATGTAACACTGACCCAATGTATGGTTAGCTTTAGGAGGTGAAGAACAAAGCTACAATTCCTCTTCACTGACTTTTGGTAATTCATACATGCCCAAATGAGCCAAAATACAAAATCTAGGCACACATTTGCCAATTTAGAACTTAACATTACTTATTTGATATAACTATATAAGCTTCTTCACAATTTCAGTAGGCATGCACTGATTACATTTAAGTTATGACTTGCAACTTTGCAGTCACATCACTTATTTTAAAAACATCAGCTTTTAGACAACATTTAAAAATTGAAAATTGAATTCCTAGGCTACATTTTGTACATAGTTATAAACATGGTCTATCTTCCTGTGCCTTAGGTCTTGTGTGAGTCTCATAATCCTCATGTGCCTCATGCAACAAAATTTAAGTTGTAAGGGACTCGCTGAGCCCATAAAATTATTATATATGAATACAGATTTAATTATTACCCTTAAGATGCATATCATGCTTTTTTAGGGTAAAATGGAAAAAGGAAAACTGTAATATGCAAACAGAAGTACTATAGACAAATGTGTGTTTGTGTGTGCAGTTGAGCTGTGTGTCAAGCTGAAATTTGCTATCTGAGAGATACTCTTTTAATCCTTTTCAGCAAGGCCTGTGCATTTTCTAATTTAGAAAGGAAGGCCTGTAATTATACTGTGCCACAATCAGTCACTGAAAGACAACATATTTCAAATGATTTAGAAGCATTAAAGTAGATATGTAACCCTCAGTTCTCACTGCTGCCTCTACAGCATATCACCCCACTGGCCATAAGCTCCCCTTTTCCTGTTCCAAAACTTATGGTTTTGACTGTGTTCCACGGCTCTGTGCTAGAAAATGTTAGCCATGAGCATGCACAATGGAAGCCAACACGTAGTTCTGGTCCAGTGCTTGCACTCCTGCTTGCTGATCGCCGTCATGGTGCATAGTAATAGAAGGATGATGGGGGCCATGGAGGGGGCAGGGGGACAGGGCACTGGTGGTAAAGGCTAAAAAATCAATAGGGAGTTTTAATTCCCCTTTAACAAATGCACATAAAATAATGAAGATAAACAGAGAACCTCTGTTTAACATTATGAAGCCCTCACATTCTTTACAACTAGAAGCAGAATTCATTCTGCAGGTTTAATATTTAACCAGTAGAAAATAGCTATCTTGTTCATAGATGAGCAAAATCTTTCACCAGATTTCGATGCATAAAAATGCCCATAGATATTGTTTGCTGAAAAAGTTGCTAGAAAATGGCCATTAACTTTAATGCATTTTGTAAAATGTTGCTGTTTCACAAACAGATTTGCTCATTAATATCATTGCATATCATGTTGTACTATTATAAGTTTATTATAAAATAATGGCTTTTTATCTGCCTTTCTAACTGGTCATTTCATAAACTACTTGAAGAATGAAACTTTGCTTAGGCCTTTTCAATAATCTTATTTTCAATCTCTATATAACATTCCAAAATACCCTTTGCTTCATTTTACCTACCTATTTATAAATACAGCAGAAATACAGTGTTCACTCTCATTACAGGTTATATGGAACAAAAGATGACTTTTTGTGGGTTAGCAATTACAAATGAACAATGGCTTCTAAAGACAAGACAGAATCCTACCAGCATAATTGGAAACACTGATATATATAAAAAAATCATGAAATAATGCAATCTTGTTTATTTTTCCTAAAAGACTAATACAATATCAAAATGATAATAATAATTCTTCTTATAGTATTCTTATATTTCTATCATATGAGGAAAAAGAATGATTTCGATATCTTTGCTTAAAGGAAAACAAACTTCATACCTGCCATAATTCTATAACAGGCCAGGAAATTTAATCTAAGACACTTTGATTTGATTAGATTACATACTCCAGTGACAAAGGATTCCCGTTCTCACAATGTGCTAAGTTTTAACATTAGATATGGGTTCCTTAGTACATCCAAGTTTCAGAACTGATCTCAACTCTCATCAATGGTACTACAGTACTCATTATAGTGTGATGACATAATGATTTCTCAGTTACGCCTTTGTGCGTATCAATATACACCTCATTCTTTTTAATAATACATTCAGCTTCTTCCCTCATTTTAAAAGTCTTCTTTGACATATGCTATCCTTTCTTTTCCAATTTACACATATTTTCCAAGCCAACACCTACATTCCACTCTTGAGCATCTTGTATCAACATTCCACTTAAAGAAGATCTCATGACCATAAACTTGAAACTTCTAACCTCACCCCACCCAGAGTCCTATTGTCAAAACATTTCTAAAACTATTGAATTATCATGTGATGCCTATCTTAAAAAAGAAGTGACATGCCTAAATAACTCGTACTAAATTGTGCATTTCAGGTCATAGAGCTGCTATATTATATCCCACCTACAAAATACAGTTAAAGTTATCTTTAAAACGTACATACTTGCTAGGCACCAGCTTCCCTGATGCCCTAAATTAACCCCCACCACCACTATAGACTGGGAACCAATTTGACAGAAAGATGGCAACTGAAAGTGATGAAGAAGGTTTAGTGTGGCGTAAGTATGCTTGCACGTGTCTGACACAAATTGCACTATGGGCCTATGCAATGTCAAAAATAGAATAATAGTAAAAATGATTTTTGGTTCCCCTGTTCCCAACTGTACATTTATCTTTGCCACTTTTCAGAATTACAAATTGTGTGAAATTTATATCCATTAAAGTGGACCTGTCACCCCAAAAAAATATTAAAAATCATATTTTCTCACATAAATCAAGCAAAATGAACATTAATTACGCTATATAAATAATTTTAATCTCGTTTTCTTCAGTCTGGGAATTCATAATTACAGCAAGCAGGCAGGAGCCATTTTGTGGACACTGTTATTAAGGCAAGTCTTGCATCATCTCAGAATCTTGTTTGTGCACCAGAATGGGGGAATGTGCAGAGAACTGGGGGAATGTGTAGGGAGCAGTGGCATCTAGGAAGTGCTGAATGGAAAGTGAAAGTTATTATCTGCCCCACCTCTATGCCTAAGGCATAGAGGAGTGGCAGACAATATTTGATTGACAGCTGAGATTTTTAAACGAGCTTAAAACAGCTATGAATGATTTAATAAAAACTTGAAATTGGATTTCATGTTTAATTTGAAAAGGACTTTTATTATACAGATTTTTGTGTCTGGGTGACGGGTCCACTTTAATGCTCCTGCATGGTATGATATTATCAGCATTTCCAGGAATTATATGCCTTTTAATCCATTTTTTTCTTTTTGTTTAATACAATGAAAACATATAATCCATATTTGTGAATATTATTAGTAATGTGCAAAAAATTATATTTATACAGTGCTTGGGCACCTAATTTAAAAGGGTAACCTTCCCCAGATATATATACTGATAATACTAATATTGACACTTGATTTTACATCCATGTTGCCTAGATGATGACTAAAACACTGCACTTAGCTATCTTCCCAGAATGAGAGAAATTCCAAGACCATAAGGGGGTGGGGGGGGAGGTTAAACAATTTATAACGCAACTTGTGGTGATGCAAAATGCAACAACATGTTCATGAAACCCATCAAACACGAGAGGCTTTAACCTTTCTCATTAGCCTGCATGTCAAGCTGAGCCATCCCCATCTTCTCAGTGCTGTTGTGACTGTGTCATTGGTGGGATAGAAAAAACATGACATTTGGTAATGATAACCATATTGCTATTGTAGATAAACAAAAAATGCCTCAATTGAGCTGTTAAGAAACATTAGATAACCTGTGTCTTCTTGCAGAGCAGTTGTCTGGTTTTATCTCATACATACCCTCTAAATTGGAGTAACTGCCTCTGAATAATATGCTTATTCAGGTCTTTTCTATCAGAGCGTATACAGGCCTTACACTTCCAGCAGAATGTGTTTCACAGACTACATTGGCATGGACAGTTTCCACCAGATACAGAGAAGGTAAAAATTAATTTATGTATCAAAACATCATCTCCCAAGTCTGACTGTATTCAGCTGCATTAAAGAGTAGGCACAGGAGTCCCATACTGATTTATAAAAAAAAGTAAGCACTATATAAAGCAACAGAAGACAAAGCATTCAATAACTGATATGCAGTCTAAATAAAATTGAGTTTGAAACTGGAAGTGTGAAGCATGCTGGGAATTCAGAAGAGATGCTATGAGGTCAGGCGGCAATGTACTGAGCTGTTTGTGCTACGCCCCAGGGTACTCTGCTCTGCTCTCAAAGAAAGGAGAAATTAGAAAAAAGAGGTAAAATGTATTCACCAGCAGCCAGTCACTGCAGCCTTTTGTGTCTTTACATACAGATGCAGCCTCATTTTGAACATTTCTTCACATTCATCCTATTACTTGTTTGCATCAAAAGAGGTGGGGCTCAGCAAAAGTCCAGGGCAAGTGGATGGAAGTCGCATGGCGTTGCGTACAGCACTTTTTTTTTATGGTGTAGAATGTTCCACAGTGTGAGCTATATATGTGTTGCGATCTCCAAAAACAAACCATATGTAGTTCCTTAACACTACCATTGTTCAAAAGAAAGTTTGCTAATTGCATTCACTGTACTTTATATTAGATGCAAGGGCACAACTCGCAGCTCCCAAGAGCCTAACCCGTGGATTTTTAAAGCTAAACATCACAAGTTAGGGTCTCAGGGATTGAGAGGGGTGCAAAGCAACTGAATGCACCAGCCAAGAGTTATAACATACAGATAATAATATAATGGCATTTCTCTATTCCAAGCAAAGAATACCTGGAATCGTTTCCTATGCAGTGCATTGTTTCTCCTCCCTCCTGGCAATGAGCGGGTAAAATGTGAATGGTATTACAAAAAGAAAACTGTACAAGCGTTCTTAATACACTTGTTAATACAATGCAGAGATTTTTATATTATCGCAATTGTGACACAAAAAAACACCAGTCCCCTTTTTTATGCTGTACAAAATTCAAAAGCATGTACACACATAAGACTACTGCTTTATTCATGGAGGTCTCAGCAAAATACATGAGCAAGAAATATTCATATAAGAACATTAGGTTGATCAAAATCAAATTGCAACTCACCATTATGACATGAGGGATTCCATTCTTCATCGGCTGCATTTAGCACCAGACAGTAATGCGAACAATGAAAAGTGACAGGGCTAATTTAGTATACTACAGTTTCTTTTCTATAAAACTGACTTGGAAAAAAAATATATATATATTTACGAATGTATATGTTAACAGTACACGCACTCACTTTATATCAAGGATACTGGGGCCTCTCTGCTTCTTGGCTGAATGTCAAGGGAAATGATCAAACCAAGCTCCAGTCTGTCATCTGGTATCCACTAAACTCAAAAAGAAACAGAAGGGGGGAAGGGTTCAGGGGAGATACTACTCCCCACCCACTGTTTGCAGACACCTCTATTCTTGCTAACAACCCCCATGCCCTTAAAGCATGCAACAGAGTCATTGCTAGTCTGCTGTGCCCCCTACATGTATGATTGCAGTGTGGAGCAGCGTTACACTGCATTGCATACAATGGGCAGCCCCCCACTTCTCATTATACAACAGACAAGGCTGCAGATCCCAGGTCTTCTTGCTCTTAGTCCCAGGGGCCCATGGGTTGGGTGTCTTCATGCTGAAAATCCTGTGAAATCCTGAGTGAAAGAAAAAGCTGAAGAGCCCAGCTGAGGAAATCAAATGTATGTTTTCTATAATGAACAAACCGAAGCAGCAGCAGCACAATGGGGAAAGCTGTAAGGTTAACTGAGATTGCAAGCTTTTCGCGCATTACGGTGCTTGCCATATTCCTTTCTGCAGCTGAAAGCAATTATAGCCTGCAGTGGATAAATAAATCTGCACAGAAAATGGAATTATACAGGGACACCAAGTTCTGCAGCCATATCTGATTGCTTGTTTTTTTTCTTTGCATCCCTGAAGCTGCAAAATAGTAATTTCCTTACCTCTTCTTCATCCAGGAGAGATGTTTTGTTCCATCCCCTTTTCCTCCTTCGCACCTGGTATTTCTGCCCAGATCCTTTCACTTTCTTTTATTTCCCTCACCCACTCTTTCTTCCTGGCTTTCTTCCTCCTTCTGCATACAAAAAAGGGCCCCATAGACATTAGCAGCATGAAGTGACTGCCTTGTAGAAAGCACATTTAATCTTTACTGGCTCCCCTATGCTTCAGCAAAAAGAAGTAGAGAGGATGGGGGAAACTACAAGTAGTGAGGAGGATGGTGAGGGACAGCAGCATCGGGCACAAATCAACGACAAGATGAAATTCCCTTGTACACACTGCCCCCTTTCTACTTCAGCCTGAGCTCTTGGAAAGCTACAGGGTCTAATTACATTCACTGCCTCTATAGCTGGTCATAACACAGATTCCATGCATGCCTGCAAATTCTCTAACAGCACAAGGAACTCATATTTACCTTTAGTTTCCCATGTCCAGACCCCCTCTGCACAGAATTTAGCATTGCCACTTATCACTGTCTCCCACAACTATGAGAGAGTCTATGAAATCAGGCTGAATCAGTTATGCAGTTCCTTTACCACCCCCAGATCCAGGTTAGACCAAAATATACCAGTTGGCCTGAAATAATACCGAATATGATTTAAAAATATTTCCAGACTAGACACTGATCATGTGTCTACTTTAAAATAAGCCGACGGCTAAATCTAGTAGTTCTTGCAGTTCAGGGCAGCACAGTGTCTGGATTCATTTCTATTAATTTGTCTTGCTCACTGACCGTATACAGTGTAGTACATGCCTAAAATATAAGAACACTAACTAAATTAGCCTGTCTAGCACCTCAAGGTTAAACCACTCTCAGCGACATTAGTAACACTCAAAAAATACCCCCACTTTTATGTTCTCCATAAATAAAATGCAGCCAGGATGGATATAGTGCATTGCCGACTGGTGGTATCAGGACAAGAAAATAGGAGCAGCATATTGAAGCACTGGCGTTTGTGGAATCTTTAAAAGAACAAGCAAATTAAAAGAAACCATAAAATAAAGCAAAAAAATGCATTCAGGGATCTTTATGCAAGTTATTAACTAAAAGGCAAGATATGTGTAATGGAGACATGTTTTTACTGATATGTGCAGTATTTATCAGTTTTAGGGCTAGCTCATGGAATAATGGTGTGAAATGAGCAGAACGATTGCCTACCCCTCTGCATACGTGATGCTGGAATATGACAAGATTAACTTCCCCTTTAAATGATGGCTCCCTGGCATTCCTGTAGTCATTATATTAAATTAATACTGCACAAAACAAGTATGCAGACTGATTCCTAAATCAGTTAATATCTTATGAAATTACTTATGCTTACGCTTGAATTACCCAAATGTGTATGTAGTCATTTGTGGACACCATCATAAAGTAAATCTTTTCAGTTGTATGGGCTCCTGTGTGCTTAGGTGCACTGTATATCTAAGGAAGTGACATGTTCCCCAGAGCTGTGGATGTAACCATTTCTTTGGAATAAAATGTAACCTTCCCTGTTTACTACATGATGTGTAATACTTCTAATGTGTATCCATTCTCTATAAGATTTTCCCAACAAAGAGCTCCCGCAGAAGTAACTTTTAATGAATTTAATGAATATAGTTGAATTAAAGAGCACCTAGTTATGGGCTACATTAGTTATACAAGTGCTCAGTTAAAACCAGCATGTCTAGGTTCTAACTTCAGAAGGGGACCCTGAGTCAGGAGACACATATATTACAGTTGGTCAGGCTGGAGAAATATTTTATTCCCACAAAACTTCTTTTTGGAATTCCCCTAATAGTTTTATGATGCCTTTAGTTTCTGTGGAAGCCCTGGTCATTACTATTTCTATTTCATTACTATTTCCAATTGGTGTTTAATATAGTAACTGGGATCACATGGCTCTTTGGCCTCCTTTTGGTGACTTTGGTATGTTTGAGAGCCTGGGACAACTCACTAAAGAAGAATGTCATAAAGCAGCGCTGTCCAGCTTCTGTGGTATGGTATGTTTCTGGCCTACATGGTGGAGGGTCGATAATGGAAGCTAATGTTGCCCACTCCCTTTTTTTCAGCCACACCAACATTAATGTACACATTAATGGTGGTAGCGTAACAAAACAAATTTAAGTCATATCAAAACATGCCCATACATCCATATGCCTCCTCCTCCCCTGTGGATAACACAGCAACCCCCAGCACATAATTAAACACCTTAGAGGCACCTAGCAACAATTTAAAAATGCTAACAAACCCCCAGAACAAACCATATGAGCTTCTCATCCCACAGGAGGTGTGGGACAGACAGAGTACGGCACACGGAGCATAGAGCAGGCAGAGTATAGCGCACACACAAGATGCATAGGGCAAGCAAAGTAGGGCACACACAGAGAGCATACGGCAGGCAGAGTATGGCACACACAAGAAGCATAGGGAAGGCCGAATACAGCAGGAGACAGGGTAAACTATGAGGGCCACTCTATGATGATCAGTTCATACTGTGCCACATACAGCAGTTTGTCTGAGGTAAGAACAATGTGGGCACTTTCAGTCTGGGTCTGAGTTGTGAGCAGTACAGGGCTTTAGGCGTGTGAACAATAGAAGTGTTACAGACGTGAACAATGCAGGAGGGATTACAGGTGTGAACAGTGCAGGAGTTTACTGTCTGAATTCAAGAATCGCCGGTGGAATGGCATACGTAGTGATTTCAGAAGTTGCCGAAGTTGCCTCACACGGAAACTTAGTGCGACTTTGGAAGACCAAAGCTATCCGTATGCCATCCCCTCCTCCGACTCCAATTCTTGCCAGCGGGAAGGCTTTTCGAAAAGATTAGTTGCCCGAAGAAGAGGAGATTTGTCACTGAGCTACAATTTATACTATGCAAGGCCCAAAAGTGAGAGAGGGTCTTAATTTAACAGTGTTCTACCTGAGGAGTAGCTAAAGCATTAGTTAAGACCAAGATAAGGTTACAATTACATACTGTACATCTTCACTCGCTCACTGTAATACAGACATTCCTGTAATGTCAAATGAAAATGTTTTTCTTTCAATCTCACAAAATTGTAAGATCTACTATTTTTATATAAGGTGATCATGCACCCCTTAAATTTTCTATACTAAAATGTGAAATCATTCCAATGCATTGCAAATATGTAATGAATATATATTGTAACTGTGCTCCAAATTATATTTTTATTTCACTAGGCACAATTTTTAAGTGGATAAACCTTTAGCAAAACCAGTGGCTTTTCTCTTGACCCTCTGTTGCTCCAGAGTCTAGACCAGGGGTCCCCAACCTTTTTTGCTCAGGAGCCACATTTAAATTTAAAAAAGAGTTGGAGAGCAAAAAAAAAGTCCATGGAGATGTCAAATATCTGATTGGCTTTTTGATAACCCCTATATGGACTGGCAGCCTACAAGGGATTGTGAAGAGGGATCTTCTGCACTGCAATTAGCCATGTTTAAGTTGCAGTAACCTTGGACTCGCCTAAAGTTGTACATCCCCTGTTCAGCTACGTGTTGGTGTGCATTCAAATATATTGGAAAGCAGGCTGCATCTCCTGCCATGATGAACATTTTATGCATAATTAAGCTGCTAATTAGCACTAGTACAAAGGGGAATAAAGCAGCTGCAGCCTGTAAAACACCAAAGTAGGTTTCTTTTCCATGCTGCTGGACGTGCAATACTATGCTGCAATACATGCTATAAACATGAATTATAATGCTCACTGATTTTTACATATACACATACTGTACACTTGCCTGTTTAAGGAACCCAAACAAGTTTTTAGGAAGTTTAACGGACTGAGGCTGTTATATTCCATAATAACTAAAAGGCCCCACTAATGCCACCAATCACTACTCAACTGAAATGTTACAGCATTCAAGCTTAACTCTTATTTTCCTAAATCAATTGTACCGACTGTTGGACTGAACCCCTGTAACTGACCAAAGCAATGGGAAGAGGGGTTCTATAGCAAGGTCAGATAGACCTATGTTTGGGCCAATGTCACACTGTAAGAGCTCATTTATCAACACTGGGCAAAATTATATCTAGGCAGTAACCCATAGCAACCAATCAGAATTTACCAGCCAGTTGCAGGTAGAAAAATTTAATAAAATGTGATTAGTTGTTTAGAATTATTGCTATAGAGTAAATTTGCCCATTGTTGATGAATAAAGCCCTGGTGGGAAAACAGCAACAGAGAAAACACAGATTCAGCTTCTTTCCTCCTATATGTGCACACATTGACAGAACTGGAATCATCCTGCCACTTCAAAGACAGAATAGATTTTGGCCATAAATCAACCCTTGACAGGCAGATTCTAGCCCTATCAATATATGAACATCCAGAGCAGAACGGGCCTAATCTGTGTTTTCTTTACAGATTTTTCCTGCCACATAAATGAGGCATTAGCCTTAATGTTACCCTGACTAATAAGTGAATGCTTACTGGCCATTTAGAAAAACCTGGCTATATAGCAGAGAGTTATTTAGGGCCAGGTATTAGTGATGAGCAAATCTGTCTTTTATTCCCACTAAAAAATTGTGAAACTATGGAAAATTGCCCAAAACAGCAAAAAACGTGAGAAACACTGTGGGTGTTTTTGCAGTGGCAACATTTTTGTTCCATGACATTTTTGTAGAAGAATATTAGTGTCTATGGGCTTTTTTTCTGAAACCTTTTTTCTGCTTTTGGACTACCAATAAAACACAATTCCCTTACTTTCATGTCTTGTTGACTGTGTTGAGAAAATCTGCCATTTTTTGTTTTGTGTCAATATTCGCAAACCAGTGTCAAAAATTGCTAAATTGCATTTGAGCCAATGGGAAGGCAAAATCACTCATTATACTGCAAAAGGCTCATATGTTGCCAATTTCTTGAATACATTTCTGTGATTTTTTACATTACCTCTGGTGGACTGGTAATAGAATCTACTACTACACTTAGGGGCAGATTTATCAAATTGACATGAAGGATTCGAAGTTCGATCGAATTTTCAAAAAGATTTGAATTAGAATTTTCCAAAGTTTTTGAAGACCACTTCGACCAGTGAATTTTGAAAATTCGATTGAATTGAATGATTCGAATAAAAATCTATTTGAATATTCGATTATTCGACAGTCGAATAATTTCCCCTTTAAATTTTTATTCGACTGCTAGTTCGTCAGATTAAAGCTACTGAATTGGGTTTCATTATTTTTGATCAAATAAAAAAATTCGATCAAATGGTTAAAATCGTTGAAATCGTTCGATTCAAATTAGAATTTTCTATATTCGATCGTTCGACTAATCGAATAGCGGTAAGATCCTTCGAATTCGATATTCGAAGGATTTTCATTCCCCATTTGAATTCAAGTTTCTGCATGTTATTGCTGATAATATTTTTCCGCCATAATATTTGCAGCGACTAAGTTTACTAAACAGCGATACGCTCAGTCATTGCGATCACTTGCGGTAACTATGTTATCGAACCAGCTTACAATAGCGGTAATTTTAGAGAGTTTCAAATTTTCTGGTGACAAATTACGTTTGCAAATATTTATTCTAGAAAATAGTCTTGTTTTATGGCGTTAATAATGGCGTTAATTGTGGCAATTTTTTGTGTGACGTTTATGGCGAGAAATGCATCTTCAAAACTCAGAAATTTTATTGACTGATGATTATACCTTACAGAGTGACACCAATCAAACATGTATGCATCATATAAACCCATACTTCATCCATCCACTCACACACCCTTCTGCCAATAGAATCATATGTACAAGAAATCATAGCAGTTATCTCTTTGTATCATTTAAATGCACAGTTTAATGAGAATTAAACTCCCCTTGAGAATTTTCTGGCCAAAAAATAAGTTAACGCCACTAAATAGATGGCGGCAAAATGTTGCGAATATTCTGTTGTTAATTTTGTCTTTCACACATTTCACTGTTTAGCAAACCAGGCGTTAATGTGTACGTATCGTTATTTTTAGTGAATGCGATAACTGTCGAAAACATATTCTTTTCTCAAATTTATATTTACTGCAGGTTAATAAACTCGAGAAAACATATTCTGCATTAAATTTGTCTATATTTTGTGCGCAAATTTTTACTGCATTTTAGTAAACGGACCCCAGAGTCCTTTCCATGTTTTATTTAAAAAAATATACATTTTGCCCCACAAACTGTATTATAGTGATCTGTGATTATCTGTCACACATTGTACAATATTTAGAGCTAGGTCAGTTACAGACATATTGACAGCTTTTACAATAATTCCACTGTCCTCCTCAGAACTTAATATCCTATTGTTGGCATTACAGCCACTTGAATATCTTTCAGATGAAGCAAAACTTTTTTTCAGGCATGGAAGTTAAGCTTTGGGTATCAGTGAATTATCAGTGAGCTACCGCAGGTCAGATAAGAGCTCTATATATAGTTTTATACAGGGGTGATAGCAATTTATGTCCATGAGAACCCTGTCATTGCCATTTTAGATGTCCCTTAGATATGAGGCAGCTGCACCCAGCAACCTTTTTTGAGATACTATTGTTTATTTTATATAATACTGCTATGCTAAGCAAGATTCTAAGGGGGTGATTATTCATATCAGTCCCTGTCTGGGGCTTAATGATCTGAGTTCACATTTACACACTACCGGCATGGGACCTGTTATCCAGAATACAGAATATTCCGGATAAGGGGTCTTTCAGTAATTTGGATAACCATATTTACAATCTACAAAAAAATTTAAATAATTAAACATTAATTTAGCTTAGTAGGATTGTTTTGCCTCCAATAAGGATTGATTAGATCATAGTTTGGATCAAGTAGTATCAAGGTACTGTTAAGTATTATGGGATCTGTTATCCTGAATGATCGGGTCCTGGGGGTCTCCTGATAATGGATTGTTCAATAATTTGGATCTTCATACTGTAAGTATACAAGAAATTCATGTAAACATTAAATAAACCGAAAAAGTTGGTTTTGCTTCCAATAAGGATTAATTATATCTTAGTTAGGATCAATTACATGCTACTGTTTCATTACTATAGAGAAAAAGGACATACTTTGGATTATTTCACTATAATGGAGTCTATGGGACACGGCCATTGCTTCATTCTGAGCTTTCTGGATAATGGATCCTATGCCTGTACAAGTACAAAGGCAATCATTTTTTTAAAATTGTAATTGATTAAAATTGACTTCTCATAATTTGGAGCTTTCTGGATAACATGTTTCCAGTAGGGTCAATTTTATAAGGCTCCAGTTAACCTGTCTACAGTATATGGGTTGTGGGAAGAGACTGAAATACCTGGAGAAACCCACAGAGATGGCATCCTGGTTGGCTCTAAGGTAATGTCCCAGCACTGCAAATCAGGAATGCTACTCACTAAGCCAACATGTGACCTAACGTGGATTCCTTTTAACTAGTCCTGATGTTCGCTACAGACAGTATTCTATTCGGAATCACTTCCTAATACAGGCAGCGTGCATGCATTTTATGGTTCTGCCAATTCTTTAGAAATGTTCTAGAAGAAGACGAATCTCCTTTTAATGCAAAAGGAATTTAAACATTTCTAGTCCTCAAACTAAATGAAACTGAAAATTTCTTCTAGGACGGTAAATTAATTTAACCTATCACGTACTTTAATAAGCTTTACTTGAATAACATACCTTAACAATTAGAAGATGGTAGACACGGTAGACTCTTCAATTTAGAAAGTAATTTGACACGTAAAAGCTGCTTTTCCCTGTAAGTTAAATCTCATTAAATGAAAAAAATACCCAATAAAAACAAAGAGCAAGCTGCAAGCCCTAACAAATCACAAATAGGGATACCATTTATCCTATTCCCAAACAAAACAGTACCCTATCAATGGTATTCTTTAGTTAGTGAGTAACAGACCTAGATGAGTAAAATACCAGCTCCTTTAATTTAATTTCCCTATTTACTGTAGCATTGGCACCAATACTTTATTTTGAGAGTAGCCCCAGTATTCTCTACCACCCAGATGACCAGCCAAGGTAGCTGATGCTTGCTTTCTGTGGTTCGCAGGACCAGGAGAAATCAGCCCTTCATAGCCCTCTAGAGGATTTACAAGATTAATAATTTGTTCCTTTTTCAAACCCTTATAGTTTCCCTTATAGTTTAAACAGGTTACTGAATACAGGTAAGAAATGTATTACCCAGAGACCCATTATATAGAAGGCTTTGAAACAGCATCCCCCATTGACCTATTTAATCAAGCAATTCCTTATTCTTTACATACAGTTCATAATACTTGGAGGTTACTAAGGTGTAAAAATCCACGTTGGTGGAAAAACAATCTTTTTTAAAAAAAGGTTTTAGTTATGGTGCACTAAATTATAGAAAACCCATATCCAGAGGTTAGAAGCATTACAGATAATAACTGCATTAAACAAATCTCATTTAACCCTGTTCTTTAAGTGTATATTGCACCTATTTCATTTAATAATTATTCTGTTTATTCTGTTCAGTTGGTTTCAGAT
>CM044444.1:59665563-59685347 GCA_024363595.1 Xenopus borealis
AAAAAATACCGGCCTTCCTATATATTTATCTTTTTTCCCTATTAATAACATTGGGCTCAACCATCAAAAATACCGGCCAGGCCGGTAAAATAACGGCCAGGTGGCAACCCTAGCTGCAGAGGGTGTCTCTCTCCCACTGCCTGCCGGCTAGGCTGGTCTCCCGAGGGAAGGAGATATAATGGCTAGATGACCCAGTGACCCCGGCAGCAAATCCCACATTGTAGGGTGCTACAGTCTTTATGCAGTGTAAAAAGACAAAACCCCAAAAGCCTGCAAAAAGCCGAGAATTTGTAGAAGTCCTAAACTCCTGAGGACACAACTCAAACTGAGTGAAGCTCCGCCTGCTGGGGGTATAGCCAGTGGAGGAGGAGCCAGGTGTTTTTTTTTTTTTTTTTTTTATCAGTTGTGTCCTGCCTCCTGGATGTACCAGCTATACCAATTCAGAAAGGTTTTCTGTCAGCACCCATACCCTTCTTAATTCTCCAAATTTGGTGCACGTCCATGGCTTCCACCACCAATCCGTTTGGAATCAATCTTTATATTTTTCAGACAGCACCAATCCAGGATTAAATTAATAAAATGCCTTTATTGAGACATGGGCTCTGACCCAGTACACTGGCAACATTTCAGACCACCATTGGTCTTTTCTCAAGCCACCCAGACAACACCTGTGCTTAATTTATACAAAATATCAGTGACACCTAGTGGTATACTTGCAAAAAATACAATGTTTCACATTTTTTCCGCTGATACATTGTTACATAGAAAATGATTTGTTCTATTTTCCTTTTTGTAATAAATTCACATTTTACCAGCTATACCAATTGTCCACCAAGCAGACTAGGAGAAATGAAAGTGTAAAGAAAATATAATTTAGTGTTGCCCTGCACTGCTAAGGGTTGGGACAGATAGGGAGATTTATTCGCTTGTTGTTTAATCGCCTCTTCTGCAAAGCGACAATCTTCCCGAACTGCCTACTGCCTTCCCACCGCCTGTTTGAATGAAAAAACGGCATCGCCAATGCACTTGCGGCGTTATGATTTCCGGAATCGCCCGCAGTTAGAAACTATTTAAGCTAAGCCATTTAATTTAGATGTACATACTCAAATTAAGGATGAAGTCTAGCCCCCTGAAACATTATGTTTTGAATGACAAAACTGGCTAAATAAACCAGGGATTGCACCAGTAATGAAGTGGTAAGTGCTTGACTTCTTCCTTTATCCAAGAACGTTGCGATGACGTGGCATAACACCTAGAAGTTTGCACCACCAAAAAGCTTTTCCAAATACTATTAGAGGTAGTGCTCACCAAAATAATTGGAGGTCTGCATGTTCACCCCTACATTACACCAATACTTTGAGTTAAAAGGTTATCAATGTATATGTATATATATATATATATATATATATATATATATATACGTATCAGTGCGTGTGTGTATCTTAATCCACAGATTGATTATATATATATATATATATATATATATATATATATATATATATATATATATATATATATATATATATATATATACACACACACACATATACACACATGTGATTTTAAATATTTATGCAATTTAAAATTATTCATGCACATTCTCAATGTTGCTGTGATGGATTGTATGAATGAACCCAACTATATGTATGTGCTTTGCTATAAAATTAATGAAATTGTTAACAGCAATATGCTAATTTGATAATTACTTTCACTCACCGATTGGTGGGATCAGGGTATTTGTATGTGTTAATCAACTTTGGGTTTATCTTGAGGACGGTTCAAACATGAAGATGTGGGGGATTGTGTGTTGATCCAATAAACACTTTAAGCACGAATATCCGATTATATACGTTTCGGTCCCCACTGAAACGTCACATCGGTTTTTTAACTATACATGAAAGCTCCGGCTTATAGTTTTAATGGTGGTAGGAACTAGATCACAGATACCATAGTAAGACTGTATGAAATCTAGAACTCCTAAAAGTATTTAAAAAAATGTTGAAATAACCAGAAAAAAAAAAAACTTATTTAAAGTGTTTATTTAATAACCTACAAAAAGCATTCAGACAGAACACAACTGAAACAAACAACATTCTTGTGGTTACTTACAGACCAAGACATCTCCTACACTCTTGAGAAGCAAATATCAAGCCACTCTGACAAAGCTTTCGCACCTCCCTCCCCCATCATATGCAGTTTCATCACATTGACTCATTTCAATAACAAAGAAAAATCACACTTCATACAGCATTCATAGCAGAAGGCATTTTTAAGGGCAGGGTAAAAATAAATGTATAAACTGTTGCAGACAAATTGATTTAGCTCTAGTCTTTCAAATAAGCTAGAGTTCTTCGAATGCAAGAAACATTCGTACGTTACTTGCTCCCACTGCTCTCTGCACACGCTCATCATTGCCACTGGATTGAGAGACACTGACAACTTAATATTCCATAATGCACCACTGGTCTCTGCATACGCTCTTGTTCTCGCTCATACCAAAGACTCATTCTTTGGAAACACCAATCCCACAGTTCAAACAGCGTTCTGGTTCCACCTCACAGTCGTGCGTTCAAATTGCTGGTACGAATTCCATGTAACAAACTGGATAAAAATGGATCACCCACCGTCTTAAGATTCTTTGCGCTGCATGAGATCTTCAGGATAGGAAAGAGCTTGTAGGCAAAAGTGCTCCAGGGCAGGAAATCAACTGCATTGAATTGCAGGTTCCACAAAGTCATGGTGAGGAGCAGAGATCAGTTGAAGCAGTGAACACATTTTAGGTATGAAGGCTGTCCTAAACAAAAATGTATGATTCCATTTACATTATTATACAGACTGAGGCAAGCAGGAAAAAAGGCTGGAATTACTATAAATTGATAACCGGTGGTCTATAACATGCATGTTCAGTCAGAAAGTTGTACAGAGACCAGAATTGTTAACCTGCATTACTAACTTAAAAACAGTTCTCTTAAGTTTACTACTGAACATACACAAGAGCCTTTTGGAAACATTCTGCAAATGCATTTTGCAAAATACTTACCATAAAAATTAGAAATTACCCATGGAAACCCCAGTGTCTTCTAATAAGACTACATGCTCCATCCTGAAGATTTTGATTCCATGCTTGAACTGAAGCCACCGTTAAAACCACTGCCAGATCCAGCATTAGGGGACCCCCAGCCAATTGCACCAGAGTTGGATCCATAAGAATTATTTGAACCAAAACTTTGTGGCTGTTCCCTTTGTGGATTTACTTGACTTTGATTACTACCCTGGGGGCCAGATTGATTCTGTTGACTAGCCAACATACCCATCATACCCCAGCTGCTTTGCAAAGCTGCTTGGGCAGCTGCCATCATTGCAGGATTTATGCTAAATGCTCCAAAATTCATCCCTCCAGCACCACCACCACCACCCCCCATATTACCAGCTTGGTTGTTGGAAAGTGTACCACCACTTGGCCGGTTACTAGGGTAACCCTGGTTACCAAAACCTGGTCCAGGAAATCTACCCCCTCTCTCTAATTGCCTATTATTATTATTATTGTGCTTGGGTTCTGCAGTAGACACATGAACGCTGACTCCTTTAATTATCAAGTCTTCACCACACAGAGATTGGGCAACCTAAAAGAAAGAGACATTTTAAGAACATAAGAACTTCACATCTGAATTTAACATAAGCTGTACATGTTAATGGGAACTAAGCTAACATAGTATTCTTTGGTGGACTACAGAAGTGAAAATTATTCAGAAGGCAGGTGCATTCAAAATAAGCAAGTTTTTCGGTCAGGCACACAAAATCTGAACCAGCAAAGAGTTAAGGTGGCCATAGACGCACAGATAATATCGTACGAAACAAATTTTCGTACGATATTCGGTGCGTGTATGGTGGGAAACGAGCCGACGATATCGTCGGAAGATTAAGATATCGGTCGGCTGGTTGATCGGGCTGGACGGAAAATTTTGATCGGATGCCTTTGAAAGCACCCTGACGTTGGCCATTGTTAGTGCTGAATCGTCAGATACAAGTAGAATTCTATTGTTTCTACCTGTATATTTGACGATTCAGCTCTACACGTGTGTGTTGAAACGAACGATCTTTCTTGGAAAGATCTTTTCCGAGAAAGATCGTAATTGTTACGTCTATGGCCAGCTTTAGAAATCCTGGAAAGGCTTCACTTTAGACACAGCTGTTCACCTTAAAACAAATATCTGAAAGCAAACATTACCTTTAAGGGCTAATCTATAAACAATCTATATACTAAACTGCATACATAGTTGTTAGATTTTAAATGTGCAATATCTGAAAAGCAATTCAATGGGACTTTTAGAAGCATATTATCAAATGTTAAATATACTTCTAAAAATCCCATGAATGATTGTTGTGGATGGATACCGACAAGGGGCCACACCATCAATTGCTACCTTTGTATTAAATATTTCAGAACAAGCTTTCAAACAACGAGCAACAGGAGTGAAAAGGAGAGCAAAGCTGCAGCTCACTTCCATTCAGTTGACAGGCAAATCTTTGATCAATCAGGAACACAAGCTGGTTAGTGTAAAATGCTCCAAACTGGTCACACATGCATAGGTGATTGGAAAGTGAGGTCATAATAGGCTAAATTGACGGACCAGATCTGTGCAAGTATTGTCAGCTTAAACAAGCAGTTCTGGCAGGTTGAAGACACTGGTCTCTGCATTGCTTCAAACTGACCTATGGAACCTATACGAAATGGAACAAGGGGACACTTGCCAATCAGGTACTATTTTTGTGTAAATAGCTCAAGAAATAGAACACAATCCTGTGATAATTCTCAGCTTCCGGGGGAGGCAAAATATCCCTCTTTCCTTCCCACTTTCTAAAACAAATTCCTGGTGGGGAGAAACAAGTGTTGCAAATTTACACATTTTAGCCAGTGGGAAGGAAACCAGGGAGGTTTTGTTGTCCACAGTAGTCAAGATTTATCATGGATGACCAAACATATGTGCCATTGTTCTAAAAGTAGAAGCAGAAAGTGACTAAACTCTCGTAGATGACCTGTGCAGTCTAATAATCAGTCATCCCATGAGCAAACAGCTTAAGATTGTAGCAAGGTAACCAGCAAATGACACAAAGTTAATCCAGCAAAAATGGCTAACTTGTTTACAATCAGGGCAGCTAGGATTCTTTTTAATGGACAACCTCAGCTTAGAGCACACAGCAAAAAGCCAAATGAAGTTGCCACCAAGGTCCAGTGTGCAATAAGCACTGCAGTTCGCACTGCAGTTCCAGTAAGTAATGGGAATTTGTTGAGTGACTTCATAAAGGGATTTCTAAACAGTAATTTATAGCAATGGCCTGGTAACATATGTAAATACACATAGCAGATAACTGCCAGGTTGGCTATAGGGTGTAACGACAGGGCTATGTATTCGATCGAACAACAAGGGCAATGGGTTCCGATGGGTAGGTCGGTAAAAAAAAAAAAATCAAACCTTCCAGATACATCGTGGCCAGTTATCGATCGGGTAGACCCGTCAGAATCCCCCGCACATGGGCAGATAAGCTGTTAAATTGGTGTAAACAAACAATATCGGCAGCTTTATCTGCCAGTGTATGGCCACCATTACTCAAATGCCAGGATCGGGCATTGAAGCCATTTCTGCGTGGCTGATCATTGTATAGATATGCTGAAAGCATTGCCCAGATGTATTTCTCACTATTACAAATCATAATCTGGTTGACTTGATCCAAACACAGGAAAATGCCAGCCCTGTATTAAGTTTTACAAAGCAGTGGCTGGAAATTCCCATTTGCTGCCCCAGATACGCTTGAAAGCAAAGCCTGAAAGATAATTAGTGCGGTGATGCTATTTCAATCAGGGGTTCTTGGAACAACAGCTTTATGGCCGATTTGTCAAGGTTTTCATTTATCTGTAAACCTTATCAATTGGTGGCCATAACTAAAGGCTGAACATTATGTGGAGTTGGCCTGTGCCAAGATGGTCCGAAATCCAATGCCCTAACATTAAAAATGTGTGTATTTTTCCTGCAAGCACTTAAAGTGTTAGACACTAAAAGATTAATTTTAACATATGAATGTACATTAAATGTTACCTATAGGTCATGTTGATCATTTTTTGCAGAGAGGTTTGTTTTTGTATATAATTGTTAGTTGAAGTTCCTAAGCCTGACTGTCCCATCTCAGCCTGTTAGTTACAGTTTCTAATGTTAATGGACTCATGCTGCACAAATATGGCAGCCCCCTCATACAGGAACATGTGGGATCACACAGGTAATGTAAAAGCATCATGAAAATACTTTATGGCAAAGTCAGAAGTAGCTTTCAAAGCCAATATTATAATAGATGTAAAAAAAAGTAGCATTTAACTTCCTCACCTGGTCATCAGCAAATGTAACAAATGAAAATGCTCTGAAAGGCTTTGGAATAAAGACATCCACAACTTCTCCATACTGGCTGAAGAACTGGCGAAGCTCCTCAGCACTCATATCTTCTGTGCAACGCCCAACAAAGACCTTCCTGCTGCGCATGGGTTCATCTGGACTCTAAGGAAAATTTTAATCAGGTTTTAAAATGGTCTTATTGGCTACAGCAGTCATGTCTCCTTTTCTGTGCCCATAGCTTAAACCTTATATTTGACCTAATCAAAGAACAGCCTGCCAGGATAAAGTTTTTCCCCCCATTTCATTTTTCTTTTGTAAAAAAATACCAATATAAAAATGCTTGTTTACATTAACACCTATGGTAAATTAATTAACGCTTTGAAGCAAGTATAAATGTAGACTCTAGGATGTTCCAAAGAGGCTTTAAGTGTCAGCAACAGATTTTATATTTTGTGACTATGGCCTTGTATTGCATTAGAACATGTTCAGGTGAACAGAGTCAGGGTGTTCCCATTACAGTCAACGGAAAAAAGCTGTCTGAGCACTTCTGTGCCCGCTAAAATATGCCAGCTGAGATGCGCCCTATGTGCAATCAGCTTAGAGCAACTGTTTTTTTTGCAAAGAATCAAGGAATGAAGCAAGAAAATAAAATCTTAAATAGGCTGAAAACCATCTCATGTACACGCGTTCGTTTGCACTAATTCATAATAAGCCAGCCTGACTGTAAATGTCCAAGACAAACATGAAAAAAACATTTTAAAAATGTAATGTAATAAAATACATTTCTGGCAATATTAAAAAGGGAACAAAGTTTAGCAAGATTACCTTGGAATTTGGTAGTTTGCAATCACACCACCGGCCATCAATCATATGACGCTGAGACATCACTTTTACTTGTGTCTCATAGTCTGCAAATCTAACAAATCCAAATCCTTTAGAATGGCCTGTTTTAGCATCTTTCTTTACCTGTAAGGAAAATTGAAACAGGTTATAGTAAAAAAAAAAAAAAGAAAAGTTATCTACCCTGACACTGGAATTAAATGGGAATTAAAAAAAAAAACCTTGTAAAAAAAGATTTAAGGACTGAGTGTTATGGGCAAGTTATGATGACTTGAGCTCTGCAACATGTCTGGGGCCACAAGCCTGTTTTTAAGAGATAAGGATGAAGCATTATGAGGAAAAAACTGCCCTCATCCATGCCAATTGTGAAACCACCATAAGTAATGGTCTAAATAGCTTTAAATGAATTGTTCAGTATAAAAATAAAAAACTAGGTAAACAAACATTTTTTATTTTGCAAAGCCTATCTAATATAGTTAGCCAAAAATATAATCTATAAAGGCCAAAAGTGACTGAATGTCTAACAGCCAGAAGCCTACTTCCCGTTTTTCAGCTCTCTAGGTTTCCATTGATTGGTTACCAAGCAGTGACTTGAGGGGGGGGTGCACGACTTGGGGGGGGGTGCACATGGGTCATAACTGTTGCTCTTGAATCTAAGCTGAATGCAGAGGATCAAGTGCACTTTACAGTTATGTCCCATACGTCCCACTTTCAAGTCACAGTAACTCAGTTAGACAGCTGATAAGCAGGAAGTAGTGTTCAGTTCCGTTAGACATCTGCTTACTCCAGCCTTTATACATTAACATTTTTGGCTACTAACTATAACTCACTATATTAGAAACACTTGTATTTTGCACAGCCTATTTACCCAGTTTTTATTTGTACAATGAAATGTTCCTTTAAAATTAAACTGCGACTATTGCTAGAGTTTTCAGTTGTTGTCCCTTTACCCGCAATGTATAACTGAACAATTGTGTCCCATGTGGTCCCCCTACAAGACACTGACTGTAAGAGTTTAAAGAGCTGCAAAGGAAAAGGTAGTGTTTTGGCTCTTATGTTCGACATCCATTCACTCAGCCTTTTACAGAATACATTTTTAAATAAATTGAAAACATTTTTAATTATACACAGCGTATTTAACCAATTTATACAGTGGTGTTAAAGCTGCCACTTCTAACATCTGCAAAAGAGTATTACCTACAATGTTTTTAAAGTAACAGTAATAGTTATATTACAAATAAAAAATTTTTAAAAATTTACACAGAACAAAAAGTGTATATAGGTACCTGCACCATGATCACTTCACCAAATGTGCTGAAATAGTCTTTCAAATCTTGTTCAGTGGTTTTCCATGGAAGCCCTAATACAATTAGATCTGATGTTTTTGCCACTGCACGCTTTATTTTGACTGCAGAGGAAGCATCAATTTCATCCATCTTCCTCTTGTTATCTGGGTAAAAAGCAACATATTAGCGAGTACAAGAATGTTTATTTACAAATAGTTCACTCCTGCCTGTTTTGATTTATATTTTGATACGTTAACCAATACGATATGCAATTTGCACAATGCTAAACACAGATGTTATAATGGGATAGTTCTTAGTAAGCAAATAAGAGGTGAAGTAACTATACTTTTTGACCACCTACTGATGTTACTCACTCAATACTCACTGCAATATTATTTGTGGCTGAAAATGCATTGTGGAAACTATCACAACCTGTGTGTGTTCTTGTAGTGTTGAGACTGACAAATGAAATGTTGCCATGAAGTTTGAAATGACACAGGGCTTGTGAAGAGCAGAGGCTCCAGCAAAAGTATTCCTCTGCACTAACACAATGCAGGCCATATTTAGAGCAAATCTGTCCAGCTAGGTACTTGCAGACCAGATGTGGTCCACTAAGGAATTTTTAACAGAATAGGGCCCTTTAAATTGAAAGTCAGATGCAGTAAACCTTCATACACACTGTTCAGTAATCTCAAATAAAAAAGTTGCTTTTGTGATTGTATTATGCATACAGTTACATTGCTTTAGAAAAAGCTGCAGTTTATGGTTAAAACTACTACATTTTGTATAGATAATGGCTATTTAAAGGGACTTTTAAAGCGGATTCCACAGGTTTTAACTAAGGGAATTTAGAAGTATCCACTGAATATTTTTCACAAGGTTTTGGGATATTTTTGATTTTTTTGTAAGTTTTACATGTAGTTATTTACAATACAGATGTGCTTCTTGCACAAAATGTTCAACTAATATATAAGCTGTGCACGGAGCCATTCTGAGAATAAAAATCAGTTTCTAAAAGCAGACCTTGTTGTTATTAGAATATTGTGAGTATTCAATTGCTCCACTGCACACCATTATAACAAGATCTACTCATTCTGTTATAGACGTCAAATTATGAGCCCTACAAAAGCAATAAGTTACACGATTGCCTAGAATTAAAGCACTAAAAGTTACTACTCTGCTTTCAGTTTTGCTACTCCATTATAAAAATAAAGACAGACCCTATATTATCTACAAGTAATCCTTTAAAATAAGTCAATGTAAAATTGAGAAGTATGGGTCTAAGCACTTTTGCAATTTACATTCTTTTTTAATTCTGAGATATTAAGGGATAAGTTTTCTAGGCATAGGAATTAATGTTGTTAACACCTGCCTGTCAGTTTCCGACCATGAAGTAGTCAAGGAAGTTAGAAGAAAAAATGGCTAGTCTGATGTTCTTCTGGTTAGGAAAGTGTGAGAACAATTATCGAAGGTTTCTAGTGTTTACACTAGGTTTCATGGTTGAAAATGGACCAGCACGAGGCTGAACAATATTCATATTACCAGAATATGTATCTACAGTTTCTAATACAAACATACTACTGTTGCACAAATATGGTAGGAAAATATGGGATCAGATAGAGCAAATACTTTTATAGCAAAATTATAAAGATCATGCATGATAGACAAAAATGTTTTAATATCTGGTGGCAGTTATCTCTTTAAAATAAAATCACACCTTTTTAACATAAGCCCATTAAATTCAGGCTTATGTAATAAGAATAGTCCCTCACCTTGCTTCATTGCGAAACAGTGGATACTGGGACTTGAAGTACCCATCGTTTCCATAGTGGGAGGTGCAGACTCATAAGCCATCACTTCACAAGGGCACATGTTGAGGGAAAGGTTACATTACAGCGTTAAGCTTAAAAGAACAGTAACACCATAAAAATTAAGTTTTAAAAATAATGAAATTACGTACTGTAGCACTGCACTGGTAAAACTGCTGAGTTTGCTTCAGAAACACTACTTTGATTTATAGAAACAAGCTGCTGTGTAGCCATGGGGGCAACCATTCAAACAGAAAAAGGAAAAAAAGGCACAGGATACACACACAAGAAGTAAAATATAAGCTCTGTAGTATACAATGGGATTCTTCAGAACTTCTGTTATTTACTGCGCTTGAAAGGCTGCACCCAAGGTTATGCAGCAGCTGGTTTATATAAATAAGTGTTTCTATAGAAAACAGTTTTACCAGTGGAGGGCAACAATAAATTATATGGTCATCCCTTTAAAACACTTTCATTTTTTGGTGTTACTGATCCTTTGAGGGGGTAAGAAACTGGTCCCAGCACAGAGACTATCATGGTTACATTTTAGTCTGTGGACTAATAGATCTTTTACATGTAACTCCAACTAAATTAACGAATAAAAAGTGTGGTATATTATCCAATTAAATTTAAGGAAATGCAACACCAAAAAAATTTAAACGTTTTATATGCATTTAATTATGATGTTTGGTTACCTTGCACTGGTAAAAATTGTGTATTTGCTTCAGAAACTTAACTACACTTTATATAAACGTTTCCATGTAAAAATGAGGCAGCCTTTCAAGCTGCATAGGGCAAAAAGGCACATTTATACAGATCTATAAAATAAAGCACAACCTGAAATGCACTCTGCTAACTTTGCTTTAAGCCTTAACACAACAATACATATTTGTATCAATCACAAGACAGAAAAATCTCAGAATAGGTAATAATTAGTGGAGACTACTGGCTGTAAAGTTATGTCCACATCTTTATGCAAGTACAGGAATTGTAGTTAACATCTGCATTTAGTTATGCTCACCTTTTGGATAACTGACCACATACACAAGGTTTCCCCAGCCATTTTCAGGAGCATGGAGAATCCCTTCAACCAATCGAACTCCACGCATGCACTGATTCACTGGGTTTCTATATCTCAGACCACATGCACCAGGAAACTGGGCAGTAACTGTAGACAACAGAACTGTTCCATCATCTTCAGAAGGTATCTCCATTGGCTCTTCATTCTCATCCTCCGCCACTCTTATGTATTCCATTTCCATTTCTGCAAACTAGAGAAATGATTATTTAGAAAGGGATCTACAGAAGCATAACAGACCTGTTGTCAGGTGAGATCGACAACCACATACAGGGCCAACATCTGTTTAGAGGCCCAAATAAAGTATTAGCATTATTTCAAAGCACAGTACAACAATACATGCTTGAAACTTAAATCACAATGAATAATGACAGATACAGGAGAGAAACAGGGCTATAACCGATTACAGCTTTTTGCCTTTCTTGCCAAATAATTCAAAGTGGTGACTATGTTTGGTGACGTTTGTTCAAAGGCACAAGAATACAAAGCAAATCTAGGCTATAAACTGCCTCATGCAGTTAAATGGCTCTTGGATACAGCCAATGGTTTGCTCAGACATAAAAGCTAGTCAAAACCACAACTAGGACGACTGACACTCCAAACAGCAAGATCTTCCTGCAACACAATCCAATACACAATGGCAGATGCATCCACCTCCGTTTGCATCTTAGTCAGACCAAAGCATCAGCATACTTCAGCTTTAGCAATGATGTCAGTTCCAGGACTGCATCGACACGCTGATGTTGTCCCTATCCAATGATCTGCATCCATGTCACAAAGATTCGATCATTTGGCCCTGAAGAAGGGCATATCAAAAAAAATTGTTGTGGGTGCAAAATGTATTTTGAACAAACCTGTTTCCAAAGAAAAAAAACTGTCCAGGATTGTGGGTAAGTCAAAGACAAAATACAGTTTGCACACAAAATTCCCAAAAAAATGTGTGCGTTTGCATGGCTTAAGGGCAGAGACAAAAAAAAAAAAAGCATTTCGGGGGGAGATTTAGTCACCCGGTGACTAAATTGCCTCTTCTTCAGGCGACTAATCACCCCTAAAGGCCTACCCACCAGATAGAATCTAAATCGCCAGTGGGATGGCACTCTGAGCAATTCGTTTTCAAAAGTTGCCAGCAGTTTCCTTGTGAGGCAACTTCAAAAAACAAAGCAATCCAAGTGCCACTTTTCCAGGAGATTAGTCGCCCGAAGGAGAGGTGATTAGTTGCAGAGCGACTAAATCTCCCTGAAATGCTTACCTATGGCAACCAATCAGTGATTAGCTTTTTAAAGCCAGCTGCAAGTATAACAATGAATGCAGCAATCTGATTGGTTGCCATGAGTTACTGCCCATGGGCAAATTTGTCCAGTGTTGCTAAATGACCCTCACTGTGTGAAAGGGGTGCATAACATTTGGCACCCTCAAGAGCAGGTTTACTGGTCATTTAAAGAAAGGTAACCCCAAAATATAACATTTTACCTAATTAAAAGAAAATTTTATTCTAAACAACCTTTGAATATCCCTCCATTTCAACAGTTTTTGGTATATGCAATGCTAAGTGGTGTTTGGCCCATTCCGGTGTCCTCCCTGGTGGCTCAGACTGGGAATAAAGATGTGGGGGGACCCACAACAAAAAACGCAAAATATATATATATATATTTTTTTTTTAAACAAATACATATTGGAAAGCTGCTAAAAATGAACTAAAAGGTGAACATGCCCTTGAAGGAAAAGAAAAATAAAATATTTAGGAAAAGGCCTAAAGGAACACCCACCTCTTTAGAATCGTACGTGTTACGCTTACATTTTCTAAATACATAAACCAATATCAAAAGTAAATTCCTTTCCTTAGTTATTTATAGACTGTCGGTCCATTGGGAACATAAACACACCGGGCAACTACGTTTATATTCACATATTCTACAGCATCCAGTGGGTTTGTGCCACGATCCCTTTGTGGTTTGTAAAAATCTCACAGAATGGCACGCATGATCCAACAGCCTTGAATCAGCGCAGAGCCACCAAAAAACATTTGCGCCAGAAACAAGCATAACAACACTGGATTGTGACAAAAGCAAATTAGCGCACACTCTCAGCCAGACGTGTTCCTTCACTTCTATTTAACAGAACACAAAGGCACCAACTCAGCCTGCTCACATGCGCCATTTTCAGCTTTAGGCCCAAAACACACATAATTCGTAGAAGCAAAATAACCCTACCTGTTGTTGTTGTTGCGATCAAATAACCAGGCTGCCGCTACTAAACAAGGCTAATGAAGTGTTATATGTAAAAGAAACCCGTCAGCACGATGCAGAAACGTACACCAAACCTGCTACTACCACTAAACCAACTCACTCACGTTCTCTACCCCTACAACAAAATGGCGATTTCACCTTATAATTAAGCGCGCTCTAAACATAGTCTCCGCCCACTTCTAAAGATGGGGTAAGCCATTCGTGTGTAATATCAGCTTTACTACCCGACCCGAGAAGTACCAAAGTCTTAAACCAATGCATATTTTACCAAACAGTAATGTTCCGCAAATGGCAAAAGTTAAAACTGTGATCATATTTTGGTTCTATTCTCCCATCGCTATATCACACATGGTACAGTCTGTTTCGGCCGGGGAGTGCTGCGTATGAGCGAACTACTGTACCTCGTGTAGTACTAGTGAAGGATGTTGCGTTGTGACTTTTGGGTGTAGGGTAGAGTGTGGGTTCTAGTGGTTTGCGTATGGAGGAGTACCTAAGTATTGTTCTGTTTGAACTGCTTTTTGTCGGTCGCGTGAAAGGATAGGATTTTTGTTACTCACCGTTAAATCCATTTCTCTGTCGTCAGAAGGGGGACACAGGGACGAATGGGGAAGCTCCATCCTCCAGGAGGCAGGACACTTGATGTTAATTTGAAAAAGAGGGGAGTGTCAGCCTACTCCGGCTTACCCCTACACCTAGTTCCTCCTACAATCAGTTGGTAACAAAGTCCATAACGATAATTCAGAAAACTTTATAAACTTAATAACCTGTAAGGCAGGACGTAGAAGAGGATATAATTCCCAAAGTGGCCGATCTGGCCAACATAACTTTATACAGGGTGGGAAGCCCTGTGTACTGACCACAGAGAAATGGATTAAACGGTGAGTAACAAAAATCCTATTTTCTCTGTAGTCTAAGGGGGCAGAGCCGCCATCAGAAATCACGGGGCCCCGCATAACAAAATTGTCGGGGCCCCCTGGGCTCCGCCCACCCAGGCATCTAAGCCCCGCCCCAATCCCCGCCGAATCCACATCAAAGTTAAAAAGACCAAACAGACATCAGCGCTAAAAAAGTAAACCCCCCCAGGGCTCACTTATAAGTTAAAAAAAATTGGTGCAAGCAAACCCCCCTTTAAAAGCATTTTTAAAGCATTGGTGCCAGAGCCCCTCATACAAGTTTAAAAAAATTGGGGCCCCAAAAATATTTTTTTTAATAAAACATTGGCGACAGGGCCCCCCTTACAAGTTAAAAAAATTGGGGCCCCCAAAATTTTTTTTTTTTAAACATTGGTGGCAGGACCCCCGTTAACAAGTTAAAAAAAAAATTATTGGAGCCCCATAAAATAAAAAATTGGTGACAGGGGCCTATAGAGTATTAAAAGAAAACATCTGAGGCCAGGGGATTTAAAAAAAAAAAAAAAAAACCCACATTGGTGTTGGTGGAATTGAACTCATGGCTGCAGGACTTCAGTATACTTGCTGGACTTCAGGTATTTTCGTTAGTGCTGGCTCCTTGTGACATCGGGTATTTCCGTGACTTCAGGACTTTAAGTGTCGGCTCCTTTGCTTCTGTTCGGCACTTCCGCATGTCGGCTCCTTCGCGTCTGCTCGGCAATGGTAAGGGGGGCCCGGCTCTTCGGAAAATGCAGCGCTGCCGGGCCCCCCTTCAGCCCCGGGCCCGGGAAACTTGTCCCCCCAGTCCCCCCCTGATGGCGGCCCTGTAAGGGGGACACAGGGACGAATGGGGACTTAACAAAGCAGTCCCAGATCCAGCAGGGTGGGATACCATAGGATATCTGCCTTACTGCACTACTGAATGCAGAACCTTTCGGCCAAAGGCGGCCTGAGCGGACGAAAAGGTGTCCAGCTTGTAAAATTTGGTAAATGTGTGTACAGATGACCACGTAGCTGCTCTGCAGATCTGATCCAGGGAAGCGGAGTTGCGCTATGCCCACGAGGCACTCATCGCTCTAGTTGAATGAGCCCGGATACGTTGAGGTGGTTGTTTCCCTTTAGCCAGGTAGGCGTATCGGATCGTCTCTGTAATCCATCTTGCGATGGTTGACTTAGATGCCGCCTGACCCTTCCTGGGTCCAGAAGGTATTACAAACAAGGCTCGAGTTCGACGAAACTGTTTGGACTGCTCTAAGTACTTCCGTAATGCCCTGACCACGTCTAGGGTATTGAGTCTGCGTTCCTTCGGATTATTTGGATCCGGGCATAGAGATGGTACCACAATCTCCTGGTTTATGTGAAATGCTGAAACCACCTTGGGTAGAAAAGAGGGTACTGTGCGCAATACTGCCTTGTCCTTATGGAAGGTGAGAAATGCTGGGTCGCATGATAAGGCCCCTAGTTCAGACACCCGTCTAGCTGATGATATTGCTACTAGGAAAACCACCTTCCATGTTAGCCATGTGTCAGAAGTCGATTCCAAGGGTTCGAACAGTGGATCCAGAAGGGATTCGAGTACTAGGTTAAGGTCCCAACCCGGTACTGGTGGTTGGAATGGGGGAGCCAGATGGGCCACTCCCTGCAGGAATGTCCTAACGGAGTCGTCCAGTGCCAATCGGGATTGAAAAAGCACTGATAATGCCGATACTTGGACCTTGATGGAACTGAGTTTGAGTCCCAACTGGACACCCTTCTGTAGGAACATTAACACCCGTGGAATATCCAGTTGTAGGAAAGGCATCTGTGACTCTCTGCACCAATTCCAGTAGGACCGCCATACTCTATGATATGATTTAGATGACGTAGGTTTACGGGCCTTAATCATAGTCTCTATGACTGACTCGGAAAATCCCTTGTGTCTCCAAATGGCTGCTTCAACAGCCATCCCGTCAAAGCGAACAGGCCCGGGTTGTAATGAAGAATGGGTCCCTGTATTAGAAGATCCTGCCTTGGGGTCAGTCTGATTGGCTGTTCCACTGACATTTTCTGCAAGTCCGAGAACCAGGTCCTCCTGGGCCAGTATGGTGCTACTACTATTACTGTGGTAGTGGCTAGTTTGATCTTTTTGAGGACTCGTGGTAGCATTGGTAGTGGTGGAAACACATAGGCTAGATCGAAATGCCAGTGTTGGGTCATGGCATCCACTCCGTCCGCCGTCGGATCCCTGGTTCGTGCGAAGAACCTTGGCACTTTTTGATTGTATCTGGATGCCATCAGGTCTATCTGAGGAACACCCCAATGATGAACTAGTTCCTGGAAGGCTTGTGGGTGAAGTTCCCATTCCCCTGGATCTAGCTGATTCCGGCTTAGGAAGTCTGCTTGTATGTTTGATACGCCTGGAATGTGAATGGCGGATAGTCGCGCAGAGTTGTCTTCTGCCCATGAGAGGATCTGCTGGGACTCTGCTAGAGCTGCTGCGCTGCGTGTCCCGCCTTGGCGGTTTATATATGCTACTGTCGTGGCGTTGTCGCTCTGCACCCGGATGGCTTTTGCGTGTAGTTCTTGTGACCAGTGGGCAAGAGCTAGTCGTACTGCCCGTAGTTCCAGTATATTTATTGGGAGTTTGGATTCCGCAGGAGACCACACTCCCTGTGCGGACATGTCCAGCCACGTTGCTCCCCAGCCTTGAAGGCTGGCGTCTGTAGTTATCACTGTCCATGTCGGTGATGCCCAGGATTGTCCTGTGGCTAGGATTGTCGGCTGCAGCCACCAGTGGAGAGAATTCTTCAACCTCTGAGTCAGACGAAAAGTCTTTGCAAGGGGTCCCCCTTTCCAGACTCTGAGGATCCTCGCTTGGAGGGGTCGAAGGTGGATCTGTGCAAATGGCACTGCTTCTATCGATGATACCAGTGTCCCCAGGACCTTCATTGCCAAATTAACTGTGGGCCTCTGGGTGTGTAGCAGTAGACAAATCTGTTTTCGTATCTTGTCCTGTTTTTCCTGAGGTAGGGACACAGACTGTTGTAGCGTGTTGAACTGTAGGCCCAGGAATGTCATCTGATGGTTGGGACAAGGGTTGGACTTCTTCCAATTGATAACCCATCCGAATTCCCGTAGCAATGACGATGCCTGTTGTATATCCCTCTCGGCCTGATCTACTGTTCTGGCCTTTATCAACAGATCGTCCAGATACGGGGTCACCGATATCCCCTGAAGTCTCATAGTTGCCGCTGTTATTGTCATCAGCTTTGTAAAGACTCTGGGTGCAGACGATAGGCCGAATGGTAGTGCCACAAACTGGAAGTGTTGGTTTGCGAACGCAAATCTGAGGAAGCGATGGTGAGGCGGCCAGATCGGGACATGCAAGTAAGCATCCTTTATGTCCAGGGACATCAGTAGTTGTCCCGGTTCCATTCCCCGTATTACTGATCGTAATGTTTCCATTTTGAATCGTACCGATCATACAAACTTGTTCAGTTTCTTCAGATCGAGGACTGGGCGAAAGGTTCCGTCCTTCTTGGGAACTATAAACAGGTTGGAGTAGAAGCCGAAGAATCTCTCGTGCGGGGGAACTGGGACAATGACTCCGGTCCTCTCCAATCTTGTTACACATGTTAAAAATGCCTGACCTTTGTGAGAGTTTTGTGGAACTCTGGACATAATAAACTTCCTGGGTGGAGGGGAATTGAAATCGAGGTGATACCCTTCTGTGATAATTTCGGTGACCCAGGCGTCTGAGGAATACCGGGGCCACACCTCCCGGAATCTCAACAGTCTGCCCCCCAACAGATTTGCGGACTCCGGAGGGTGTGCCCCGTCAGGCTGAGGTAGTCTTATCTGTGGGGGGCTTGTGGTGAGCCTTGTTGGGCTTCCAAGTGGGTCGGTTCCGGTATCCTGGTCTGGGCTTGGAACTGGATCGCTGTGGTGAGGCATTACGTCTGGAAAAACGATTGGTTTGGCCACGAAAAAACCTTCCTCTTCTTGAGGACGTGGACGAACGAGTTCTGGTCTGAGGGAGATGAGTACTCTTTCCGCCTGTGGCCTGCGAGATTATTTTTTCCAATTCCTCTCCGAATAACCGACCTCCTTTAAAGGGAATTGCTGTGAGTGACTTTTTAGAGCTGACATCTGCGGACCAATTCTTTAGCCACAGTGTTCGACGTGCTGCCACCGAAAGCGCGGAGGAGCGATCAATGATTTGGGCTGAGTCTAGGGTGGATTCGCACAAGTATTCAGCGGCCTCCAGTACTGCTTTTGCTGTTGTTAAAAGATCAGCTCTGGGGGTGCCATCCTCTATGTCGTGGACTAGGGATTCTGCCTAAGACTGGATGGCTCTACCCACCCACGCAGAGGCTAAGGTGGGTCGTAGTGAGGATCCCGTGGATGTATAAATAGCCCTTAGGAAACCTTCTAGTCGTTTGTCCGATGGGTCTTTGAATGCCGCCGCATCAGTCACCGGTAATGCCATGGATTTTGATAGTCTAGACACTGGTGCATCCACAGAGGGAGGGTTGCTCCATTTTTCAGCTAGTTCTTTAGAAAAGGGATATGACTTGGCAAATTTTCGCGTAGCCTGGAATTTTCTTTCCGGAAAATTCCATTCCTCCTGTATAATGCCTGTCAGTTGTTCGTGCGAAGGGAAACAGGTTTCTGACTTGTGATGCCTTTTGAATAGGCCTGTGGCGTGATCTCGTTGTCCCGGTTCTGGGGCAATATTGAGAGTTTCTATCACGCGTTTTATGATACCATCAATGTCATGGTGTACATCTTTGCTAGATTGTTCCGTCTCCTCGTTATCTGAAGAAGAGTGGGAAGATGGAAGTTCCCCCTCTGATTCCGATAGTTCTTGAGAATCTGATGATACCTCCAAATGTCTGCTTGTTGAGGGATCATTCCTAGATTTATCTGGTCTCTTTCGTTTGCCACTGGGTCTGTGGTCTAACTTAGCAATGGCTTTTCCTAACGAGTCAGCAAGAATAGGTAAGCTCTGAAGAGCAGCCAGAGATTGGGACAGTTGTACAGCCCACCGGGGGGCTGGCGGTTCCCCTAATGCATCCGCCGCCTGATTCTGTAAGGAATCATCTGTTGTGATAAGCAAGGGGTCAGGGGTACTTCCTAGGCTAGGCACAGTCTCTTGTCCCCTGGAGCAGGCTTTGCAGAGAGGTTCTGACTGCCCTCCATGTGTCTTAGAATGACACTTAGTGCAGGCAAGGTATTTAACCTGAGCTGCTGGAGTTGGGGCTCTCCCCCCCA
>CM044444.1:59685357-59702116 GCA_024363595.1 Xenopus borealis
CTTTAAAACCCTATGGGAACCTCCCATAGGTGTTTTAAAGTATTTTCAGATCAAACGGTTAAATTTTGTTTGAATAGTTCGATCAAATTATTTCTATTCGATCGTTTGACCAATCGAATAGTGGTAAAATCCTTCGAATTCAATATTCTAAATTAAAGGATTTTACTTCCCCTATAAATTCGATGGTCGAATTCGACCGATAGTAAATCTGCCCCTTAGTCTTTAAAGTTGTTGGGACTAATTAGTCAACACCTACAAAAAATGATTGGGGTTTCAGGTGAGCTCTGTCCAGGAAGTGGGAGAAAAGTTTGGAGAGCAGTGGAGAAATGTTAAAAAACAAACTATGAGAGAAATATTTTCATTTACGAAATGAGTTGACCTAATAGGGACTGGGGAATGATCAAAGACAGGTTTCCTAGATATTCACACTGCCTGTTGAAAAGTTAATTCAGTCAAAATGCATGTTTTACACAGAAATACCTGATTCTACAGACTGAAAGAAAGCATGAGGCTTTCTGTGTGCTTGTTGGGAAGCTGTTTTCAGCCTGAGTAATTTTGCAGGCTGAGAGAAGCAGATCCGCTCAGTGCCCCTGCTCTATTGATTTGAATGAGGTCACACACAGGCTGAGATCAATCCAAAATACGCAGGCTGAAAACAGCCTGTGTGTCTAAAGCCTTAGGCTCACAGTTTAATGCAGCCCCAGAGGAACCTTGCACTATCCATAATGGACTTCAAGTCACAGATTCCATCAATTCACAAATGAACAATGGTAAAAGAGGGTTTCAAACCGTGAAGGGGTGGGGAGCTGTTCCTATCATGCACATACATTGCTTGCTTTCAATCTGTAAAATCAGGGATGCCTCTATAAAAACAATACATTTATATGTGGGTCAAGGCACCTTTTTGTGAAACTGAAAAATGCCCTTTGTAGAAAACCCATCTGCAAATAAAACACAAGTTCATACCTGCTTGAAGTTAACTGGGTGTCACCGTGTCTTCATTTCCATTTGAGTGAACCCCAACAATATATATATGTGATGCATTGCATGGTTACCATTGAAAAATTTGCATTCATAAAGTACATAGAAAACACCAGCATCTATAAAATGACTATATATTCTACATTTCTATATAAATCACCCATAGTGCCAAATGGACATGTAATACATTATTCTCAAATGAAAATGATTTGTGATAAACAATAAGAGTAATTGTTTAAAAATGTCATTCATTTCCATAATTCTAGCTAATACTAACTCATACAGTATATTCACTGAAATTAATAATTTCAACTGCAAAGCTATATTTCCTATTCAGTAGTATCATTTTGTAAATACTAACGTTTCCTTCGAATTGGGCCAACAGAAATGATTTGCTCCTTTGAATCTTGTGTAAGGTCTGAAGCACTCCTGGAATTCTGTGGACAATTCTGCAAAAGTGAAATCATCAAGACAAGTCGAGACAAGAAAAAAAAAAAGCACATTGCTTATTTAATTAAAAGGAAAACAGATACATTAAAAATGTTACCTTTATCAGTCCCAATTTTTTATAATTTCATAGTTCGCCCTGGGTAAATATCTATTTGAATATTAGTATTATTATGCATAATTGTTGCCTTTCATATCTAGAGTTTTAGAAGCAGATTTATCAAGGGTCGAAGTGAAAATTTGAATAAAAAAAAAATTGAATTTCAAAGTAATTTTGGGTACTTCAACTAGGCCAAAATTAAAATAGAATTGAAAAAATTCGACCATTCAAATTTCAAAGTACTGTCTCTTTAAAAACTTTGATGATTAGCCACCTTAAACATGGCCAATTGCTGTTTAGCCTATGGGGACCTCCTATAACCTATATGGCGTATTTTGGCTAAGTTTAAGAAGTTGGAGTTTTTTTCAAAGGCAATCGTTCGAATCGAACGATAAAATTGTATGATTGAAACAATTTAAATTTGATAAAAAGATGGACCTGTTTGATTGAAGACTGACCTGTTAGATCAGAAAAGGTCCATTTTCATTAGAAAAAACACTTTGACTGGTCAAATTTCGCAGTATTTTCACTTCAAAATTGATAAATCTGCCCCTTAAAGGCACATAAAGTGTCTGGATTAAGTTCAGCCGAGTACAATCCTGTAAACATGCTGGGATTTGGCCACAAAAGATCTGGTGTATCCCTTGTAATTCACAATACATAAATATCATACTACAGGTAACTTAAAAGATATCTAGCATTGTTGCTGTGGTTGAATTTACTGTATCTAGCAAGTATATCAGTGGTAGTATTACTGGCCTAAACATATCTGCAAGCATGTACAGTATGTAACAAGTAGTTGATCAGAAATACAAAATAGGGGCTTTGATACTCACAACTTTGCAGGAATCTTTTTCAGCATCACACAAAGATACAGAGCAATGGAGATGAACCTCATCGTAGTCGCCGATAAACTTAAAGACAGTGACATGGAAGCGGCAGGTGAGGGACATCCCATTTTCTTCAATTCCAATGGTGTTGTCTTTGATGTTAGGGCACCTTATAAACAACAACAAAATATCTATATTTTACTGATGAAGCAAAGCAAACAACAATTGTACCACTGAAAATAATTATTTTTGATAGATTTGATTTGTGGTTAGTCTTAAAATTATTTTAAAAAGATGATTCAGCTATTTATGCTTTCAAAAGTGATGATCAAGTAATGATCATATAAAACATACCTGTTCAGAATACCCAACTCCAGATGGTTGGGGGTCCCTTAAGTGACGATACTCAGAGGCTAGTTATTCAGGATTTATAAATTGTCAGTCCTATGCTAAGTAAGGTAATGTCACATAACCTTATTTATTCCTTGAATTACTATGTGTGATTAAAAGGGAACAATGAGTGCAAGTGTACTAACCCTCCTTCAATGATGAAGTACCGCAGCTTGTCATTGCTATCTCGTGATGGGGTTGCATAACATTTGTTCAAGACCAAAATCAGATGGGTGGAATCTGCTCCAACGACAAACACTCCAACAAATAGCACATCTCTAGTGGTAAGCACCACCTCTCCTTGACGGTATGGGTGCTTATATGATGCATTTTTGTAAAGTGCCATTTTGGTGGTGAAGCTGCCTTCTTGAGTCGGGACTGTGAGGTTAATGACACTGCAAATAAAAACATATTTTTAACAAAAAATCATAATTTATTTATCAAGGTAGGTGCAAACAGTTTTGTGTGCTAAGAGACACAAAATCAAATGCAGCTTTCAAAGGGATGCCTTCGAAATGGGTCTTAAATTGTGGGAGCAAGTTGTACCTGTCTGCAAGCTTTTCAAGGACTAGCAGATTGAAAAAAATGTGTGTATAGCAAGCATAGCATGGCAAATTAGCAAAACAATATGCCACCCCATATCTCACCCTAACTATTTTTCAGGCTGGGCCTTACAGCCTCAGCTTTGTAAACCACAACTTTAGGAAGGGTGACTCCCATGTTGGGCATTAGCTGAAAGCTGCATTTGTTCCCTATGGGATTGGGTCAACCAAATAAATCTGAAAACCACTAATTTAAGGTCAACATCTTTGGGTTTTACAACCTTTACAAAATGTACCAATGACAAGAGACATTCCATTACTATATATGTCTTAGTACATATTGGTAGTGATACCATAATAAGTGGTAGCTGAAGAGTATGGTGGCAGATAGTATAACAGCCAAGGAGATCCTGATGTTACAAAGAAAACTGTATACATGTGCTGAAAATGATGATGTGATTGGTATCAATGAGACCTGGTGAGTTGAAACATATAAATGAGATGTGAATTTTAATTGTTACACCCTTTTTTGGAGGGGGCAGAGGGACTAAAAAGACTGATGAGTTTGTCTTTATGCGCAGAAATTAAACCACACACTAAAGAAAGGACTACAGATGGCACTGGGAAGGGTGTGGAATCACTTTAGATAGAGACGTCAACTAGGCAAAAGGTTACAAACAAAATCAACCTTGGTGTATGCTGCAAACCATTTTGTGAACCACCATTTGTGAAGTGATGGAATCTGGGACTTTAAACCCCTCAGCTGTCCATTGTGAATAGTGCACAGATCATCTGGAGTTGTAAGTAAGGAGAATTAATCCTAGCTTATATTATAAATAGAGGAGGCACTACAAGTCAGTCAAGTTACTTCCGCTATCCAGACATTGACTGGAATACTGGGGCTGCCAGGTCACAAAATGCTAATAGGTTTGTAAATATAGTAAAGGACAATGTTTTAACTAAGATATTTCAAAAACATGCTAGGAATAAATCTCTTTTGTATCTGGAAATAACTAATAATACTGAATTCATTACTATCATTAGCATGGGTGAGCATTTAGGAAATAGTGATCATAACATGGTCTCCCTTGAGACAACGTTATACAGAGTAAATAAATCACAAACTTTTAGACATGCAAACTTTGGGCATATTCTCTAAATAAACAGTAAAAAGTAAAACAGTAAAAAAATTAAGCAAATAAATATTGGGACCCTTATTAACTGGCTCAGGAGAGCAGGAAAAATCTACAAAGAAATACGTTATTGGTAATACAAGTATATGCTTGTTTTAGTGTATTGAAATTACATCTCTTTTAGTGTATTGAAATTACATCTCACCTAGGCTCCTCAGTGTAAAATTAAAAAAAAATATATTATATCGTTACAAATTCTAAAATATCCCAATTAAATACATATCAGTAATTCCTAGTCATTACAAAAGATTCTGGAATTTGTCAATCCCTGTTTTTCCTATTAATTATTACACACAAATGGGTCAAAGAAAACTACAATTCTATAACCTATACACAAATTAAATATCCACATTTGTGTTACAGCTTACTTCATTAATAATGTTCAGAACATGTACATTATGCATATTATGCTAATGCATATTGTGCTAGTAAACATAATCAAGTGATCTATAGACCATACACTATTGTAAACCACTAAAGGGCATATTTAAATATCAAATTTCTAACCTTAACCCACACTCTAGTGAAGTCAACATTTTTAATATTTAAAATTCTTCAGTTTAATTCTCCCACACCATTTTTTTTTAAATCATTTTAACAAATCCCCTATCATAAAAATGAGCTAAGAACCCATGATTGCTTGAGGAAAAAATCATAACCCACACTCAATTTCTCAAAGTGACTAGTGCAAAGTTTTTAAAATTTTAAATTTTGCAGTTTGAACTACCCTCCCCTTTTTGTTAGCATTTTAACAAGTCCCCTATTATAACAATGAGCTCATGATTGCTTGAAAAAAAATGTAATATCTAGCTGTTGCAGTTCTAATACTGCAAACTCTTCTGCCAGATGGTATAGAAGAGAACAATAAGTGAGATGGATGAAAACTGTCCTCCGCTATGCTGCTTTCTATAAATTTGTGAAATAGGCAAAAGGTGAAAACATTTTTTTGTTCCATAACAGAGGAACCAGGTAATGAAGCTTTCCTTTTAAAAGGACCTGTAAAGCCTACATTTTCCTACCATGTACTGTATATAAGTTGGGCATATCTTCCTCACACAAGCCACATAATTTGTACTGCATATACCCCCTCCATTTCCCAGGACTGGACTGGAGGGTGTGTTTAGTAATATGAGCTGAGAAGAACTGAGCATGCTCATTAGCCAACAGCCAAAGTAAATTCCTGAAGGAGGGGACAAAGTGGGTTATAGGAGGAGAAGAAGTTCTAAGTCATTAAGGGGATGCTGCAGCATTACTGTTAACCTTTTGATAACCAGAGTGACAGGTATTTGATTGTTCACCAATTAAATTTCTGTAGGGAGGGGTGGCCTGTCCTTTTATAGTCACAATTCTAATAATCTAACTATTAATGAATGGTTCACTCAGGAGGAAACTAAGAACAGACTACAACATACAGTATAAAGGTAAACAAAGGTCCAGGATAGAATGGTATTCATCCCAGAGTACTAAAGAATCTTGTAGTTTGTATTTGCTCTGTATTTGCCATTACACTTTACTTAAACTTTCAGGATTCCTTGTGGTCTGGCACAGTGTTGAGAGACTGGCAAAATGCTGGTGTGGTGCCACTATTAAAAAATGGATTCAATTTTCAGCCTGAAATCTATAGGCCAGTGGTTGAAAAGCTTTGGGAGGGAGTAATAAGGGATAAGATACATTTAAAATCACAGTAATATGAGTATGTGTAAAACATATTTCCTGATTAATTTAATTGCTTTTTATAAGGAGGTGAGCAGTAACATAGACCACACAAAGAGTTTACTTATTAAATTGTCCTGGATCATATTTTTACTTGGACAGAGAACTGACTGAAGCATAGACTACAAAGAGTGGTGATAAATTAAACATTTTCTAATAGGAGTACCCCAGAGCTCTGTCGTTGATTCTTTGCTTTTTAACTTGTTTATTAATTATCATGAGGATCTTGAGTACTGTTTCTCTTTTTGCTGATGATACTAACTTGTGCAGAACCATAGGGATGCAGGATGTTGCCACTTTGCAGAGTGATTTGTCTAAACTGAAAAACCGGGCAGATGAGGTTCAGTGTGGATAAGTGCAAGGTTATACTTTGTTAGAAATAGCATAAATGTGAGTTATACACTAAGAGGCACATTTATCAAAGGTTGAATTTCGAATTCATGGAGCTTTCAAAAAATTCCATAAACTCAAAACTCGACTATAAAAAAAAAATCTAATTTGTTAAACTCAGGTGAATAGGATCCACCCAAAAACTTAAATTGAATTCAATTTGAATTTTAAAACTCATAAATGTCAGGAAGGCCGCAAACAACTCCAAATTGATCCCAGGACACCTCCCATTGACTTAAACAGCAATTCGGCAGGTTTTAGGTGGCAAATAGTTAAATTTGAGTTGTTAAAGTGCCAGAGTTTGATAAATCTTGAAGATCTAGTGTAAATTTGTTAAAAAAAAAAATCAGATATAATTTGAATAATTCCCTTGTAGAATTTGACAGTTTTGGCCATGAAAAGACTCAAAATTTAGAATTTTCAATTTAACCCTTGATAAATCTACCCTAAATGGTTGTTGTTTGGCGGGCTTTCTTAATTGAGAAGGATCTGGAGATTTTTGTTGATAACTCTAGGGATTCTCACTCCATGGCTACTAAAGCAAAAAACAGCATTAATTTGAGGGATGAAAACATAATTTTGCCTCTTTAATCCCTGGTAATGTCTCACATTAAGTTTGCAGTGCAGTTTTCGGCTACATTCCATAAAAAGGATATGAATGAGCTGGAGAAAGTGTGAGAGGGCGCAGAGATATGCAACTAAACTGTTAAGTGGCATGGAAAATTTAAAACCTTCAAGGTTGGGCCTGTTAATGTCACTTGTGAGGGGACATGATTACTTTTTAGAAGTACTTAAAAGGACATTATAGACAGATAGCCGGTGATTTTTTCAAACAGATAAGTTCAACACAACAAGAGCCACCCCTTTAGACTTGAAGAACAGAGCTTTCATCTGAAGAAGCGGAGATAGTTCTTCATGGTGATGGCAGTGACACTCTTCTGGGTCATGACCATCAAATTATTTTTTCAATTGAAAATGACGTTTTCTATCTAACAAAAAAAAATTTGATTTTCTAGGAAAAGCTTCCAGAAGGTCCCCCATAGGCTACAATGACATCTTTAAGGTGGTGAATAGTCGAATTTGACAGTACTTCAAAATTAGAATTTTCTAATTTTCAATTTTTTGAAATTCAAATTTTAAAAATTCAAATTTTATTCCAAAATTCAATTCGACCCTTAGTAAATGTGCCCCTAAGTAGCTGAGTTTATAGAACACACCCCCTATTTACCCTGTATATTATGAGTTTGATACCTTTGGGTAAGTAAAAACTAAATCTGAATATCACCTGATATGTAGTGATAAAAGGGCTGACATTCCCTTTGTACATTTGTAGGTTTTTTGAGCAGCTGAACATGAATCCTGGCCTCAGCATCATACTTTTAGGAAAATAAAAACTGTTAAGGAGAATGTATTCTCACATTCTAGACAATGTGGAAGACAATTTAATTATTATGGGTTTTTTTCCCCCAAATGATTCTTTATAGTACTGTACTCCTTTTCTGCTGCGCTAAAAGCTCAGACTCCCACCACTTGCAATTATTATGAGAAATCACAAATAATTCTGCCAGTCCCTTCTAAAGGTCAGAGAAGGTTACAGTCAGAGAAAAGTTGTTATGAGAAAAACAGAAAATGAAATGGCTTGCACTTGTTCTAGTGTGTGGAAAATAAATAGAAGCTTATCTCTCACAGCCATGCCCTTTAAACATTCTTTGGACATTGTGATTGGCAAGGGTCCTCTGTTAAAAACCAAACACCAGAGGGCTAATAAAAGAATATTAAAATATTATGAAGTTCATGCTTTTAAAATCTTGATCCAGGTGAACAGAAATAGCTCTTATCTGTATTTTAAAGGATTACTAATTTCATTCTCTCAATGTTTTGTCACACTAAACAAGCATGACTGATTATACAATGCAGGTAAGTTATACCGTGCTCTCCAAAAATATTACAAGACAACAGTCCTTCAGTACAAATTATACATTAAATATTTTTCAGAGGGGTGCACACAAGAATATGTTCACCTTCACATACCTTATATCTTAAAGTAGAGAAATAGCAGCACTCCCATCTTATAAAAATAAAACGCCTTTATTATTTCATACGGCAACTTCAGCAACATTTCGGAAGATGGGAGTGCTGCTATTTCTCCACTTCTCTCCAAAAATATTACCAATCATTTCTCAGCTTTTGTATTTATATTCTGATTCACACATATTTTTTACAATGAATGGATTAGGGCAATCTATTTGTCAATATAATTCCACAACAGTACTTAAAATTTCCACCAAAAATACTGAGAACTTTTGGTAACCAGCAAAAATTCTATTTGTACAAGCATTTTTCATCAAGACTTACTATCTCTAACATCTCTGTGTGCCCTGTTACATGTCTAGTATATTTTAAATGAACAGAAAGGAGCAGGGTAAATCTGTGAGTAAGAATGTTATAGCTAAAACAGTTATAGCTGCTAAAGAATGTTCATATCAGTATTCCCCCATGTCACAGTGAAGAAGACCATATTCTTGTTTACTGGATTTGTATATATAATAATATATTGATACTCTTGTTAAAAAGAAAACAATGGAATTCAAATATAAATAGCTTTAAAGATATAATTGATTTAAAGCAAAGTGTGTTTACCTGAGCATTGGCCTTACAACAGAATCTAAAGAGATCTTAATATCAAGTTCATATGCACAGGAGAACTCCACATTGATGGTTCGATCCCTCGTAATTATGTTCCCTGTGTTGTTGGCACTCTCTATCCAAACGGTGTTCTTGTACATGATGTGAGTACCATTAGACTGCAAGATAAAATTAATAAAAAAAAATTTATTCCCATTGCTATGCAATATGATGGACAGGTTTATGAGTTGAATGTATCACACACAATTCTTAGTATTAATTATTGAAGCATCTCAAAGGAACATAATCATGATCTTATTTGTTAATACTGTACTTAGCATGCCTAAATAGGAACTAAAGCCCAATTTTCTAAAAAAAAAAAAAAAAAAAAAAAATCAATTTTTGTATATTTAATTTTGAAATTTGACCTGAGCCAAGCTATTTTCTTACTTCCAACTTCTCTCAGCCTTGTGATTGTGCTCCGATGAGTTTTAGCCTCTCTTTACTGCTGCCCTGCAAGTTGGAGTGACGTCAGCATCCCATGCAATCACGTAAAACGACAGTTATACCCCCAGCAAGGTATTTTTTAAAAGTATTGTTGCTTGTCCAGAGTATAATTTCCTACACTACAGCACATGAGGGAGGGGGAATGTGGAGTTTGTTGGCTGTTATCAAGGAAAACCAGTGGTGGTATGATCCAGTCTGCTTGTCACAGCTCTATCCATCACATAATGCTCAGGTGTTTTTTATGTGTTAATTATCATTAATTATCGATACTCATATATATATATATATACAGTACATTCATGTGTATATAGTGATTTTGAAGAACTTCCTCTCACGGTATAATGAATATATATCTATGACAGATGCTAAATACATTACACAGTGTGTGCCACATGGTATTGACACCAAAAATACTTTAAATACAATTTCTTGTTCATTACTACAGAGCAGCTTTAAAATAACAAATAAGATGCAGTGAAAGGTTAACCTCAAATACATTATATACAGTAAGAGGCAATGGGTCTCCATTTGAAGGCTGGAAAAGGTTTCAGCATTGTGTAGATCAAAGTAAACTCAGAAATTGTGCACTGCAAAAAAGCTCCCTTGCTCCACCTCCACAGTAGTATATGTGAGAATAGCACCCAAGGAGATAAAAGAGTGCAACTTCCATTGAGTTGTACTATGCTGTGATTCTCTACACAAATCTTGGCTGCCTTACAGTGGCTGTAAAATGGGTAGTGCTTCAATACTATCAAAGCTAGTGAAAGATGCACAATTGGTGCTAGTACGACCCTCTCCTATTTCAAAATAACAAGACTTTCAAGTATAACATACATGAGATCAGCATCTAAACAAAGCAGTTTCAGTACTATGTAACTACAAATGAGTTTTGCCAATTCTAGGTATAAATAAATGTAAAAATAAAAAGTTCTTTGATTATAAATAACCAAAGTGGAGCTAATAGAATAGAAAATGATCATGTGCATACCTGTACAATGTTTCCGCAGTTCCCTTTCGTATTATTTATCTGAAAGGATATAAAATCTTCCCCTTCAATCCCTGGACAGTGTCTGTCATTAATTCGAACTCCTTCTCTCTCGAACCCAAGCTGAAATAGCTTACACTTTGATATTGACACTTCCATCTGGGCAGCCTTACAGGTCACTTCTGCATCAATGATGTCATGAGTGTCTACAAGGACATAAAAAAATTGTATTTTATAATATTATTTGCAATTACAAAGATAATGTCCAAGTTCTAATATCTTATTATCATCTAATAGTTAAATAAGGATAAATGTACTATATTACAGTATTTATAAGTGCATAAAAATACTAATATAAATAAGTGATCCAATATATATGCACAATTGCAGTCATTGCCCTTACCATTTCCATAAGCTGGAGGGTCCATGCAGCCACACAACTCTCCTCCATTGTCCACCTCACAGCTTCTGTTGGGACAGTCAGCACCAACACAGGGATCTTCAATCACTCCTGCTAAAGATTACAAAAAAAAAACAATACGCTCAAATTAGGCCCATAGCTTTTTTTGCTTCTGTGAACATGAGCTAAAGAATAGAACCTTTTTTCTTTTGAAGATAAGAAACGTGATGCTATTGTGCAACAACGATTATGCTCTGAACACAACTACATAGCAAAATGATAGACTCTAAAAACAGTATTGCTATACATTAATACAATCTGTCCTGCTTCTTGGGAAAGAAAATGCAGCTGTTAGTTTGGTGAACTACTGTAGCATTTAGTGAAGGAGAGCAAAACTAAAACAAAAATCTGTAGTAGCAGTCTCTTCCCCCATCTGGATCCAACGCACCAGAGAGATTGAGAGGCCTGGAGGCATTTGGAATTGAAGCATGGCTTCTTGAGTCTTGATCAATATATTTGGCTCCACTCCTTATAGAAATATTTATTGTGTGGAGTAAGGTTGGGTTACAGTCTTTCTGACAATATTGTCTATGTTTATAACCTAACACCTTACAAATATAAAGGATTTGTAAACTGTATATTTTGCAGCTTCTATTGCTATAGGTGATTCATAAAAAGCAATGAAGACTACTTAAAGAGAAAGCAGAGCTTAACCTTACAGCAATTTTCTTTTTCAATCCATTCAGTGCTGAGAATACCAAAGGACCTGCAAGCCTCTCCATATGCAGCCAATGATCCACACAGTTGGTACTTCTTATTGTTATAACACCCATCTAGGAAACATGATTCATAGAAAGGAACAGGATCCAGAAGGCCATAGCATGGCTGGAAAAATCCCTTCATGTCAGTTAATTTGAGGCAATAGCCATCGTTCTGAAGGGCCTGGATTTGGACATTGTCACATTTTGCTGCATACTGGGAGTACTGTAGTTCATTACAGCTGTAAAACAAGATTTGAGAAGTCAACAAATGCAAACATATACCTTTTTGTCACTTCTGTTGGAAAACATGTTTGGCTTTTTGCTACTGTATAAATTTGCTTGTATTCAAGAAAAAAAGAAGTTGAATTTGTTGCTTACTGTTAGACAAATAGGGATCAATAAAATGTATTACCAACCAGCAAAATGTATCAGTTGCTAATTTCAGTATTTAATTTAAAGCATACATTAGCCTTGTTTTAATTACTATGTCAGATAATCCACACACATTAGACATACAGTATATAAAGAACTGCATCACTGGTTAACTATGAGCCAACTCTGGGTTATTTGATCACTTCGTTATTGGATCTAGAGAATGTGGGAAGGTTACAAAGCAATTCTGAATTTTTCATCCAGCCCAATCAATATCTAAACAAGCTCAGTCCAATAAATATTTGAACAAGTTCAGCCCAACCAATAGCTGAACAAGCTCATCTTAAATATATATTGGAAATGATGTTGTTTTGGGCTGGTACCTGAATCAAAACTATTAGAAAAATGTTCAAAAGAACAACAGAATTAGTCACCAGTGTAATATCAAAACAAGCTTCATTTTAAACAAATGAAAATGGCAATAATCGATAATGTTTACATGGATACAGTATATAATATTGCATTTTTATTACCACAAAAGTTCAATACAGCTTGCACTCAGAAATATAAATCTGTTGGAATGGGCTCAACCTTTAACGTTTTTTTTTTTTAATTGGAGTTGTACATTTTCCAGAATGTAAAGTGCTCATATGTGCAAAAGACAGTAAAGGTAAGGACAATGCATGTTCTGAAGTTTGCAATATTGTAGAATTAAAAACAAGGCTAGATTTACTCTAAAATAATAGATCAGGGCTCAGCAGGGGGTGGCACATTTTGTGCACCATTGCTAAGCTGAATGCTTGAAGCAATATATTGTTTTATAATATAGAACAGGCACAGCCTTACAGTTCAGAACAATAAACTCACACTTACAGATGCTTGTTTTTGTCTTGTTAGATCTCATCACCACAACATTAACAGTGAATATGGCTAATGAGGTAGAGGATTGTGAGGAGTAAAAGGATATTTAGATAGCTAAATAAATAGTGATGGGCGAATTTATTCACCAGGGGCAAATTTGCGGCGAATTTCCGCGAATAAATTCGCCAGCGAAAATTCGACAAGAAAAAAAACCGAGTCGCGCGACGCATCAGAAACGATGCGACCTGCCGCGATTGACGCGAGTTTATTAAAAACGACGCACGACTCATTTCGCGAATTTTTTCGCCAATTCGCGAATTTCGAGAATTTTTCGCCGAAGCGAAATGGGTGAGATTCGCCCATCACTATAAATAAACTAAACTAAAGAATTGGAGAGCTGGGCAGGCTGCAAATGACACAGCAGCCTAAATGAAAGGCAGTGGTAAACCACACTTTATGTTAAAACTGGGAAACTGGATTCTGTCTGTGGATGTGAAGGCTACACAAGTTGATGGTGTCCCTTTGGTAAAGGTATAAAAGGTGCTTTCTCTGGTGCAGTTGGATGTGTAAAGTCATGCTGGCACTTCCTCCTGCCTCCAACTAATCGTCTCCTCCACTACATTTCCCACAACCACAACATTTCCCAGCTCCCTTCCTAGCCCCTGTCATGGCCCATATCCTTCACTTCCCTAAGCACTCCTGCTCACACTGACTGCTAGGCCCTTGAAAGAAAAACTTCCTCCACTCTTCTCTCTCAGGCCTGGTCACTGAACAAGCTGGAACATACACTGCTTATCTCTAAATATACATAACAGAGTTCAAGATTTAAGAAAATAACCAGTGAACTAGCCATAGCTATGTTCAGGCCCGGATTTGTGGAGAGGCCACCTAGGCCCAGGCCTAGGACGGCAGGATTTTAGGGGGCGGCATGCTGCCCAACCACACCCACATTGGTTCAAACACTTAAATTCCCCGTGTGCCAATTCCCATTGCTCCGTCCCGATGATGAGCAAATAAAAGGGAGGGGACAGGGGCGACAAACGACAGCGGGCCTAGGGGTGCCCGCTAGGTAAATCCGGCCCTGGCTATGTTATTTTTAAAACTAATGCTACTGCTTATAAAAGGTGATTTGTAGGAAGAGGATTTCCCTCAGCATATAGAAATGCTCAGTAAAACAAGCCCGTTTTAACATACAGCTATAAAACTAAAACAATGGCTGACATCAGGTCTTTCAGTTGCCAGTTCTCATGGTGAAATCCCAGCCAAATCTGAATAATTTAATCTATTCAGGGAACATTCAAAGTAATGTTCTTCACAGCAATATACTGTTAAAAATTTGAATTATTCATACATTTAGCGAGGCACTTAAGCAGCCTTTTACCCAGGTTTATTGTTAATATCTTTAATAGGACTTGAACATCAAAACAAATTGCTTTTATTTATGTCTCAAGTGCTTCTGGAAAACTGAATAAAGCAGTATTATATTCCAAACAGCAAAATGGTTTAATTTAGACATTAAACATTTATAGAGACTCCTGTTTTCATGCAAAAAAGAAAAAAAGCCCCCCGTCTGTTTGTAATACAGTTTTTATCTGTTCACTTCCTGTTAAAACACAGCAGGCTATTCATGTTTTATACAGAAGGCAACTATCATAGCACAATCAATAATTCTTTGTGTATAGGAGCCTAACATTTTATTGTTTACTATATAACATGGAAAAGTCATACTAGGATTAAAGGTGATATAAACTCTCGAAGGATAATGGTAAATATGATCAGCGTGCTCTCCCGAGTAGTGATGGGTGAATCTCCCGAGATTCGCTTCCCCGAAAAATGTGCGAATTTCCAGAGAAATTCGCGATTTGGCGAAAAATTCGCGAAACGAGTCGCAGGACGCTTTTGACGCGTGTTGCGTCAACTTTGGCTTCGGAAACGACACGCGTCGCTTTTGGCGAATGATTTTATCGTTCGATCGAATTTCTAATTCGAGGGGTTTTAATTCAACCAAAATTTGAGGGTTTTTAATCCTTGAAATTTGACCTTTAGTAAATGTGCCCCTAAATGTAGCAGTGTGTGTTATTGCCCATACAGGTATGGGATCTGTTATATAGAAACCCATTATCCAAAAAGCTCCAAATTACAGAAAGGCTGTCTCCCATAGACTCTATTTTATACAAATCCAAATTTTTAAAAACGCTAAAATTTTTCTCTATGATACTAAAACAGTGCATTGTACTTGATCCAAACTAAAATACAATTTATCATTATTGGAAGCAAAACCAGTCTGTTGGGTTTATTTCATGTTTACATGATTTCCTTAAGGTATGAAGATCCAAATTACAGAAAGATCCATTATCCAGAAACCCAAAGATCCCAAGCATTCTGGATAACAGGTCCCATACCTATAGAAGGCATTTAGAGTTATGTACAGAATGGTTAGGATGTTGATCCTGCCCAACATCAAATGTATTGTTTAGTTATAACAGATAACTTGGTCCACATCATCCATTGAAATCTGAGTAATAATAAAATATATCCCGCCCTAAAAAAAGAGTGATTTAAAATTTGTCCTAAAATGCAGTTTTTATAAATGTGCTGTAATAACCAGAATATAATGACAGCATAATATAAATATGCTATCTGCAATTAATTAATACTGTGTCAGTCCTACAAACCATAGTCTGTCTTGTTGTCCTCACCTTTTTTGCATGCCATTGGTTTTCCAGCTTTGTGCTAATACAACACTGCTCACCACAGGCTTTCCTCTTAGAGTAACATAATCATCTGTTAAATCTCCATTAAAATTCCCGCAAAGGCCACAAACTTTATTTTGGAGCCGTTCACTGATGCTGATTTTAATCACATTCAATCCATTATAGTAAATCTGAATGTCAGGGCTTGTGTCAATCACCAAAAAACCTTCCATGCTGTATATTTTAGTTGACAGTCCTGTTACAAATGGGACGGTCACCTGTGTGCCATTTACCTGCAGAAAAAACAAAATCATAATTAAAAAGAATCTTAACAGCAAATTAGTAAAGATGTGCCAGACAAATCTGGTCAGTCAGCACCATGATCAACATAATTTTTATGTATCATTCAAGGGCTTGGATGAGGAAGCGTTGAAGATTTTTTAAAGAAATTCCTTATTACTGTGGAGACAATCCCGGCAGAAATGCAAATATATCCTTCTAAAAATTTATTATATATATTGATTGTACAACATAAACCTAGCAGTTGCTATACTTAGTAGTTTATTTCCAGAACCGCAGCTGAATGTTTTATTTCAATGATACATTTATTTGGGGAGGGGGCAAATGACAGTGGCTTTTGCATATGTATTCAGCATTTCATAAATGCAAATTTGGAAAATTTGGCTGTGGCAATTGGCAAACCCTTTCTGCAATTGATTTCTCACCAAAGTAATTAGGGAAGCATTTGTGTTACAAAGCCTCCTTGTGATGCCAAGCTCTTTTCGGCTATAGCAAATGTAATAAGCAGACACTTGTACACAAGGAGTCTATTTGCCAAAACTTCCGTAGTATCAGTTGGAAAGTTGTCAAGGAGGACATTAAAGGAAAGCTATACTCCCTGAACAATGTAGGCCTCTGTAAGAAGATATTGCATAAAACAACTTATATGTAAAACCCTGCTTCATGTAA
>CM044444.1:59708034-59761303 GCA_024363595.1 Xenopus borealis
AAAAAAACATGTTTTCCCATGACAGTTTCCCTTTAACTTCACTATCCCTCTCTCAGCATCTGTTTCTCTTCATTCTCTCTTCATGTAGCAGCTGCTGTCAGATATTCATTGACAGATACAATATGTCTTGTAGGGGGCTCCTTTTGCCTAGAAGATGTATTAGAGCTCACTCTACTAAAATCAGAAGACATGCATGACTAATGGATGTAATGTCTTAAAGAAAATAAAAAGATTATGTTAAAAAAAAAGTTAAAAAAAATCGCAAGACATCTGTCTCTCTACATGCATGATTTGTGCAAAAGGCAGAAATTTTGTTTGTAGTTGAATCCGTTATTTGAATGAGCTCTAATACATCTTCTAGGTAAAAGAGCTCCCCCTATAAGATATATTGGATCTAACTGTCAATGAATATCTGACACTCAACTGCTGAATGAAGACAGAACGAAAATAAACAGATGCTGAGAAAAGGATAGTAAAGATAAACTTGATTATTTCAGAAACTTTACAGAATAATTTTATTGATTGTATTTAGAAAGTTTCCTATTTCAGTATGATGGAGCTTTTATTACATTTTAATAGTTTTCCCTTTAACAAAGATTCACATTACACCCAAATAATGTTTATAATAAAACACAAATGATAGAAAATCCTACCCTTTGACAAATATTATAGTCAGAATTATGCAGACATAGCAGATAGCATATATCCAGTTGTACTACGAGTAACTAACTTGCTTTTATCCTTTCTTGCTTTATACACTTACTAGATTTTACTACTGGCAGGAAATCTATACAGTACTAAGGCCTGAGATAAGCATTGTGGTTTCCAGGACTTTTTGTTAATATTGTATTAGGTAATCAAAATATTATCTTAAAATATATGAAATTCAGCTTTACAAAAAATAATAATAATGTGTTTGCTGCTATAGTATAAGTATAAATACAAATAATATACAACAGAACCACCATTTTACAATTTTTCAGGGAACAATAAAAAATGGTGTAAAATCAGGGGAATATTGTATTAGGCATTACGGTAAAATAAAGGGATAATAGAAGTCACACACCATAGCACCATGGTCATATAAAAGTACAAATTAATTTAAATATGTTAGACTGTTCGAACCAATTTTAACTGAAGACATCACCTAGCATCAATGATAAAGATTTACAATAGAACCCCCATCAAGTTTTTCAAAGAATCTGAAAAATATTGTATAAAATCTGTGATCGTGTAAATATTGAAGGGACGACAAAAACAGTGTAAAATGTAATAAGAAGGGGTATGAGCTTTTTTGCATTGAGTTTTTTGTATTTTCACAACGAGAAACTGTTATAATTAAAAATAGTTTTCCATTCTTAGTTTTTACAATGTATTTTGAATGTAGTACAGACTTACAGCAGGATGTGTAGTTTCTCCAGCCTGTGACAGTAATTCCTTGAGTTTGACAGGTGCTTGCATAGTTCTGCAGCCAGCTACAGGCAGTCTGAACTGCACCTCCATCAATACATGAGTCGAACAAACAGTTCTTAAAAAAGAAGCTTGGGTTAACTTTACTATGGCACTTGGCAAATACACCGTTTCTGTTTGGAATGAAGCTGCAGAGCTGTTGTGCTTTCCATAAACCATCAACCTTGGTACACGTCGGACACCTGTCTCCACATCCAACTTGGCAAAAAGTATCTCTCTTTACCCAGCTTTGGCCAAACTCATTGACATTAGTGCTGACAAAGCCATTGGAGGTCTGTAAGTCATCTTCTATGTTGCCATTGTATCTGCCACAGAGGCCATATGTGCTGTTTTGCATGGCTCGAGGGATGGTCACAGACAAAAATGTCTTCCAGTCATACACCACTTTCAGCCCAAAGTCTGTTTCGATAACAATGTGAAAGCCAAAGGCAAAAATATTCACCTTACCATAACCAAGCCTTAATGGCAAGTACAGTCTTTCATTGTTTACCTGATATAAAAAAGATGAAGGAAAAAAAGCAAATATTAATTTTATCTTTCACTATATTAATGGAATTTATCAGTGAATGGTCCCATTTTAGTAGCACACTGCAACAACTACATTTTTAAAATAATGATTAATAATTTGGGAATAGGAATTGAAGAGGCAGATTTGATAAAAAAAAAAGGGGCATGCACATTTCTGGTATTGTTTATATTTTTAAATCAACACCTCCACTTTTGTTGTCCAATGTCAAAGACATTTAGGAACACACACGTGAGGTTACATTGGTATCCCTATATCACCAGTTTGGATGTTGCTATCAGCGGCCTCAAAGCAGGTGCTTATTTTTCAATTCCAGGCTTGGAGGCAAGTTTTCGTTGCATAAAACCCAAGTGTACTGCCAAACAGAGCCTCCTGTACACTGCCAGTCTACATAAGGGCTACCAAAGGGCCAATCACAGCACTAATTTTGCACCCCAATAACATTTTTCATGCTAGTGTTGCTCCCCAACTCCTTTTACTTCTGAATGTTGCTCACGTGTTCAAAAGGCTGGGAATCCCTGCTGTAGAATAAAGCTTGAACAGCTGAACCCCCTTAAATATAAGATTATAATGATAAATATGCAGCTTTTGTGTACCAATAAGATAAATATTCTTCCTCACCAGGACCGTGTGCTTATATGCCCGATAGATGACAATGTTGTAATTGTAAACGTCCACTTCTACTTGCTTTACCCACAGTGCCAGTGATGGGTCTCTGTCTTCATTCTTAGCAGTGACGGTGAATTTGGGATAGGCGTCTGCTTTAAAGCTGGATGCAGTAGTACATAATATAAGGGAGCAGCTGCTTTGGAAATCAAATGGCAGTCCATCAAATGTAAGGTAGTGGCCATATCCAGAAACAATGCATGATGCATCTGTTCGTGGCTGACAAAAGTACAATCCATTGTCCTCCATACAGTATTCATCCTCCTTACAAGGAGTACTTTCACAGTAAATACTGTTGTCTGATCCATTACAGTAGCAAAATGATTTACAGTCTAGGTCCATCCAAAAAGTGGCATTGGTGGAGACTTGGCGGCCTTCATGACTGCAACCGCATTCACTCTTTGGAACACAGTAACTACCCCGTAAGGCAAATCCTTCATCACACTGGCAACCCTCTATACAGCTGTCTGAGCATATTGGTCCTGAGGCAAGTGTGTCACATGTTTCAGTGCAGGTTATGCATTCATCAAAGTGGCTGTTTTCAGGGCACACAAGAGCTGTAAAAGTGAAGTAAATCAAGTAAGTGGAATGAAAATGATTATACTTGTAATCTTTTTTAACATCCACTTCCTAAGGGGAAATATTATATATATGTGTAATTTAAACTCCTAATTTAAAATGGAAATTGTATCCTAGAATTTGAATAGAAATAATGGAAGGTCATATTTAAACAGAAAGCAACAGAGCGGAATACATTCTTTATCTTCATGTATCTGTTTATATATACTTTTTGGCATGTTGAACATGGTTTTATTAATACTGTATGCTTTTAAAGTGTCCAAACACTGTCAAGCTACATAATACAGATAATGAAATTCTCTCTTCATACACAAATGTGTGCCATGAATTGGAATGCAGATGCTAAATGCCAGGTGCCCAATTACTTTTCCCCATTTAGTGTAATTAAAAACCCTTACAAGCACAAAACCATCCACAAACATAAAACAGCTGCTGAGCTGGGGATGCATGGCATCTTTATGATCTACATTTACTACAACTTTATTATTTTACCTCAAAACAGAAGTATCATTTTATTATTGAGCAAATATAAAGGAAGCTAGTGATATAGTCAAGGTCATGCCATTAATTGTGCCAGGCTGAATAATGCAAAATACCAATTTAGGTGATAGGTTAGAGGTGGGATCCTCTGCCCCTTAGGATCCTTTGTCAGTAGCCAACCCTGTAAAAGGGGGAAAAAGTTATTCTTTTACCTTTTAGGGATCCTCCAGAACAGTCACCAAAGGCCTTTGTTAGCAGTTAAATGAAAAGGGGTCAATCAATTAATAACATGCCTTAGCCCAAACTCTGTGCTAATGAGCTCATGTGCTAATAAGATACAAATGAATGAAACTGAGCTTATGCACCTGCTTACACCTGTATCGAGGGCTATCGCTTATAATTGGGCTGGAATGCAGAAACATGCAAAAACTGCTCCCCTGAGCAAATTACCTGAGCATATTTTTTGGGATTTTGGGTAGAGTTGCTGTAGCATTTTCAGGTTAGGTCAGATGATACTTACTAACCACAATTTTCAAGCTGAGCCACCTATTTTTATTTGGGTTATGATCAGAGATTTCACCTAGATATTGTACAACATTCACATTTTTGTTCTTGAGCAACACCAATAATTATCTTGCCTTGTGTGTGGAAACTCTAAGCAAAGTTATATTTTTGAAGACTGAGAAGAGATCCTTTCCAAAATGTCCCTCTATCTTATAAAGATGCCCAGTCCCTGAAGAAAACCAGACCCATAGCATGGTGCTACCATCACCATACTACACCATAGGAGTCAATCATAGAGTTGACCAGCCAAGAGTTCTTGCCTGTACTGGAGGGTGGCAAAAAATAAACCATTTATCTTGTGATTTGCCAGAGAGCATGACTGCTCTAAACTAGATCAGATATGGCAAAGGGTTTTATGGCAATGCCAATAATATTGACAAATGTTTAATTTAAAAATAACATTGCAAACACTTGAAAAAAACACTGTACATCCAGTAATGTATGGTGGTAGTACCATCATACTGTAGGACTGCTTTTGATCTGGAGAGACTAAGCATCTTTTTAAAAGAAAGAATAGATGGCTGCAAGAAAACGTGTTTCAGTTTGCTAAAATTAAATTTAAGTTCTTTGGCAGGAAAATGATCCACAGCAGAAGACAAAAAAAAGACCAGTGAACTGGTTAATAAACAGTATTCTGAATGTCCTGCAATGATCCAGTCAAAATTCCAATCTCAGTGCAACTGAAGATCTAGGGCACATCTTGAAAATTGAGGTGTACAAACTTGATCAAGCCAACCTGAACATCCTTGAGCTAATCTGTCTGTCTGGATGAACAAGAGTCACTTTTGAACAGTAAACAAAGATGCTGCATACATATATATATATATATATACCCCAAAATACTTAAACATGGAAAAGATGGAACCACAAAGAATGAAAATGTGGAGATCAACAGGGTTATTTATTAAACAATTTGAGTTTAAAAAAAAAAAAACCTTAAATTTTTCAAGATTTATTATACCCTGAGGATGGAAAAAGTCTGAATCAGGCATCTCAGAACTGACGAGTTTTTATATAAGTCAATGCCAGAGTTCCCTATTCTGTGGTCTGCACTGAAATTAGACTGAAATCCAAAAAAATCATGGTATTTGGGAAAAAGCGAGTTTGACCCTGGTTAAATCATGCTTTTTTTTCATAAATAAGGTCACATTGTGGATTCTAGTTTGGTCAGACTTTTGTAATTTAAATTGCATTTTGAATACATTTTTTTTGATAAATAAGACCCTTAGTGGCAGATTTATCAAGGGTCGAATGTCAAAGTTAAAAAACTTTGAAATTCGACCATCAAATTTTTTTAAAGGGTTTTTTTTCCAATTGAAAACCGACCATTTTGGATGTAATAGGTCTGTTTTCGATCAAATAAAAATGGATTGAATCGAATTCACCCAAAAAATATCTTCAGAAGTTTTCAAAAACACTCCTTAAAGGTTTTAGGGGGTCCTCCATTGGGTAAAACAACAATTCGGTAGGTTTAAGTCGGTGAAGGGTTGAATTCAAAATTTTTTAAAGAGACAGTACTTCAATTTTTGAATGGCCGAATTTTTAAATTCAAATCAAATTTTTTTCAATTCAAATCAAATTTTGGCCTGTTCGATAGCCGAAGAACCCAATAATTACTTCAAAATTCTAATTTTTTAAATTCAAAATTTCACTTTGACCCTTGATAAATCTGCCCCTTAGTGTATTAGTTATCAATATTTTGCTGCCACAAATAACCTCAAATTTTTAAAAGAAAAAATGCTTCCTTAGTCATTAAAAAATCCAAATATTAAAAAACACATTGGAAAAAATACACTGAATACCTACAAATGTTCTGTTTACTCAGCTCCTTCGTGAGTTTACAAGCACTAAAAAGATTCTAAAACTCTTAAACCTTGAATTAGATGAATATTTTTCTATTTGCTTAGGACAGATTCCATTGGCTACATTCATTTTAACATCATTATTTAAAGCATGATTTTGTGTGCAAAAAAGTTTGATTTGCAGGGAAAAAAGAAATGCACATTGCACACTGGTAAATTAGCCCCTACATGTTTGTACAAACATCTTTAAACTTCTTTTCAGTGCTTCAAAATAAAAATATCAGGAACATAATTTAGTGTGAGATTAGTAATAAAGTACAAAGCACTAAATATAATTGTAGTCATACTTGGTAAAGAAGGTTTTACCCAAGAACTACAACCAGGGTTCCTACGTTATCAGAACATTAGAATTTGGCACCACCTATTACGTCACGTTTGGCACTTTCCGGATATAGGTGGAAAATTGAAAACGGGACAGTTGGGAGGTATGTATATATACAGCATATTGTGTATTGGTCGCTACGGTCAATAACTGACAGCAAAACATAGCACGTGCATTGAATCATTAGAAAAGAAGGAAGCTAATGGGGCATCTTCAGAAGCATAATGTACAATATTTTTGCCCTACTTCTTTTGGAAAGCTTTAGTTCTCCTTTAAAACATACTGTATTGAAGGTGCTTCCTGCTGGTTTCATCTTACCAAAATATCATTGCACAAATACTCTCTTTGCAAAAAAAAAAAAAAACTTTAGCATGGAATGAATGATCCATCGTTTACTATATGGGCTGGTTCAATGGCTAAATGCAAGCATAACTGTATGTCATTAAATTCTATGGGAAAGATTTGTCAAACATTAGAATTTCAGATTTTTTTGGGTTCCAATTTGGGTTTTCAAAACTCTAGTTTTCTAAAAAGTTATCAAGCACACAAAGCTTGAAGACAAAAAAATCAGCATATAAAAGCTGGCTACTACATGTAGAAGTCAATGGAATTGTATTTTTAGATTTCAAGCTATTTTTTAATTCCAGTTTTTGAGATACATTGCAAATTTAGCAAAATCATGAAAAATAAACTGGGATTTCAAGTGACTGGCACATCTGAAGTTTTGAAAATGAAATTTTTGATAAATCTGCCACATGGGTACTAATCATAGCACACAGTAAATAAATGTCCACACATTCCCTGAGAGTGACTCCAGTAAAAACCATAGGCTACAGTACAGGTATAGGTCCCCCTACCCAGAAACCCATTTTCCAGAAGGCAGAACATTCTATATTTTATAAATGGATTTAATTTTCTCTTTCATAATAAAACAGATCTTTCTATTTGATGGTAATTAAGTGGTAGCTGTATGAAATCCATTTTGGTGGCAAATCATTGCATAAGGACTATTTAATGTATAAATTATTTTTAGAAGTCTTAAAGGATAACCAAACCCTTATTAATAAAAACCCTAACTCCCTACCCACCTGATCCCACCTGCTCCCCCCAGCCTAGGTGTAATCTTAGTTAAATGGCCCTTAGTCTTTACTTACCTCTCTTTTTGCAGATTCAGCTCAGTGGAGCTCACTTGCGCCATCTTCTGGCTCTTCAGTAATCTTCGAGTCTTCTTCCAGTGCTTGGCAATTTCCATCACTTTCGGCAGATGCACAGTTGTCAAAAACTTGAAGACTGCTACAACTGTGCATGCGCCGATTACTTCATGAAGAAGACCTAAGAGAAGAAGATGGCACCCGTGAGCTCCACTGCGCTGAATCTGAAAATAAAGGCAAGTAAAGACTTAGAGGCAATTGCCGAATATTACAAATAGGCTGGGGGGGGGGGAGCAGGGGGGTCTATGCAGGGAAGTTGTTTTTATTAATAAGGGTTTAGTTCTCCTTTAAGGGATGGAGATCCAAGTTATGGAAAGATACCTTTTCTGAAAAACCACGCCCCTGCGCAGTGGGTAATAGGTCCCATACCTGTACAACGGACATATTGATCATACAGCTACTACAATGGGATATGCTGCAAGTAGCTAGTGACATGAAAATAATAATTGGCTAGTAAAATAACCTTTTTGTAAAATAAAATGTTGTGGTTAACTTCCAGAAGCTTTTGATGGCTGAAACTAAGGTTGCAGACCTTTTTATGGCTAGTAACCATGCAATACTTGGCATATGGCTTCTATATGCCTCTTCTATATGCCTCTATATGCATTCTTCTCTGGACAAAGTCAAAGTGAAAATGTAGGAAATTTTGTGAATCTCCTTTGGTTGTAGACAGTAAAGTGTGGGGCAGAATTATCAAGGAACAAAGTGAAAATTTGAATAAAAAAATTCAAACTTCAAAGTAATTTTTGGGTACTTCGGCTATTGAATAGGCCAAAATTTGATGCAAAATTAATTTTAAAATTTGACCACTCGAAAGTTGAAGTACTGTTTAGTAAGAAAATTCGAATTCGACCCTTAAACCTGCCAAATTGCTTTTTTTGCCTATGGGGGACCTCCTATAACCTTTAAGGAGTGGTTTTGAAATTTTTGAAAAATCTATTTTTTTGGTGGAAATCGTTCGAATCGAATGATTGAAACTATTTTAATTAGATGGAAAACAAACGTATTCCATTGAAAATGATCTGTTTTCGATTGAAAATACACTTCTAAAAAGGTCAATGGTCAAATTTTTTCACTCTTCCCCTATGTGTCTCTACAATGTGATTCACACTTCCCTGCATTAACGTTGCTTTATATGGAAATAGGCAAAATTTAACTTACGGCAGAAATTCTTGCTCCTCCATTGACCAACATCAACTGCAGCATTTTGGCAAGCCATGGCATAACGGCTGACTGAGTCACATAGCTCAGTCTGGTTTCCACCACTTTGGCACAAGCGGAAGAGGCATGTCCTGTAGTAAGCAGACACATTAACTACAGCGTGGCAGTCTAGAAAGGAACTATTAGTTGGGTCATTAATAATTCCACATTTGGACCTGCTCTTATAATACTTTAGAAGTTCAGAGTCATTATTACAAGCTTTCAGCAAATCCCCACATTCTCCATTGCAAATTTCATCAAAAGTTGTCCAGCTCTCTAAGAAAATGGCCACACTGTCTGTGCATTTCCCATTAGGGAAACAAAATTCATCATCTGGATTCCCATTAAAATAACCACAGAGTCCTCCAGTGCAGTTATGATAAAAAGTTGAAAGAGTTACATGGATTAGACCTTGGTCTGAATACTGGATCTTAACATAGCTCTCAGACTCAATTACAGTCCCATTTCTGTTGCGGTAGATTTCAAGTTCCCCCGAAGGCAGGTAATATGGGAGCTCAACTTCAAATCCATTGATCTGGAAAAAGTACAGGAAATAAGGTATAATATTTTGTTTGAGCAAAATTGTGTTTCATAGTTACAAATATTTAAGATACTGTAGGTGAAAGCTACATTCTTGTTCATTGGAAGGGTGGCAGATTTTAAATTTCAGTAGCTTTAAAGTCTACTATTGTGCACCTCCTTAAGAGCTCTTGACAATCTACAAAACACCTCAAAATGTATACAAATAGACATGTGTATATAGCCCATGCAAATTATATATTATATATAATAATTATGCATTAAACCAACAGAATAGAAGCATTTTAACTCTACACCATTAAGGTTACAATAAATTCATAAATGTGTTTTCCTTAATTGAGCCAAACGTAGAGGAATGCATTTGCTATATAAGGTTTTATCCCCTTTTGCTATAGGGGTTGTGACCAAACTTTTTGCGCTGTATGTTGTTGGATGTCCTCTACTTTTACTGGTTAGTTTGGTCCAGCCTTTGCGATATCAGACCATAGCCTTCTGTTGAAGTCCCTTAACTGTTTATTTGAGAGGATTATATTTTTTTTTCTGGCAGTATGGCTGCGTGGGTAAAAAGGGAATATTATAAGATAGAAAAGAATTGGATCAAGGAAAAGAACAAATTGTTGTAAACAACAAATTGCAGCAACCAAAACATATACATTTGAAATACGATGAAATGCACAAAGGTACATTTTTGTAAATGATTAAGCTATGAGTCAAGATTACAACACAGAGACAGATCCATATAACTGCAGTTAAGAGAGCAATGATATATAAGGAAAAGAAGGAAAGTGTTAAATGATTGAGTCTACTAAGGTTTAAGTGCATATTTCTATCAGTAATTGAAACCCTTTGTACCACCATCTCTAATATCAAGCGTACTTCATACTTTTTCAATATTTAAATTATACTGGGAATGTCAGGAAACTTTTTGAATGGTTGAACCCCAACAGATATTACTGTTTTTTTTTTTAATAAATTCTCCCAAACTCATTCTTACAATCACCAAATATAGTTGGGTATATCAAATACCAATTCATATTTAAAGGTAAAAGAGCCACCATTGTAATATTTTTAGTTATACCACAATGTTTAACATGACAGAAAATGTTTAGTTTGTGTAGCAGAATATCCAGAATATTTTATGGTAGAAAACCTGCCCAAAAGTTCCCAATTCTACTTTTATGGCATTAGCTTTATAATAGTATTATCAATTATCACAATTACTTGTCCTGCTACACAGAAGAATTTGAAAATAATCTTCCTGTTTTTTGTTTCTTTTTAAATGTACACAAATAGAGCAATTTTAGACAAGATTTGCTTCTTTCTTACCACTAAAGGAGAAAAATTGGAAGCACATTGTTTAAGAGACTTACTGTACCTTAATTTCAGAATTACTGCCACCCCCAATCCTAATGTCTTGCTTGGCAACCTGTATCCTGAGAGGCCTCAGCCAGTTGGGACTGGAATCTGGTTTCTTTTTGCTGATGTCAATCTCTATAAACTCAGCCTTTTCTGGGCATGTCTTCAACAATGTGTAGGAATAATCCATAGGGAAAGGAAAAGTCATTGAGTCAAAAGTATGTATCACTTGGTTCTGACTGACTAGACACACACTCTCTCTTCGAGGGTAGCAGCCTTGGTATCCATTCTCTATTGAGCATATCTCCCCATCACGGCAAGTGTTATTGAAGCAAGACACATCCCCACCATCTTCACACCAACACTGAACAGTGCAATCTGCACTAGTCCAGAAGGAATCTCCAACTATGTAGTATTTTCCATCCATTTCACAGCCACACTTGCTTACTAAAACGCAGACATCAGCACTGAGTACATAACCTTCATCACACTCACAACCCTCAGTGCAGGGGCTGCTGCAGTATAAGGGTGCTATGATGTCAGCACAAGTAGCAGGACAACTGCTGGTACAAACAGAATAATGGCTGAATTCAGGGCACTGCACTGCGGAAGCTGGTAAAAGAAAAAAATATTTTAAAAAATTACAATACAAATATTGCACATTTTGAGTAATACCGTAAATAAGTAATATGTCAATATGTCATGTTGTATATATTAATAAAACAGTATAATACTGAAAACATTTATGGAGTTAAATAATAAAAAGGACTAAGTTAGCCCATAGCAACCAATCACCAGGTAGCAATTACTGGTCACCTAAAAGCAAACATCTAGCTCTTGAATAAAATGAGTTCCTTTTATTAGATATTGGGTTAGTCTTGTTCTACAACCTAAAGTTTATATAATTTATTAAACAAGAAATTAATAGATATGTTGTGAAACAAGTAAATACACCTATGATTCTAATACCTGGTATTGCCCTTCTTTGGCAGAACAACTTCAATAAGTATTTATTATAACTGTCTGCTAGCCTCTGACATCAACTGGGAGAATTTTTCCCACTACTCCTTAAAGGATTTTTTCAACTGTGCAAAGTTTGAGGGGTTCTTACGTGCACAGCCCATTTTAAATCCCCCCACAGCATTTCAATTTTTCTTGCAGACCTGTTGGGGGAAATGTAATAACATTTGCAAAGAGTATAACTTTGCAAATAATAATATGCCTGTCGCAGTTTTTTTATTGCATTTCAAATCTTAATTCTGCATTGCAAGCCAACACCTACTCTACAGTTTTGTTTAATATTTTGTCAAAAAAATATGGTTCACAATTGCGAACTTTAATTACATACACTGAGAACATTTGCAAAACTTTAATCAGTCAAAAAATGTTCAAACCTGGTTGCTAACATTCTCAAGCGTCTTTGCAAACATTTATTTGTGCTAATTAAACATATTATGTTCCTTCTTTTGTGTCTTAAACACCCTCTGGTACAATGAAGAATTCATAATGAGTTCTATAATGGTGTTCTACCCAGGGCCTGAGGAAAGCATCCCTGAAATGTAAAACTTCCACTATCATGCTTTACAGTTGGTATCAAGTTCTTCTGGTAAAATGCTGTCTTTTGTTTTCACCAATCATGTCCTGCTCTTTGCCTAGTTGTTCATGAGCAAACTATATACTATTCAAATATTCATTCTGGATAACATTTTCCTTTTATTACACCTCTCATGTAGATCTAATTTGTGCAGCCTATTTCCAATCTAAGGTATGCACTTTTACATCATTGGTAGAGATATCTACTTGTAGCTGCAGTGATGAAATTGTGGGGTTCTTTGAGATTTATATATACAGGACAGCCTGGCTCCACTTATAGATGATTGGACAGTGGAATGATTAATGTATGAACGAGTGATATTTTAAAATCCTTTCCAGACTAGATAGGCATTCATAACTTTCTATTTAAAGGCCTCAGAGAGCTTTATCAGCTCTTCCTTAATTTTATTTTTTTTTCAGCACAAAACATTTGCAAAATAAGTGATTACAAGTAAATATTTACAGAAACTGCCTAGCTGAATACATGAACCAGTTTCTACAGTGACTGGCCAAAGAAGGTTCTCCACATCTCTAAAGGCCAGTTGTTCAGCCACCACAGGATGGGTAAATTTATAGCATAATCCAGCCATAAACATCTGGTGACCAAGTTATAAAGTCAAATAGGTAAATGTAGCTAGCAATGGGCCATGCCATTTGGCCCATTGAGTACAAAGGACCAAAAAAAAAAACAGGCAAATGGTGTAAACATGTAGACGATCATATCACTTTTTGCTGTATACACATACATATATATATATATATATGTATACAGTATACACACACATATATACAGAATATTTTTTTTTTTTTAATTTGCCATTGACAGTAGAGTAGAAGATAAACAAATAGATGTTTCATTTTTACTTGCACCTGTTTCACATATAACATTATAATTCGTTTATGTTTATAATCCCATTAAAGCTAATAGTACATCTGTCAACCATACAGAGAACTTAAAGAAAATAATAATTAATACTCAGGGATGGGCTCCCCCAAAACAGCTTGATAAAATAACTGGTCTAAGAAGAAAAGTGTGTGCTATTAGTGGTGCAAGGGAAAAAAAAAATCTCTGTTTAAAGGTTTACTTCCTAGGGATCAATAAAGCTATAAACAAAGGACAAGAAACACAATTAGAATTTAGCAGTGGTTGATTTTAATTGACATATATTTTGTTATCTTAATCTGCTGTCAAGGGTAAAGTATCATTAAATACAAGGTACTCTTGATTAACTTCAAATAAGGAAAAGTGTTTATTTACTGTTCACCCTGCAGAAGTGTGTGTGCTATTTTAAAACTGCTGAATGCAATCTTCCATTTCAACTTGCAAAGTTCCCTACCAATAAATAGGGCCATACACTATGGGGCAGATTTACTAATGGTCGGATTTCGAAGTGAAAAAAAAAACCCGCGAAATTCAACCATCGAATTTTTTAAAGGGCTTTTTTGGATCAAAAATGGACCTATTTCGATCGAATAGATCAGTTTTCAATCAAATAAAAATCATATGAATCCTTCAATCGCATTGTTGGTTCGAACGATTTTGCGCAAAATCCTTCTAATTCCTAGGACTTAGGTTCTAGGAGGTCCCCCATAGGCTACCAATTTAATGAAATTTTGGCATTTTCGATAGTCGAAGTAGCTCAAAATCACTTTGAAATCTGAATTTTTTTAAATTAGAATTTTATTGAATATTCACTTTGACCCTTAGTAAATGTGCCCCTAACAGAACAGCAAACCTGTGCTTAAACTAGTGCATCACTGATGGATATTTAAAGAGAACCTTGCCCCATGATATGCAACAATATACAGTTAACAATCAATATATAAATTTTTTTTATCAAACTGATCACATAACAGAAAATTATTGTTGTTCTGATGTACTTGGCAACCAAGTATTCATTTTCCAGTAATGCATTATTAGACAAGGGGGAAGTCTGAAGCCCATCTCACTGCATATATGGTCATGGATCTCCCATAAACAGAAGGGGAACCCCAAATAGGATTTTGAATTCTGAATAACACATTTCTGTTGGATCAAATAGTGACCACTTAAATGACGAACAGTTAATCCAAGAGGAAAATTCTAATAAAGTACTTCATTATTGGTACTTTGTCTTACATTATCCATTATACTATATCATTATTCCTTAACTGCAATGTCTGTTATTAATGATAACTATTAGCTGTTAGATGTTTAGGATAAATGCACAAACAAAAAAAAATCATCAGAGGGCTCTAGAAAGAATTTTACAGAATATGCAGAGTAGGGGAATTTCACAACTACGGGCTAAAATGAATCATACAGGGGGCATGGATTTATTGCAGGGGAACATCAGTATTTACTTATGTACTACACCCTCCCTATCATTTATGGGCAGATTTATTAAGGGTCAAATGTTGAGGGTTAAAAACAAAAATCTTATGAACATGTAAAACAGTTAAAGATATTCAGATTAGAAGATGTAAATAACCTGTGACTTACCACAGCTAGTCTGAGTCCTCCAATCACCCACAGGAATTCCTAAAGCTTGACACACAAGGGCATAAGCTTGGATGGACTGACAAAGACTGGTGCCATTGTCACCAGAGCCACAAAGATCATAAACACAACTATGAACAAATGCCGTAGGATCCACCACTGAGCCACATTCCCAAAGAGGACTTCCTGTCATATTTATAAACCCACAGTATTCTGAGGAAAAGTAAAGTGATTCTGTTGTTGCATCACATGAACTGCAGTTATCTAAACACCCTGGAGAGCATCTCCAGTCTGGGTGGTAAACTCTCCAACTCTCCCCTAAATCTACTACTGACACAGCCGGTCTCCCATCAGATCGAAGTGTGTCATCTGTCGGATTTTTGTTATAGTTCCCACACATTCCACAAGTAGAGTTAATGTAGGTTCCTGGTACTGATATAGAAGCATAATGTTGTCCATCGTACATCACCAGAAGGCCAAAGTCTGTTTCTACTGCAGTTGATAAGCCACTTTGATAAATTTTAATGGCCCCATATTCTAGACTGACTGGGAGTGAAAATATCAAGTTGTTTACCTGTAAAATAAACAGAAAAACATTTTTAAACTCTGAATATTCTTCATCCAATTTACAAAAACAGATTTTTTTGTAAATGTAATATATATATATATATATATATATTGTCCGTAGGAAATGGCCGCACTCACAGGTCTTATGTATAACAAAGTTCCTTTATTTAGAAAAAACTGACGTTTCCACTGCTACAGCAGCCTTTTTTTTTTAAAAAAGGCTGCTGTAGCAGTCGAAACGTCAGTTTTTTCTAAATAAAGGACCTTTGTTATACATAAGACCTGTGAGTGCGGCCATTTCCTACGGACAATAGAGATTTGCTACGGATCTGCACCCAGGCTATATCGTGAACTTTTTTCGTGAGTGCCTGTTTTTTGCATTTATATATATATATATATATATATATATATATATATATATGGATTGGGAATTGTTACAATTTGCTGCAGAAATCAGAACACTGTTAAAACAGTTGGTAAATTCCCAAGAGTGCTGTAATATCCATAGCGGGTTATTTTTATGTGAAAGGTATAAAGCCCCTTTGAGTCAAGACTTTAGCATTCACCTCAGTATTGTGGGCAGACAAATGAATGGTATTGCAAACTGCTTTGGAACAGCTCATAGTTAGCTATAGAGCAATAGATTTGGAATATTCCCTTCAGGGAGAAGTTGTATAGCATGATAAATAAATTATTAGGAATGGATTTAGTACTGTGAAAAAGGCATACTTATGCTATACTTTCTTCTTCTGAGTTAAAGTAATTATTGCAATTCATATGTTAAATCTCTAATCCATTCTTTGGATTCAGACACAGCCTTATTTCTGAAACACCGGTGGTTATATATGCAGACTCCATTGGATAATCACTTAAGATTCATGCCCTGCATTGTGTCTTTGGGATAATTGGTTGAGAGTGTTATGTTTCTAAGAGCATTTGGTGAATAAACAATATGATTTTTTTAAGAAGGGTTCTTTGTCTGTTCTGCTAAACCTCAACTAAAGGTTTTGTTAGAATTTAACCTACTTTTCTGCTTCCCTTCTATTTGTCCTCTACAAATGAACCCTTAAGTTTCAGGGTGTAACCAAATGCCTCTTGGAGGAGATAAATACTGGACCTCTGCCAAACATACTAATAGATACTAAATGGAGCTTTGAGATTGTAAAGGTAGGCTTTTAACTGACAAGTACAGTATGTGAATCATTTATCTGATTTAAGAGCATGGTCTATGATATCATGATATAAAATATAAAAATGTTCTCATGACCAGAAACAAAAAGCAATGCATTGTATGTCCAAGATAAGTATACTTTTAAATAATCATTTTCTGTAGATAGATAGAGTGAATGAGTGAAATAGAGTGAAACATGGTAGCCAAATGATCCGAAAGCAAAATAATACAGAAATGTTAATATTGCACCCTCAAAATGTACTTGAAAGTGTATTCAAGCACCCTCAAAGTGCACCATGTAGTTCTGGAAAGTCTTTCTGTATTTCTATCACATATTTTGCTATATTAAAGCTAGGAGCCACTCATTAATGGTTATTTTGCCAACATAAATTATATACCATCCATTATATACAGTAAGTTGCCTAGCATCACAGCAGCTACTCTTGTATGCTTTATTACATGCCTATTCATCATCTGTTGTTCTTACCTTTACTTTCCCAAAACTGTTCTTTGGAATAACAATATTGTATGAATAGACCTCCAGAGAAATGTCTTTCAGCCATGAAACTGATGAGCCTCCACGGTTCTCATTTTTGGCTTCCACACTAAAGAATGGGAGGTGATTGCCACGCCAGCATTGCCTAGATAGGAGGTAAGAACATGAGCCCTGAAAGTGGAACAAGAGTCCATCAAAGGTGTGGTAGTGAGGATCTCCAAAGACCACACAAGTACTGCTCTCTACAGGGAGACACTGAAAGAATTTATCCTTGGGTTCACAGACTTCATATGGGCCACAAACTGACTCTTGACAGGTAATCTCATTATTAATATCCAAACATCGACACTGGATTGAGCAATTTGCACTTTCCCAGAACAGTTCTCCTTGACGCAGGAAATTCCCTGATAACAAAATAAGACAATTTTTATTGCTTTAGCAGTACTAAAGCTGTAATTTTTATATGAAAAGGTCAACAGTGCAAGATTTTTTTTTTTAAAGAGTATGTCTACCCAAAATAAAAAAAGTTTAATGATAAATTGATTTGTAAAGGCTACTTTCTGTGTCTAACTATTAACTATCCACTACTCGCTATTCCTATTTGTGACATTAAAACATTGGTAGTTGGCTCTTTTCCAGCCTAGACTTCAGGTCCCACAATGCTTTCTATGTTTTGTGACCTAAAAAGGAGAAGACTATAAGAATTGTGCAAGGCATAGTGGGAATTGGAGTCTTGTCAAGAACAGAGCTGATTTCTAAAACACAGTTTCTGTATTCAGGCAAAATGAAATTGACAATGACAAATAGAAACTGCTTTCAAATGCAATTTCATTTACATATAAAATTATTTTTGACATTTTTAGTAATCTGAAAATGTCTTAGCGTTCACTTTCTTTCATTGTGGGCATGGTCCTATTGCAAGAAAGCTTAAAGGAATTGTTCAGTATAAAAATAAAAACTGGATAAATAGGCTGTGCAAAATAAAAAATGTTTTCAATATAGTTAGTCAGGCAAAAATGTAATGTATAAAGGCTGGAGTGACTGTAAGTCTAACCTAAAAGAATAGGACACTACTACTTGCTTTTCAGCTCTCTTGGTTTACACTGACTGGTTACCCTGGTTACCAGGCAGTAACCAATCAGTGACTTGAGGGAGGGCCACATCGCTGACTTACTCAGATTTAGAGAGCTGAAAAGCAGGAAGTTGGATTCTGGCTATTATATTATACATCCAGTCACTCCAACTTTTATAGTTTGCATTTTTCCCTGACTAACTATATTAGAAACATTTTTTTATTTTGCACAGCCTATCTATTTACCCAGTTTTTAATTTTACCCTGAACTGTTCCTTTAAATTTAGTAATTGTTGCTTTTTTCCTTCAATATAAATGTCACACTGGATGTGTTTATGTGTGGACCTGTAGAAAATATCCTTTGCCAATTACTTAGAAGTCCTATAGCCATCTAGCAGTTAATCACTCTGAGTAATAGTAGACTTACATATTCAATTGGCTTTGTAGTAACTTCATAGTGTCAGCACATCTTAATTTTTCTTTTTGGCTTAGCCAATAGAGGCCAAGACATCTCATCATATCACAATCATATATGGAAAACTGATGATAAAGTATTTCTATTCTAAATCAAGTTTATTGCCCATACACATTGTCTGTTTTTAAACAGGAATATCTTAAAACAGAACCAGAATATGACATTATTTCAGGGATGCATTTTGCACTTTTGCATACCAGAAAATCATTACAGTCATATGAAAACGTTTGGGAACCCCCTCTGTATTCTTTGGAGTTTTTATTATCATTGGCTGAGCTTTCAAAGTAGCAGTGACATAAAGTTTATTGGATTAACAGAAAGTATAGTATGCAATATGCATCTTAACAAACTCAGACAGTTGCATATATTTGGGTACCCCAACAGAGATTTACATCAATACTTATTGGAGCCTCCTTTTGCGAATGTATATACCTCCCATAGCCTTTGATGAGTATATGGATTCTGGATGGCGGTATTTTTGACCATTCATCAATACAAAATCTCTCAAGTTCAGCTAAATTTGACAGCTGCTTAGCATGGACAACCTGCTTCAAATCATCCAATAGTTTTCGATGATGACGAAATGCCTTTTTAAATATCGAAGTGTGTTTAGGGTCATTATTTTGTTGGAATATCCAACCCCTGCATAAATTCAACTTTGTAACTGATGCTTGAACATTATACTGAAGAATTTGCTGATATTGGGATAAATTCATCCGGGCCCCAGTCCCTGAACTAGCTACACAGCCCCACAGCATGATGGAACCTCCACCAAATTTGACAGTAGGTAGCAGGTGTTCTTCTTGGAATACCGTGTTCTTTATCCGGCATGCAAATTGCTTTTTGTTTTGACCAAATAACTCAATTTTTGTCTCTGGCTTGTCTAAACCATTTGCATATGACAACAACTCTGTTTGTGGCGTGAGTGCAGAAAGTGCTTCTTTCTCATCACCCTGCCATACAGATGTCCTTTGTGCAAATTGCTCTGAATTACAGAATGATGTACAGATACACAATCTTTCTTTGGGTTGTCTGTAATCATTCTCAGAATCCTCCGCATATGCCACTCATGTATTTTTCTTGGCCTGCCAGACCAGGGTTTTATAGCAACTGTGTCTCCATTTCCTGATTACATTCCTTACAGTTGAAACTTACAGTTTATATATCTCATTTGAATTGAATACTGCTTCACTAAAAAGCTTTATTTAGAAAACACCCCAGTACTCAGATGTTCCTGAGAAATGAAAGGCATAGCACTGAGAGGGGTTCCCAAACTTTTTCATATGACTGTAAGTACATACTACATACGTGATAGCATCCAAGCATCTTTTTTGGCACAATACTAATTATTAAAAATTAAAATAACTATAAATCACTTTGGCATCCTTGGTGGGGAACACAGGCAAACTATATCACTTAACTAGTTTCTAAGTCAACTTCTATTTGAAACATACTACTGCTCCTTTGCACAGTTCAATGTGTTGGAGTGTAAAATTTCTTAGGTGCCAAGTCGCATATAGTTAGACATTCGGATATGCTCTATCACTGAAAAGAATGTCAGTATAATTTTAAGTGAAATATAAAGAGCTAAATATTTTAAAATACCAAAACATAAGGCCAAAGATAGCAATAAAAATGTAAATAACAAAGCATAACAAAATTGGGATGCTTAATGCAAATGAAAGTCCATTGGTAATAGCAATCAAGAAACAAAGAAAGAAATTGATAATGATAAAAATGAGTATATAAATAAGTATGCCATAAAGTTAATAGTAAAAAGGTTATACCATTATAAGTGTGTAAGATAACTACTTTATACTATATAGGATATCATGTGTTCCAATCTTCAACTATTATCTATAATTGCAATATATATATTACAATAATATTTTCATTATATTTTTGACACTGAATTTCACTATCAGAAATTCAGAAATCTAATGTTATAATTACTATGACTTTGCATTACTATGACTTTGCTTTACTATAGAGAACTCAATACCATTGTTTAAATATGTACCTTGCTTCATTTACATTGATGTGACACTGTCTTGTCTACGTAGTAAGTTTTCAATACCTTTAAAGCTGCAGCCATTAGCTGGGTCAATCTCTTTACCATCTATCCTATAAAGCCATCGACCGGGGAGGTTCACATTTGTAGTGTCTTCAATGTTCACAATTTCAGGAGAACGGGAGCCAGGGAGACTGAAGAAATTTGTTCCATTACCACCATTAAATCCAGCCTACAAAAGGGATTTTTTTAAAAAATACTTGCCAATTTCATTAATATTTTACATATGTATACCAAGATAACTTTAACTTTGAACACTGGTCATTAGAAATCATCTCTGAATCCACTGTACTAATACCCTATTCAAAGTACCATAGTAATTTAGGTTGAAAAGAAACACGTCCAGCAATTTCAAACTTTTTCTATATAAAACCTGCCTAACTGCTAGGTGATTCGTTATTGTGATGCAAATAACCTACCTAACTGCGTGGAGGTTCATTTATCAAAGGTTGATTTTTAGTGGTTTTCTAAACCAAGATTGAACTATAATGACAAATGCCCTGAAAGTTATTAAAAGATCTGAAAATAAAAAGTATGAATGAAAAAACCAAAACGCTGGATGATGTGCTAAAGGTATGAAAAACTATTAATAAATGTATTCTTTTTTTGTAAATCTTTGTCAAAGAGATCAGACTTCAACTGACCAATGGAATTTGGGTGGAGAATTTGAAGGAGAAATTTGGATTTATGTATTTTGAAATATATTACATTGGCTTCTATGGGCAAGGCAGAATCTGTGAGTTATTATTAAAGCATACAGTACAACGCAGTTTTTGCCAGAAAGGTTAAAGTATCAAAAACAGATGAATATTGCATGAAAATAAACGCAATAAAGATATGGGACTCGTTATCCGGAAACCCCGTAATCCAGAAAGCCCCAAAGTACGGATGTCTACCATAGACTCCTTTATAATCAAATAACCCAATTTTTTTTTTAAATATTTATTTTTTCTCTGTAATAATAAAACAGTACCTTGTACTTGATCCCAACTAAGATATTGTTAATCCTTAATGGAAGCAAAACCAGTTTATTGGGATTATTTAATGTTTACATGGTTTTCTTGCAGACTTAAAGTATGAGGATCCAAATTATGGAAATATCTGTTATCCAAAAAAACCCAGGTCATGAGCATTCTTGATAATAGGTCCCATACCTGTACAAATCAAAATGTATCTTAAATGTATCTTAAAGGGGACCTGTCACCATACAAAATAACTCCAAATTGTGTTCTTTTGCATTTGCCTAGCAAAATACATTTTATTTACACAATATAAATTAGTTAAATCGTGTTTATTTCAGTCTTGGAATCCCAGCAAGCAGGCAGGTACCATTTTGTAAACGCTTTTATTAAGGGAAGCTTTGCATCAGCCAAAATTTTGTTTATGCACCAGAATGGGGGACCTGAAGCCTATGCTCATGCACTGGCTACACAATAAGATGTTAAGGAGGGAGGGGGAATGTGAGGAGTGCAATTAAATCTAGGAAGTGCAGAATGGAAAGTGAAAATAATTGCCTGTCCCGCCCCTATGCCTAAGGCATAGAGGCTGGCCAGGCAATATATGATTGACAGCTGAGATTTTTAAATACCTTTATAACAGGCAGGGATGTTTTAATAGAAAAGAGAATTTGGGTTTCACATTTAATTTGAAATATCATTTTATTATACAGCTTTTTATGTCTGGGTGACATCCAAAAAAGCTCTTTATATGCTTTTTGTATGATTTTTTTATGATTTAGTACAGGTAAATGGTACTGGTTATGTTTTTAGCAGAAAATACAGATACATTATTTTTAAAATCCTTTTTTAAAAAAAACAAAAGCTCTTTTAATTATTAAGGGCATATTGTTGATTTTATTTTTTTGTAATAGTCTGTAAAGTACAAGAGTGTAAATGAGTGTAAAGAAGATTTTGTTCCCCCCATTAAATATCTATACTATGGCATTTATCACAGGCATATTTAATAGGAATGAATATGAATTAGTCTGAAGCAGTGTATAAATTAATGTTCTATGTAGCTGTAAACAGAATTTGACTGTAGAAGAATATATTAATAAAAGAATTGTTATGACTGAATTTGAAAAATTATTTTAACAACATCTCTGAGGGTTTGTAACACCAATCCATGTGAAAATTGGTTTAAACCAGTCCATATTACAATTGGATTGCGCGTTTTCCAGTGCTACAAATATAACGTCTAACCTGAGCCATCACGCCACCAAGACCAGTGAGAGGATCCCCTCCACTTGCTGTCCCTGTGGTCCAAGTGATTTCTGCATAGTTAAACATGGCAAAGCTGGTTGTCCCGTCTGAAATCAGCACAGTTTGAAATGTATTCACCTGAAAAAGTAATCAAAGTAGTTTGAAATCACCATATCTGTCTCTTCCTTATCATCTCTGGAAGACTGACAGGCTTATTAGGGCTTGGCAAGATAATACGATAGGATCCACATTAACGAAATCTGTGATATAGACACCAACAGAGATAGAGACAAAAGTCACAGAAAGAATGCTAGAGCAATTTGTTTCATATAACAAGTGTCACAGTGACATATTAAGTAGCCTTTCCTAATTTCTCTTATTTTTTTCAATGAAAAATTATTGAACTAATGTTTTTCATTAACTTCTGTGTTATTACAAAGACAAATCTCAGTGATTCTTAAGGGCTTATCTACTTAAAATATATTCCCCTCTATTCAAACTTGTATTTACAGGTACTTTAGGACACAATTATTAGAATGTGGAGTAAACATTTTCCAAAGATTCTCCAAAATGTTTAAACTCTATATTTTGGATAATTTATTCTTTGCCATTTGATAAAATATATAGGATGCATTTATTTAAAAGCATACATATTTTTTGGAGAGTTTTAGTTGACCATTTTATAAAAATTCTGCATAATTTGTTTTGCCAAAACACAGGCATCTTGTTAATAATTTATGAATATTCCAGCAGATTTCCTTGTAAAGTTAAATCCCTTGCATATATGTGCATTTATCTACCCACTCAAATGTGCTGCAGTGCAGGTAGTAAGTTAGTGTGGATAAGATGAATATTGTGCTTACACAGTACAATACTATAATGTATATTTGTATGGTATGGCAGTTCCTTACATTCATAAGGAAATAAAACAATTTAAATCAATAAAGTAATAAAATATAGGGAATGTTAGGTTATTCATGTCCCAGCAGTTTTTAGGTTTTCCAAAAAATTACTGTACCATGATGGCAATTCATGGCCAAAGTAAAGGGTTGTTGGTGATCTGTACAGCTGATGGGAAATTGAATGTTCTGCTTCCAATTAAGTTGCTCTGTGCCAACAACTCCACTGTGTCAGTAAATCAAAATAGTAAAGGAAGGAGAACTCCAGCAGACTTTCTGTAAAAGTTTTGCAGAGAGTCTGCTGGAGATTCTCAGGCCTGGACTGGCAATATGTGGGTTCTGGCAAATGCCAGAGGGGCTGCTGTAAGTTGCCATAGAAAATGACTATTAAGTGGGCTGATGGGGGCAGTTTGGGCCTCTGTAGTAGGAATGGCCGGGTCTAATTTGAATCCCAGTCCAGTCCTGACTTCTCCTTCCTTTACTATTTTGATTTATTGGCCATTCATGGCACCTTGCTTGATGAAAACATGATCATACTGCATTGCATTTAATTTGCATTTCTGTTCAATCAGCCAATAAAGATCCTCATTTTAATTAAACTTTTCCTAATACTAGAAATGCCAACCAAAGCAAAAACATTAGCATAAGCAGATGTTGGAAATCTTAGAAACTCCAGCTCTCAAGTCCCACAGTGGGTGACATATTTTGAAACTGAATATACTCAAGAAGCACATAGACTTAACTCACTTATACAAACCCATCACTATACTTTTATATGTGCAGCTGGTGCAGTATTTTGAGTGCAATAAGCAAAGTCAATAACCAAAAGCAGTGTACTGGGAGCAGAAGTTATGGTTTATCTTAATTAGATTTTTACTACTGCTTACAAAAGGATTGTTCAGCAATCATTAGGCAAATGCAGTATTGCAAAACACATTTATAGATCAGTCTTCAGATTATTCTTTTGCCTACAAAAAAAACCCAGCACAAATACTGATTTACTACTCAGTGGAGGAGATGGTTACTTACATCATCCCATCACCTATGATTTATTTTGCAAATCAATATTGTTACCTAAAGAAAGCAATGTAATTGCAACATGTTTTTTAGGACATTGTCAACAAAATCAACCAGTTTTAAGCATTAAGTAGTTCTCCTCCAGTTTATCACACTAATTGATTAATCCACTGATTATTTTCTATATTTTTACATTTATTATTTTAAATGTATTTATTAATACTTAAATGAATATGGAATAAGAAACTACACCTTCACTTTAAAGCAATGTATAACTAGTTCCAGGTCTAGGAATCAGTATCCAATTACATGCTTGCTATCTAATAGCAGAACAATAAAGAAAACCTGCTGATTAGATACCAGAGACTACTTGATTTGGAGAAAACTTTGCTGCTGGTATGTCTCTCTTTTATGAATGTGTCAGTGTAAACCCATTTAATTTTGATATGTTATATATATATATTAAGTATAAAATAGAAAACACAAGACTAAGCAAATAAACCATACAGAAAAGCATTTACCGGCGTTGTGCTGCTTCCACCATAAAAGGTAACCTCATCCCAAGTGACTGAAAACACCCAGGTGGCTGTGAAATATGGAAGGTTCCTATAGTGCCTCCTGATATCCTTGGATACCTTCTTCAGCATTGCAGGGTCTGTAGTTTCTTTATAGTAGATCTCCCCACGGATCCCATTGTGGACATCAGCCCAAAAAGGTGCAATAAAAGCCCTTCCATCTGCTAAAGGAAATGCCTCTGGAGTGAACTGGCTAAGAAGAACATTGAATGAAATCACACCATTGTTGTTAACCTGTGAACAGCAAGCAATAAAATAGAACACGTTACTTTTTTGGATCAGTGCAGAGAGTACACAAACTAAAATAAACATAAAATCTGCCATTGATAGCTATGTTGCCTTCTAAACATTTCAGTTCCTACTACTAATAAAGGACTACTCTCTTTATTGATGCCAGTTCTGTCTCTGTTATAAACAGATGCTAGGTAAAAGGTTTTGGACAAGCAAAAGACGGCTCCAGTTAGGATGCCGAAACGTTGAGAATAAAACATTAATTTTGCATCTGTTAAGAGTCCTTGGAGTGCGGTGTGTCTGCTCTAGTATGTAAAATTTTTACCAGCACCCAGGCAGATGGGAATCGTTTTGAGTGCACCAGTCCGTCTATCCGTTTTATATATATATATATATATATATATATATATATTGGGATAAATAAACCTTTTTCTTATTTTTGACATACTTTGTCACCTTTTTTCAAATCCTGCGAGTGCCATCACTTCTTCCTTATATATATATATATATATATATATATATATATATATATATATATATATATATATAAAAAAGAAAAGTTCTTGGTAATCCATATTCCATTGGAATTAATAAATAATACAGGTATAATAATATAAGTCCAAAAGGCATGAGTGCACACTGGGATTTTAGCTTCATTTAGTTATATTAAAACAGGCCAACGTTTCGGTCCACCTCTAGGACCCCTGATATATATGTATATATCACAAATGCATGTAGTGCTTTCTGAAGTGTAAACACAAATGTGAGGTATGAAATAGTAAAAAAATAAATACATGTGTTCTAAAGAAGTTGAAATGAGGTCCCTGGCCCAAAGAGCTTAAAATTTTTAAGAGACTTCTACATAGAAGAGGCACAGTGTAGCGACTGGTTGGTCTGCCAGACAACCTGCAAGCTGAAATTGCATAGATAAAATTGAGGGGGGTAGTCTTTTAAGTCTTAAGGACATCAATATTTTTATAGATGTATACCTTTAAAGTTAATTTATTGCTATAGTAAATATTTTTCAACAAATGATGTACAGTTAAAACCTGCCGATGTAAAGCTAGTCTGAAGAAAAGGAATACTTTTCTGTATTTTATATAAAACAGTCATACTTTAATACTTCTAGGTGAAGTCATATATTTTAGAATAGTCTAATAGTTTTCATGCCAGTGCATGGATTAAGGCAAGGGTACTAAACATTCACTGCTCCAGAACTACAGCTTGCAAAATTTGCAACAAGTGATGTGATGGAGTAGACATGCCAGGAATAAACGTTTTGTAGTGGCAAAAGAGGACTATCCCTAGGGCAGAGCAGGAGTGAAGCGTACAAATACAATTGGCTTCCTGTCCACATTTCCCATTGCCTTTCTGTTTACCTTCCTTAAAAAGCATTATACAAAATATTTCTCTTTAGCTTTCCAATATATGAGGAAATGAAACAGAAATATTTGAATTTTATAGTATCATAAGCTTCAAGCAAATGCACGTTATATTATAATGCACTGGCTATAAATAGACGTAGCTGGAATAGCTGTTCTGTAAACAGTAGTGCCTTAAAAATATGCCTCACCCAAAACAGGGATTGTTTGTCCATATATTGCAATATATTTAAGCTGACAAACTATGTCAAATTCATCCCCGGTATGGCCAGTCCTACACTCAGCTTTCATCTGATTCATTTAGAATTCGATTGCTTTATTATACCTTTTACAAAGGGACTACGTTTTACATGCAACTACTTGCTGCTTTCAAAGTAAAACTCCCAAACGTGCTTGCCTTTTTTTTTTGGTCACCAGTGGGATCACCTGACTATAGCTGGGAAGGGTTGGAGCTGTATAAATTATAACAAACAATGGAAAGTTGTGCACAACTTTCCCTTGTTTGTTAAAGAGATTCAATTGCCACCTAAGGAACATATCCAAAATACGATAATTTATCACCCAAGATGCTGCCAAAATTCTTATTCACTCTCTTGTCATATCGCGTCTAGACTATTGTAACTCTCTTTTAATTGGCCTTCCCCTCCAGAAACTTTTACCTCTCCAGTCCATAATGAACACTGCTGCTAGGCTTATACACCTCAGCAACCGCTCTTCCTCTGCCATACCATTCTGCCAATCCCTGCACTGGCTTCCACTCCCCTTCAGAATTAAATTCAAATTAATGACCCTGACATTCAAAGCACTTCATAACTCTGCCCCTCCCTACATCTCTGAACTAATCTCCATATACTCACCCAACCGCTTACTACGCTCCTCTACTGAACTGCTACTCAACTCTTCTCTCATTACCTCCTCACATGCTTGCATTCAAGACTTTGCAAGAGCTGCACCCCTCCTCTGGAATTCTCTCCCACGGTCTGTCCGACTTTCTCCCAATCTTTCAGCTTTCAAGAAATCTCTAAAAACCCACTTTTTTAGAGAAGCCTACCCTCACTGTTAACTACCCAATGCAATACACCTTACATTATTTCATCTCTCACCCACTTTATTCTGATCTTGCCCACTCCCATACCCTGTGTATCATTACCTTCTTTACCTCCTGTACCAGTATTTATTGTGATGTATGTAACACCATATTTATTGTGACGTATGTAACTCCTTATGTTCTATGTATGTAATTCATGTGATTTAGTTGTATAATCACATTCACTTTACAGCGCTACTAAACAAGTTGGCGCTATAGAAATACATGTTAATAATAATAATAATAATAAAATAATACTTAAGATTGTGTAACTCACCAGACAAGCATCATATATCACACAATTTCAGTGAAAACAGATAATGCTACCCTGAGATTTGAAAAGTTTGCTTTCCTGATATAGTATTCTGTGCTGTAAAATCAAAGATAGTTTCGAGGGTCATGAAAGCAAACCTCACTGTTATATTAATGGTTAAATCTAAACCATTTTGCAGATTCTAGAAACAATGAAAGCTCAGTAGAAAGAGCAAAAAAGGCTACTTAGAACATGAATCAGAGTATAATCTGAAAGTACAATACTGCATTTACTGAATAATAGTTGCAAACTATTTTATTGCTAAAGTGGAATGACCATAACCTGTAACTCAATAGCTTATATAATATTGCATCATAAATGTGTATTGAAATATTATAGATTCAGTTACCGACCACTCCTTGATATGTGATATATTGCTGAATCTTAAATAAAAATGATAACCCCAAAATGAATATGCACCAACAAATAGTTTACATCATATTAAGTGGAATATTAAAGAATCTTACCAAACTGGAATATTTATTTTAAAATATATATATATATAATATATATATATATATATACAAATGCAAGAGGTCAGCTACTATGTCTCAATGTCTTAAATATATTGATAATGGGTTGAGTGCAGAGGACCTCTTGCATTTGTCTATATGTATTTTGTGGTCACAGCCTCATTGCACCCCCGCCTAATGGTTTTAAAAATTAGTGGTGAGCACAACTTTTTCTTGTTTATATATATATATATATATATATATATATATATATATATATACATACATATATACATATATATATATATATATATAAAATATTGCCGTTAACATCTTTTCTCTTGACCCTTCATTTTATCAGAGACCACCTGACCAGAAATACCGCAGCTCTAACTGTAACAGTAAAAAGTGTGAAAGCAAAAGACAGATCACATGACTTAAAATGTATTGTCTCTTTGCGTGCACTGTGAATCATAGGATCTTAGGGGTGGCCTTTAATTCTTAAAATGACAATTTTCTATTTATGATTAACTAATGACACATACCAATAAAAAAGTACATAATTATGAAAATGGCCTACATTGTTCAGGGTATAGTTTTCCTTTATTGTGCATTAAAGTTACATTAGAAGAATGGGGCTGCAAACACAAGATAACAAAAGAAGTATAAACGCTAGCCAAATTGTTTTACCACATGTTTAGATTTGATTACTGTTATAAACACAGCTTTGGAGAAAGAACCTTAATGTATGATTCATCTTAATAAAACAGAAATACTTATATACAGAATAACAATGATCCAACATATAAACTCACATTACAACCTCCATTGGGTAATGCCCAATGGCAATGGCGTAAAAAAACTAACATGTTTCACACATACCCAGTGTGTTGATTAATGTATAAAGGGAACCATGGATTCATAAAAAATTGCAAGATCTTTTTAGGGTAGGGATCTCTTTCTAATTGCGTAAATGAAACTTCTAGCACATATACAGTATGCATTCTCGCTGTTGGAAATGTAGTATGATTTTCTGTAACTAATGTAAAAAATAAGGCACCACTCAGCAGTCCTCATACATGTTTTAGTCTCATATACAAATCCATCAATTGGACAGCCTTGACAAATAATATTTTTTACTCACATAAAGTGCTCTGTATGGAACCCCAAAAAAGATAAAAGGTATGGAGAGTTTAATTTCTGCTGAGCTTCCATCATCCACCTTAGGAGTTTTGGTATCATTTTGCCAGAAGGGATACAATATTTCTTTTGACTGTGCTGTAGGAATAAACAGAACAATATGATCAATTATATCTGTTCAATATCTAACATCAGTAACACATTATATTTGTCTTAAGATACAAACCTTGTAGCAAAATGAGTGCAGACCAGAGTCCCAGTAGAAATGGACAATACATTCTGGAACAAATAAGTGTTACAGTTATCAACATGCCAAATGAATCTTGCTTGAATAATTAGTAGAATTACAAAGTATCATAGTAACACTCATAAACTATGATGATAACGATTTGCTATTTATGGAATTTAGAAGCAATGTTAAATTAATATGTTGCCTTTTCCCTCAATTTAATATACTGGAAGAGCCTTATCATAAAAAGTCTTCCTGAAAAAGCAACATATATTTATGGTATATGTGTCTGTAAAACTTGCACCATGTTCCTGTATATAAGAGGCCTTAATTTACACTGTGTTTTAAAATGATTTAAGGCATGTCACAAACTAGCTGTGACTAGCATGATAAACAATAGTTTTGGGAATGGGCATGGAGTTAGTCAGAAGAAGAGATGATAAGCTTTGGAATGGAGATTAGAAGTTGTTGCTTGTAGCAGGCTAGGAAATAGTTAAACTGTTTATTGTGAGGTGATTAATCTTTGTCATGGTTGTTTCATAATAGGCCTGAAGTAAAATAGAAAAAAAACCAATTCACAGCATCCTAAGTCAGCTCAGTGCTGACTAAAGTATTTGCAGTTAAGCGCTAAAGGTAAAGGTAAAAGGTAATCTAAAGGTAAAAGCTTTCTTATAAGATATTGTAAGCCAACTTTAGATGGCTTTTAGCTTTCTAGTTCTAGTTCGAAATCTCTTCAAAGTCTTTCTATGAGCTTTTCAAAGCAAACAGATCTCTTCTACAGTCAAAGGTCTCTTCTTCAGGTTTCCCAAACTCCATAGCACACATACTGTATCGTAGAGGATTTTGTTGATGTCTAATCTGTAACAGTATTAGTTATTATATAATCTTGTGAGACTGAGTTCATCTGGCATTCAAAAGATGCTTCAGTAAACCACAACACATTAAAGGGGTAATTCACCTTTGAATTTACTTTTTATACAATGCGGACCATGATATTTTGAGACAGCTGCAAATGGTCCTATTATTTCTTTTTAAATATTTAGCATTTTGTCAGCAGCTCTCCAGTTTGGAATTTCAGCAGCTATCTGGTTGCCAAGTTCAAATTAACCCGCCAACCACTAAGTCTTTAAATAAGATTGGAATTTGAATACATAGAAATATAAATAATGAAAAGAAACAATAAAATGAAAGCCCCACCGAGCAATAGTTTTTTTTTAGTTACAGTGCTCTGTGACTGGAAAAGGCAGATGAAAAGATGTAGAAGGAACATTATTTAAAAAACATAATCAAAATTAGAAATGTGGACTGATTAAAAGGTTGCTAAGAACAGAGCATTCTGTAACATAATAAATTTAAAGATGACCTTCCCCTTTTAGTATTTTCTACCATTTAATTTTGCACTGCATGTAAATGTACAACTGTCTTACAGAAAGAAAGGGGTTCACTGACACTTACATAAATATCCCTAATACAAACTACATTTATTACATCCATAATACATATCTTAAAGTCCTACCTGATGATACAAAGATGCCTATTCTTTCTGCATCTTCCACTTTCGTCAATTCAGATGTGTGATACCTACTTTTTGATAGAACCATCCACAGATTATTACATTCATGCATTAAATCACATTTAGCCTGGCCTCATCTTCATAAAGGAAGAGAATATAGTGACCAGAAAATATAATATTACTTCCTAACCAAACCAGGTAACTATGAATAAAATTGAGGCTGATATAATATGTGTGCCACATTGCACAAGTGTAGTCCCAAGTAGCAACCAATCAGCAACGAGCTTTGAACAGCCTAAAAGTAGGAAAACTTGCCAACTGCACCTGTATAATTTAGTAACTATGCAAGTAAATGAGTCATTCTATTATATAAAACAAATCCATACATTTTTCAAATGTTTTTTTCGGAAGCCATTGATCTGAATTAGGTTTCATTTCTTAGCTAACGTAATCTCAGCAGGTAACAAATTGGACATGTGTATACAATTCATTCTTATCAATATCAAGTTGTGGGTCTGTATTAATATTCATGAAATCCACTTGCTATACTGCATATTGCTTCTTTTCTTAAACACATTAAAATGCTAATGCAAATGTCATTGTGGAAAGTTGCAAATGCAATGACCAGCTGCAAAACACTTAATTCTGATGTTACTAACACTGAGCATATAAGTGTTTCTTTATCTTTATATTTAACAAGGAATGTTAAAAACTAATATATAAATGCATTGTACATTAAACATTAGGAAGTTACAGACCTGGCCAAGAAGAGAATTGCGTTAGAACCCAAACTGTAAAATAAAGAAGTGTTGCGTTCTCCTCCTTTCTAGTGTGACTGGTTTGGAAAAATAGATATAATTCCTCTAGTCCTGTCCCCAAATTGAAGCCTTAGGTTTGTCTGATGTTATGCGAGGAGGAATCTGAGTGAAGAGCCGGAGAACGGTTTATCCCTATTGATTAGGTTAATCTAACAATCCATGGGTTTTTTTGGGCTGTGAAATTCGAGTGAGACTGTTTCCCTGAAATCTTAGCTCCCTTAAAAAAAAAGAATTCAGATGAAAATGTCAACTCCTTGGACTGGGCTCTTACTCTTTCTGACCAGAAATACTTTCAACTAAAGAACACAAAAGAGAAAACCCCTTTCACCTTTCTCTAAAAAAATCTTTACCTATTAAATTACCAAATTAGCATCAGTTTAAAACACTAAACAAAGGAAGTTGACTTTGCATTTAAATTAGGAAGTCAACTTTGCATAGAAGTCTTTTTGTTTGAGAACAATTTAGCAAATTGATTGTTATCTATTTTTCCCCCTCTTTGTTAATAAAAAGGAAAGTATAGAACCTTTGAAATAGACCGTTCAGTTCCTTCGCTATGCTTAATAGCTCCTTATTCCAAAAGGCTACGTTGATCAAATGGTTACCAACCATCACAATTGCAAGGCCTCCCCCCACAGATTCTTTTACTCTCTTAAACGACAATATAAAATAAATTACACTTACTAAACGATTTAACTGGTTGAGATTTGTCAGCTGGGACTATGTTGTATATTATTAGGTTAAAATATATACTGCAAAAGGCCAGCATGATATAGTTGTCTATGTGTTCTTTTGTATGTTAGATTTCATCTATTAAATACAATAAATTATTAATATTATTATTAACATTTATTTATATAGCACCAACATATTTTGAAGTGCTGTGAATTGTTTGAAATATTGATGTATGTTAGTACTGCAAAGATGTTCACAAAGCACTTATATAGGATACAGAATGTGGATAAGAGTCAGTCTTAATCATTTCTTATGTCTCATCTTGTACCATATGTTGCAGAAATGTTGAAAAGTCCAATACATTTCTTCTGTAGTTTTCCTCTGGCTATTTATAAAATAATTTTTACCCTTGCATTTTGTACAAATTCTATTTCACAAAAATATACATTATACTGTGCCAACAAGCAGTTTAGAGATATGAATTGTAGCCAAAAAATAATCAAGAATTCAGAACACATGGTGTGAGCTGGCACTGAGGTGTAATAATGCGTGCCTTAATAAACATTTGCAATTCAGATCCATTCCTCCAGTACTTATGAATAGGAAGGTCTACTGGGAATGTTTTGGGCAGGAATTTCATAAATAAATGCAAATAAACATTTGTACATTTGAAGTGCTCCTTGGTTAAGTGGCTACTGTCTTGTTTTATCTTTAATCAAAGACCGTTAAAAATTGTTACCAATTTAGCTGCAGTTTATTTGTTTTTTTATATTAGCTGCAGTATAAGGCTATGGTCATATCAGGTTGCTTCTCAGCCTGTTGATAACTGCTCACTTTTGGTCCATGTTTTTTCTGCACCTGGAACCACTGCTACAGCCCAGGTGCATATCCACACATTTCAAAGTTAAAATCCACCCCGAATAAAGGAAACACTTCAACACTTTCTTCAGTGGCTCTTGTAGCTAGCAAGTAGTATAATCATCTGAGGCCCTTTACAGCCATGTAATTTATATACGTTTACTCATTCAACATAGTTTTCCAAAAGTTTGATAAAAAAAAAAGTGCATCGATAATGTGCAGCTGAATTTGGGATTACAAAAAAAACAACTTTTATTTCAGAATCTCAAGAAATAATTAGGTTTTCCTCATTTCTGGTAATTACAACATAATAATCATGCAAAAGGCAATATTGTGTAGCGTGTAACTTTTTATAAATATGCCTTTACATCTGCATGTCTACATTTTGCATTTCAGTACATTTGTACTGGAGTGTTATTTCCAGCTCAGAGATACAGGGATGTTGTCACACAACATACAACAAAAAGCAGCAGTACATAGAAGATACATCTGGTCCCCATTGGGACCTTGATAATATATCACGTTTTTCAAGACAAGACCCCTGGTGGTGGTTGTTTGTTCTACTTTGTCTACACTGGATTTCCGTGCATGGGGCAGCTACAAGGTAGTTGGAAGGAATGTGGTGCTGTCCAAGAACATAAGGCTGATTAGTACATGGCAAGACAGAAACCAGCACAATTAGCATCAGAATTTAATAATCAGACCTTTATTATCAGCTTATCTGGCAACCTAATGTTCTGTTGAAGATTTGTGATGACCCCTAAACTTAGCTTTTAACAGCTGCTCACAGTAAACCAAGCATGTGTGTCGCAGACACTTCTAACAGAGTCTAAGATGGGAAACTCGCATGAAGGCCCAGATAATTACTACTATAGAGAAGCTGGGTTTAGTTCTCCTTGAAGGTTTACAGCGCCAAATGCAGGAACAAAAACATGGAACCCAATCACATTGGAGAACTTTTTGCATTTTAATAGAGCTGCTGGTCCTGAAGAGCTGGGAAAGTTTACTGAGCAATAATGCTTTAACAATACAGCCTTTAAACTTAATAATATGTGAAAGTATGCTGGGATTTATAGCATCAACTGAGCAACATGTGGTCGAACAGTGCAGTAGTGTTTTAAATACAAGGTTTCCGCAACATATCATGTTTCCACTCTAACACAAACACTACAAGATTACATTATGTAATGAAAAATTGTAATTATTAGTTCATTGTTTTCTTATGGTTTAATCAGACACTGCTTCTTGTTCTGAAATGATTAATTTTCAATAAATCCCTAGGGATTAGTAATGTGCATCATGCCGCCTGAGTGTTTTTAACTTTTTTTCATCATACAGCTTATAAACCTTCATTTAAAATTGAATTTATTTCTTTCAGTATGTGTTCAGTATCAAATATTTTGCCGGTTATTCAGTGAGCTGTAACACATTCTGACTCTAGGAAATATTAACAGGAAAAGAATACTGCAGCTTCTACAACATACATTTTTTAATTTTGAAAATGCGTTTGACTTCCATTCGCTGGGCAAGCAAAACAGGAAGCTTCATGGATTAGGTAATAGGACAGATGGATCATTACAGTTACTACTACTTTAATTTTATTCCATATTCTTTGTATTAGCCCCATTTGACAACCATGTACAGCTCTCCCCCGGCAGTATACAAAGCTGCTGTTAGTGCTGCATAAAGCCTGGAAATTGGACCATATGCATGAAGACTAGCAGCCTAGTAGGAGGGTTTAATGGAGTACATTGTAGTATGCTGATCCTAAGTAAGCAGATCAAGGATTAGGATATGAAATTTACGCAAAGGCATATGTGAATACAACTTTAGAGTGCCCCCTGTAATAGAGTTGCTAATCAAACAGAGTTTGTGAGCATTATTCTACAGTTTCTACTTATGGTCCAATTAAATTAAATGCTTTAAATGTATGATAAAGAAAATATGTGTTTACCTGTGATAAAGAATGCACTATTGTACCTATTTCAATGCATTGCTATATGGAATTTAGTGAATGAGAGAAACGTTCAATTTAGTGGTTTTGCATTATCACGGTTTCCATTTTTGACTCATGTCTTGTGTGGAAATGGTTATCACTCTTTTTTCGCAAATCACGCCGAAACTTAACATGCAAAATTCTACCTTTCATCTATAATTGCATATATACAACATGTCAATTTCATATGCGTAAAATAACTTCCAATTACCATTTAAAGCTCCACTTTGCCTAAGCTTTGTATCATCTATTTGTAACATCTTCTATTGGCTCATCACAAACAATCAATAGTTATTAATGAAACACCATGCCCATACACAGCAATGCTATAAAAGGTTGCTGTACTGGAAAATTTGTGGAACTACCTTTGCCCTCCATGTTGCAGGTGTATGCATGCTTCCATTCCCCTATCCCAAGTATGTTTGGCCTTGCTATCATACACCCATGAGCATTCTAACAACCCACAAGCCAACCACTTCACTGTGTAGAAAAACATCAACAACACTTTTGTTTTATTCACACTTTTACAATTTTCCAGTTGTGAACTTAACCATATCCTATATATCACCTTATAGTGTACTCCATACCAGCCAAAAAAGACTTTCTCCAGCTTTCCAGGGAGGGATTTTTTCTTCTTTGACTACCGTTGCCCTCCGTGCTGCAGGTCCTTGTGTGCTTCAAGTCCGCTATTCAAGGTATGTTTGGCCTTGCTAACCATACACCCATGTTCATTCTAACAACCCACATGACTAATATGTTCATTTCACTGTGTACAAAAATAATAAAAAAAAACACATTTTATTGAAGGATTTTTTAAAACTCTAAAACATATCCTCTATATCATCTCATAGTGTATACCACAATAGCTGAAATGGGACTCCTCTATGTTTAAAGGGGTTGTTCACCTTTGAGATAACTTTTAGTATGATGTAGAGATTGATATTTTGAGACAATTTGCAATTGGTTTTCATTTTTTATTATTTGTGGTTTTTGAGATATTTCGCTTTTTATTCAGCAGCTCTTCAATTTGAATTTTAAGCAATCTGGTAACTAGGGCCCAAATTACCCCAACAACCATGCATTGATTTGAATAAGAAACTGGATTATGAATAGGAGAGAGTCTGAATATAAGGATCAGCAATAAAAGGTAGCAATAACAATAAATTTGTAGCCTTACAGAGCATTTGTTTTTTTAGAAGGGGACGGCGACGCCCATTCGAAAGCTGCAAAGAACCAGAAGAAAAAAACAAATAACTATAAAACTATAAATATTATATAATGAAAACCAATTGAAAAGTTGCTTAGAATTGGCCGTTGTATAACATAATAAAAGTTACCTTATAGGTGAACCACCCCTTTAATTTCTGGCAAGTGTTAATTTTCTGTTATGTGTATTTGCTTTTTCAAAATGAGGTTTAATGTTTGAGTGCCAAAAATAACCCACATGTAACTAATCATATTTATAACATCTATCATCTCCAACAATCCAAACAAATATATAGTTATTTATTTACAACCAGTTACTGTCCATGTATAATTGTTTCACTTTTAACTATAAGTAGGCTTCTTCAGAATGTGCACCCTATTTTATGAAAAATATGTAACGATTAATTAAACATGTTGTCCTGTTTCCATGACTGGTAATCATACCATCACACAATTTTGTGATGCCATGTCTAAACAGTAATGCCCTATAGATGAAAATTTGTATTGAAAAGTTTTAAGAATAGTAGATCCTAGCAGAGTCTACTGGGGCCCTGACAAGACAAACCCACATGGTGATGTGGCTAAAGAACTAAGTGAAAGCAAAATCAGGTCCTCTACCATCCCCAGAAGTGGCTTGTGTAGTTCTGTTAGAAGAACAATGAGTTCTCCAAGCCTAGTCAGTCCACCAGGGTCAGAAGAATGTCAATCCAGTGGGTGATGACAATAGGCAACGAGGCCACAGATTGAACGCTGACGAAAAATTTGCACTTATCAATGAAAGATAAGATGATGTGATTGAAACTGGCAAGGCCTGTACATCCTATTCACACAAAACAGCTTGTTGGAATGAAACCACAGCACCTTTCAACAGCATGAGTAGTGTATGCAGAACATCTGATGTCATTAAAAAAAGGTTTAATGGCTGCAAAAGAATAGTCAATCAAAACATGTTCAAAGAAGCCCTTCAGGCCGAAAAAACTGGAGTAGGCCTATTTCAATATGTACAGTTCTAAGTGTGGGAATTGTTGCTACGGGAGAAAATTGCTCCTTCGGCTGTGTCTGGGGTACCTGGTGGTGTGGATACAGAAAATCCATCCACTTATCAAACACCTTCAACTACAACCAAAATATTTTGTAAAATGAGTACTTGATCAAGATTTTTTCCCATTGACACTGCAACAACTCTTGTTCTATCTATATTTGGGGAATAATCCATTACATCACATCTCCTATTTTTACTGTTATCATGTATCTGGTTGTTAGGGTCAAATGGCAAATAGCAACCAGCCAGTGTTTGGAAACAGAAACACAAATATACCTAGAAATGTGCTACATTGAAAGCCAACTGTGAAAAAGTTTTAGTAAGATATAAATATGGCCCTCACACACATATATTGGTGTTGCTGGCACCCCATTTAAAAATTCAAATACTGGGAAGAGTGAGAAATAATATCAACATTTCCACATAAAAAATGAGTCAGATTTTAACATTCTTAACCCCAAAAAAAGAAAACATGGTCTAACATTCATTCAACCATTGAAGTTGTCTTCTGTATGTCTGTAAGTGTTTCTCTTTATATAATCTCAGTAACTATTTAATCTATCAATGTAATTGAACTATGTACTATAGCCATTGTGACAGGGTGTTTAGAAAACACCACTGTCTTGGAGGAAAGTGCCCTGAAAATAGTGCATTGAAGTTGAATGATATGGGTTACAGAGACATATCCAGCACTGGTAGGGTTAATATTCCTTCTCAGTCAAGTAATTAAGTGGCAGCGGAGAGAGGAGCTACCTGGAAATGTAAAAGATGTGTTCCCACACCTTAGGGCTCTCCGGACACCTCCTAGAATGGAGGGAAGTGTGGTGCTGCTGAAACAGCCAGTGTCTGGCTGTCGGCAAGAGTGTTGCAGAGGGGAGAAGGAACTGGCAGGTGGGAGAAGGGACTGACAGGGGCTAGTGAGCCTGATTCCCAGGAGGGGAAGTCAGCAAGACTGAGTGAGAAGCCTGAATGCTCTGAAATTCTGGAGGGAGCCCAGAGCGTGTGGTTTTACATTGAAGTTGCTGAACTGTATTTTCCATTGTCTTTTGTTGGGAATGCCTAGTGCCTAATAAAGCTGTGTTTTGTCTGAAGCCTTGGGGGTAAATTCACTAAAGAGTGACACTTCCCCAGGTGAAAATTAGCTCAGACAACACTAATTCACTAAAGTGCGAAGTTGTGTCCAGGGCACCTAATTAGTGTTGCCTAATTTGAATACGGCGGGAAGTTAAAAGTGATACTGACACAAAAAAAAACTACTTTTTAGAATGAACAGTAAAAGTTGCCTATAGGTCATGTTGATGATTTTTTGTAGCGAGGTTTGTTTTTTTAAGTAATTGTTAGTTAAAGTTTCTAAACCTGGTTTGCCAACCTGAATGTCCCATTTAAGCCTGTCAGTTAGAGTTTCTAATACTAACAGACTCCTGCTGCACAAATATGGCAGCCTCCTGACACAGACAGGTAATGTAAAAGCATTGTGCAAATACTTTATGGCAAAGTTATAAGTAGCTTTCAAAGGCAATATTGTGATAGATGTAAAACAAGAGTTTCATTTCTGGTGTCAGTAGCTCTTTAAAGTTCAATGGACGTATATGTTGCAGCAAAGACATTACATAACTCAAGCCCGGGAAACCTTAATAAAGTAACTTAGGGGCACATTTACTAAGGGTAGAATTTTCGAATAGGTCCATTTTCAATTGAATAGAAAATCGGTCAAATTCCCCGCAAAATCCTTAGAATTCTTGGAACTTAGAAAAATTTTCAGGACAGGTTCTATAGGCTAAAATTTCAATTCGGCAGCTTTAAGGATTTTTAAGTACTTCGAAATTCGAATTTTTTAAATTCGAACTGAATTTTGGGCTATTTGATAGATAAAGTAGCCCAAAATTACTTTGAAATTAGAATTTTAAAAATTCAAATTTTATTTGAATTTTCACTTCGACCTTTAGTAAATGTGCACCATAGAGTTGTTCAGTAAAATCTGTGTGTTAGTGAATTGGTGTAGTTATGCTCTTTGGCCTGACGTTGGAGTGCGAAGCAATGCTAGTGAAGGGGTGCCTCCGCTTGTTAGTAAGTCGGCAAAGTAACAAAATGACATCACTCTGGCGAATTAGCATTAGTCACTTCGCCCTTTAGTGAATCTGCCCCTTGGTGTCCCTGTCTCTAAAGTGAAAATCCTACACTTACCTGCCTACCTAATAACCACAAATGTGCACATGCAGGTGAGTGCAATATCACACCATCTATATATACCTAAATAGTGTCTAATTTCTAGGAGGGAGGGAGAGAAAGAGAGCTGCATGTTTTTGACTGTTACACTGAATCAAAACTTTGCATATGCATAAGGAATAGAATCAAGATTTTGTGAACATTCTGCTATTAGCATATGGATGATTAACATGATCTTGACTTTTTTACAGACAAACAACCAAAACTACAACCACCAACCATGGAACAATCTTGTTCTGTAGCACAAAAAAGTAACATGGCCAAAAATAATACTAAATCTTCGAAAATGTAACATTGGATGCTATTTCAAGTGACACTCCTAATCCAACAGAATATACAAAATACCAATTGTCCATCATCCTTAAAATGTAAGGGAGGAACATTTTGTCATGCAACAGCCATCTTTTCCTAGCTGGCCAACAACACACCCATATAGTGTTTATGGTGAAAAAATACCAAACATATATGCTGGTAATCATCAGCAATGTAAGAAATTTACCAACCACTTCGGCAAGTGATGCGGGGAAACCCCTGCGTTTATTTATTTAAATGTGTCCCTTCGCCCTGAAACGTTACATCACATGACATGAATAAACGCAGGGGTTTCCAAGCATCACTTGCCGAAGTGGTTGGTAAATTTCTTACATTGCATTATAGGAGAGGTGCCGACCCCTCCAACCAACACTGGCTAATCACTTTTGGAGAGGCTGGGGGAACAGGAAAATTGTATGTACGGAATTATCCGACAGCAACATAACTACTTTATGATGTTGCAGCAGCTAGACATCATAACCCTTTTTTACAAACTTACCATCAATATCCTTATTCAAATGTGTCTTATGTGCCTTATATGTGACCAACGCAAAGGCCCTTTTTTCAACAATTGATACCTACCACAGCAATGTCCTCTCAAAATGTAACTAATATTTTAAATACTGAAACAGCAACCACAAAATAATTCAAGTGCTTTATTTAGTGTTTCTACAAGCCCTAATATGGATTTGTTGATAATTCAACAATCTGTAGTGAAACATGTAGACAGTACAAGTCATCCTGTAAGTGACGTAGAATGTGAGGAAGAAGAAGCACAATCACATGATGCTGTATTTTCAGAGGAGCCATAGCAGAATCAGGAACCATCAGATGATGACCATTCTAAAGGTTCTCTGGTTAGATTCACGAAAGGGCAAAGTAGTTGCAGGGACATTGCCAATTCACAGGCACAGACAACTATTCACGAGTGTTCGTTCGCACTGTGGTGAATGGCCGTTGCACCAAAAATTCACTAAAGTGCAGATTTTACTGAATGTTACCTCTTTCACCAGAGTTTCCCTCGCCACCTTAGACCAGGGAACTGCTGAAATGAAGCCACATCTTCCTCATCTGATGTCAGTGACATCATATCCTGTTCTCCGGAAGTCATAAAAAGTGTAAAAACATTTGCCCCCATGAGTTGGATAAGACATCCCAATTTTTCAACAATTCAATTCCTATGTGAAAACACAAATAAGATGCCATAATGATATGATGAAATTTTTTAATTATATTTACATTTAGTAAGAATGGAAAATCAGAAATATGTGGCTGCAACACTAAAAATTTGACCATGAAACACCTGTTTGAAATCAGTTGTTCATTGGCAGATATTGCTTCTTCAATATGTAAGCTGTAGAAAAGATTCAAAAACACGCTCAGATAACTCCCATATCTAGTGCCGACAACACACCAACCACTACTGAATTATGTGACAAAATGGCCAAAGAAAATTTTCAGTCAATGGCAAAGAGAACTCTAACATAAAAATCTATTTTGTGTGGTGGGGACAGTAAGAAATGTTATAGAAGTATAAAATGTGCAAATCCCATTTGTCTAAAAAATATACAAAATAACATTAAAATGATCCCACTTGAAAAAATGAAGAGTGTACAGTGTGCTATAAACCACATAGATTGAAAATTAGCATATTGATAGATAAGAAATAGGCACATTTGTAAGCTAAACAGCTGTCAGAATCTCATGTGTGATAACATTTTAAATGAACTTACAAGAGAAGTGCCCATGAATGATTTACTGCCGGACCTGGTTCCCACATTGCCCTACATCTGCTGAATGAACAGGAGGATTTTCAGCTTGCTCATCACCTTCAGTAGCTTCAGGTAATTGTAGATCCCCAGGGGCGATTCTAGCGATATCCCCGCATGAGGCGGCCTTCGATATGCCACCCCCACGGCGCTCACTTCTTCAGCGCCGAAGAGTGATAGGGGGGTCCACGGCACTCGTGCAGAGCACGTAAGTGCACGCTCTGCACTAGAAGAGCCGAATTTCAGGGTTTGAAAAACGGAAATTCGGCTCTTAGTTACCAGGACCGGCTTTTTTGCCGCCCATGGTAACCAGAGGGGCGCTGCCGCCTGAGGCGAGTGCCTCAACTCGACTCATTGCCGGAGCACCCCTGTAGATCCCCCAATAGCTCATTGTCCCCTACAGTATTATGTAAAATGCAGGCTGCTAAATGATACTAGGGGGTTGCTGCAGAACACCCCATGAATGGTCCAAACAGTGGAAGTGCATCATGAGTATGCCAAATGCACACTCAATGACTTGTCTGGTGCTTTGATGAGCTACGTACATTGTACCTTTCTTCCACAGGTATGGCTGGATTAGCTATTGAAGTAAACAGTCAGGGTTGACACTCATAACCAGCATCTCCTGAAAAAGACAGGATATATTCTTAAATCAATATAGTGAGTTTTAGCATTCTACATATATTAACCTTTATAAAAATGTTACATTCTGTATCTTTAATTCTGTCTACAATTGCCTTTTATTTTTTGTTTGTAGGGTCAAATGGAATGAATTATTGATGTAAAACATCTAGCTAATTACTTTGACAAACAAAGCTAAGAGTGTCAATTAATTTGCTCCTGTTGGACACCTTTTAAAAGATTCATCTTTAATCTCTTTGCTAACTGGCCTGATATGAGTGTTTAGTAGTAACACATCTCACAAACATCATATAGATGAAGGGACTACACACTAAGGATGGGTTTTGACAAAGAACAACTTGTAATAGTTCATGTTAATAAAGAATTGTTTGGCACTCTTTAAACAACATTAGTATTTAATAAGAGTTCTAAGATGTTTGATTGATGACTAAACTGTGCCAACATATTTAGTATTATATGTAAAGTTGAAACAATACTTACCTACGAGCCAGCCACCATTTAGTTGACCAGATTAAAAATTCCAAGGAATGCAACAAAAACATTCATCAAACACATATTGCACCACAAATGATTTGAGTGTTGATTAAATTAAATTGTTTCCTGTTGCAGAAAATTTGCTCCTGACCTTCAGGGGGCAATAATCTATTGCACCCATGATGTTAGGCAGACCTCCTCAGACATAAAAGTCCCTTTTCACTGTCAGTCACTCCTGTCTGGTGTTGCTAAATATATAAATAAAGGAGGAGGTATATGGATTTAAGGTTATGTCTTAATATGACTTAATTAACTTTTTTTACATACGTGATGGGTGATAGCCATGCTTCGTTTGGGTGCTACTACAATTACTGTAGTTATGCTTTTACAAGTCCTAGTGCTAATATGGGTGTGGTTCAATATGGGTCTGGTTTAATGTGGGTTTGGGTTAAGACAGGGACATTATCAGCCCTCCACGATATCGGTAAAACAAATTCTGGCCCTTGGTAACAAAGAAGTTGGACAGCACTGTAGTAGACCATTCTTGTGTGCCAGGGCCCCATAGGTGATACTTTAGACAAGGGTTGTCCAACTGGCGGACCCCCCCCTTCTGTGCCCCCCCACCTACTTCAAATACCGACAAATCCCCTGTATTGTTCACACCTGTATCACCTCTATTTTTCACACCCCTAAAGCCCTGTACAGTTCACACCTGTGACCCAGACTGAAACTGCCCATTTTTCACCTGCTCACATTTTTCACCTGCTCATACTTTATACTGGTTTCAGAACATCTTATAGTGGTCCGAATAGGTTTCCCTGTCTCCTGCTCTATTCTACCTTCCCTATGCTCCCTGTGTGTGACATACTCTGCCTGTGTGTGCCCTGCTCTGCCCGTGTGTGACATACTCTGCCTGTGTATGCCCTGCTCTGCCCGTGTGTGACATACACTGCCTGTGTGTGCCCTGCTTTGTCTATGTGTGACATACAGATGCAGCCACTTGGATTTGTGTGTTAAATGTGTCGTGACTCAGGGTTAATTGAAGAAACTGTGTTATCTAAAGTCATCTTAACTCATTTAAAGCATTTAACCTTTTCATTAGCATACCAAAGCACCATTGTTTTCAATGGTGAACTCTTTAATTGGATTGGATGCTGTGACACAATATTCTGTTCTAAGTGAGTTAAATGGGATACCTGAGTTAAGCTATTCTGTGTCAAATGTACAATCCAAAGTGGCTTCATCTGTACTGTGCCTGTGTGTGCCCTGCTCTGTCTGTGTTTGAAATACTCTGCCTGTGTGTGCCCTGCTCTGTCTGTGTGTAACATACTCTGCCTGTGTGTGACATATTCTGCATGTGTGTGCCCTACTATGCCTGTGGAACTTGTTCTGGGAGTTTGTTAGCATTTGAAAATAAATTAATGTTAGAGGCTTGTAATGTATTTAATCATGTGCTGGGGGTGCTGTGTTATCCACAGGGGAAGAGGAGACATATGGATTTAAGGGTATGTCTTAATATGACAACTTTTTTCACATTGCAGTGAGCACCAACCATTTGGTTTTTTTGGTGTTCTACCACAATTAATGTGGACATGGTTTTGTGTTAACATAGGTGTGGTTTAAAGTGGCTTCCATTATCGACCCTCCACTATGTAGACCAAAAAAATTTCGGCCTTCGGTACCACAGAAGTTGGACAGTGCTGCTTTAGACTGTCTTGCAAAGGCATATAGAAATACTTGATTGCATGCTTTTTTAGACAAATTGGTACAAGTATGGGATCCATTATCTGGAAACCCTGTTATCCAGAAAACTCAGAATTACAGAATGGTTGTCTTCTACAGATTCCATTTTATCCACATAATACAATTTTTTTAAAATCTCTGTTATAATAAAACAGTACCTTGTACTTAATCCAAACTAAAATTGAATCAATCCTTATTGGAAGCAAAACCAGTCTATTGGATTTATTTAATATTTACATGTTTTTAGTAGACTTAAGGAAATTACACAAAGATCTGTTTTCTGGAAAAACCCAGGTTGCGAGCATTCTGAATAACAGATCCCATACCTGTACATACAAACTGAAGGAATGTACAATTGTTTGGACAGGTTTAAAAAGATATAGGCAAGAATATAAAAATATAAGAAGTAATCAAAGCATTTGTATCTATCTATCTTGTGTATTATAAATACAGTCCATACTAAATGGTAAGATAGAAATACAATAGGTGTAGGTATCAATTCAGCTCCACAGTAAAATGGTTAGTCGTATATCCCTTGTACAGATTTTCATGCTTAAATGCTTCAGAATATACAACAGAGTGGCACTGTAATAAGGATTAAGTTTTCATAGTTGGACGCTAGATAAAGTGTGGCAATCAAATGTTTTTGTTTTCTCTATTCTTTGCATTTTTATAAAAGATTTCATTCAATTGCCATGAACACAAATGATAATTAGAAAATGGAAAACCCAGACAAGGAAATGTAATTTTATGATAAAATCGATCATCCTTAAATGCTTAGTTTTTAATTTCTTACTAAAATCAACAGGTCAGAAAGAAACAACAAAAGTACAATGGCACTTATTTAAATCAAGTCTGAATGGATGCAAATATCATTCAGAATGCTAGAGGAATGCTAAATAAATCGGTAAACACAATAAAAAGCAGATTTCTATACTGTACAATGTATACATTGAGCAGCAAGAAAAGAAAGCATAGTAGGAACCGCTAGAATTTTCAAGGAATAAGTGCAGCTTTCTGGCAACATATTTTTATAAATTCTAATTATCCTTAATGGCTGGGACACTTAAGTTGTTATGTTTAAACAGACAAAACTGTCAGTCACCTGAAAAGAGCTTTGGCATTTATTTTGAGTTTGGGCTACCTACAAATTTGGTGGTGATATTTTCCAGTGTGCACATTAGCTTGGCTTACAGAGCACACATGATTCTTTATATATATATATATAGACATCTCATTTATACTCAATCTATACAGAGTCTATTATTAGACACCCAGATGTTCCATAGACAGATACATTAAAGAGACAACTACTATTTCATTGGTGCCATAACCAACAATTAAGGGGCAGATTTGAACTTTCGAGATTTTTTATGGTCAAAATTAGCAAATTTTACTAGGGATTTGAGGTGTTTTTTTTTTTTAAATTTAAGAATTTGAATTCAACTATTCACCACCTAAAACCTGCTGAATGTCTGTTTAAGTCAATGGGAGAGGTCCAGGGATCAATTTTGAGTTGTTTGCAGCCTTCCTGACATTCGAGTTTTTCTTTCAGAGAAAGTTTTTTTATAAATTTGAATTTAATTCAATTCAAATTTGATTCTAGTTTTCAAGGCCATTTCTATTCACACAAGTTTGAAAATTTAGATTTTTTAAAATAAATTTCGATTGGTCGAATTTCGAGTTTATGGGAGTTTTAAAAAAAACTCAAATGATTTTGAAAGTCAACCCTTGATAAATGTGCCTCCAAGAGTAGTGGAAGAGTTCTGCTCAGCTCTACCTTTTCCACTCAGATGAAATTGATGCCTGTAGTATGTAAAGCAAATCCAGCTCTCTTTGACCTCCCCGTTGCTCTTTGTTGTGCTTTCCATTTTAAAACCTCCAATAATAGACTGATCTACTCTGCTCACCTCTGCCCCCTACAGCAAGTGAATCGGTGGATGTATGTCAGGAATTTCTCATTTTCTAAAAGAAGAAAAATGTGGTTGAGATATAAATGATGCTCCTCTGCAGTTCAGTTGAATGCATTAATTGCATAGTATTAAAGATTTCTCTAACCTTAGCTTGAGTAAGTAAGATCATCGAAGAGTCCAATACATATATTAATGGGCAAATAATCCACAGTAACAAAACAGTATGGTAACCAAGCACATACATAAGAATGACTAGATTTTAATAAACAGACAGAAGAATCAGACAAAACATTCACAAAACCTGGCGTTCTTACCTTTCTGAAGAGGTACAATCTCATGCTGACCTATCAGAATTGCTAACTTTTTACTGATGACAACAGCTTCATTATTGGAACAATATTGCACAACTCAGCATCTGTGGTTGGAGATCTCCTTGACTTTTGGCAGAAAAAGTTTCTCTATCTGGTTTCAGTAGCTTCACATGGGATCCCTGAATGGGAGCCAAGCATTCTGGATCATCCATTGGTTTTTGGTCATCTAGCAAAGGTTAAGTGGCTTCCTAACTGTATTGATACAGAATTTGCTGTATTTGCAATCAACACCATAGAAAGCTAAGTAAATATATATAATTCTGCTATCCTTTGAATGTGTGTTAGTTATTGCTTACATGCAACTGCAAAGGTAACTTCCTAAATTTTGCAGGCAAATTAGGTATGACACAGAGCTAACAAGTAGGGGACCAATTCTTGGGACCTGGGGTTTTCCAGATAAAGTTTTTTTTCCCATTATTTTGATCACCATACTTATAGGGGCACATTTCCTAAGGGTGGAAGTGGAAATTCGAATTTCAAATTAATTTTGGGCTACTTCGACTATCGAATAGTCCAAAATTTGCTTCAAATTGAAATGGCTCTTTAGAAATCCTTCAAACTCGACTATTCCCCACCTTAAAGCTGCCGAATTGCCTATTTAGCCTATGGGGGGCCTCCCAGAACCTGTCCCAAAAGTCCTGAGAAATCGAATTTAAAAAAAAAAAATTGGAATCGTTTGATTTGAACAATGCTATCGTTCGAAATTAACAATTTAATTTGATTGAATACGCCCGTTTTCAATCGAAAATGGCCATATTCGATCGAAAATGACCCACCACCCCAAAAAAAATTAGATGGTCACATTTTTTACCATTCGAAATTCAGCCTTTAGTAAATCTGCCCCTTATAGTCTACTAAAAAAATTAACATGAATTTAACCCAATAGGATTGCTTTACCTCCAATATAGAATATATAGAAGAAGACTAGATGGGATTAATTCAAAAGTTTTGTTATTATTACCAGGAAAAAGAATTTTAAAGATAAGAATTATTTGATTAAAATGGAGTCTATGGAGCTTTCTTAATAATGGGTTTCTGGATAACAAATCCCATACCTGTAATTGTTATTTCTAACCCATGACAGTATTGCTTATGACACAATAGTATGATAAGAAATATAATTGGAAAATAAAATTAGCAATTGACAAAACACAATGCATTACTGAATAAAATGTATTTATGAGATAATTAACTTGTAAGCTTGATCTTTGGCTAAGTTTCTTTCTCAGCCCAGTGTAAACATATTATTTGTGCAGGAGAGAAGTTACAGATTTCGACATAATTTATATCTAAATGATTTGAGAGACACATCAGATAAAGACAATTAAAAACAAAATACACATTAAAAGTATATGGTGTTTTACAAACAAATATGCTGAAATGCAGGACAATATCAAATAGATTTGGTTTCATAAAAATGACAACAAATGTAAAACAAATTTCCCAAATGCCTGAATATGACACATGCAAAAATAGAAATTCAAGTTCAAAAAACTATGCTCTTTCAGTTCTAGATATGTGGATCACCCAGTCTTGCTGCCATATTATAACTACAAGTGACATCTACAGAGCCAAACAGATGTAAAGAATCAACCCCAGATCATTAGACCATACCATAAACCAAAAATCAGCTAGCAACTGAGAAAACTGAAATGTGGATCATAATAATTGATTAAAGAAATCTTTGCCAATATTAAACAAAGATCCAATATTTGTTGACGTTAATGCAGCTGAAACCATTGATGACATTGTACCATAGAATCTTATATATGCACTTAGGGGCAAATTTACCTGAAATGATCGAAGTTCGATCGTACGAATTTTTCGTGAAATCGGATATGCAAATTTGGTCTCTTTGATCGTCAAATATCGAATAAATCGGATATTCGATCATTCGATGATCGAAGGAATCAAAATTTTAAAGTTATTCGACTGCCTACTTCGCCAAATTGAACCTACCGAATTGTAATAGAAGCCTATTGGAAACTCCCCATAGGCTTCTGAATACCATGGAATCCTGCTCGAATACCATCGATGGAAATTTCACGTTTTTTTTCATGAAATCAAACGATCGGTATCCGATCATACGAATTCATTGAGAAATCATATAGCAAGCAAAATGATAGCCTAAAACAATTCGATAAGCATTCCTAATTTTGGGGAATAATAGTAAATTTGCCCCTTAATGTTGGAGTCACAACTGAGATTCATGCAAAAAATAATAGATAGTCCAGCTCCCTTTTTCCTATTAGGAGCAAACAGAGACTGTTGATACAGAAATCAGAGGTTATGGCTTTTCATGTTCTGTTAGTGATATTAAGTAGTTAGGTGCTATAGCTACTTCTGTATGGAATGCATGAATCATATTATGGATTTAGCTCAAGAGGGGTTGAATTTTCCTTTAAAATCAATACCACACAAATACAGAAACACAAAGAAAATCAGATATCATCAGAATGAAACATCATAAGGATTTACAGTATTAACATTTTCCCAAAATCTAAGATTTCCCTTAGAGATTTTAACCTCCTGTGCCTTAATAAAGAGGATTTCCCTTATTGCAGCATTGGCAATATATTCAATAGAATCTAAAACTTGACCTGTTGATTTTTTTACAATGTAAATGCCACAAATAATACTGGATTATTGCAATTATCATACACAGTACAGTGTTTACTTATTACACAGTCCTGTCTAAGTATCCTGTATGCAGCTTCAGAGAAACATAAATTATTCAAAACAAATCTCAGATTCCTATGGAAATGATCATAAAAGGCTTGTGTTACTTGAGATTCTCCCAAAGAACGTTCCTGAGCCTCCCTGCAGTTCCATGGTCAGTTCCTATCCACCATATTCAGGTAACTGAGATTGCCCTTAACAAAAAGCTTGGCCTGAAAAGCCAACCAAGAAATATCCACCAAGAGATTAGTAATATTAGTATATATGCTAAAGGTTCAGTTACAAGCATGAACAGCTGTTCATGTATCCACTATACAGCATGTATTTGTCTATGTATCCACTGCAAATAAGAGGACTGTTTGTTATGTTTGGAAAGCTTGAACCACAGAGCAGTATGTCAAAACTCCTCCTCCTCCCTTTTGATGACCATAAATGCATACATGGTTGGACAATCTAAATCACTTTAATAAATCTGTGCAATCTTAGGCTATGTTTAGCCACCGTATTTATTGGCCTACAGTTTGGTGGGATACAGAAATCTACATCTGTATTAAGGACTCAAAACGTGTTCTGATTATCGTTTACAGTTGGATTCAGAACATTAGGCAAATGAACATGAGAATTATTACAGGCTAGAGAACATTTGCATTATATAAGTATGATAGAAGTTTTGTGCAGCTCATATACATACTTAAAATATAACAAATCATACTTTTTGTTTTAACATACATTCAGTATGTTTCAGTATACAGTCCCTCCATATTTTGTGCTTTTCCCCTAAAGCCCTCTTAGAACACTAAACAAAATGGTACTACTGTGCACTCTTAAATGGTCACACATGTCTGGCAAAATTTAACTTAAAAAAATACAACTCTATGAACTTCAAGACAGGACTCGTAATGGATGATTTGTTTGAATACAAGAACACGCTAACAAGGCAGCCACCTCCAACTAGCATTTCTAGTCTGGGTTCACTAAACTAACAGTTTAAACTCAAAAGAGCAATAATATCAATTAGCTAGGTTAACCTGTTTAATGCTGGGAATCAAGAAAATATTACATGCAATAAAAAATGATTGCTCAGGTTCAAATAAATTACAAATGCCTTAGGGTGGATTTGCTAGTAAAATACAAAATAATAGAAATGCCTGCAGCATGCCTAAGGCAGAAGCTTACAAGATGTAGCCTTTAAACAGAAAATCTCAGATAAATTACTAACTAACCAACTTTGGTCCGAAACAATGGATACCACATATCCTCATAATTCCGGAGCCTGTAAAATTACAGTTACAAGCATTAACGTAGATCAAATTGCTTTTCTGTATCTCTTTACCTCCATAAGCACCAGAACACTGCCATATGGGAATAGTTTTGCTCTGATCTGTATAAGAACATGGATTGTTAACATTGTTCAAGGAACTATGTTATGTTCCATTCTGCTTGTTGCACTTTTCTATGTCTCAGCAGGCCTCTGCCAGTTAAAGAGTCCTTGTTTGTCTGACCCCTTGGAGTGAAATGTGAGTTTGAGAAATACCTCTTGGGAAAACTCTGCACAATTAGCATTGTTGCTGTTTCAGATTTGCTTAACCAGGAAGGAAACAGAATCTTCCAAACTCTGTCAAACAGGGAAAGCATAGGACGGAGACTGGATAAAATGTATATTGAACAGATAAAGGAGAGATGGGACACCAGGAAAAATAGAAAGTACAAGTGATATTGAAATAGTAAGCTTTCAGTGTTTATAGATTTAGCTCTGCGAAATATGTTGGCGCTACATAAATACATAATAATAATCTTTAGGAAGAGCGATAAAATCCCCCACCCCCCAAACCAATGCTATGCATAAATGAAATATTTATATAAAAAGGAGCAAAGCAAGGGAAGGAGTGGGAGGTTAAGAAGCGCCACTAGTATTTGTACTGTACCTTACACATATGCAATGCATCATTCTCAAATACACAGTATTTTGTTGGGTATACTCATTAGAATTTTAGGCACTTGGATAAATAAACTCCACAGCTATTCAAGCAAAATGTATTTTGTTAAAAATTCTTCCAAAAGACTATTGTGGCAAGTGAAATCAACCAACATGTCTTGCTCACAGATAACTAAGATACATTTACTAGGAATCCACTTCATTGTAACAAATATTGGACTGTCTGGTCACAGTGACTTGGGAAGTCCTCCTTGCTTACTGTACTGCCAGCCTTTATGTGGAGACAGATGGGTGGCAAAATGTTTTAAAATAATGAACTAAGGCTTTATAAGTGGCATGGAATTAGTGCAAAACAGACCCTTTTAGTGGTCAATTGCACTCTGTGCCTTGAGCCACAATAAATATCTGACACAAGGCAAACAGCACATAATGTATGAGTGCAAGGGAATCTCGTACAAGTATGGGGCCTGTCATCCAGAATGCTCGGGACCTACGATTTCTTTATAAGGAGTGTTTCTGTAATTTGGATCGCCATACCTTAATTATTTTTAAACATTCAAATTATTTTATTAGAATGAAGTCTATGAGAAAAGGCCTTCCTGCAATTTGGAGCTTTCTGGAAAACGGTTTTCAAGATAAAGAGTCCCCTACTAATAAATGTTTGATTCACAAAGAGTTGCTCTTATATGCACCACAAGCTAAAAACAGATGGGCAAGGAGTCAACTGCTATGGCATCTTGAGTCTATTATTGGCCATTGTAAATGAGAACCTTGTTTTTTAAAAGCCCTAGGACCTTAAAAAGGTGAACCTTGCCTCAAAAATATGTAGCCTGACACAAATAATGAACAATGAAATGTAAAAAAATAATGTGA
>CM044444.1:59774579-59799627 GCA_024363595.1 Xenopus borealis
TGGAAAAATAATGAGAAAGCAAAATCTGGTCTGTTGTCACATGAAATCAGATATACAAAATGTTTGGACTTAGTAAACACTAGATGAAAAATATTTTCTTTTCATTTATTTCAACATCCACTTAAAAATCTATTCTATATATGATTCCTTGTAGTTACAAATAGAACGATCCCAAAATACAATAGTTTTATGTAATCTATAATTTATGTAGTATTATCATAAACTTAAACCAAGTAGAAAATATTACAATTGTTACTTGCGTGGTTATTAAAAGGAATCCGGATGCATTTAAAACATTAAAAAAAATATAGCTTTTGTCTTTCCTATATATAAAAATGGTTGTTGTGGTTCTTCAAGCTGAATGAGAATTGAATGCACAGAAAGCGCTTATTTTTAATGTTGCACATAGAAAACTAGGCATGCAGAAAATAATATGGATTTTAGACATTATCTGTTACATATAATAGCATATATATAAATACTGAACATGTCATACCTTGCTATCACAAGTTTCCTGCGTTGTTCTGTGGTATATGGTTCCACCAAAGGAATACCTAATAATCTGACCTCTTCCAGTTTGGGTAAAGCATTTAATTTTTCAATGTCACGCCAGGAATTCAAACCTATAATAAAGATAGAACAACCCCCCTGAAATATTGCAACAGATGACACTTTAGGTCAATAACACACATGGCATTTTGACTGCGACTGCAGGTCAAAAAGATAGAAATCGAGATTTATAGGAAAATTCATGGTCTATGCAGAGGTGTTTTTGAACCAAGTGGTATCTGTGGTGGCCACCTCACACTGCCTCTTGCTTACCACCTTGAGTGGAACCACAGAGCTAGTGTAGACTTCATTAGAGTCTACTGCAGCCTACTGCAGTGTAAGGGCAAGGCCAGACGGGGAGATTCGGGGGAGATCTGCCGCCTGGCGACTTCTCACCGCGACGAATCTCCCGGAATAGCTAACTAGTGCTGCTCACCCGCCCTGCGTAAAGTCTCCTGCGCTTGTTCACACACAGCGGCACGTTTTTAATAGTCGCTCAAAATTGCCTGGCGAGGCAACTTTGAGCGACTTTTAAAATCGTGCCACTGTGTGTGAACAAGCGCAGGCGACTTTACGCAGAGCGGGTGAGCAGCGCTAGTTAGCTATTCGGGGGAGATTCGTCGCGGCGAGAAGTCGCCAGGCGACAGATCTCCCCCGAATCTCCCTATCTGGCCTTGTCCTAAGGCAACCTTTTTACATTGCCTCTTGCTAGGAGCCATGCTGTGCCTAGGATATCTGGTGGTGACATCCACAGTCAGAAATGACAGGCAATGTTGGTCAAAATCTCGTGTGTGCCACAGTCCTTAAAAAATAAGCAGGTTGAGTGAAAGGTGTATTTCGATATAAATCCAAAACAGAAAACTTGTGCAGCTCAAAATCAAAAGCTATACTGTACATGAAACCAGTTACTGGATTCTGACATGGACAGCTGGATTACAAAATAAGTGACTGGGCACAGAATGTACAGGTTATAACAGAAAAAAAGCATAAAGCTACAAGTAAAACAACGAAGGGGAAAAAAAAGGTAGCCACGGGACTAAATTTGCTTAGTATTAGTAAATGAGTGCCTCCATATTGCACTTTAATGCAAATATGTATGCCATGAAGCCAGTATTTGTTTCCACGTTACCATTTCATGCTGTAATTACATAATAAATTAGCAAATCTTTATTCCACCCTAAAGTGTGAACAGTATGTTGTATAGTAGCCAGCTGTGTTATATTTTAAGGTCAGCATTACCTAAACCTTACTTTTAATCAATAATTCCTTCTTGTTTACTTTCAGGACATATACCTGTTGCATTATCCTCATTACAATTGACCCTACTACACACCCCGGCAGGCGAGCACCCAGTTACATAACACCCTTGACTCTGTTGCACTCCCTCGCAGACAAGCACCCAGTTACATAACACCCTTGACTCTGCCGCACTCCCCCGCAGACATCAACCCAGTTACATAAGACCCTTGACTGTGCTGCATTCTCCCGCAGACAAACACACTGTTACATAACACCCGTAACTCTCCTCTACCCCCACAGACAAGCACCAAATAACTAACACAATCCTCCCACAAATTGCTCCAAATGTATTTCTTTAATACAACCCTTTCACTCTTTCTTACAAGTCTCAGAAGAAAGTGTAGATTATGGAAACATTTGGGTAATAGCATATGCTTGAGTTTCATTGTGTATTGTATAATTGGCCTTGAAAGCTTCCTACTTTTTTAGTTGTAATATCCACAGGGATTCCTATGGAACAATTTCACTGGAGCTCGGGTATTAATTTTTGCCACTGGGCATTGACCCAAGGAAACCCATTAGAAATTTACTTTCATTACTCCAGTGATTTTCAACCTTGTGCCTCCAGCTGTTAAGGAACTACAAGTCCCACAATGCAATGAAGGAGTCTGATAGCCACAGTCAGGCAAATGCATTGTGGGACTTGTAGTTTCTTAACAGCTGGAGGCACAAGGTTGAAAATCACTGCATTACTCTACTTAGAGTAGAGCTAATTACTAATTGGTTGAAAAAAGGTTACTGTATTTTCACAAATGTGCTCAACCTAGTAAAACAGCACCCCCCCTACCATCATATGTTCTTGTCATTACATACTGTAGATGAGATGATCCCAAGAAAGTTAAATCCTGTTCTATTATACTTAACCATTCAGTCAGATTTTTTAACACCTTCAAATATTGCCCACTTAGCACCTCCTGCAGTTTGTATAAGCAAATTCAGTTTTTCTAGTTTCTATTGTTGTTACCAGAGAAATAAAAAAACTGCTATTGTATCCTGAAACTTTTCACTGATTGGTGGAAAAATGTGTGTTTAAGCCAAGGCTATATATGAGTTAAAGAGGCACAACAAGTTGAAAATCTTCCTTGTTTAAAGAACAGCAATAATTTGAAATTAAATAGACCTTCCCTTTATGGATGGAAACATTCTGGGCTTTTCAAATGATGGCTCTAACTGTGGTTGGGCATCCATTATTCAAAACTGCTTTGCTGTCTGTCAGTTAGCTACTTGATTATCCAGTGGGATGAGGGGAAATGTAGAATGTGTGCTGACATTACACCTGATCTGGGCAGGTGCATCCTTTGGGGGGAAAAAATTCTGCAATGTTGCCTATAGAGGCACTAGTGCAACATTTGAGGATTCTTAACAAAGTGTCACTTTCAGGAGCAAAAAATTAAAAACTACACCAATAATAGCTTATACCAACAATAATCATATTTGTGCTGTATTCAATCACTATTTTATTTTGATGAAAAATCATATCTGTGTATTTTTCCAATCCTATTTCTTGTCCCACTCTGTTCAAGGAGGTGCCATCAAAGTGAAGTAGCTGCTTTGCTGGGGGTAAGGCCTCACCTTGAGTTTGCAGTGCAGTTTTGGGATCCAGAAGTAATAAGCTTGAAAGAGTACAGAGATATGCAACTAAATAGGTAATAGGGATGGAGGAGTTAAACTATGGGGAAAGAATGAAAAGGTTTTCTCAGAAGAAAAGACATTTGTGTGTACATTAGAGAGCAATAAAGACAGATAGCATGGGGTTTTTTTCCATAGAAAAGATCAATGCACCAGAGGCCACCCCTTTAGACTAAAAAACAGAACTGCCATTTGTTCTTCACAGTGAGGACAATGAGGTGATGCTATGACAGCAGAACTTGATGGACTTGGGTAATTTTTCAACTTAGCTTAGCTCTGTAATTATGTAAAAATTGATCCCTTTAACCCCAACCACACTCCAATGCTGCCTGCTTTGTGTGTAAGGAACCTGATGCTTTGATTCCTATTGACTGCATCATGGGAGCAGAAGGATATCCTATGAGTACTGGGAGTTTGCACAGTACAAAAGAGCTCTCAATGGCACATCAAAATGGCACAGAGCCAGTGGCTTTGTGCAATTTCAGTGATGCCACCCAGGTAAAGGGTTTTGTTTCTGAAAATTTACAATAAGCAGGAAGGAAAGTGTGAGTGCATTAGCTACTAGACAATGACGATTTAACATTAAGGTCAATATCCCTTTTACAGGCCTTCCTTGTCCTTGGTTTTCCTTTAGTAATGTCTTGGCAATTAATTTGTGACATTCCACCAACTGCAGTTAACTTTTAGTTAAGCTTTGCAGTGCATTTCTTCCTATTGCTCCCTTTGTTTAATAAAATCATCTGTACAGTGAAACTCACTTTTTAATGAAAACAATAATTTTAGTAAGGAATTAACAAGATATTATAAAGACCAGTTATTGGTTTTAAAAAAAATTAACATTGTATTTTAACATTGATTGAAACAGGAGAACCCACCATACTCTGTAGTCAGAACTAGTAGCCGGGTAAAGGCGAGATGGTAGTCTGTTTTTTTTTTTTGTAAATTCACCCTCACCATTGAGCGCCACTCAGTACCATTTTTATGTGTAAATACAAACCACTTAAAGAGTTCCCTGTGCAGAATAATCTATGCATTTAAAGTCATCTTCAATATGAATATTGAAGAAAGTGTCAAATTTCAGTTTTTAACATTTTCCACAACTCAATAAATAATGATTTTTTAACTGTCATTTTCCAGAACATAATAAAGAAGAAAAAGTACAGTTTATTGAAGCTCTTCTGATTCAGGATCATTTTCTTCATTCTCCCAGATAAGAAGATCATATTAATGATCCTGAAGAAAAATAATTTTTTCCTGCACTATACACTGCAGTATAATTTGCCCATCCAGAACTGTGGCCTAATTGCACTAATATGCAACCAACTGTTCTGCAATCAGATGAAAAAGCAGCTAGTATAAACTGGCTTCCTGATTAGCTGTGAGTATCATATACACAATTATTATTGTAAACTAGACTAAGTTTATTTCATGCAAGCAGCAGGGAACTTGGTCAGTTAAAGCACACACTTACAACCTTAATAATAAAAAGCCTTACTGCTGCAGTTGCACAACTAAATGGAGCAAGTAGACAATGACTTTCTGTGCCATTATTGTTCATGGTGGTCTCTGTCTTTAAAGGAGAACTAAAGCCCAACTAAAGAAGTAGACTAGAAATGTTGTACATTAGGTTTTGGGCTTCTGTGCCAGTCCAAGGCAATCGCAGACCTTTAGCAGTAAAGATCTATGTCTCCAAAAATGCCCCTGTAGTTCCCCATCTTCTGATCAGGATCTGCTGATTCACTTATTCACATGCTCTGTGCTGCTGTCACTTACTGAGCTTAGGGACTGACTCACAATATACAGTACACATAGAATAGAAATGTCACATGTAACTTTTAAATGCACCTGTCCCAATGAATCAATGTACTTTTTTAAAGGGTAATCCCCTCTCGAAAATGGGCAAATCTACTCAAACTTTGGTAAATCAAGTTCTCACACGCCTCTATAGCTGCAAAGTGGAAATCCCCTAACCCCCACCCCAGCTGAAGTTAAACATAGGATTAACTCTAACAAGATTTTTGAAACAGGTATTGCCATAATACAGAACAATACTCAACATTTCTTGGAAGTAAGAGTAAGCACTCACAGAAAATGTTAGTTATTACCCACCCCCCCAGGGAGCTATTTAAAGCCGCATAAACGAAGCACTGTTTTGCAGGTTTTTTATATTGTATTATTTTATTTAATTAGATTTTATTTTACGTCATTGCACTAGCCTAGGTTGCATTTAAGTATTATGCTCACAAATATACATAACGGTTGAATGACAGGGTAAAATGTATTAGGATAGCACAACAATGTGTGAATATACTGTAATCAGTTTCAATATTTTCTGTACCAACACTTTTGAACATTCTCTACAATATGTTGTTACCGATGATACCAAACTAAAATGTGGCATGTATACTGTATTACAACCTCATTTTTTTCAATAAAAAATACAAAAAAAAGTCACATATAATTAATACAGATAATTACTACATGGCAACACAGAAGCCAGTGTAATTAGCATCAGAATTTAATAACCAGCCTTGTAGCTTCAGCTTATATTACAGGCCAATCTCATTTTCTGTTTGATAATTAGCAAACAACCCCCTAAGCTACTCAGAGCCCAATGAGAATGTGAGTGTCACATACACTTTTCAAGATGGTGACCTTCTGTGAAAAGTTTGAAGTCCATTGCAGATCATTGCTGCAATTGAGAAGCTGAAACGCTGGTGCAATATGTTTTGTATATAAAATATGGCATTTTTAGCCATATTAATTTTTATGGCTTTGTTATCATTTAAGACCATTTAAAGGATCTAAACATGATTTTATTAAAAAAAAGTCAAAGAATACTCATCATTACAAACCATATACTGTCTTTTTCCCTTTTTTAATGTTAGACTGTCACTATTGTCAATATATTTATTTTTTTAATGGAAAACATACAGACAGACACAGAAAAACGTATGTTCATAGTCTCCCTCTGTTCTTACCTGCTTTATGCAGACTTATCGACCTTAGATTTGGAAAGAGCCTTGCTAGAGACTCCTCGGAGTCCTCAATCTTAGATACGTTGTTATTTGCAAGAACAAGTGTGTCCAGACATGGAAACATTGTGCCTAATTTGCGGATCTGTGACCAATCTTGGAGGTTGTTGTCAGTTATATGGAGAAGTTTCAGTGAGTGGTAGCAGACTGGTGAACATAATACTGTGTTATAGTCATTAAGGCACAGAAAGAGCTCCTCCAACCTGAAACAGAAGTCCACAGGCCCCAACCTTATGATTAGTTATGTTAACACTACAAAATAATTATCAGAATCTAGTAGTAATCACAAAAGTGATTATTGTTTCTATGTAAATGTCCATTATGCACTCTTATATTGGGGCTTAAAGACAAGCCCAACAGTTGAGATAGTATCCTTGATGCAGGAAAATCTGGTTTGACACAAATATTCACTGTGAAGTTGGTTAGTGGTATTTTATAAGTTACTTATGTTGTAACTTATATTTTATTGTACCATCAGAAAAAACAATATGACAATCAAACATTCAAATGGTTCAAAGTATCCAAATTATTAAGTATAGTATTAATTTGCGTTAAGCTGTTAGCTTTCAATTTAATTGCAAAATTATAAACATTTTTCCCCATGTTATAGAGTTAGGAAATAAAATAAAAGTAGGGGGAAGAGAAGGTAAGCATGGGGGGGGGGTAATAGGGGGAGAAAGGGTAAGAAAGGAGAGGGTAACAGAAGAAAGAAATGTTAGGTCAATGATGAAAGAGGTAAGAGAATGGTCATAGTGGTGCATTTAAAAACAAGGGTCCATAATTTTGTGTGCTTTTTAAGGGTTCATTTCTTAGATATATGTGGTGGGTCCATAGTATAGTAACATAAAAAAAACTCTTGTATGTATGTCAATGTTACAAAAAGCAAAGCCAGATGGGGGAGTATGCTTCACTATGATTCCCTTTGCCATCAATAGAAGCCTTCTGGAGATTTTAACACCTTATTTTGTATGGGAAAAACACTTGTTGGTACAAAGTCTACAGAATTCCTTCTACTTACTCTGGGAGCTCCATCAGCAGTGTATGGACGGTTTCCCAAGAAGCTTTGCAGTTATTAAGGACCAGCTTGCGAATGCTAGCAAATGTCCCGGCACATGAGCGTCCCAAAACTGACAGGTGCAGTGGGTTGGAACTCAGATTCAAGAACTGTAGCTGGGGAACACTGGACACAATCTTGCTGACCTGAAATTGAAATGCAGGCAATGAGAGATTTAAGACATTTATTTTGCCATTTTCAAAACTTCTGATTCTTCCACATAAAAAACAAATGTAACAAAAAAAACCAGCTCTCTAAAATTCAAATGAGATGTTTCGGCTAATGCCATTATGTGGCTGTCCAGCGTAATGCATTACTATAACAAAGTATGCCTAGTAAATATAAAATATCTGTCCATTAGTACTCACAGGAATTGCATCTTGATGGGACATTAACATCAGCATTTAACATATTCTTATACACAGAATAAGCAATGGATTATGAATCACAGAAATTGTCTATCCATTAGCTAAAACATACATTAAATTCTAGAGAATCGCTAGACCATGACATATATGAACACTACACTCCTAGAGCTGGCCACACATTGGCATAAAGGGCTAGTTCACCTTGAAGTTAACATTTAGTATGTTATTGAATGGTCAATTCTAAGCAACTTGTTGGTCAATTTTTTAAATATTTTTTAATCATTTGCCTTCTACTTTTTCTTTTGAACCTTTCCAGCTCTCAAATAGGGGTCACTGACCGAAGCAGTCAGACATATAATGCTCTGTGAAGCATTAATTTCATTGTTACTGTGATTTTCCAAAACGGAAAGCTTCTAAACAAAAAGCAAAATAATTCAAAAACAACATATGATAAAAAATAAGGTTGATTTGCAACATTAATTTCCCAGAATTTGCAAATGTGAACAACACTAATTTCCCAGATATACTGCTCATTTTGACTATACCTTTGCATGGCCAAATTATTATACATTGCATCCATCATTATGGAGAAATGCATGAAGGTCTAGTTACCTGTGAGTATTGTTACAAGAACAGAAGACACCTATGTGAAGCCAAGTTATCGACAAGAAGCCCCATAAAGTCCCATTGTTGAAAAAAAGACATGCCGAAGAGGCTGAAGAGGTTACAATTTGCCAAAGAACACATTGACTGGCCTAAAGAGAAATGATAAAGGATGACTTTGAGATAGGGAGGCATGTATTTTGTGGCTTTATATGTGTATGTTCATATTATTCTATATCCTGACCCTTCTGAAACGTTGATACTTTGGTGGAACAATAAATGGGGTAAACTCCCCAACTGTAAATAAGTGAGAGTGTGTGACTATGTATAAATTGTGCATTAGTACTAGGACCTGGCCAGGCCAACAGACCGCCTGCACCACCAGTGCAGTATTTGTTAACAAATGGGTGTGCGGTGGATCACCTGCATCGAAAGAGAATTGGCGCAACATTTTGTAGAGTGTTCTTTTTAGGTCTACTGGCCATAGACAGTCCCCACACAATTAATTCAAGCCACAGTACACTGTAAAGAGAGTGAAGCATTGTGACACAATCATCATGATATGGGGATGTTTCTACTATAATGTTGTTGGGCCTATTTATCACATACCAGAGATCATGGATCAGTTCCAATACTTCAAAATGCTTGAAAAGGTCATGTTGTGCCAAAGAGGAAATGCCCTTGCAATAATGGTTTCAACAAGACAATGACCCCAAACACACCAAGCAACATCTTGGTTCCAGACCAACAAGATTGACATAATGGTGTGGCCAGCTGAATCCGGCAATCAAAAATGCTGTTTCTGAGGCAAAACCAGGAAATGCAGAATAATTGTGGAATGTAACAGGTGCCAGAAGTTGGTTGCCTCCATCCATCAGAGATGTTAAAGGGGTTGTTCACATTCCATTTCACATTTTTTACAAATTGTTCCCCAGAAATAAAGACTTTTTTCAATTATTTATCTTTTACTGTTTTTCCAAAATCTAAGTTTAAAGTTGAATGTTGGTGTCTCTGGTGTTTGAGTCTGGCAGCTCAGTAATTCAGGTGCGGACTCTAAACTGATACAATTTTGCAACATTTAATTGATACATTTCACAGCAACATCTCTGGAGTATTAGCAACTATTGTATCAATTCTAAGGGTAAGGCCAGATGGGAAGATTCGAGGAAATTTGTCGCCTGGCGACTAATTGCCTCTTTGGGGCGACAAATCTCCCGAAATGCGTCCCCCTGCCTTCCAGCGTCTTTAATGAATAATTGCCTGCGCCTATTCACACGCGGCGCTGGCTTTTCCGAAGTCGCTCAAAGTTGCCTGCTTAGGCAATTTGAGCAATTTCGGGAAATCGCAGCGCGGCATGTGAATAGGCGCAGGCGATTATTCATTTAAGTCGCTGGAAGGCAGAGGGAAGCGATTCGGGGAGATTTGTCACCTGGCTTGAGCCTAACAGCTGCCTGTAATGAAACCCAGAGATTCTGCTCAGCAGGGACAAAGATAAGAAATGTATGTATTAAATGTATCAGTTTAGAACAGTTGGGGGGGGTCAGCGACCCCACCCTCCCAGAGCTGCTGTAGAAGGTGAAAAATGACACTTTATACTTCAATATTAGAAAAACGGTTACAAATAGAAAATTTCTGGTGATCTATCTGAAAACAACTAGTTGTTTGAAGGTGAACAACCCCTTTAAGCAGTTCTCGGAAACACTACTTATACAACTAAATATCGGTTCAGTGATAAAAGCTAAATCATGAAACATTTTTCAGTTTATAAAGTGAACGCTTCAGTTTGTAAAGACAGATGCAGACACTACTAATTTTTGGAACACTTTCTTCACTTTCTGTAAAGGAATAACACACATCTGATAAATTTTCTTCATCGTGTTTTGACTTTGAATATGATGTGCAGTGTTCCCAATGCATCTGCTTGTATGGATATAAAAGCTATTAAAAGGATTTAGAGCTTTATTGACTTTTTTAAGCACACTGCTAGCATTCTGAACTCAACTGTATGTGCAACATTTTATCATTTACTATACTGCACTCTGAGATGCACTGTGGCTGGTGTTCCTCTTTATTATCCAAACAAACTACAGCTACTGTGGATCAGAATTTCGGCCCTTACTCCCTAACTATTGGGGTGCTGGTTTACTGACCAAAAACAGACATTTTATATTTCAATCTAATTCCTTATATACCTAGTAAATTTCCTGGTTCCATGTTTGTCACCCTATGTACTTACCCCCAACTCACACAAAACTGCTAATGTCTCAAGGCTAAGTTAATGCACAAAGGACATAAACAGTTATAAATACTATATACGACTCTTACCTCCTCCCAGTCATCAAGCTTGTTATCCGAGAGATCTAGCTCCGATACATGAGAGCAAAAAGCAGCAATCTCGCTTTCATCTCCAGCACAGTTGATCCCACAACCGTTCAGAACTAAAATACTGGGGAGATTGAGTCGGTCTAGAAAGATAAACAAAAATAAATATGGAATAAATAGAGAGAGAGAGAGTAAGGTAGAAATATTATGTTTTATACCAAGCCATACCATGTACTTTTATTACAACCTGCCATAGTGATCCTAAGGCAAGAATATTCTTAAATCTTTATGGGTCCAGGCTTTCCATAGCATGCATAAACTAATATTGCAGCATATAGGTACCACTATATTTATTTTAAATAGTCCAGCTAACAGCAACTTTAGTTTAATAGATGTTCACATGGTTCTGCAGTAGTTAATGCTCTTAAATATCTTCCGGGCAGCCTTCATCAAACTGCCATTCAGGCATGCCATTAAATGACTAACTGGCACAGTCAAACCCTTTAGTAGAGGTACGGAACCTGTTATCCAGAATTCTCGGAAACTGGGGCTTTCCAGCTAATGAATCTTTCTGTAATTTGGATCTCCATAAAACAGGCTACTAGAAAAGCAGGTAACATTAAGGAGGTTTTTTTAGGGATGCACCAAATCCACTATTTTGGATTCGCCAAACCCCCGAATATTTTGCAAAAGATTCTGCCGAATACCGAACCAAATTTCCATATGCAAATTAGGAGTGGGACGGGGAAACATTTTTTACTTCCTTGTTTTGTAGCAAAAAGTAATGCAATTAACCTCCCCACCCCTAATTTGCATATGCAGATTAGGGTTCAGATTCGGTTCGGCCAGGAAGAAGGATTCGGCAGATTCCGAATCCTGCTGAAAATGGCTGAATCCTGAAACGAATCCTGGATTCAGTGCATCCCTTGTTTTTTCCCCCAGAGATTTATTATACCTCGAAGCTGCAAAAAGAATGAATTCAAAAATCCACCATCTCAGACCTGACGAGGGCAAAGCCTTGGAAAAAATTGAGCGATTTGGGAAAAAAAGCCTGAAAATTTTGAGCAATTTGGGAAAAAGCCAGAAAAATTAAAGCTTATCAGATTTTCGTTATTTTATTAATAAATATGTTAAATCAGGCATGGGCGTTTGGTTGTGGGTTTTTTTTAATGATATCTGACATAAATTAGGATTTCAGTAAATAACCCCATTAATAAACCCAAAAGGGTCCTATAAGGATTGAGTATGTCTTAGTTTGGATCAAGTACAAGGTACTGTTTTATATCACAGAGAAAATGAAAATTCTTTATTTGGATAAAATGGAGTCTATGGTCTTTCCATAATTCAAAGATTTCTGGATAACGGGTTTGCGGATAATGGATCCTATACCTGTATTTTTAAGATTCATTGTACAGGTATACAGACTGCTCAGGACCTGGGGCTTTCCAGCTAACAGGTCTTTCTGTAATTTGGATCTTCACATATTAACATTAAATAAACCCAATAGGCTGATTTTGCCACCAATAAGGATTAATTATATCTTATTTGGGATCAAGTACAAGCAACTGTTTTATTATTACAGAGAAAATAAAAATCATTTAAAAAATGTGGATTATGTAGATAAAATGGAGTCTATGGGAGATGGCCTTTCCATAATTCGGAGCTTTCTGGATAACGAGTTTCCGGATCCCATACCTGTACTAGGTTAACACCTCCAAACTTCTTCACTGTAAATTGTTAATGAAAGTCAGGGTAATGGCCCAGACAGTGTATAGTGAGGATACAAGTTATGCTGGTGAAAATGTTTGTAAGCAGTTTATTTTCCATTAATTTCCCCACTACAGTACTGACAGCAAAGCAAAAGGGGCGCAGCTCATCATGTCTATAAACTAGCACAAAACTGCACATCTGCACTTTACTGTTTATTTAAGGAAAAGCAAATGAAAGATAACCTTTACTAGGAAAGTGGATATATTTTCCTTCTACAGCACGTATTCATATTAAGGGATGATTAATTAATAAGAAGCGCCTCGCAGCCTCATTTAGATTTGCTTGTAATGAAACAAAGTTAATCACTTTTTATAATGAAAAGACTTATTGGAGCTTCTGTTACAAGCAGACTAATAAAAAGGAAAGGGTAATTAAATTAGCATACCAAACATGGAATTTTAAACATTTCACACTTGCTAGAATATATATTTAAAAAAGCTGCTCTGTATGCTGTAATACTTTGGGAATCATTTAATAAGACTTGTGATGACAAGTTTTGTAGCTTTATTGTTTACCAGGAGATGTGGCACATTAGGCAAATAAATCCACTGCAGGCACCCATTGTGACAACCTATTTATTTATTTAAAACTTGAAAACAAAACCCTTACAGTCACATTATAAGTAGCTATCATTATGTTCTTGTAAAACATAGTAAAGTATAATGTGATATATAATGCTGGATAAAGGATCCTTTCATAATTTAGATCACCATACCTCAAGCACTTAATTATTAAAAGAACATATTTCAATTTGATATTGGGTTAATGCAGCTTTCTTACCATCAAGTACAAGCCATTGTTTTATTATTATTATTATTATTATAGATAAAATTAGAATTATTCAATTAAATAAGAGATCATTGAAAATGGTACAGGTATGGGACCTATTGTTCAGAATGCTCGGGACCTGGGGTTTTGCGGATAATGGATCTTTCCGTAATTGGATCTTCATACTTAATATCTACTGGAAAATCATGTAAACATTAAATGAACCCAATAGGCTGGTTTTGCTTCGAATAAGCATTAATGATATTTTAGATGGGATCAAGCACAATATACTGTTTTATTATTACAGAGAAAAAGGAAATCATTTTGAAAAATGGAGAGTAATTGCTTATAATGGAGTCTATGGGAGACAGGCTTTCTGTAATTTGGAGATTTCTGGATAACTGGTTTCTGGATAACAGATACCATACCTGTATTCCAATATTTTTCTGAAAAAATAGGTTTATTGATAAAAGAACCCACAAAGCTCTCCTTTCTCTGCAGAGTTGGTTATACATTAGCTCCTTTGACCACTAGATGGGGATGTTCTGCTGCAGTTGTAGGAAATATAGAGCCACAATGTTGCAACTCAATGCAAAGGTTTAGAAGTCATATACAAGAAGCTAAACCCTACTAATAAATAGGTTATATGTAATAAAAGGCACAGCGTTGGCCCAGATGCAGCAACCCATAGCAGCCAAAAAGGTGTTTGCTTTGAATCAACTGACCAGCAATCGCTACCTGTTAATTGGTTGATATAGGAGATTAAACCTTTAGCAAACCTTGTACCTATTATTACAAATCGCTATGGAATTAAGAAGCGTTTATCAGACAGTAGCTGAAACCAGAAAGCACTGAAGAGCTACAGAACATCAGGGTGCTGGGGGTAAGTACCAGCAGCGTATCCCCACAGTTATGTTTTGTATAAACTAGGATATTAAACTATAGTCCTGGGACACAAAATCTTAGAACAATATTATAGAGAGCAATATAAAACTCAAGCAGATGCAAAGAAAAGACACCCTTGGCAGGGGCAGTAGATCTTGGCATTGAATATTCATGGTTTATACCCAAACAAACAGTACTCCTCTAATGTAAAGTATAATGAAATACTAACCGCACAACATTACAATAGTGAATATAACAGTTTAGCTGCCCAGTAGGATAAGTACAATACAAGAATTTAAGTGGACCCCCCCTCCACAGCAGTTTACTTTTATCTCCATCATCCTGATGTCGGGAACATGCTAGATCAGTCCACACCCACACTAAAGATTCTGTATTACAGGGTACACAAATAACCTTTGCATCTGAGCTCTCTGTTTTACCACCCAACAAGATCCCTATTAATCACATGCTTACCATTACAGCACATACCAATCTATAGTGCTAAGATGTATGAAAATGGATACCATAGGACACCCTGTGAACATTTGTGCTAATTCCCATTAGTGTAGTGACAATTAGACTTGTGCTTTCCATTTCTAACTTGCAGCAGACTGATTAAAACTAACTTGTGCTTGAAGGAACTGAAACACCAAGAAATGAAAATGTTTTAAATTAATGGAAATGTCATGTACTGCTGCCCTGTACCGATATAACTGATGGGTTTGCTTCAGAAACACTACTATAGTTCATACAAACAAGCTGCTGTGTAGCAATGGTGGGAATTACCAATAGTAGTTAAAGGAACAGTAACATCAAAAAATTGAATTGTTTAAAGTAATAAAAATACAATTTACTGTTTCCCTGCACTCGTAAAACTGCTGTTTTGCTTCAGAAACACTACTATAGTTCATACAAACAAGCTGCTGTGTAGCAATGGTAGAAATTGACAAAAGGCTATGTGGCAGAGGTTAAATAGTGGCTAACAGATAAAACCATTATGTTATTATGTTCTACAGAGCTTATCTGCTATCTGTTGTGTAACCCGGGCCATTTCTCCTTTGAATGGCTGCCCCCATTGCTACACAGCAACTTATTTATATAAACAATACTAGTGTTTCTGAAGCAAAACAGCAGTTTTACGAGTGCAGGGAAACAGTACTTTATATTTTTATTACTTTAAAACAATTCCATTTTTTGATGTTACTGTTCTTTTAACTACTATTGGTAACAGGGCTGATACATATTAGATGCAAGAAAATCACTGGCACACAGGTAATGTTGGCAGGATAAACCTTCCTTAAATTCTTATATTATGCAAAGTCATTACCTCAGAAATGGTTTCATTTCGCCTCATCCAACACCCGTGATATTTCAGGAGTGTCTAGTAACAACTCCACTATCACTGCCTCTTCCCAGGTCTTGTGTCAATCCTGCCCTGTCCTTCACTAGTTATATCCAATCAATTACTTAATTCTGTCACTTTCACATGAGGAACATTTCCAAATCATCCATTATGCCCCCAAAATGATGATTCGCTCTCTCAATGTATCATGTATTGACAGTGTCTGCCAAGAAATTTTGCTGCCAGGCACACACACTTAAAGGGCACCAATCACAGCCAAAATCAAACACATTTTAACAATCAGACCATACTGTGACTACAAAATGCAAATGAGTTCATGAGCATGCTCAGATTGTAGCACTGCCCTTAGTATTCTACCCAGAATGCCTAGCTTTAGTAAACTCCTCCACTAGAAGGATCATGAGATTTCCCTATCTTGTCCCCTGATGGTGATGTCATTATGCAAACGTAGGGCACACACTAACTTCCAGCACTACTGAACAGCAGCTAACACAGAAGTCTGGCAGATTTGAAAATAGATTAGAAGGTTTATTAGGCAACCAAGACATTTCAACTGAGCATGTGCGAGATTTCAGAGCTGCAGTTGGCTGTGAAGATATAGGTAGGAGGAGCCAGTGAAATCCAAGATGCCTGCCTAGAACTGCAGTCGAGATAGGGGAGATTTTGCAGAATGTATAGTGAGCTGGTGATTTACATTATACAAACAATTTTAAAAATCAGATTTGTTGAACCTTCACATAGTTTATTTACTTAGTAAATTATTTTAGTTGTGATTGGTGCCCTTTACGCAATCTCTCTTACACTTTCTTATACCTTTCAGGATAAAATGTAAACAAATGGCTCACTAATTCAAAGTGCTTCCTATCTCTGCTCCTTCGTATGTCTTTGAATGTACAGGTATGGGATCCGTTATCCAGAAACCCATTATCCAAAAAGACCCTCTCATATAGACTCCATTTTATTCAAATAATCCAAATTTTTTAAATTGATTTCCCTTTTCTCTGTAATAATAAAACAGTACCTTGTAGTTGATCCAAACTAAGATGTAATTAATCCTTTTTGGAAGCAGAACCAGTGGGTTTATTTAACCTTTACATGATTTTCCAGTAGAGTTAAAGTATAAGATCCAAATTACGGAAGGATTCACTATCAAGAAAGCCCCAGGCATTCTGGATAAAAGGTCCCATGCCTGTACTTACTAAGCCACTTTACTTCTACTATTAATCTACTCTTCAACACCTCACTCATTAACTCTTCAAATACATACATTCAAGACTTTGCTAGGGCTGCTACCCCTTTTTGGAGTCCTTTCCCATGTTCATGTTTATTTAGAATGGTTTAACTGATGTTACCTAATATAGCTTCAGTATACACTATTTGCCACTTCCAGCTGCTAAATGCAGTGCTCCATCTCTCACTTTGCCAACTTCTGATCTTGTCCAGAACTTTAACCTGTTTCTTATATCCCCTTCTCCTTTTCGTTTGTATACGAAAATAAACCAATTTACCACTTACAGTATATCAGTAACTGTATATGCATTCTTGTGTGTATTTTTGTATGTAACCTATATGTTTGATTTATACACCCTTCAGTTGTACAGTGTTGGCACTTCATTAGTTCCTGTCAATAGGAATAATAATAACTTCTGAATATGCATGTTAAATTACAACTTCAATACCTTTCATTGGAGACACCTGTGGTCCAGGGGGTACATGAACCCCAGCTCCTGGACCCCTTCTATATGGAAAGTTTTCCGGGCTGTACTTCTCACACAGGACCTGCATGAAGCTCCTTCCACAGGATGGATCCATAGTTACCTTGAAGAAGACATACATGACAAGAGTAAAACAAGTGAAAAAAAAGCAATATAAATTGCAGCTTAGACAACTCATGAAATTATGTCAGCAATTATGCTACATTCAGTTACAGAACATTACTGTGTTCCATTCAGTTATAGAATGCCCATACATAAGCTCCTAGTCAGAGATAATTACAACAGCATTTGGTTCCAGTACTGGGACTGAAGAGACTCAGAGCAATAGACCACACATTGATGTAGAACAGTGTTGTCAGAGTGTATAGTAATGCTATGACCAGCACTGCACATACAGAGGCAATACCTGCCTAAAGATCATTGGGTCTCTCCGGGAAAGCAATCACTGCAGCATTCTTCTGTGTGTGCTTTGAGTTGCACTTACCTGCTTAGCCACCACCAATATGGGGGGCACCAAAACTTTAACCTCTGTATTTAAAATGTTTCGTTTTTGTGAGTTCTGCCTCAGAGATAACCTATATACACTCAAGCACATTTATAGTTTAAGTACTGTATATTGTGATTAAAATACTAGTGAGTGTAATGCGCATACATTGCACTCTAAAATGTGAACTGGACTATACTTCTGATCAGAATGTTTGCTTTTGTTTCATGTGGGACACCAAATGAATACTGATTGGACTGCGGAATCAACCAGAGACACCTGCAAAGTCAGTTAATGTCATGCCCATTAATAAGTCAGTTTAACACTAAATCAAGCAGTCAAGTGCAGGACAGGGTTTGATAAAACATACAGAGATAATACATAATGCTACATTTTTCCCATAGATTATAAAATATAGATTTTCACTTCCCGATCTATGTGGTGCACTACCTCATACATATGTCCTACTTTTGGTGCTATCCTTTCTACTGTGTCACACCAGGAAGGTCATTTATGCAAAATAGGCACAGGATGAACACACTTATAAAAAGTACAAGGAATAAATACATTTATTACATGTTGCAGTGCAGGCTACTGTTGGTGGGTTCACCCCCTTTCTCGACTACCACTTCCTATCATACAGTCATATGAAAACGTTTGGGAACCCCTCTCAGCCTGCATAATAATTTACTCCACTTTCAACAAAAAAGATAACAGTGGTATGTCTTTCATTTCCCAGGAACATCTGAGTACAGGGGTGTTTTCTGAACAAAGACTTTTAGTGAAGCAGTATTCAGTTGAATGATGTACAAACATTTGGGTACCATAGTAATTTTGCTAATTTGAATGCAAGTAATTACTCAATACTGAATACTGGCAACACCAAATTGGTTGGATTAGCTTGTTAAGCCTTGAACTTGATATGCAGGTGTGCCCAATCATGAGAAAGGGTATTTAAGGTGGCCAATTGCAAGTTGTGCTTCTGTTTAACCCTCCCCCGAAGAGTGAAAGAATGGGATCTTCAAAGCAACTCTCAAAAGATATGAAAACAAAGATTGTTCAGTATTATGGTTTAGGGGAAGGCTACAAAAATCTATCTCAGAAGTTTAAACTGTCAGTTTCAACTGTAAGGAATGTAATCAGGAAATGGAAAGCCACAGGCACAGTTGCTGTAAAAACCCAGGTCTGACAGGCTAAGAAAAATACAGGAGCGGCATATGTGGAGTATGGTTACAGACAACCCAAAGATCACCTCCTAAGATATCACCCCCCCAGCAGCCTAACAACAGAACATTGGGAAAGTAACCAGATAGCAGCTCCCTAACACAAGATAACAGCTGCCTGGTAGATCTAAGAACAGCACTCAATAGTAAAAACCCATGTCCCATTGTGTTCCATTAAGAAAGTAAAACAACAGCTTGCCAGCACAAGTCACATGAAATTCATCTGGGAAATTATCAAAATGTCTAGTACCATGTCAGATTTAAAAATTGAATATAAAAAAATATGTTTGCTCTTTTGATGCGTTTGAAAAAAACATGTTTTTCCTATGACAGTATCCCTTTAAAGTCGATGGTCTGATGATTTCAACCCAATATCAACAAATTCTTCAGGATAATGTTCAATCATCAGTCACAAAGTTTGAGTTACACAGGGGTTGGATATTCCAACAAGACAATGACCCTAAACACACTTCAAATCTACAAAGGCATTTATGCAGAGGGAGAAGTACAAGTATTCTGGAATGGCCGTCACAGTCCCAGCTTGAATATCATTGAAAATCTATGGGATGATTAGAAGCAGGCTGTCCATGCTCAACAGCCATCAACTTTAACTCAACTATAGACGAATGGTGAAAAATACCACCATAAGAATTTAGACACTAATTGAAGACTATAGGAGGCATTTAGATGATGTTATATTTGCAAGAGGAGGCTCAACTAAGTATTGATGTCGTATTTAGGTTGGGGTGTCCAAATGTATGCACCTGTCTAATTTTGTTTTAATTCATATTGCATAGTCAATCAAACCATATATCACTGCTGAAATACTACTGTTTCCACAAGTCGTTATATATATTAAAAGAAAGTTGCTACTTTTAAAGCTCAGCCACTGAGAATTAAGAGGGGTTCCCAAACTTTTCATATGACCGTATATCATATTATTTGCCTGTATTTTGGAGGAAACAATCAATTTGCATACACAAAAATTAGGTGTTTACTAAATGTGTGAGGTGTTTGGGTTAAAGTGTGCATGTGTCTGTCTCTAGGTTTATAATGGGTACGTAAAGGGCCCAGTGCACCTAAATGTTTAGGTTAGGACAGCCCTTGGCATGTTGTGGCTCTTCACCGGTTACACATCCCTGCCCAGAGTAAAACTGGGCAAAAGGTGGCGACCCTACTCTCCAAGGTTAAGAGACAGGGTTAGAAAGAAACAAACAGCTGTTGGATTTTACTGGAGTAGCACCTAACTAGTCTGATATATAAACTAGCACACATATGGCACATACAGAACAAGGCCCTAGAGACAAAATACCTTTTGTGTCCAAGCTGAGTGCACTAGTAGCATGTGGACATCAGAACTGAGGCTACCGATACTAACTGAGCACTAGTTAGAGTTGCTGCCTGGCCAGAAAAAAATTATGCTTGATGAAAATGTTAGTAAAAGGGTAAAAATATATTATTGAAGGTGGGAAATTTTGGTTTTAGAAAAGATGGCAACCCTAGCTCTAATGAATCAAGCCAACTGCTGCATAATAATACAATAATCTCATAGAGGGCGGTTCACAAGCAGGCATTCTAGGGGCTCGATTGATTGAACCTTTTAGGGAATACCCAGCCTTGGAAAGCAGCACTTCAGCGGCACCAGCTGGTCTCCTCCTTTCCTATAATAGAGTTAATGGCTCAAACACGCTCCGTTAAACAGCATTAATAGCTCAGTCAGTTATATCTGTTATTAAGCCGTTTTAGATTGCAGTAACCTGTATTATTGTGATCGTGTCTAGACAGGCTTATATGAAGCATTAGGCAGTAATTGCCATGGAAACTTAGATAAAGCAGACAATGGAAACCATTACTCAATGTAATTAAACATGGAGAACACAGAAGCACATTTTTAGGATACTTTTAGATTTCATTGTCTGTGAAACATAGTTTAAGAAAAGCAAGTTTTGTGCAATCTCATATTTTTATATTTGTGTATTAACTTTTTATTAACGTTTAATTTTATTATTAATTAGTTCAGAGTAATTAGAGCAATTTCTTGGAAAAGAACATTCTTGCAAAGACTGTAAAAACTGACCACTCCTCTCACACAACATTACAATACCTTGGAGCACATGTGAACCCTATATATTCTTACCAAGCATATAAGTTGGGCACATCTCCGACACCCAAATGACATATTTTGCACTGCATATACCCCCTCTGTTTACCAGCACAATCACATTTTCCCAAAGTAAATTGTTTTTCACCTGGCGGCCATTTGCCCTCAAGCACATCTGTGGACAGTACATGTGTACTGTAAAGTTCATGCAATCAAGAATAAAAAGAAAAAAATATGCTAAAGTTGTATCTATGGGAACCAGCAATGCTATCTCTTCATTTGTGGCTAGACTGAAATGGGCTTGTTTTGCAATCTGAGCTGAGAAGTTTCACTGATTTAACTTTGAACTGACAATGCTCAGAACCCAACTGTCAAAGGAAATTCCCAAGGGAGGGGGTTAAATGGGTAAGAGGTGGAGAAGGAAGCCTAAGTGATTAAGTGGATGTTGCAGCCTTAAGCTGGCCATAGACGTAACAATTACGATCTTTCTCGGAAAAGATCTTTCCAAGAAAGATGGTTCGTTTCATCACACACGTGTAGAGCTGAATCGTCAAATATACAGGTAGAAACAATAGAATTCTACTTGTATCTGACGATTCAGCACTAACAATGGCCGATGTTCAGGGAGCTTTCAAAGGCATCCGATCAAAACTTTCCGTCCAGCCCGATCAACCAGCCGACCGATATCTTAATCTTCTGACTATGTCGGTCGGCTCATTTCCCACCATACACGCACCGAATATCGTACGAAAATTTGTTTCGTACGATATTATCTGTGCGTCTATGGCCACCTTTACTATAAACATTTGCACAACCAGAGTAGCAGGTATTCATGTTTTTAGAGGCTGTTTAGAGATTACATTTTTTTTTTTGTGGCAATCTTGCTTTTGAGAATTTTGCGACATACAATACCTGGTATGTTTAAATACAAAAAAAAAAAAGAATTTAACTATACTCAAAACTGATCCCATTTTGGACACCATCTTACAAGATGGTTGCCACTTTGTCTCTAGAAGAGCTAAAACTCTTAAAAATATTCTCTCTCCCAGTATAATACATACACAAGAAAAAGCCATGTGGCTTACCCACACAGGCTCATATAAATGTGGAGCGGCTATATGTGTGACCTGCCAATATGTAAGGGCGAGAGATCGCTTCATTTCTCATACTACTAAAAAAACGTATAAAATAAAGCAGTACATAAATTGTAACATCCTGTAATATAATATACCTAATATACTGCCTAAACTGTGGCAAACAATATGTGGGCAAGATGGGTAGATCACTAAAGGAAAGAGCTTGAGAACACATATAATATATACAAAAATAATAAGACTAATGTGGCCAGACATTTCCACCTGTGTAACTCCAATAATTTGGAATATTTCTCCATAACAGACATAGAAAGTGTATCTCTGGACAAAAGAGGGGGGGGGGGGATATCACAAAAAAACTCGAAACCAAATGGATTTTTACCTTGGCAACAAGGTTTCCTTTAGGTATGAATAATGAGTATGAGTTTCTTAAGGCTAGAATACCGAATTAACTTGTTATTTGATTATCACTTTATGTATAGGGAGTGTGTTCACTTCATTATTGTTATTTCTTAACTTTGATATACCTACTGTGTGGCCAATAGCCCTTCCTATAAATAGCTCTTCTTATATGTAGGTGGGTACAATCGCATTAATATTGTCCCGTTTTCCTTTTGCTTAATATACATACTTAACTGAATAGCCTATTCCCTTTGAGTGGAGATTCATTGTATAACGACTCCATTAGATCACACTATATTAGCTAACAGAGTCTAAATCGTTCTCCACAGATGTACTACCTTTGGTTTATTTTACTTTAATACTTTGTTTATAAAATGTGTTTGTATTGTTTGTATAAAGTTTTGATACTTTGAAACAACCTCTTCAGAGAGTACCTAGATGGCAGCCAACCTGTCCATCATCGTTATTTGATTGAGGTCAGATTAAGGGCTTCCTATAACAGCACTTCCTATTGCCTTGTTAATTGTAGTATGTTGCACTCTGATTGGTTGTATTTTGTTTTAAATATGCGTGGGATGTAAGAACATTTAGCCTATGATTATGATCCTGAGATTTCTGTACTTCTTTTTCCTTCTATCAACGAAAGTATATAGCTTATGTATGTTTATTAAAGACAGCCAGACTACACCTAGACAAAACCATTCACTGTCATGGCAGACATATAAAGCTTTAACAGCGCATAACCCTCTCACTAACAGCACCACATTGGTCCCTCAGTACTGCCCCATGTTCTTTAACCTGTTCAACAAGTTGGCGAGTTCCATCTTGTACTATTTGATCTTCTCTTCAAGTGGTCACCGACCAGGTTTGCGCAGTTAAAGGTAGGCCCTGATTGGCTCAACTGCAAATGATCGATGGGACGAGAATGCCAAGCAGCATAAGATGGAGCCTGCCATCTCCCTGCAATACTCTGCTTTTTCTGAACATGTGAGGCAAATGGGGCAGTGGGGTTCTGGTTTGGGGTTCTAGTAGTTTTTTAAAAAAAATATGCCCCTGCAGGCGCTGGCTTACTACTAGAACCCCGGAACGAGGGCTCTATCAGCTCGCACCTTCGGTTTGGGGAAAATTTTTGGGGCCATAGGTGCCCTTTAAAAGTCACACAATTTCAGTTGGTAGTTCACCTGAATAGTTCCTTATTCAAACCGCTGCCTAGTTGCTAGGGTAAACTGGACTCTAGCAACCAATATTTCTAACTGGAGGGGTGCTAAACAAAAACCTAACAATTAAAAAAAACACAATTAAGAGTACTAGTTGCAAATTGTTTCAGAAAATCTCTGCCTAAACCATACTTAAAGTTAATTTAAAAGTGAACTACACACTTTAAAGGTAAACTATACACCCCTGAACAGTTTAGGTATCTTTTAAAATATATCATATAAAACCCTGCTTCATCTAAATACAGACAGACATAATGTAGGGTAGTGGGAAATATGATATAATGTAGGGAGAGAGAGATATGATGAGCCTACATTAAGGACCACACAGAATGAGATCGAGGGGGTCACACGTGAATCTGCCTTGGAAAAGAGATCCATTACTGATCCTATAAAATCGCATAGAATCCCTTTTGTAACTTCATTTGATACTAACTCAAGGTTTTTTCGCAAGGTGATTTTGAACCATTGGAGTATTTTAAATACTGATGCTAAATATGGCCATCTGTTTAGAGCACCCCCACTTTTCTCCTATCGGAGAGGACGTAATGTGGACGAGTTGGTAAAACAAAAATCACAAATAAAAAGAGGTAAACTTAACATCCTGGGAACACGTAATGTAGGCACATTTCCATGTCGTAATTGTAGCCATTGTAGCGCTATTATCCCTGGCAGTTATGTTATGCATCCTCATTCAGGCAAAAAGCATGACGTTCATGGATTTTTTACTTGTGACACAAAAGATGTGGTTTACTGTCTGAAATGCCCTTGCGGCTTACTCTATATAGGTCAGACCAGCAGATCTATTAAATTGAGATTAAATGAGCATAAATCTAATATTCGGATTTACCGTCCACCACCACAAGGGGTAGGATCCGGTTCTAAAATGACAGAAGTAAAAGTTGAGAAAATAAAAACTGAATCTCTCTTGGCGAAACACTTTCATACACAGGGTCATCAGGTGGCACAACTCAGGTGGCAAATATTAGAGAAAGTGGTATTTAAAGCTGGCATGGATAGAAAAAGACAGTTATTACAGAGAGAATGTTTTTGGATTTGGTCATTGCAAACGCGTCACCCTAAGGGGTTAAATGAAGAATTTAACATGGCCTGTTTTTTGTAACTTGTTTTCTTTCCTTGTCACAGATGAATGTATACAAGATATGCTAC
>CM044444.1:59822163-59865414 GCA_024363595.1 Xenopus borealis
AATGACAAAGACATAAGTAAAATGGTTAGGTGAGAAGAAGTGCCCATTCACAGCTGGGCTCACTGGGAGTTTTCCTGGGATACTGGTCTGACATTGCTTTAAACACTCGTCAGGAATTTCTCACTGGCTTGTAAAGGTACGGGATATGTTATCTGGAAACATGTTATTCAGAAAGCTTTGAATTTTGTAAAGGCCACCTCCCGTAGACTATATTACATCCAAATAATCCACATTTTGAGAATCTTTAATAAAAAAAAGTACTTGATCCAAACTTAGATCTTACTAATCATTATGGAAAACAAAATCCAGCCTATTAGGATTATTTAATGTTTACATTATTTTCTAGTAGACTTAAGCTGTGAAGAGTCAAATATGGAAAGATCCGTTATCCATAAAACCTCAGGTCCTGAGCCTTCTGGATAGCAGGTCCCATACATGTACAAATCATAGCAGTACATACTATTGTTGCAGAAAATAATATAAGAGGTTTTCTGTCTCATTGGAAATAGAAAATGTTCATTAGTAACTGCTTTCAGCTGTGAGATTACTCTGTGATGTGTGGGTGGAATACATTTTAAACAAAACTATCCTTGAGCCTTTTATGAATGAATCTATAATTTTTACTTGTTGCACTTAACAGTGCAGAGCAGAGGAACAGTGCAGACTTTCATTTTAAATTGCAATACAGCTCCTTGGTTTTACATACCTGCACACATACTTTAGAGGGAACAGCCATGCTCTCTGATCTATAGGCAGCCCACTAAACTATCACACCAGCAGCCTGCAGTCACATTCAAATACTGTGTAAACATACAGTGTTTCACTTTTACACACTCAACAGTGTGGTCCCAGTCAAACAGGTAGAATGTAGGCAGGACTAATAACAAAATCAATTCATTCTGGGCACATTATAAAGTTTGAGGGTTATGCTAGTAAGGTTCAAATCAAAATGATTTGCTCTTGGTATCACAATATGTTGATTTAAGAGCTGATCACAGGGTGAACACTGCAGTGACAGTGTACAGCTAAAGAAGCCAGGACACCCCCTCGTCCATTCATTAATGCTCTTCAGGACCTAGGGAAGTCATTTTTAACCCTATATAAACCAGTGCAGTAGCTGTATGCACACACAGCTGCAGATCACTGGTTCTATTAAGAGAATATATAGTAATAACCTCTACGTTGCTCCTACCTTAGTAATGTCTGATTGAGAAGCAGGGAATAGATAACCTCCACCAAACCTCACTTTAGCGCAGGCACCGCAAGCATTGGCTCTGATTAATCATGTGATACACAGTATATGCTGCCAAGGCACTCTGGGTATTGTAGTTTTTCGTCCAATAGAAGCATACCATCTACAATTTCCTAGCAACCCTAAAAGTCGCACGATAAAAAAAATCGTTTTCAAATCATCTAACAGAGCGTATATTGTTTAAAATGTAGATGTTCTGTAAATATTTAAATAAGGTTCTAAAGAAGAGACTACAATTCCCAGAGTGCATTGGTTTTCAGCGTCAGGTTACTACCATGTGTTCCCGTGCCACAGGGACAGAGGGGCCCGTTTCAAGACCTCCTGCTCCTTGGCAAATTGAACCGGTGAAGTTTCCCCGTGAGCAGTGATTAAAAGCACCCATAATGCCTTTCCTATCCCCGTGTGCTAAAGAAACCCATTGAGTTAATAAAATGTCAGTCAAGTCCGCATGTGGCTTTCTGATTGGTTAAATTTAAATCAGCATTTTATGTTACCAGATTGTTTTATTGGCTGCTCAGCGCCTCCCTCACACCCCCTTTCCCCTCCACAGTTTGCAAAGATTAGTTTATTTTTAAGTACTCTGAGTTATTGAGAAGCTCGAGAAAGTAGCTTTCTCCGTTCTTTGTACTGACTGTGTGGAGCAGTGAAACAGAGCTTTATGTAGCTGTGCTGTCTCCTCTAGTCTTGTACTTCTTCTTAGGCTTAGTCCAGACGGGAGATTCACATGGAGCGGCGCGATTTTTAAAATCGCGCCGCTCCGTGTGAACACACGCCGGCGCTTTTAAGCCTCGCCGGTGCCTAGCTATTCGGGGAGATTCAGGGGTGATCTGTCGCGGCGAAAAGTCACCAGGCGACGGATCGCCCCCGAATCTCCCCGTCTGGACTAAGCCTTAGGCTGGGGACAGACAGGGAGATTCAGTCGCCTGGCGTTTAATAGCAGGCGACAATGTCCCCGAACGTCCTTCTCCCTGTCCGTCGCTAGTTGAAATGTAAAAGCGCCGGCTCTGTGCACACGCGGTGCAGCGATTTCCGGAATCGCCCGAAGTTACTTCGTGAGGAATCTCCCCGAATCTCCCTGTCTGTCCCCAGCCTTAGAGCTAGTCCACACAGGGAATATTCAGGGAGATTTGTCACCTGGCAGATAATCGCTGCTTCTTTGGGCAACTAATCTCCCTGAATTGCTTACCCGTGTCTCGCCCCTGCACCTATTCACCTGGGCTCTGCATTTTCCTAAGTCGCTCGAAATTGCCTCAGGCTGCCAGAGAGCTGCTTGTTAGAAGTACACAGCCCAGGAGACAGAACGGCTCAGCATAACACAAGTGTCTGAAGCTGCGCTCTCCTGCATTCCAGTTTTATGTGTTCAGCATGGGGCTGTACTAGGGTTGCCACCTTTTCTTGAAAAAATAACGGTCTTCCTATAAATGTATCTTTTTTTCTTATTAATAACATTGGTATCAACCATCAAAAATACCAGCCAGGCCGGTAAAATACCGACCAGGTAGCATCCCTAGGCTGTACTCACACAGGCGCATGTAGGTTCCGAACGAAGGAAAAATGCAACATAGTTACATAGTTAAATTGGGTTGAAAAAAGACAGAGTCCATCAAGTTCAACCCCTCCAAATTAAAAACCCAGCATACATACACACACACATCTCCACTCTTTCACACAAACCATATATGCCCATAGCTATACTAATTGTAGAGTTTAATATCAAAATAGCCTTTGATATTATGTCTGTCCAAAAAATCATCCAAGCCCCTCTTAAAAGCATCAACAGAATCAGCCATCACAAAATCACCCGGCAGTGCATTCTACAACCTCACCGTCCTGACTGTGAAGAACCACCTACGCTGCTTCAAATGAAAGTCCTTTTCTTCTAGTCTGAAGGGGTGGCCTCTGGCTCTGGTGCAGTGATCCTCTTTATGGGTAAAAAGATCCCCTGATATTTGTCTATAATGTCCTCAAATATATTTATATTATAGGTTGCGTCTCAACCTGCATTCGGGCACCTACATGCGCCGGTGTGAGTACATCCCCATTGAAAAAAATTGAAAGCCTCTGCTCCTGCGCTCCCCTGCGGCTGAACGCATAAAACTGGAAGGCAGGGGAGCACAGCTTCAGACGCTCCTGTGTAAGAGCACTTAGATCTTGCATTAGTTCTCTGTGCTTCTGCTGCTACCCAATTAGATGTCACTATAATCAGAGCAAACTATGAGAACAATGTATTAATTATTATATTAACCATATTTATCCTAGACTTGGCAGTATAATTACCAAATAAAATATAATGAAAAATGTAACCAAAGACGTGCCAATATAATCACTAAATAAAACATAATGGGCAACTTAGACAGGGCAGTATCATTACTGAGGGAAATGGGTACCAAACATATTAACCCCAGACATGCCAGTAAAATTACTACTCAGAATTCAGTAATCAGCATATTAACTGCAAACATACCTGTATAATTACTAAATAAAATGGATAATAGGTATGTTTACCACAGACGTAACACAGTTACAGTAGTTAGGTTCAAAAAGACACATCCATCAAGTTCAACCTTTTAGGTCTATATATATAACCTACCTAACTGCTAGTTGAGCCAGCGGAAAGTAAAAAAAAAAAAACATTTGAAGCCTCTCCAATTTGCATCAGAAGGGAAAAACATTCCTTCCCGACTCTAAAGGGTGAAGTGACTTGTGAAAATTTGCCAGTGTGACGTCATTTCGTTATAACACTGATTTACTAACGAGCGCAGGCGCCCCTTCGCTAGTGAAGGAGATGTATGCTGTAAGGCCAGGCGAATTTTCTCTCTGGCGAATGGACGGAAGTGTAAATTCACTAAGATGCAGATTTTACTGAGTTACGTCTTTTGCCAGACTTGCCTTCTCCCACTCTGACCTGCCCAAGTGCATAGACCATCCTCAATCTTCAGTTACTTACATCATAATTTTTAAGTGTAATATCTTCAAAGTACAAAAAACACTGGCATCTTTTCAATTTTTCAGGGTGTTAGGCTGCAGAAGGTATGCAAAAAATTTCGGGCACCTGGTTTCCCCCATACATTATTGTATGACACATTATTTAACATTTTACTTATAGGGCATTAAAACAACTCTATTGACTTTATTAAGGTTCCCTTGCATATCTAGTTATAAGTGTAAATGTAATGTATTACATGCACCATGTACATAAATAGCTCCATTCCACTTTAAATTGCCCACCGTATGCAAATTAGCCTAAGCGCAAGAACTCTAGTTGGCAGAATTGAACACGAACACAGCTTTGCTTTGCTTGCTCTGCCGAAGTAACACTAGAGACAATTCGCCAGCATTCAGCACCCTGGACGCAACTTCGCACTTTGGTGAATTAGTGTTGTCTGAGCTAATTTTCACCTGGCAAAGTGTTACGATGGCTGCAAAGCCATCGCTGGCAAAATTGCACTCTTTAGTGAACTTGCCCCAGTGATCGGACTAGTCCCTGGATCAACTTGTACGATGAGCTACCCTGTATTCCCTCCTTTGCTAAAAGGCCATCCACGAGCAGATTTGGGGAAATTTAGTTGCAGTCGACTAATCGCCTCTTCTTCTGGACGACAATCTCCCAGAACTGCCTTCGCATGTCTTCCCGTCCGCTATAATGAAAAGTCGCCTGCACGAAAGCACACGCAGTGCATCGTTTTCCGAAGTTTCCTCATGAAGGCAGTTTGGGGAGATTGTCGTTCAGAAGAAGAGGCGATTAGTCGGCAAGCGACTAAATCTCCCCGAATCTGCTTGTGTGGACTGAACCTTAAGCTATCTAATGTGTCAGTCTTTACAACTGATTCAGCTCTCACTGTAAAAAAACCCTTTCAAATATTTAGCTGGAACCTCCTTTCTTTTAATTGGAATGGTTGCTCACGTGTCAGATGGAAGGACCTACTGGTAAATAAAGCATTAGAGAGATTATTATATGACTCCCTTATATATCTATACATTTACTACAGAAAATGGATAATCACCATATTACCCTAGACTTGCCATTATAATTACTATAGAAAATACATAAACAGTAAAATAACCTTAGACTTTCCAGTGTAATTACTACAAAAAATGGAAAAGAGCATATTAACCCTAGATGTGCTAGTGTAATCACTAGATAAAATGGATAACAGGCGTTTTAAAGGAATTGTTCAGTATAAAAATGGATAGGCTGTGCAAAATAAAAAATTTAATGTATATACTGTAGGCTGGAGTGACTCAGAACAGAAGAATACTTGAGGATCAGTTGCAAACTCACTGAATAGTTATATACCAGGAAGTTGGATTTTGGCTATTATATATTACACATCTAGTCACCCCAGCCTTTATACATTACATTTTTGTCTAACTAACTATAGTAGAAACATTTTTTATTTTGCCTATTTATCCAGTTTTTATTTTTACACTGAACTGCTCCTTTAATACCAGATAATAAAGTGCTATTAAAATCACTAATTAAAATCAATAATTGGTGTGGCTGGGATACCAAACTAGATATATGTGCTGCCCATAGCTCTGAGCTCCTGAATTTAATCCTGGGCACTGCCTGCTTGACTAACCACCCCCCCCCAGCCAGGCCCGGACTGGCAATCTGTGGTTTAGGGCAAATGCCAGATGGGCTGCTAAAAGGTGCCATAGAAAGTCAGTATTTAGTGGGCTGGTGGGGTGGGGACTGTTTGTGCCTCTATGTGGGCTGATTGGGCCTCTGTGTACCTGAAATGCCAGGGCCTATTTTGATTCTCAGTCCAGTCCTGCCCCCAGCACAGACACAAAGTCTGTAACCTAACACAGAAGTCGCCTACCTAACGCAGAGATGGGGAAAACTGAACAAAAGCACATAGGTGGCTTCACGAGGCCCGCAACCTAACAGATGGAGCCAAATCAAGATACTGCCATATCCCCAGCTGGGGATCCAGTGGCACCAAATTCCGGTGAACCAGACCCGGCCAGACCAGACCCGTCTGCACAATCTACCCAACACCAGCTGCAGGCGATCACAGAATCTAATCTTGTGGCCACCAGTACTGCCCTCACCTCAAAGATAGAAAAGGTGCGCATTGATCTCTCCCTCCTGTGCCAAGACCTGCAATCGGTACAAAAGTACACAAAAAAGGTCAAACGCTGACTGGGTGATATTGAGGACAAGGTGCCTCCCCTCACACAACAGCTTTATTAAATCCAGAGGGAACACCAAATGATGGCAGCCAGAGTTAGAAATTTGCAACCGGCAACCCAACCTCAGAATCGTGGGCTTGCCCGAGGGGGAGTGATGGGGCAAAAACTGAGGAATTTATTAAGGTGGCTACCAGATACACTTGGGCGCTCCACATTCTCACAACATTTTGTAGTCGAAAGAGCACACCATGTACCCTCTAGGCGATCTCCACCAGGGGTGCCCCCATGACCAGTGATTCTAAAACCCCTGAACTACAGAGACAGGGATGCTGTACTTAAAGCTGCCAGGGGGAAGGTGACATCATATACCAAAACTCCAGAGTATCCCATTACCAGGACTACTCGCTGACAGTCCAGAAGAAGAGGGGAACCTTCTCAAAGGAGTGCCATAGTCTGCGAGAGCGAGGAATCAAGTATGCCAATGCTCTACCTGGCCAAGATGAGGGTACAAGATGGAGCACACATCTTTGACTCCCCAAAATACATCATCCAGCCTCCTTACCCCGGAAGACCAGTGACTTAACCTAGATGACTGGACTATTAGGTTGTATGATATGTACTGTTATTTAACGATAATTGCCACCTGGGAATAGACAGGGGTACAGCTACTGACACAGTGAGGCCACACAGGTAGACTGGACACAGGGACACTTTAATAAATGGGCAAAGTGGGCATCTGCCAAGGGCCCACTGTTGACCTGTACATTTTTTTTTAGAATTCCTCCCTTCCCCATCCGAATACGATCCAATTACAATTTGAACCACACAGGGCCGGGCCAAGGTAGTTTGGCACCCTAGGCAAGGGATCCAATCAGCAACCGCCCCCCCCCCCGCTGTCCAGGGCCAGCCATATCCACCATTAATACTGCAGGCCCCAAGCCCATGCCCCCCCCCCCTGTACCCAAGCCCCCATGATCTGTACCAAAGCCAGCAAGAAGTAAAAGGCAGGGGCAGTTGCCAAAAGCCCAGCAGGAAAGAGTAAACAGATCTCTTCAGCGAGATGCATTACTTCTCTCCTCTAGCGCGCACAGCAGGTCCTCTCTGGCCAACCGATCCAGCTTTTGTAATGACTGATTCTGACTGACGTCTCACACCAGCCCTGCAGCCTACTACGCATTTGCGTCAGAGCATCAACACACCAGCATCACACCAGCATGTCAGTATGGAACTGGGGTTGGGGCATGCAAATTTTTATAAATTATAGTGCTTTTAATAAAGTCCAGCAAGCCAAGTGAACTAAAAAGTAAAAAAAATATTCCCCTGAGAAGTCCGTCCCCCCAGTGATTGCACCCTAGCGGTCCGACACTGCCCCTTGCTATACTGGGGGTATTTATGCAAGGAATTGTCTCTTGCCTTGCCATCCTGCTCTGGGTTATGGGGGGTATTTATACATGGAATTGCCCCTTGCCATCCTGCTGTGGGTTCTGGGGCTATTTATACATGGAATTGTCCCTTGCCATCCTGCTTTGGGTTCTGGGGAGCATTATACGTGGAATTGCACTGTGCTGTGCTGCTATGAATTCTGGGGGCATTATATATCATATATATATATATATATATATATAAAAAGATATATATATATATATATATATATATATAAAAAGATATATAGATTTATCATACTATCAACCCCTTTAATGAACAGGGAGCTCCACAGATTTAAAAGAACAGAGTTTCTTCTCCTGTCTCTGCCTTACTACCAAACACAACCACAGACAAGGTCACAGACTTTCTGTTCATTGTCCATGATTTAGTCATCTTACTTGCTTGTCTGGGATCAATGGAGTGCTCATTGTTTTACAGTGATTATACTGGAACAGCTAGGCTCTGCCCACTCCCACAGGACACCTAAGGGTTTGCCAAATGGATTGGCAGGGACTGGCCTGCACAATTTGTGGGGATGTAATCATCCCACGGCTAGACAGTACTCCTGCTACAGAGTAGTTACATCAGCACTCTCCCATATAGACCTTGCCGTTGTCAGTAAGGAGGCCCCCACAACTTATTTGTTTGACTGAATAGCCAGAGTCTGCTCAGATTATGCACCCCTAAAAGTATCCCTTGCCCTCAAAGGTCCAGAGCAGGCAGACCTATGACGCTTTGGCCCACAAGTGGGTTCACAATCAGAGTATACAGGAGAGCTTCCATCCACAGCTTACAGAATTCTGGTCCACAAACTCAGGCATACCCACAGAACAAATAGTGTGGGACACCTGCAAAGCCTGGTTCAGACGAACATATATCACCCTCATAAAGAGGAAAAGAGGAAATGTTGATGAGGGTCTTAACAGGGCAAAATCAGACCTGCAGCAGAGAGAAACTTAGTCAGAGTTCAAAATTTATAGCTTGGTACGACAGGGGGGACAAAAGGGGCAGATTGCTGGGGCTACATACTAAAGAACACAACAACTCACAGCCATACCTAGATTGGTTCTACCCTCAGATGAGGAACTCCTTTACCCCAAATCCATTGCAAATACATTTGGGGACTACTACAGGGAGCTATACTGGTCCTGAAGCAACTCAAATAAACTGATGGAGGACTACCTGGTCTCTATCCCATTCCCAAAATTGACAGGTGAAAATGTTGGGGGCCCCCATAACTACTAAGTTGGTCAAAGAAGCTATAGCCAGTAGTTATGTGCATGTTGACCCGCAACCCGCATGACCCGCGAGTTGACCATTTGACCATTTAATATGCAAAAAAGGTTATCCTAAATGACATGGAAAGACACCAGACCTCCATACCTGGTCATACCCTCTTCATAAGGCAGTGTACATTGCCAGAGGGTGCCCCAAACTTAAGACATGCCAGTATGCAATCAGGTCAGGTAAGTAATTATAATCACTGGGGTGCCTAACATCTTTGGCAACCCCCAGTGATTTAACTTTTTATTCCCTTTTAATTAAAAAATGTTGGTCATACTGTGGGAGTGAATTTTTTTTAATGACATACTGGGTGATTTTATGGTATTAAGGGTTACAAGCCTTCCAATATCTTCTCCGTAAAGCAACATCAAGTACAATTTTTACCTCCTTTCCATGGATTCCGGTAAAATAAAGTGTAGTGCTTTGTGTACAAGAAGGAGTGTTATTACATAATTCAGTAAATGTTGATCTTGCTCATGAATAATTTTGACTCTAGCTTGGGGTCAACCCATCTTCTTTGTTATCAGTGTCAGATATGCAGTCTTACCTCTTATCAGTCATCCTATGCTTTTATATAGTTTGCGACTACAAACATTTATGTGTGAGTTTTACAATACCTTTCCTCCTCCTACTGTGGCTCCATGAGAAATACATTCTGGAAGATGTCAAATGGGATCTAAATATGTTCTTTCTGTAATGCATTATTTGTACTTTGTGCTTGAAAACTGCCTTATCTGTTGAACAAACATGTTTCATACACAGTTAAAAGTACTCCTGCTGCTGATATTTGTCTGGTTAAGTATTCTTTAGAATGTGACAATTGAGGTAAAGACAGTCTAATAGGAGAAGGGTTTATAAAATAAAAGGTGAGAGGGTGGCCAAGATCAGGGGTCAGTAAGGAGGGAAATGTGGGAGGGAATTCCAAAGAAAGGATGCAGTCATAGGAAAGTCTTGCATGTGAGTATGCAAAGAAGCAATGAGTGAGGTGTTGAAGAGTAAATCAACATAATAAGCAAGCACGATAAGTATGGTGAGTACTTGGAGATATGATCAGATATTTTATCCTAAAAGGTGTAGAGACTGGCAGAGTGAAATTGCAGAGGAGAAGTGGATTTTAAGCAGGTTTAATTTAAGACAGAGTTGTATTGAGATTGGGAGGAGAGATATATTTGCATATAGACAGGCTAGAAATGGTATTAGAAGCCATATGAATTGATTGGAGTTTAAAGGTTAATAAGTGTCCTAGGACAGGGACTTGAGGAACCACACCAGAAAGAGGTAATGGTGAAGATGATACCACATTGTAGAAGACACTGAAAGAGCAACTTGAATGATAAGAGAGATACCAGCACAGGGCAGTGTTACATGAGGCAAGAGAACTGACTGACTCGAGGAAGTTAGGGTGATCAGGAGGGGTAAAAGTGGAGAGAGAGCTACGGGTATTATTAGTGAGAATCAGTTTTGTGAAATTTATTAAGTGTAAAAACCTTGAAAAAACCTCTAATACCAAATTTCGCCAAGTAAAAGTTGTTGAGGTCCTATAAAAGTCAATGGGAGCAGTGCTAATCTGAATAGATTATTTTAAATCAATTTGGACTTTTGGAGGTTTTCAGATTTTTTTTTCTTCTTGAACTTGATTGAAAGACTCAACTATTTAGAGGTTTTTGAAGTATTGTGATTTTTTTTAGCCTTTAGTCTTTCAAGTTTTTTTCATTCATACTTTTTATATTCAAATCTTTTAATGAATTAAATGACAGTCATAGTTTTAGAGTTTGTGAGTTTAGTCATGGTTTCAAAACCCTCTAAAACCACTAGAATCTGACTTCTTATAAATAAGTCACATGTTTAAGTAGTTTAGAGATAAAGGGAAGCAGAGCAGTGGGATGTGTTTGCCAAGAGAGTGTTTTCAGAATCGGGATGATAAAAGCATGTTCTATTTGCAAAACTAACACAAAGTTGTGCTACTGTTACTTCACCAGGCAAAGCACATTTACGCTTAAAAATACATGGCCAAACCCTGTGCATTTATGGAGTAGTTAGTTAGAAATATGTCCCTCTTCTCCTATACATTTTACCCAAAATTTCCATGGTTCCCAAAATGTTTTGATTAATTCATTGATCAAAAGTAATCAACTAATGAATCCTCTATATAGATAAAATCTATTAAGCTAGAATAGATTCTAGATTCTATTAAGATAGAATCGCTGGGGTGTTAAATTGTTAGACACCCCCAGTTATTTTGTTACTACTTGCTACTTCCTTCCTCGGTGCTCGTGTTTTTTAAAAAAAAATACATGGACAAGCTCTGTGCATTTTTGGAGAAGTTAGTTAGTGGTTAAAATCTTTCAGTTGATTGTAATTATGTTGCTTTATTTTTAACATAAAATATAGTTTTAATTGCAAATCCTGTAGTGTTGCAATGCAATAGCTAGGCAAAGGCACAATACATTGTATTTGGTGTAACTGTCATACTGAAATTTGCTTGAAAGAGACAGATTGCTGAATGGAGGATGCTAAATAGTAACTTGATCATTTAGCTGTTTTACATTTACAAAGTCTCTTATTTCCATGATGTTATCATTACATTTTTGTTTTGCTATAGTTCTCCTCGGCAGTCTGGTTAGTTGAACCTGTTAAAGTTCATTCAATTGTAATCTAATGAAGGTATTTAAGGGGCATACTTATTATCCTGTGTAAAACTAAATCCTTTGAAAAAACGGTGTAAAAAGCTGTGTAAAAAAATGGCAAGTTTATCAATGTGTGTGTAATTTTACACCATGCAAACACCAGATTTGTTGCCATTATTTACACAACTTCTGGTGGAAGTGACTCCAAGATAGAAACTCAAAAAATGTACATTGTTTTGTACATGGCGAAGCCTGGCGATGTGAGGTGTATTATTGTAGTAATCCCACCATTTTTTAGACAGCATATTACATATGTCACTAAGATATTTATGTGGTGAATTGTGCTGTAATGGCATATGGAAACTGCTTTGCAAAACGGTTCATCATTTTGAATTACAAGTGATTCTGCAAGAAAAGCTGTGTGAATAAGAAATATAGCCACCTTCACTGCAGCCATATATTAAAATAGGTAAAAGGAAATCTGCCACATGAATAAAATATACAGTAGAAAGAAATATGAGAGATGGTGTAATGAGTAGGTAGACAGTGTTAAAGGGAAATGTTTAGAAATACTTTATTGCTAAAATGTGTTCCAATACAAATTTGTTGGATATGGTTATTTATGTTGGAGGTCAATGCAGATGTTCTTTTCCTCATTCCTTATTTTTAGGTTGTCTAATTTTACTACAAAAGACAACAAGCAAGTAGAACATAGCTTATCTCAGCAGCACTATGTTTTATTTGTTGACTTTTGGGCCATGACGTTTGATGCATTAGAGCAATAAAGACTTTTCTGAAATTGTATCTGTTATCTCCTACATAGATTTATCCTGGCTGCAGTTAAAAGTGAATACATTCGGCTGGCTAAACATGAATTTACATCATAAAACATGAATTCTTTATTTTTATCCTCCTCAACACTTTTGCTGGCCATTTAACTCAATTCTATTTATATTTATCAAATGATTTATGGCTGTCACTATTATATTCCGAATACCCATTAATGCATCTCGTACCTTTCTCTGACACTTTGGGTATGATTCACTACCCTGTGCTAAGTCAGCAAGATATAAGCCACATAGATATGTAATTTTCAAAGTCTGCATTGCACTGGAATCCAATTCAAGGTTAAAAGTATCTTGGCGCTAGGGATAAATCATATTTTGCTTACCTTTTTTCATAAACACTTTTGATTTGAATGCCTAATATAGACAGCAGCATATAACGTGTATGCACCTTATTCTTTATAATCCTATCAAATGGTAGAAACTACCATTTAGATTAAGATTTAGGCAACAACAGATGTTGTTTTCTTGAAGTCTTGCATCCACTCCACTCCAGCGAAATTCAAATTCTTACAACCTGGATGTGCACCCAATATCATCTTTGTTTACTCAGCAATAAACAAGAGCAGATGACCTAAAGACACAACAGTGACATACATTTAGTTCATGGCCTCAATACTGAAATCATCTGGGCCCTATGAAGAGATGAGTGATTGATGAATTTTTCACAAAGTATTTTTTATTATCCCTGGTATATTAGTCATGGTCCATGGATTGAGAAGACCACCAGAGAGATCACACGGACAGTAAAAGAATATACTTATTATGAAAGTGCAGAAAATTTTTTTTTACTTTTATCTTCTGCACACATTCATACACAAGTATTGTATATACAAGATACCCACATAATCCACATATACAATACAAACAAGTGTATTTTGGGGATTTTTTTCAACTCCAGTGCAGATTCAAATTTGTGCTAGTAAACCCATTCTGCTTGAAGGGAAAATATACCCCCCTATCTGATATATACTTTTTCAGCTGGGGTTATGTAGAAACACAATCTGAAGAAATAAATACTATTTTTAACACAGACACACATGATTCCACAGATTTATATATATCATAACATGATATGCTGATGAACCATTTTCCAATATCCGTTAGGCTTACAGTGTAATGCAACTTCTCCCTAACCTTGTTTCATTGTAACCTGTTGCAATATTGAAGTTAGGGATGCACCGAATCCAGGATTCGGTTCGGTATTCGGCCAGGATTCGGCCATTTTCAGCAGAATTCAGATTGGCCAAATCCTTGTGCCTGGCCGAACTGAATCCAAATCCTTAAAATCATGTGACTTTTTGTCACAAAACAAGGAAGTAAAAAAAATATTTGCCTTGCACTTTGCACGGCTGGCTTTTGCCCTTCCTCTCATTAACTTGCATATGCAAATTAAGGTTCGGTTCAGTATTTGGACGAATCTTTCACAAAGGATTCGGGGGTTCGGGCAAATCAAAAATAGTGGATTAGGTGCATACCTAATTGAAGTCCCTCTGATTTTCTGATAATGGGTGCTGCTATTATTTTCTGGGGTTTCATGTTGGCCTAAGATAGCTGGGGATCTGGTCCCTCGTGGTTTCCTAAAAAAGAAAATACATTTATATTTATTGGACGTTCAATAACGTTTATGCAACTTTTTTTCATAAGCCCAACCGAATGACTTCATGTCAAAAATGGAAGCCACATATAAAAACATACAAAATAATATTCTTTTTATATTTAAGGTGCTTTATTGTAACACAACATGTTTCGAGCCAAGCTCGTTTTCAAGTTGGTGATGCAAATTTTTAGCAAATTATAATATAAAAACAATAAGTTCTATATATTTTATAAGCAACACGATGGCAAGACCAGCATCAGTGTCTTCAGTCATGAATAATACCTTAGCATTCCTTGATTTACTTGTTACCACCCAGGGTCTTGTGATTTCTACTTTGTTTAATGTTTTCTGTTGCTGATTAATTTTCTGCTGCTTGACCCATCCTGGCCTGTCTATCAGTTGCATTTTAATCAGAGCCCTACAGCATTGTTATTGTAAGAAGGGTTGCATGCCTATGAATAACTTGAAAAATCTAAACTCATTAACTGGCTTTAGTGAATATTTGGTGTAAATATTAAGTATATACAGCGTATATAGTTTATAAGCATTTCTCTATAATGGTTTAACCATTATGATCCTATTACATTATCATATCAATAATATCAAGCATGTATATTTCAGGCTTTTACTTATTCATTGCTTCCTGTCACTGTCATTGATTACCCACTGTGAGGATAAGTTATGTCATCTTAATTTTTACAGAATAATGACAGGCAAGTTGTTTACATCATAAAGATTTTAACCATAGGTTTTGGAGAAGAGCTGTTTGGCTTGTCATGTACTTGCTGAGATGTTATTATTATAACCATCGATCACATAAGTCCCCCAAAAATGTTTCAGACAAGATTATCATCTGAGACGAGACAACCTTGGACATTTCCAGAGGATTCATAACAGAACATGGACTAAACTAAACAAGGACTTTAACCTCTGATTGGTCAGAATTAAAGCTTTTGGAAACCCCCTTTCAGGGGTATAAAAGGACCAACACTTTGGGACTGTTTTTGGAATGCTTATGTAGAATTTGTGTCATACGTGAGTGTCATTATGAATAAACCTTCTCTGATTTCTTTATCTCTTAAGTCTTGGTGGCATTATTTTGTGGAGGAGATTCCGTTGGTAGATACGGATACTGGTTGCCTGAAGCATCAGTCCAATGTGCAGGGTCAACATACTTGCCACCTGTTTACAGCTGCCAATATAGTACCATGATGTTTAACTTTTTTTACACAGTGTTAGTTTAAGATGATATGAATCAAGAATTCAATATTTTTTTTCCATTGCTTATTGTCAATTTTCTATGCAGGGTTTCCCCTTTGTTTCCAGTGTAGCAGTCATTTTCAATTGATATTCATTGTATCTATATAACAGTGGTTGCTAGTTATAGGCAAAGCTGCGCTGTTTTGCTTTACAGAAAATTTTGCGAATTTCTTGTTATTAAAGGGATACTGTAATGGAAAAACATGGGTTTTTTTTTCAAACTAGCGTTGCCACCAGGCTGGTTTTTTACCAGCCTGACCGGTATTTTAGATGGCTGATCCCAATGTTATTAATAGGAAATCTAGATGTCTGGCAAATTTATTTCCCCATAACTAGTCGTTGCCAAAAACCGTATGAGAGTGCAGCTACACCAACAAACTTTTAACCCCCCAATAAGAAATTGTGCTTTAGTTGGTATCATCTTTCATCAATGCCTTTACATATACTGTATATTGCTGCCTTAAAGGGGCATAAACCAGGATGGTTAGTTGAGAAGTGCACGACAGTAGGATTTAATGTTTCATACCAATTGAACTTTTTGTAAACTTTTCCTTAGTTTAACTTTTTGCTTGTGAGTGCATGTTATGTGAGTATTTGAAGGGTCATTTAAGGCACTTTAATGCTGTGTTCTGAAAAAGAAAGAGTTGAAAGTGGTTAAACTCTCTCCAGTATGTCATTACCCTAGAGCTGGCCATAGACCATGGGATCCGCTTGTTGTCAGCCTTACCTCTACTGTACTGGGCCAAATCAGGATAATGTCATACAGCTGGGCCTAGGATGTCCCCCTTGGGCAAGGGTCGCATCAACGTGCCTGACAGCTATTTGCATGCTTTTTGTGCCAGATATAATAGGTCAGCCCCATACATGGGTCAGTAAACTGTTGACTAAATCTGCAGGAACACAGTTGACAGCTTTTATCTGCCTGTCTGCCATCTATAAGAATAAACTTCCAAGATAGGTCACAAAATGCTTTCCCAAAAACATGAACATATGCATTATCCGGCAAAAATGATAAAGCAGTATAAACATTATTACTGCCTTTTCACAATGTTACTTGTACTATATATTAGGCCCCAGTGGGACCAAATATTTTAAAATTATTCAAACTGTCCCTTACGTACAGTATGTGGGAAGTATTTATTAACATTGAAAGCAAACATCACTGTTGATCTTGCCCATAGAAACCAATCAGCAATTGGATTTGAGCGGGCTAGAAAAAACAGCAAAAATCTGATTGGTTGCTATGGGCAACATCTGTGGTTATGCCCCATAGTGTACAGCTAAGGGCATAAGACTACATACCCTGGCAGAATTTATTTGTTGTCCTATGTAACGCTTAGGTATTTTTCAACAGGAAAACTTTTTTTTTTTTTTTACAAAACACATCTGTTAATAGCTGTACTCCAGCAGAATTCTGCATGTTTTTCAAAAAGGCAGACTATTTTATGAATAATTTTGATGTGGGACATGTTCTTAGATTCCCAGGTGCCCTCAATGTTAAAAATGCAAGTCTGACTCACCAAGTCATGCCTCCTGACTCCTAAAAGCAGCTGCACTGGGAAGTGCTGGCTCTTTCTGAAAGCACAGGATCAGGCACAATGACCTAAGATGGCTGCTTACACACCAATATTACAACTAAAAAAATTAATTTATTGGTTCAAGAATGATATTTTAAATGGTATAATTAATGTAAACAGTGTAATGAAGAAATAAAACTACAAACATCCCTTATGAAGGTGCTTAGAGGTATCACCAATCACACACATAACAAAGCCTGCCTTTATAATAATACTGAGCTTTTGTTGTTTTGTTGTTGTTAAAACATAACTAGAATCTGTCATCACAACCTCACTGCCTTCACCTTGCAGAACAATTTATACTGCTTCCAGTGAAAGTTCAGGTCTTAAAATCTAAAAGGATGGCCTCCAGTTCTTTGTTCTTTTTTATGTTAAACACCTGCTATATTGTTCACTTATGTACTTGTAAAGAGTAATCATGTCCCCTTGCAAGTACCTTTTCTCCAGTGAAAACAACCCTAGAATTGACAGCTTTTCCTCCTAGTTTAATTGTCACTTAGTACTTACTTAATTGCACTTCTCTTTACTCACGCCAGTTCATTAATATCCTTCTTAAAGGGGTTGATCAGCTTTAATTACATTTGTAAGTTATATAATGCCCTACTATACTTTGTAGATATTCAATTGGTCTTCAATTTTAAAGTGTTTGAATTATACGTCTGAATGATCAGATGAGGGTCACTGACCCCAGAAGCCAAAAAGTATTATTGTCATGTGAAACAAAATTGTTATAGCTAATGATAGTTTTTATTACTTATCTTTCTATTCAGGCCCTCTCCTTTTTAATGTCCAGTCTTTCGTTTAACATTGCCTGGCTTTTAAGGTATACCAACCATAGCAACCAAACCATCTAAAAACCACACAAAATTTAAATTTAAAGCCAACTGCCAACACTTCACCTCTTAGCCATCATTTTTCATTCACTTTTCATTGAGCTGCACTGAAGTACAATGGTCTCTGGTTCCATTGAGGTATGTCCTACAACAGGATTTTAGCCACACATTCATATCCTGCTATTTTCTAAAAGCATTAAATCAGAAGTCCTTCTCTTAAGCTGAGATCCCAAACCCCGTACTCCATCTACCTGATTCTCTGAGAAATTGCAAAACCATAATTTGGAGCTTGATAACAGATTGCAGTATAATAGATCCAATACCTATTTTGTATTTGTAGTTATCTATATATAGGGGCAAATTCACTAAGTTCAGAAAATTTGAATTTTCGCCAGTGCTACACACATTCAATAAAGTGCAACGTTACACTCAGGTCGGCGAACGGTAGCGCAGTTGCGCTAGTGTTACTTCACCAGGCAAAGCACAGTTACACTAGCGATGCCTAATTTGCATATGGCGCGAATTTCAAAGTATAATAGAAGTATATGTTACAGCTGCTACATTGCACTACACAAGCCCAGGAAACCTTTAATAAATTAAATAAAGTCCTATTGCCCTACATGTGCCCCCTGTATAGTTGCGTTGCCATATGTTAGGAAATGTAGGGGGAAAGGATGGTAACCCCCCCCCAAAAAAAACGATCTTTTTCAGACTATCACAATACAATGGTAAAACACGACAGCGTTTTTTTGGGGATTTTTTTTTTTCAAACTCCTATCTATTGTATTGAACTTCGCCTGGTCTGACCAGCTAGCGTCTAGCATAAGTGGTAACGTTCAGGAAAAAGTTGATCTTAGTGAATTTACGTAATTATGATCCTTCATCAGTGCGCAACTTCGCCCGGCATAAGGGTGCGAAGTTGCGCAAGTCTATCTACATCACTAGCGAAAATTCGCCAGAGTCGGTGTTAGTGAATTTGCGAAGTTACTTAATGACGTCACGCTGGCGAATTAGCGCTAGAGTTAGACGCTTCACTCTTTAGTGAATTTGGGCCATAGTTTTTCATAACTAATCCACTACAAACCATTGTCAATTTTTTATTAAATGCTAAAATTCCGCAAACTTATGCTCAGTTTAAGAAATGTTTGGACATATCAATTTCTCATCTGCTCTGATGCTTAAAGTTGTCCGGGGGAAAAAAGAACCATTTCATGCTGCAAATACTTGCCCTTGAGCATTTAGTCATAATACACTTTCCAACATATTTATTGTACCAGTGTGGACATTTTGCAAGTTCAGAGGTGATGCAATAAGCTGCTACTTGACAGCTAAAGTTCCAGGGACACTTGGGTAATCCTTTACTGATTTATTGTGCATTCAAACACATTTTTAAAATCTACCATAAAATGTCTATAAATAATGCCATTGTATAAAGTCTTTTTAAAAAGTGAGGTATTTGGCATAGTCTAGTTAAGGACCTTGAAACAAATAAACATTAAGGGGCAGATTTACTATTGGTCGAATTTCGAATTAAAAAAATTTCGAATATCGAATTCGAAGGATTTTACCACAATTAGATCGATCGCACAATCAAATAGAAAAAAATTTGATCGTTCGATCAATCGTTCGAATGGATCGATTCAAACGATTTTATCGGCAGCTTGGATCTGGCGAACTAGGGGGTTGAATAGGGGAAGTATTTCGACCATCAAATAGTCGAATATTCGAATAAAATTTTATTCAAATTATTCAAATTCGAATATTCGATGGTCGAACTTCGAATTCTTCACACGAATTTTGTAAATCTGCCCCTAAGTCTTGTAAAAGTAGCCAAATGCATTTCTGCATTTACTTTTTTCCACTACTGTTTGAGACATAATTTTCTCCTGAGACTGGGCCAGCTCTTCTTGATTGTTACTATTGTACTACATTATGGGCTGCCTGAATGTGCAGGTAATTTAAAGCAAATCAGGTGCTCTATCATTTTTGGGTCTATGGAACTTCCTCCTTACAGACGAGCATATGCTGTAAGATATAATATAATATATGTATGTGTGGTAAATTATCCAATGAAATAAACCAAATAATGCCTTTCTATATTCAGTAAAGCAATTTTGCCAGTTTATCTCCATAAATATGATATTAACAGGATATCTAAAATACGTAACTTCAAATTGGGATAGACATACATTTGGTACTCCAAATTCGGCATATTGAGGAAATGTCAAAAGACAATTTGACTCCAATAATGGCCCAGATTCAATTCAGTGAGAAAAGGTTATCTCATGGTTTTTCACATGAAAACTCATGGACAAGATTCAATTCAAGAAAATTTTCTCCAAATTCAGTTCCAGTTTTTTCCCATAGGCTTCAATAACTTTTCACTTGATAAAGATATGTTTTTCTGAATTAAATTGCATCTCAAATTGAATCTCATCCTTGACTTTTCATGTGATAATAAAGCTGGCCTTAAAAGTAACAATTACAATCTTTCCTTGAAAAGATCTTTCCAAGAAAGATTGTTAATTTCAATACATATTTGTAGAGCTGAATCATCAGATTTACAGGTAGAAACAATAGAATTCTTCTTGTATCTGATGATTCAGTACTAACAGTGGCCAATGTTCCAGTACCTTCAAAGGCACCCAATCAAATTTTCCACCTGGGAAGATCGACCGGCTCAATTTTTTCTTAATTGTAATTTGCTTCACTTGTATGAAACTGTCCCAAGGTATGAGGAGGCTTAAAATAATAAACCTTTCTAGATGATTAATTAATAATGCATGATGTCTTTGATTGGGTAGCATTGCTTTAGAACTACGTGGATATATATATATATATATATATATACTGTTTATTTTAAACCATGTCAGTACCATTATGCAATATATATATATATATACATATATGCCAGACATTGCTATATGAAAACAATACTCGGTGACAGGGTGGTTTAAAAGTTGTTTTGGACAGGAGGGAAGTAGTGATGGGCGCATTTATTCACCTGGGGAAAATTCTCAGCGAATTCAACTGGTTTCCCGCAGGCGAATTCCAGCGATTCACCACAGGCAAATAAATTTGCGAAGCGCCAGAAAAATTTCACCTGGTGAAAATTTGCCAGCGCCTCATTTCACTTTGCTGAAATTTAGCGAATTTCTAGCAGAAATACGTGAAATGGTGAAAATTTTGTGAAACACTGCTGCATCTCATTTTGGATGCAGGCATCTGTTTTTGGATGCCTGTCCCCATTGCTGGCATCCAAGAAACGGATGCTGGTGTTCCATTTTTTCAATGCCGGCAAAGGGCGCGGCACCCAAAAACAGACGCTGGCGTCCAAAACGAGACACGGCAGCATTTCGAGAATTTTCTAAATTTCGGCGAAACGCCCCATATTTGCCCATCACTAGAGGGAAGCATTCAAAAACTACTTCTAAACTTTAAAGTGAACGGCCTATCCAACTCATTAAGCTTATCAACAAAAGCATTTAATTGATCAGCAGTGCCATCTATGCAAAGATTTTATCAGCTTCCCTGTTGGAAGAATGTGATGCTGGCCTTATTCTCAGGGCCTCCTTAGCATCAGTTTGGATTTTGCCTTATGTTGGTTTTTTCCCACCCCTTGTTTTTGGGGCATGGCTTGGTAGATCCCATGTGTACTGACATGGAGGGACGTAGAAGAAACAGAGAATTTTACTTACCTACATGACGTAAATTCCTTTTCTTCTAGTCCCGACATGTCAGTACAGGGTTTCCCATCCCAAGTTATTTATTTAGTTACTGTACTGCTATGGCAAAGGTATAACTGGGGTGAGGAGGAAGTCATGTGGTCTTATAGGCCATGTTTAATTTTGATTGGCTATGTTATAGGTCCTACCTCCGGGTCTGGGAGGGACAATACCCATGTGTACTGACATGTCGGGACTAGAAGAAAAGGAATTTACGTCAAGTAGGTAAGTAAAATTCTCTATTTCTCAAAAGAGCATATTTTTTTATATTCACTTTTGAAATCTGACATGGGGCTAGACATTTTGTCAATTTCCCAGCTGCCCCTAGTCATGTGAATTGTGCCAACACTTTAGAAGGGAACTGCTTTCTAGCAGGTTGTTGTTTTTCCTTCTCAATATAACTGAATGGAACACATTTTGGAATGCATGGAATGCATTTTGAAAAAACATGTTTTCCCATGACAGTATCCCTTTAAGTACATCAATTGTGACCAAAACCATTCCACAAACTGGAAACTGAATACTCTCACCTTTAAGAATTCATTGGTGTTCGTTAAATAGCTGCTAAATATATATTTCAAAATATATCCAATTCGAAGAGCTAACTAAGCTCATGCTTTATAATTATATACTGACACCCAGCAAACAAGTGGTAATAATTAATTTAGTAATCATATGTGGAGGGTAATTTCACTGTGCTCTGTGGACATTTATTGCATGGACTGTTGCACTAGGATTTATCAAGTCTGTTGTTTGATAGTCCTAGTCCTGGTCATAACAACAGAGGTAGCAGATTTTGCAACTACTGTGGTGGAGCCATAACGGGTCCATTGGGACATAACCGATATGCAGTTTTAATATATGTTTAAAATTGTCTTATACTAGGGGCACATGGGATCCACTTTACTTTGCCTGTGTTTTGTATACAGTTGGAGAAAAATTAATCCAATCCACAGATGAGCACATCTTTGGCCTGTGGGCAGCTACACTGTGTGGCTTTTTATACAAAATGTGAATGTATGCCTTTTCGCTAAAAACAGGTCCATGTAGCGGCATACAGGTCAATGCTGTGTCTGTCAGTGGAGGTACACCAAGAAGTGGTTAGGGGTTCTGGATTTCTTTGCCTTTGCTAACGCAGGCAGAAAAAAACTGAATTGACTGCCCTTTGTTTCTTTAGCCATATTACCAATATAGGGGTTATAGGAGAGGGGTTAAATGATTTGTACTTGCAGAAAGGGGTCGTCCCCAAAAAATTATACAGCCTGTGAATAAAGGACACATTTTTAATAGCATAAAAGTGTAGTGCTCTTAAATAATTTGGAACAAGGTCCAAATAACATATTGAAAAGGGATACTTGACACATTGGATTAAAAAAGAATGTGTTGGCCTCTAAGCTGAAATGTAGGCATGAAAGCCACTGTGGGATCTTAGGAACTACATCTTTGAAGATAGTAGTTAGCATCCCCCTCAGTGGAGTAACTATAGAGGAAGCAGGCCCTGGGGAACAAGTAGGTCCAGTATGCAAATTTTTCCTCTGCAGCCTCTCTTCTAATTGAGAGACGGCAGGGAGCATCGGTAATCAGTGAAGGGAGGGGCAGGTGGGCGGGTGGGTATTGGGAGAGGAGCAAGAGCAACCGGGCCGTTCTTAAGACTTTTTTGGTGGGGGAGCCTGGTGGCACGTTGTTACGCTGCTGGTCCCCCTGTATCATTAGGTGCAGCAGTGATCAATTTGGAATAGGACACAGCAACAAAGAGACAATTATACAGAAGTGCAAGTACCACATTTTGGCGTAAGTATGAATCAATTTTTTTTTTCGCAACTGACTGTAGAGAAATGTGCAAGCTGACAGTTGCAGCATGGTAAGTGACCCTTTATATCGCATGTTAGGGGGGTTTAATTATAAGAGAATAGCACTCTTAACATTTCTTGCGTTGTACCGGAGTTGATCAAAGTGAAGCATCTATGCTGTAAAGGGAGGGGAAGGCCTTTATTACAAAAATTATAATGATTATAAATAAATGGTGTCCTACTTCAGCATTAAGAAAAACAAATTGTAGGTAAACATGCATATAATTTCTAGTATGTCTGTGACAGGCAGTTTTGAAGTCACATTGTTAGATTGGCAATTAAAATTGTTACAAATTCCCCACTGGACTTTGGCTGTGTATGACCTCTTGCCTCCTGTGTCCTTTTGCCCCCTAGTCATTATAAAGCTGGAAAAATGCTGCATGAATATTGTTCCTTGGCACTGCATTGCTTAGATAATGTTATTCTGTAATAAGACCAGTAAATGAATATCAATATATTTGTCTTACTAAAGCCGCATTACCAAGCCACCTTATCCATTAAAAGCAGCTTTAACTATCACAATTACTTCAGCCCAGAAGTACATCCAGTATGTTAGTGACTTTTTCTTAACACCAAAATAAAGACCAGGAAACTGATCCTATGCAAGAAACAAGAAAAAGAGCTCCATGCCAACCTCCTTAAAAACAACTGATAAAGCTCAAGAAAATGTCCACTAATGATCAATGAAAACTGATTAATTTTGGTTAAATACATGCACTACATGACTGTCAGGGCCCAAAGGCGTAGATTGTAGTGTGGACCAAGGAGGAAGTGCAAAGTTCGAAGTATCCAAAGGGTAAGGCAAAAGAGTAGTCAAATCCAGGCGAAGGGTAAATTCAGGCAGCAAAGTTTCGAGGTCAAGATTCAGGCAAAAGGTCAATCAGTAAGAGTTCAATCCAAAACGCACCCAGGAACACAAGAAGTAGAACCTATAATCGGGCAATGATCCAGAGTCCAGAGCACCTTAAAATAGGCCTAATTTTGTGCCAAAACGAACGCCAGCGCCGAACGTTTTGACGCTAGCGCCCATTTAAACGCGCGCGCCCATTGGGACGCGCGCCTGCGCATTCGCGCCAGCGAATCTGCGCCTGCGCCTGACCTGGCGCAGTTGAACATTGGCAGGAGTCCTCACAATGACACACTAAACTAATTATGCCTAAGGACTGAAATATGAAAAGTATTAGACCAAAGAAAGACACAGAATACGGAATGTATAAAAGCTCACTCATGCTTTACTGAAAACATATATATGGTTAAGAACAAGATGTATGCACATTTTAATCTGAATTGTTATTAAGGAAAAAACAAATAAAAATATAAGTTACAAAAAAAAGAAAGAAGTAAAGCTTAATAAAAAATAGGCTACAAATGCTGAACATTATATTATAAAATTCTGTAACAGCACAAAGCCCTTTAGCAGGGAAGATTTATTCATATGATGATGCCCCCAGTAGCTCCCCATATTCCTTTACGTTAATTCAATGCTCTGTGCTGCAGTTGCTTACTGAGCTTAGGGACTGTTTCATCGAGAATATAAAAGTCGTAATACAAGGTTGATTTGTTATTAATTTAGATCAACATTAAGTGGCAGCTCAGAAACCAGCATGTAATAATCAGCCCTGTAGAACTGTATCAAGCAGAAACCAGACAAGTTATAGTCGTTGATGATAAAGTATTACATAGCTGATAACTCCCTAAGCTTAGCTTCTGACCAGCTACCTAGCTAAGCTACACTAAGCATGTGTGTGTCACTGACACGTCTATCAAATCCAAGATGGTGACCCCCTGTGCATAACTTTGAAGGCCTGAATGATTCTGAAATTTTAGGTTAAATATCAAAATACTGCAGCAAGACATTCTGCCCATATTTGTTTTTAAGATTTAATTCTTCTATAAGGCTCAACAATGCAGAACAGCCAGTACAAAAAAAAGATAGGATTGTGTAGTGCCTAACTGAGTAGAACATGCACTAAACTGCACAAATGGATAAATAATTGTCCCGAATATTGACTAGAAAATGTCTAAAGATAGTGTATGTATATTAAATAGGTAAATGTGCTGGCTGAGAGGAAAAAAAGCAATACAGCTTCACCTTTCCGCCATTCCTACCTTTACAAAAATTTAACTGACCATGTGTGGTGTAAGGGACACCTGTAAAAGGTAGGATAGATAGTGGTGCTGCATTTTTTCCCCTCTACTCGTCTAGGAAAAACTAAGCTGGAGGGTGCCTAAAATATTGGAACCCCCCAAGGCTGGAACTAGGGGTAGGCAGAAGAAACACATGCCTAGGGTGCATTGGTTGGAGGTCAAATAGGCACATACCTCATATGTAGCCTACCCCTTATTCAAACTCTTTTAACCTCTAAAAAAACAAGTTTGTGTGATCATTCCTGCATGCAAGGCTTGCTTGTTCACTTGGTCAGGAGCTGGAACCCCCAATTAATTCTGCTCTTACTGGTCCTTTGAGTCCACAAACAATGTAACTCCTAATGTGCATTTCCATTATTGCTTCTTAGTGCAAGATGCAAAACATAGTATGATCTGATATCTTCAGATCTGTTATTTGGAATGTTTTGTTTTTTTTGGAAAAGGTGCTTTCCTGTAATGTGGCTAACCATGCCAATGTATAAGTATGGGATCTGTTATCCAGAAACGACCTTCGCAGCAATTCGGCCGTCGCAGCAATTTGCCGCACTTCGCCAGGGAGCCACTAATTTGCACTCCCGTTACTTCATCCGCAAAGCAAATTTACACTAGCGATGCCTAATTTGCATACGGCGCAAACTTAAAAGTATAATAAAAGTATATGTTGCAGCCACTACATTACACTACACAAGCCCAGGAAAAGTTTAATAAACAAAATAAAGTTATCCTATTGCCCTACGTGCCCCCTATATAGTTGTATTGCCATATGTTAGGAAATGTAGGGGGGGAAGGAGGGTAACCCCCCAAACAATTTTGCTATTTTTCAGACTATCACCTGGTGAAGTAAAGTCTAGTGCAAGAGGTAACGTTCAGAAAAATGGGCATCTTAGTGAATTTGCTTAGTTAATTCCCTTCATCAGTGCGCAAATTCGCCTGGCGTAAGGGTGCGAAGTTGCACTAGTCTATCTACTTCGCTAGCGAATTTTCACCAGGGACACTGTTAGTAAATTGGCGAAGTTGCGAAATGACGTCACACTGGCCAATTTTCGCCAATGTTAGCCACTTCGCACCTTAGTGAATTTCATTGGGGCTGCTGTCTCAGGTGGCATCAGCCCCTGAAACGCAGCTGAACATCTTTATATTTATGCTGACAAAACAATGCTTTTACAATTTAAAATGAAGCTAGTTTCAGGGGTCCCCATATATAGTTTAAAAAAATTAGTGCCCAGGGGGGCCATCCTCCGGTTGTGCATGCATCAAAAGTGCCAGAAATTTCCGAAGGGGATGATCAGGACCCAAAGTATACCAGAAGATGGAACCTATGAGCTCTGCTACGCTTACTCTGCACCTATAAGTGAGTAATGAATTAGGGGCATTTTCAGGGGTAATCAACTATTCAGGGGGGTAGGGGCAGTCGGTAGGGGTTTTTATTATTGGGGGCTTTAGTTCTATGAAATTAATTAACATGGGTTATTTGTGATCATGTACAGTCATGTAAAACAGATAATCACAAATAAAAATTGCTATTGTTCATTTTCAATGAGGCTATAAATATTGTTTTAAAAAACAATATGCTGATGAAGTTGCTTGAATGATGAAGATACAGTTCCCATTGATGTGGAATTTAAATTTGATTTTTAACTTATCTTGACAAGTTTTAAAAACTTTTGTCATGATTTTCTCAAATTGCAGGACAGTTGTTTTCTCATCTATGAATAGATCACCTTCTGAATCAGCCATGATATCTTTGTAATACATCTACTATGATATATCTATACGTTAACCTTTTTGCCAACGTCTATTTCGGCAGGTTGTGTATGGTGAAATGATATGATGAATACAGCGCTACGAAACAAGTTTTCGCTATAGAAATACATGTTAATAATAATAATAATGAAGCCACATCCTCAATTTACAATGACATCATATCCTGTACTACAAATAAGTCTTAAAAAATAACGAAACACTGATTATTTTTCATATATCAATGTGGGATTATGTTATTTACACTTTTTTAATCATTTGAAGCTCATGTCTAGGACATTTTATCTTTATTTTGGACATTTTTAATAACAGCCACTTCCAGCAATTTCACCATCACTAATAAAGACATACATATGACCATTATTTAACCAACATATTTAAATTGACGTAAGCGTAAGTATGGTAACAAAGTTTTGCTAGGAAGAAAGTCCTCTACAACTTTTGAGCTGACGAATTATTGCTGACAAACATTTGCCGATGTTCATTTGCTGAGAAAAAGTTTCGCATTGTGATGAATACGTGTAGTTGTCACAAAGTCTGACATAGTTGCGTGAAGTATGGTGAAGATTTTCGAAGCAAAAATTAATTTATCCAAATTTTTAAAAATTATTTTCTTTTTCTCTGTAATAATAGCTTGTACTTAATCCAAACTAATATATAATAAATCCTTATTGGAAGCAAAACCAGCCTATTGGGTTTATTTATTTTTTGCATGATTTTCATGTATGAAGATCCAAATCATGGAAAGATTTGTTATCAGGAAAACCCCATGTACTGAACAGTTTCAAAATCTGTAATTCGATTGAATTTGTAAGATTCAAAGTTTTTCAGGTTTTTTTACTGCACAGGGGAAAACCTATGTGGATTTGTTTGCAGTAGCTTTAAAAAAAAATCTATGTTTTTGGATTTTGATAAATTATCCCTTAAAGTATTAAGATCCAAAAACCCCAGGTCCCAATCATTCTGGATAACAGGGTACCATACCAGTTTTAAAAATAGTTTCTCTGACGTGCAACTATATCTATTACTGTGTAATGCAAACAGGGCAGGGCAAATACATTTAGACGGATCAAACCATCAATCATCTTTTGATTTATTTAGTGGAGCTATCTCTGATGTATACCATCTAGACCACTAAGGGAATCAATAAAAGTAAAGATTTACTAGATGGGGCATAAAAATTATTCACTTTTAAACAGGTACATTCCAAACACAAAATAATTAGAAAATATGATTTCATAATTTCAAGTGAAAAGCTACAGTATATAAAATCGATCAGAAAACTGAAAGATGAAGTTTAAAAAAAATAAAAATAAATACATTGGACATTTTATTATTAATAGCAGTTTTATATAGGAGTACTCCATAAAAAACATTAAGGGGCAGATTTACTATTGGTCGAATTCGAGGGTTAATTAAACCTCGAATTTGACCAATCGAATTTTGGTTGAATTTTAACCCTTCAGATTCGAATATCAAATTTGAAGGGTTTTAGTGAAATGATCGAATAGGAAAAATTAGAATCGAACGATTTTAAACATGCGATCGAATTTTTTTTTTATTCGATCTTAAAATGCTGAAATAACCCTTTGGGAGCTTCCCATAGGGTTATACAGCAATTCGGTAGGTTTAATCTGGCGAACTAGGGATTCAAATTTTTTTTAAAGGGCAAGTACTTCGACCATCAAATATTCGAATGCTTGAATAGATTTTTATTCGATCTTTTCAAATTATTCCATTCGATCGAATTTTTTAAATTCGATGGTCGAAGTGGCCACAAAAATTATTCGAAAATTCTAATTCGATTCTTTTTGAAAATTCAATCGAATTTAGAATCATTCACAAGAATTTAGTAAATCTGCCCCTTATTGTTGTATCAGTACTATTTGCTTAGAAGAAATTGAATTACTGAAATTACAGCTATTGAAGAGCTTGTAGGAGATGTTTTATAAAGAGCATAGCCAGGGGCACATGGCCCCCAGTAAAATACTTGGTGCTGGGTCACATGCTTATCATCTCAATGTCCCTAATATTCATAGTTTTCTGATTTCCGCTCCTGTTTACCCATTTAACTCTCCCTTTTCTCCCCCTCCCCTGAAATAGCACAAACTCTGAACAAAAATGTCCCTGGTCAGGAGATATAATTTATTTAATGCTTATAAGCACTGGAATGTAGCATGCCCCCCCACCCCCAGTTGAGGAAGTGAGGTAATGTTCTTGACACACACATGTGTGACGTGTACATGTAAAAAAAAAATGTGTGGCCCTGGTCCAATTGCACCCCCTGGCTCCTAGTTATGCCACTGCCTATAGCACTTTGAAAATAGTTTTGCCTTCTTAATTTGCTCATGTTTTCAAGTTTGGTGCAAAGTCATTTGTTTGTTGGTTGATGCCACACAAAAGTGAATCTTTTGTGAACGTTTCAGTCTCAAAACTATGAAGACTGAGCCCTCTGTGGTGATAATGAACATATTGTTCCACATCAATATACCCAATCTTGACCCTTGAGTAGTAATAATAAATTCATTCCTAAGGGTAAGGGCATTTGCTGTTGCTGAGGCTAAAGTTTTGTGTCCCTATCTAGTATAAGTATCATTGGCAAGGTGGAATGCTCCTCCTAAGTTACAATATACAAACCAATGAACAGGATAACCATGATCTAGGAAGCTCTCAGTCATGGGAATGCCATTTCCCATATAGTGTCAAGGGGCCTATCTGCTCCCAAAGGGAGCTGTCAGGACCAAGGAGGAATCTTCAATGTTTAAAGTCCAAGTTTGCAATACAAAAGGGGAATTGGCAAGAGAGTAATTAAGTCCAGGCAAGAGTTCAAAGGCAGGCAGAAAATATCAAAGACGAAGTTCAGGCAAAGTCAGAGTCCAGTAATCAGTGTAATATGAATAATAAAGCACCCAAGAATGTTCAATACAAAACCTATACATGGGCATCGAACCGGCGTCCAGGGCATCTCTTTATTTTGAATTTGGCACCGGGCACGTGACATCATCACACCGGCTTCAACCCGCGTGGTTCATGGCCACCACCATGTAGGATTCTCAGCCGAAGAGGATAGAGGATAATTCTAATTATTAAATATGATTTCCTTTTTCTCTGTAATAATAAAACAGTACCATGTACTTGATCCTAGCTAAGCTGCATAATTCCATTTTGGTGACAAAACAATCCTATTGGGTTTATTTAATGTTTACATGATTTAAGTAGGCTTATCGTAAGGAGATGAAAATTATGGAAATATCCATGTGAAACCCCATGTCCTAAGCATTCTATATAATAGATCCTACGCCTACATAGACATCAGTTAAACTGCAGCCTACATACACAATAGTTAATGCTAACCAACACACATTTCTTTTATTTTATATAAATGTTTGCCTTAAGTGATTTCCACCACAGTACAGCACAGGAAGCATTTAACAGTAATATCCCTCTGATGTGTACTGAGCACTGAAAGTACCTATGTGAAGCAGCTTTTTGGAAGATGAAGCTTAAAAATTCTCACATGATTATACTATCTGCTGATGGAGCTGTAAAACTATTTGATGACTAAAAGGGACAGGCCCTGTCTTCCTTTCAAATAAACAATGTAAAAAATGGCAGTATTTGGCAGGTGAATGCATCTATGCAAATGATTAGGGAGGCAATTTATTACCTTTGAGCTGGGTATCAGTAAATGACTCCTTGAAGGACAACTAAACCCCCACACAGGCAAAATTCACCATAGCCCCCCCCCTCTGCTGGCCCCCCTCCCTGCCTACAATCTGCACAGTCTTACACCAGAATTGTGACCAGCCTCTGCTTCTTTGTTAAGCACAGTTGTTGCTGGAAAGCTCTGTAAATTACTGAAAGGCAAGAAGAAGATCTGGAAGCAGAGGCTGACAAACATGGCTCCTCTGTGCTCTGCTACGCTGTTCTACATGTGCGGGTCCATATTTCGTGGAGAATTTTGGTGTAACACTGTGCAGGGGGGAGGCAGAGAGGAGGGTCAGGAAAGGGACTTTTGCCTGTAGGGGGTTTGGTTCTCCTTTAAGTTGAACGAATACGAGAATGCTCCATAGATTCAACTGATTAGTTAAACTTTGAGCATCTGAACCAATCATGCTAGGGCAGCAGTCCCCAACCTTTCTTACCCATGAGCCACATTCAAATGTCCAAAGAGTCAGGGAGCAACACAAACATGAAAAAAGTTCCTGGGGTGCCAATTATGAGCTGTGATTGGCTATTTGGTAGCCCATATGTGGGCTGGCAGCCTACAGGAGGTTCCGTTTAGCAGAACCAGTGGTTTTTATGCAACTAAAGCTTGACTTCAAGCCAGGAATTAAAAAAATAATCACCTGTTTGAGGCCACTGGGAGCAACAACCAAGGGGTTGTTGAGCAACATGTTGCTCACTAGCCACTGGTTGAGGAACACTGTGCTAGGGTAATAAACCTTACAGGTGGTAACATCCAACTGTCGTGTGTTCTGTGATATTTCGAACTTTAGCACTTGTCTGCAAACTTGGCCATTGTAAAATAACAGTTGAAGGATTTTCTGCAACCATCAAAATGAATGGCCATCAGCTTTAATCTTCTGAACATTGGTTGTAATCAGTTAATTTTACATAATAGTCTATATACTGGTACTGACTTACTGGTCATTCATTTCACTGTGGTCTGCAGACCATGTCACTCTGCACGAAACCAGAGGGAACAGAGCTAAAATTACATTGTGTTCTAATAACTACGTAAATTTATATTGTGCAGAAACCACAGGAGAATGGTTTGATCACCTAGCATTGTAGGTCAAATTGGACTGATTCTATTCAATCTCATTCGAACCTTAATTTCAGCTATGATTACAGTTTTTTTTTTCATGATAGATAATCTGCAAGTAGGGGATCATTATTATTCTTTCTGAGTACTGCTTGGGTTTTATTTTCTCGTGGTTAAACATTATTCCAGGCAGAAACTGAATTTTAATGTATTGAAATAAACATCACAAGCTTTTTTTTGTGACAGGCATATAATAGTATTACAAAACTGCAAAATTAATGTATGTCTAGCAGAGGCATGTTGCTTATCAAACACTGAAATAGACAAGTCATTAGTAAACACTATTAAAATCTGGAACATTTAAATTATTTTGAGATAGTGGCACCCAAATGTTCTGAATTACCATTTATCTAGAATAAATGTAATTAATCTGCAAAGCAAGTCACTGTGCACATTGCAGTGTTTTTTTTCCCCACAATTTCAACATAATAGTGACCTTAGGTAGTGGTGGTGAGCCTGATGCAATTGTGGCTGTTGCTGTTCTTGTCATGGAAAATGGCATTTTTTTTTTTTTTTACAAAATGCATCAGTTAATAGTACTCCTCCAGCAGAATCCTACATTGAAATCCATTTTTAAAAAGGAAAAAAAATAAACAGATTGTTTTTGAAATCTGACATGAGGCTAGACATTCAGTCACTATTTACTGCTGCTCTGCAAGTTGGAATGATTTTACCAACTTTCTTTAAAGGATCATCAAAAAATTGAGTTGTTTTAAAGTAATAAAAAAATATAATGCAGTGTTGCCTTGCACTGGTAAAACGGCAGTGTTTGCTTAAGACGCACTACTATTGTTTATATAAATAAGCTGTTGTGTAGCCATGGGGGCAGCCATTCAAAGGAGAAAAGGTTCAAGTTACACAGCAGATAGCAGATAAGCTCTGTAGAACATAATGTTATCTGTTATCCATTACTTAGCCTGTGCCATAGAGCTGTTTTTCAATTTCCGCCATTGCTACTTAGCAGCTTGAACGATAAGTCTTTCTGAAGCAAACAGATCAGTTATAACAGCACAGGGCAACACTACATGATATTTTCTTTAATTTAAAACACTTTAACTTTTTTGTGTTACTGATCCTTTACCCCAGCAGCCCATCAGTAGAACAATGGGCAGGTAACCAGATAAAAAGCGCCTGAATTGCTAAAAATACTCCCATGCCCCACCTATTGGTTGATATGAAAACAGAACTCAATAAAAGTCCAGCTAACCCAAATAGCAATGACTTCAGCTACATTGTGTAAGAGAAGCAATAGCTTATCTGAAAGCAGTTCATTGTGAAGTGCTGGCTCTTTCTGAAAGCACTAGGACACTGACCTGAAATGGCTGCCTATACTGTACATCTATATTACAACCTTAAAAAAATATTGATGGGTTCAAGAAGAAAAACTTAAATGGTACAATGAATTACATGCAATGTACACAGTCTAATTTACTAATGAAAACTATACCATAAAAATCATGGCAGAATTCCTTTAAAATGTTTACAATCAATGTGAACAGGCTTCAGTTGCACTGGAAATCTTCAGTTTGGGCATGTCATAATATCCAGTGCTTGGAGTCATTCTTAAAATTTGACCCAATTCTCTAGGTGCAAGTACATTATTGATACTAACTGACGCAGGCCACTGCAGGTACACTGGAGATGTGGCCACTCATCAATAGGCACACTGCGCACAATTTACCTAACAGATTGCAGCCTACATAGTTGCTTTGTGTCAGAACACCCAACTGAAAAGCTTTAAGTGCCTTTAACTAACAGTGTCAATGGCTGTAGCAAAAGTATCACAACCACAACTGCATTTGCACTAAAGCACCAGCTAGAAAATAAATATACTTGTTGTGCTTTGGGCCCCCACCTCCCCATGGGCCCCCTTCAGGCCCCCCTTCTGAGCCACAAATCTGGCTCTACCCCCAACAACCATACCTACCTCTGCTCATTACGAGCGCAGGTAGGTCTGTGGGCTGACAGAACACGGCCCTTAGCCCCCCCCAGAAATCTCGCTTTGCCGCTCTACATCCACTGCTGCCTCCCCCACCAGTATGTACCAGTGCGCGTCAGGTGGGGGGGTGGAGTTTTCAGAGAGCAGGCCATGTGAAGCGGGTCTAAACTAGCAGGGACCACAAGGGCTGGGGCCCACCAGGTTTATTTTCCCCAGGGCCAGCTGACCCAGTCTGAACCTGTCCCAAGGCCACAGAGGGCATTTATAAAGTTCACAAGGCATATTTATTTGCAAAGTGTTGTGTTGCACATGTTTTTTCTAAAAAAAAAAAAAAAAAACTTCAATATTTCATTGCTGTGCACATCTTTCCCTTTTTTTGCATTGCACAGAAATATTTGCAAAAATAGTTTGTGACCACAGCCACAGTGCAAGGTTGTTGTTTATGAAGATAACGTTGACCAATTTGAGAAAACTGTTCTGCATGTTTTGCATAACTTGGTATATTGGTAATTTGCGAGTATGCCATCATTCTTATGTTCTTAAGGACATTTGTGGTGTGAATACAAGTTCACAATTATGTTTGCACATTAAATACACCAATCTTATAGTGATGGGCGAATTTGCGGCGAATTCCTGCGATTCGCTAAACACAAATTCTAAATAAATTCCAAAAACGGACATGCACGTCCAAAACGAGACATACAAATTTTTCGCCGTTTCGCCCATCACTACAATCTTATCCAGCTTCATAATTATATGCAAGGCAAACATGTTCGCTTTCCAAATCATTCTGCACTTGGCTAAGTTTATACATGAGCCCCCTTGTGTCCCACTCAAGCACTTGTGCTTTTAACTTTATAATAACCTTGGATAAGGAGTGTGGACCCCCCTTCCTCCCTTTTTTCCCCAGATACATTGGCATATAAAATGTACTGCAGGTGCACCCAAGATATTGCTGTACTGCTTGAACATGCTTGTCATGACTTTGAGGTCCACTGTTTTTCTCTAGATAATATACAGTTGCACTAAATGACATGGCACTCTGCTGAAAGCCTGAGCTTCTGGCACACAATAATAAGAAACATAAATGAACACTGGTTGTTATTGATGGGTGAATCGGCGGCATTTTGCTTCGCCAAATTTTTTGCAAATAGAAATTTGCGAAACATGCAGCCGCATCAGTTTTTGGACGCCAGCGTCCATTGTGGGAGTCGAAAAAAATGACGCAGGTATCCGTTTTTTGGGTGCCAGTGTCCAAAAACGGAACCCGGCATGTCGAAACACATTTCAAGAATTTATTCGCCTATGGCGAATCACGGGAACCCGCTGCGAATTCACCGCAGGCGAATAAATTCGCCCATCACTAATGGTTGTACATTTAAATAAAAAAAAGATTTGAACTCATTTAATATGCTGTTTTTTGTCAATCCCTAAATATAAAACAGCAATAATTGTTTCATTCTTTTATTGTTTCCATATACAAGTTATCCAGAATGTTGAAGAACATGGTTTTCCAGATAAAGGATCTTTCAGTGATACTTTTAAGGGGGTAATTTATTAAAGCCCAATTTTTTTTGGTTGGACTTTTAAAGGTGTACCATTTTTTAGTAGAGAAAAGGGAAGAATTTTTTGAGATTTATTAAACTTTAAGGCCATTGCAGTCGTTTTCAGAAAATTGTGTTCAGAATTTGATAAGTAACTCCCTAAGGGGGGGAATGTAATTGAAGTTGCAAAGAGAAAAACATTGCGCACCAATAAGAGTTAAAATCCACATCTCGCAATGTAATATTGTTCCTTAAACGGTTATTGCATTGCGAATTGTTATTGCGCTTTGCAGATTATAATTGTGCACTCTTAAGGCTGGGGACAGACAGGGAGATTCGGGGAGATTCTATCACCTGGCGTTTAATAGCAGGCGACAATCTCCCCGAACGTCCTTCTCCCTGTCCGTCGCTAGTTTAAATGACAAAGCGCCAGTGCTGTGCACACGCGGCGCGGAGATTTCCGGAATCGCCCCAAGTTTCCTCACGAAGTAACTTCGGGCGATTCCAGAAATCGCCGCGCCGCGTGTGCACAGCGCTGGCGCTTTGTCATTTAAACTAGCGAAGGACAGGGAGAAGGAAGTTCGGGGAGATTGTCGCCTGCTATTAAAGTCAGGCAACAGAATCTCCCCGAATCTCCCTGTCTGTCCCCAGCCTAAGAAGTGCTTGAAGGTGTCATAATCTTTTGAAGCAAACATTGCGGCTTTTTCAGTAAGAAGTTTTATTACATTGACAGCGCATTAGTGCAAAGTATAAAATTTGCTAACGACCTTCCGCTGGCGGAAGTGTTTGCTAAACACTTTCCGGTTTCACAAAAGGTATATTGCATTCGCACAAATTTTTTTGCGCAAAGGCTTAACTTTTTGCATTGCGAATAGTTTTTGCGTTACCGACTAATATTACATTCCCCTATAAGTCTACTAAAAAACATTTAATTTGAAGCCTTCTGGATAGCGGTTCACCACCCAATTATCCAATAGGCCTACGTGTATATCTTCAAAAATCACTAGCTTAGTAAAAGCTGCCTTTGGTTTTATTACTTTGACTGTAGCTCAATATTAAATCTTTGTTCCACATTTATATGTAACTCCATACATGCCAGAAATGTTGCAGAAAATGCTGACACTGCAGGAAAAAAACACTTACAGCTAAATTTCTTCATGTTTTATGAAATGCTTTAATACTAACATAATACAAATCATCTTTTAAAATCACTAAACACCTTTGAGGTATCACCTAGCTGACATCTCGTATTTATCTGGCTGCTGTAACTGCTTTGATTAATACTGCAGAAATATTTTGATGGTGCAGCAGTGTCTGATCTATATTAATAGATTCTTATATTTATTTTAATACGCCTGTCGGAATGCAAAATCTAAATAAACATAGACACGGTTGTTCTCCTTGTCTGCAAAGAGATGTAACTCATTTTGTCATACGGCAACAACTAGTCCATATTGTCAAAACATACTTTTGTTCTTGAAACGCCTACTTGCATTTGGCATTTAACCAGCAATGAATGTTTTTTTTTTTGTTCATCAAGTATCTTGTCAGAAAATTAAAATTCCTTCACATCTTGTGTCAAGCCTGCCTTTCTAATTGGAGTACTAAAAACACATCTATTTAAATGTGCAATGCCTCTGGTAGGTTTTTTTTAACAGCCTCTGCATGCTTAATTTATATTGAGTAGCAGCAAGATAAATATTGAATTACCTATACACACACATTTGTCATGGCTCGCTGCTTGGGGACAATTTGTGTACAAAATTTTAGAAATAATCAAGGAGGTTTGTATAAATGACACCGCATGAGTTTAAGAATTGATCTGTTCAAATCTCACACAGCAGTGAATTATTCAAACAGCCAGACATTGTCCAGCCAAGGCTCTGCCACTATGAAGCCCCTGTCCCATAATAAATGATCCCTCAGGATCCCTGCAGGAGAAGGGGACGCAGCTAAAAACAAATCCAAATATAAACAACTGAATGTGCATTACAAAGAAAGTCATCCCTGAAACTGAGATACAATGAACAGAGAACAAAGAATACTCGCTTTTGCACCTCACACTTCTTTATAAGGTGAAATTTTAGAGTAATATGAAGTCTATTAAATTCAATTTTATTCACAATTGGAATGGTATATTATATTCACAATTGGAATGGTATATTATATATATTTATGAAACAATTCTAACGTTTAAAATTTGATCGAATAGTTTGCCCGTCAAATATTTTTTGATGTGCATCAAGTTTTTTTGCTGCACAACTTTTTTTTCTCCCACTGGAGTCTATGGGGTCATTTTAGAAGCATTTTAGATGCGGCTCATCACTACAATTAACATCTTCAAATAGTTCAAGGGACCTCTGCCATTGAACTAGCCAGGTTTTAGGTGGAGAATAGTCAAATTAGAACTGTTTTCAGGGTCGATGTGTGATAACTCTTACATTCAAATTCGAGTTGGTGGTTCTAAATTCGAATTTGACCAAAACATTTTTTTTAAATTTGAATTTACCATTCAAACCTTATTAAATCTGCCGCTATTAGCATTAGCAGTCTCTGCTGCCACCACCAAATGAGCTTTAAGATTGATTGGCCTTGCACACCTATAGGCCTATTATCAAAATGCTCGAATTTTGATCAAACAAAATATTTGTTAAAAAAAAATCCATATATAAAAAAATAAATTTCAATAAAATTTGAAAAACTTGCATTGAAAAAACACTTTCAGTTTGCTATAGACAGCTCCCATTGATTTAAACATAAACTCGCCAGCTTTTAGATGCCGAAGGTTTACATTTGTGCTTGATAATTATGACACAAGTTTATGAAAACATAACTCAAATTTTAAAATTTCAGTTAGTTGATAAAATTCTAATTTGAACATTGATAAATCAGCCAGACTTCTCTCTCTCACTCCATTCAAATGAGGCCAAGTCATTTTAATAGAAACAAAAGGAGGGGCAGGCCTGAGCTCTATGGACAACTCTCAGCTGCAAAATGGCAGCCAATTCTTATTACTATAGAAAGGGATGGATGCAGGGCTTTGCACATACTGTTGTGGGAAAACATCTTCCTTCCAAAATGCATCCATTAATAACATTCCTCCTGCAGAATCCAGTATTGAAAGCCATTTTTTAAAGAGAACAAATCAATGTCTTAATATTTAGTTTTTAAACCTAACATAATCAGACACTGATCACTGCTTTAATAGGGTTGAGGATTGCAAGTTGTTGGTTGACACCCACTGATGACATCACACTTACCTGGGTGGCACCATTTTTTTAAAATGGATATCACGTGTGTAGTGTTCACCTTCCTCAAGACACCCCGAGTGATGGTGCCGAAACGTTGAAATAAACAAATGTTTTTGTAAGACTTAGGAGTAGGGTTTTTTAGTCTGTATACAGTTTAATTTTAACCCACACCCAGACAGTTACTATTGTGGTTTAGAGTGCACCAGGCTGAACTGATGTATATATTGTACTTATAAATATAACGGTACAGTGACGTCCAGAAACAATGACCTAAATCAGAGGGAAGTGACACCACAAATACATTAAACACAGTGAGAGCAGAGGAAACTTTAGCCTCAGATATATTTAAATCAATGAGAAGATATGGTTCCTAAAACCACAGAACCCCTTACCCTTCCCAAAGAGCAGTTTACATGAAGCCTGGAGAATGTTTCAACATTGTAGAGATTGAAATGAAGACAGAAATTGTTTGCAGTGCTAAAAAAGCTCCTGTACTCCACCAACTGGTAAATGAGATTAGCATCCAAGCAAGCAAAATAATTAAAAAAGTCTAAGTCAAGCTGCCACTTGGGAAAAAACACTGAGCAGGAGAAACAATAGCTTATCTGAAAGCAGTTGTATTATGTAATACTAGCTTTCTCCAAAATCACAGCATCAATCACAATGACCTGAACTGGTTACCTAAACACCAATATTACAGCTAAATAATACTTGTTTAGAAAATACAATTTTAGACTGTAGAATTAAATATTAATGTACACAGTGTAATTAAGTAATGCAAATGAAACCATAAAAAATCACAACAGATTCCTTTTTAGGGATTCAACACCATATTCACAAATGGTCTTTTGATGTCTAGGGAAGTAAAAATAGACTGAATAACCTAATCTTTTTCTGCTTTCATGAACTCAAGTTACAATACAAAATTCACAGAATGACAGAATCTGTCTTGAGTTGGCTATAAATACTGTCTTGAATATTTATGCTTAATAAATAAGTCATATCCAATGCATAGAGTCATTTATGCACTCATAAAGCACTTATATTTTAAGGCTAAATAAATTAAATAAAATAAATACACAATTACCAGGCTGAAATGTGAGCATTTTGCTTCTAACATACAAATATTTTTGCTCTGTAAGTAAATTCAACCACAATTGTTTTCTTATTTAATCATTTACTGCATGAAAGTCTGCATGTACAGAGATTTTCAAGGGTTCTTGTAGAAGGTCTTGACCCCTTTTAGTGACTCTACAGGGTTTTAGATAAACTGTTAATACCTGATAACCTGAAATATAAGATTCCTCATAGAATTGCATACTTTCTGTCCAACTGCGAAGCCTGTATTTGTACTGTTTCACGACAATAATTTCTAATTAGCTCAAAATTGCACACAATCAGCTCAAGTCATTTGTTTATCACTTAGTGAATAAGATCTTGCAGGTGACAACCTTGGAAAAACGAATTATTCAGATTTGTATCGTCTAGTATGATCCCCTGGGTGTCTGGAGCTCCAGTTAACTGTATATAGGAATGGATCATCAATCCCACTGGTGTGAATTACAGTTGTATTTCGGTTCAAGTGAAATATTCTACATATTTAGTTTCCTTTGTGATATATTTTTGTCCTAACTAGAAAAATATTTAAAATTACATCTTTTTTGCTGTAATCTATAGCTAAGGCTGATTAAGGCAAGATATGTGTGTGTGTTTCATTTATCCTTTATAGCTGACTGTATACAACATTTAAATACATACCTCAATATGTATAGACATCACTTTGTTTGCCCAGGTGGAGTAACCTGTAGCAACAAATAATGTTTGTTTTTAAACTAATGACTAGGAAATGCCACCTTCTGATTGGTTCCTATATACAGTAGCATTGTAGGTCACTAGGCCTGTTGCTAGCTTTCTACTTTTTATTACAAGACACATTTGGTATCTGGTTGAAAATGCTTTGCATACAATAAATATAATAAAGTCAGTGACCCACTAATATCACTAGAGTCTTGGTTTCTAATTTAAAAGGAGAACTAACCTCCCCCCCTTTAGCCAAAAGTTCCCATTGCCTCCCTCCCTGCCTACCCCCTGCACAGTGTTACCCCTGAATTGTGTCCCCTCTGGAAATACTGACCACACATGCAGAGTCAGCTGAGCTCATGGGCATCATCTTCCTGCGCTTCGGTATTCTACAGGTCTTCTTCTTTCAGCAATTTCTGTTACCTGCTTGTGCAGTCATAACGAACCAGAAGATTGCTCCAACTGCACATGCACCAATATGGTGATCACTTTACGAAGAATACCGAAGTGATGTAGATGCCACCCGTGAGCTTTGCTGCACTGACTCTGCATGTGCGTTCAGTATTTCTAGAGGGGACACAATTCAGGGGGGGAGGCAGGGAGGGGGTCAGTGGGGAATTTTGGCTAAAGTGGGGTTTACTTCTCCTTTAAAAGCATTCTCTTGATGGTTTACAATAGAAACAAAATATGTTGCAGGGCTCTTTTAGCTAACTGTAATGAGAAAATTTCCATTCAAACCTCATTGTCCTCAGACATCAAAGTGTGGTGTGAATTTATAGAAATGAGCTTTTGATCAGAAACAGTAATAAATGTTAGAGCAGCTAATAATCAACTGCTAAAGATGCCAATGCTCTGGACAATCCCCCACTGTATCCTACCGATTGGCTGGTGGGTTAAAGAGACGCATACTGAAAAAGTGGTCACATTCCATTGTTGTGTTTGTTTTGGATAATATCCCAAACAGCTGGAACTGCAGGAGGTAAAGAGCTCTCCTCTTTTCTGCCTATACGGCAGGCCCAGACTGGCAATCTGCCAGATGGGCTGCTGTAATTGCCATAGAAAGTGGGCTGGTGGGGGCTGTTTGAGCCTCTTTGTAGCAGGAATGGAAGGGCCTGTTTTAAATCCCAGTCCAGTCCTGCTATACGGCATGCTCTTGTTGACATTCTCAAGAGAATAAGCTCAATGTGGCAAGGACCTCCATCCTGCTCTCTCCTTAACAAAACTGATCTACTAATTTATTGTTCTGCTGTACAGTGGTATGCCCTCAAGGAGCATTCCACCAATAAAAATATACATAAAATACATACCAATTCAGCCAAACTGCCCAACAAAATCTCGGCATATACTGGAGGACATATGCCTGTTCGTTAATTTTATTCATTTAGTTAATTCAGTCCTTGGTGTGCCAATAATAAAACAGGCATAGCTTTTCCAGTAGTGACTTTTTTGGCACTACTATGCTATACAGAATATTTTTAAGCACAAATAAATGATTTTGGTGTTTTTTCCTTTCATGTATTTGATATCAGTGTTTTGAACCCATAGCACATCATCCACCAACAGAATAACAATTGTGCATTATATAGTGTAAGCCAGAGTGCAGTGTATGTAATAAATGTTTATTGAACAAAAACATTATCTTGCATCAAAAAAGGGCACCCCAAAGAAGATCTTTAAATATTCAGTCTATGAAATTAAATATACAAAACTTCAACCTTAACTGTTAGAGGCCTGTTAGCGAATTAGTGAGGTTTAGCGGTTTTACTACTGTACTTCGAATAAACTCACAATTTAAAATCTGACAGTACAAAATTTGATTGAACAGAATTGTGAAAAAAACTTTTTGTTTGTAAACTTAAAAAACTTGAATTTGTAAGTTTACAAAAGCAAAAACGCAAACTCGAAAACTTGAATTAAAAAAAATAACTTGAACTTTTCCTATTGACTTTTACATGAATTTGCCAGCTTTTAGATGCAGAATATTTTACATTCAATTTTCAAGTTTTTATTTTTTTGCTTAATAAATACCAGACATTTGAGTTTTTGAAAATATAATGGAATTTGTGGGTTTTTGTGCAAAAAAAATTTAAATTCTGGCAAAAAATAAAATTCGAACATTGATAAATCACCCCGTTAGTATGATAGAGGCTGGCTAACTCTTAGAAGTACCAAACAACATATAGGGGAGAGCACTATCCCTCTTCTTCGCTGGTAATCAACCAGAATCCCTGTTTTGTCACGTGACCAATGTCTCCAGACCAACATGAACGTTTGTATCAACTTGTAAATTTTCACCAGGCAACTTTGGGTCTTAAAATCCTTATTTATTGGTAACATTAAAATAAGTCAAGCATTTGAGGAAGTGACGTGAAGCCAAGAAATGCAGTAAGGGTGTTTGATTCACTACTGCTGATGATTGACTTAATTTATTATTTTTTGTTTTTTTTATGGTTTTTGAATGACTTGCCATTTCATCTCTTTTGAGTGTGCACATTAAAGGGCAAGGAAAGGCAAAGAAAATAAAATCCTATTTTTACTTTCTTTAATGAAAAAGAAATCTATC
>CM044444.1:59903053-59940066 GCA_024363595.1 Xenopus borealis
ATTCCACGGACACAGGGACTGGACGCAGAGACACTTGAACTTTATTATATAGGATTGCGAGTTTATGAATGATTGTAGTTTAATAATCTGCAATGAAAAAATAAGAATGTATACAAAAACAGTTAACATACTGTAATTTTTGTGTCAGAAAGTTTTGGGTGGGTTGGGTTTTTTCAAGAATTATCTTGCAAATTAAACTAAATATTAGCAAGAAAACCTGCAAACGCATTCTGTGTGAATTGTTAGAAACACCAGTAGTGTTATAGAAAAAGAAATGCTTTACTTGCCAGATGGGTAAATTGACTCTTCTGAGAACTCTGCAATTGTTTTTGAAGTGACAAATGCTATGTGCTAAATAAATTCCCTCTACAAATAGAGATCACAATGGGCAAATGTAATTTGTAATACTTTGGCCTAAAGTGATGCATACATACTGTATACTAAAATACACTACGATCCAGTTATATGGGAAAGGTCCCTAAATGAGATCATTGCTCTTTTGCTGTTGGAGACCCCAACAACCCAGGCAATTTGCTAGCCAATTGAATCACTATCTGGACTTACTGTTCTCAGATATCACTAAGGGAAGCTGTTACACAAAAATTAAAACATGAGTGACATGCAACGGTGACCACTGTATTGCCAGTTTTTCAACATTTTGCTTATTTGTACAGGAAGATTTTTTTTTGTTTTCTTTGAACTAAGCAAGGTAAAATCTGAAATTGACCACTGTATTGCCAGTTTTTCAACATTTTGATTATTTGTACAGGAAATTTTTTTTTTTGTTTTTTCTTTGAACTAAACAAGGCAAAATCTGAAATGTGTAGAAGCACAATCAAAACAAATCAACAGTATGCTGAGAAGGCAATTGTGTAAATGATCACAACCTTTTTCCCCAGCTGTAGCCGGTTAGACTTTTAGATAATAAGCAAGCCATTATACAGAGTGCTTCTCAGTGGACAATTAGAGTGAAACAAGACACCAATGGTCCCTCTAGGTATGTGATTGTGTGAGTACATAATAAATTTTGGTGAGCACTAGTGATGGGTGAATTTATTCGCCAGGGGCGAATTCGCGGCGAATTCCCGCGATTCGCCGCTGGCGAATAAATTTGTGAAACGGCAGCAAAAAAAAAAACGAGCCGCGCGTCGTTTTTGACGCGACGCGCGCCGGAAACGACGTGACGCGTCAAAAATGACGCGCGACTCGTTTCGCGAATTTTTCGGCGAAGCGAAACGCGGGAGATTCGCCCATCACTAGTGAGCACAAAATTTTATATCAATTCTGACCCAAGGACATAGTTTTAAAAAACTGTACTCACAAAAGCTGTGCACACAGAACAATAATGCACATAACTGAGAAGGAATTAGAGGGAACATTACATAATATTATGCAATAATAAAAACAATTGTTTTATCATTTTGAGGCAGACTCACGTTGAAGGGAGCTGCAGGCAACCATTGCTACTGGACACGTCCCTTCTCTAGTGTTTCTGTTATTCTTTGATCCGATTGTGTTGGTTGAATTGTGTCAACCAATCAGATCATGCTTAAGCAAATGAATTGAGCATGTGAAGTAGTGATCTATGCCTGTACTTCCTACACTTCATACTGCACTTTTGTACCTTCATTCTCATGTGAACAGGACCTTATACACACAGGGTGTTGGCAATCCCACTGGCTGGGGCAATGAGGAGAGAACTAAGGATCTATGCAGGACTACCTTTGCAAGTAGCAATTTTGAAAATATGATTTAAATTACTGTATCTGTTTATATTTCGAAACTGTAATAAAGGTGAAACACCCCATTAAATAGGACTTATATTCTGAAATTACATTGCATCTCTTTATTAGGGTTTCTCAGTGGTCCTTTGAAGTTCTTTGGGACCAATAGTGTCAGGATGTGCTAAAGTGAAACTGGCTCCATATTCTTGTTTAGGGTACTGCCACCCATGGTAGGTGCCAAATCCCCCTGTGTGCCATTACACTTATGTGGTAATAAACAAGGTTAAATATCACTTGGGTTTCTACACAGTAGTAAAAATTAAAACTTTGTTTTAAGGAAAATGCTACTGTTGCTGGCAAGACATATTTTGGTCAGTAAACTATAAATAATAAACTATCTAAAGCCATTTTCCTTTTTAGCAGGGTCAAACTGGGGGTCTTTGGCCCACCAGGGCTGCTGTCCCAGGGCCCCCTCCGTTGCCCTGCTGCTCTGTATTGGAGCACAGCCGTATGCGTATGCATGCTATGTTTTTGCCCCGACTGCCCCAAAAGGGGAGGTCGCGGCTTCAAGAATGTCTCAGATGTGGGATCTGGGGCCCACAAGAACCAGGGGCCCACTGGGCTTTTTCCCAGTGTCCCGTTGGCCCAGTCCAACCCTGCTTTTTAAAGGTCCATTTATCAAAGATTGTATTTGGAATTCAGGGGATTTTATTTTTATTAGAATATACTCACATTTCAACACGGAGTTTATTTAAAAAAAAATATGAAAGTCTAATATTCGATTGAACGGTTCCGACCCAAAAACTCAACTTCATACAAATTTTTCTCCTCTACCACTGACTTGCACATGAACTCGTCAGGTCTTAGGTGGTGAATTTTCAAATTAGGACTCAGCATGACCTAACTTGATAAATCTCACATTATAATTTACATCCAAACAGGGGGATTAAAATTCGACACTCGAAAATGAAATTCTAATTAACTTTTTGACCTTTGATAAATCTGCCTATTAGTTTTATGGGTAATTTACAAAAGTTGCCCCCTCAAATCACTGAGTTCAGTGGAAAGCAAGAGAACTGCAAAGCAGGAAGTAGTGTTCTTTTCTGTTATGTTAGACATCCAGTCACTCCAGTCTTTATACATTACATTTTTGCCTAACTATATTTATTTTGCACAGCCTATTTACCCAGTTTTTATTTTTACACTAAACAATTAATTTAAGACACCTGATGCCCACCTTGGTTTGTGGAGGTAGAGACCCATGTATATACAGTATTAGGTAAAGGTTTCTTTTTTTTGCAAAATAATAAAATACAATGTTTGAATGATTGGTAAATAATCACCAATTGAGTCTCTTTTATTGGATCTGAGTTAAGTCGTACAAACAAATTGAATTCCCTTACCAGGTGAAAACATTCACTAAAAATATTTAATATCACGTGACCTGGTAATTTTTTTTAATAAATCAAGTTCAAATGTTTTATTGCCATAAAGCAAACATAATCAAAGTGTGATGGTGAGGCATGGAAAGGTAAAAAGTGGGGGGACTTAAGTATGTTGTGGATTTATCTCTGCATGCTTTTCATCAGATCTACACTAGATGGTGACAAAAAGTCAATGTGAAAAAATTACCGAGCTACCAGGAACAGCACACAGCTGACAGCTAAATAGGCAAGAAGCATGAAGAGCCACACACCAGGAGAGAAAGGATCAAGGAAAGAGAAATAGCCAGGCTTCCGACCCTGTAATGAAACAAAAGAGCCATGTGGCCATGAATACACAGTGCAGAACAATGAACACATAGCAATGCAGTATTAGCTGGGGTGAGGCCTCTAGTTAGGAGCTCGGCTATATACTGTATATATATCTATATATATATATACTGTAGCTGAGTCTATCACTGCTGTTATCAAACATTACTTTAGAATGATAAATGTTACTCCCAGAGACATTTCAACAGAATCTCTAAAATGCTCATTTCAAATAGTCAGTGTTAAAAAAATATTTTAAGTACTTCCGCATTTTACATTTTTTATTTGTGGTCCCACCAATTTTAAATGCATTTCAGTGGGTGCATTTCCCTGATTTTAAGTAATGTTTTCCGGGATTTTGTCAAAATGTTGTCCTGATGTACCCAAAAACAGCTTTTTCCCCTCTACGAATGTTGTTATTTGTGAAATAAAGAGGTTTAAAATACTAACCAAATGTTGATTTTGCCATGGTTCTGTCTGTAAATGGTCAATTCCAATTAGTCTGCCCCTTATACAGTCCAGCACCAATGTTATGTATGTGACTGACAGAGAGGCCTTGCACATACCATAGTGTAACATTAACGCTGCAATGTTTAACCCTTGTTATTAATACAGTAAACATTTTATCTCAAAGTAAAATGGACTCCTGTGCATATATCTTTTCAGTACTTAAAGAAAAAGTTACTTTAACACATTTCCCCGGATTTACACAATTTGTTCCTGGTCTCCATAAAAACATAAAATAGAGGTTCTACTGTATTTATAAAAGTATTTTATTCTCTTCAATCTGCTTCTCTCCTTCACATTCATCCATTAAAGTTGATTGAAAAAAATGACTGTCATTCTCTGCACACAGGGCCCCTATTAGGAACGGGTGGTGGCAGAAATCTATAACTGATTATTTTACAGAACACGAGACATAGAAGAGAAATGACAGAGGCATTTAAAGCTGCCAACTTGGGTTAAATCTGATGGAATGGCCATACAGATTGTGATGAATATGCTGGTAAGTTAGGTCATGCTGACGCCGGCAGAAGTCTTGTCTGGAATATTGTTCATTTCAAAAAAGGAAAATCATTGTTATATGTTGGGACAGAGATCATCTTAAACTCTGTAATTTATTTTAGTACTTCAGCTTAAACTATTAAAGGGCACAGATTTAGTGACTGTTTAGATACACATGATAGATGCTTTATATCAGATGATCATTGGTCAAAGCTGTGTGATGGTTAAAAAGACCCAGTTTGAAGACAAAGGCATCCTCCCAAAATGAGTCTACCTTTAATTACAGCAGGTAAATTGCCTCCTCCTATCTTCACTATGGGACACATGCTATATTAATATTGGAGCACAAATTAAACTCAAAAAATAAGAATAGGAAAATGGTAAGGTCACTAAGTTAATGAATGCCTTCAGCAATGTATAATGTAATTTAGATATAGGATATTGATATTAGGCCAGTATATCATTACAATGATGGTAGGTTCCTATGGGGTGTGCAGGCCAAGGTTTAAAAGGTGTCAGGCAAGTAAAATCAAAGCCAAAGCAGACACTACTTTAGTCGAAGAATATCTAAATCATGGAATAAAAGACAATTATTCTGTCAACATTTGTCTGCTTATAACTGAACTTACCATAACCATAAATTATGATAAGTAGCATCCTTACAGTTCCACATCGTAAAGGAATCTTACTTAGGGGAAGATTATAGTGGAGGGATGGGGTAGTTTCACAAACCAGCTTTTCTAACGACTAAAGATATTTCTTGTAGGTCATACAGTACATCAGATACTGTAACCTGTCTAGCAAAATGTTTACTGCTCTTCACAGTAAAGTGATTGCACCATCTACTTAGAGCAGAGAACAAGATAAGTAGTAGGAGAGAAGGTATTCTAGACAACCACTTTAAGCAAGGACAGTTGGAATATGCTGAAATGCTAAGACTTTGAATTAAACGTAAATTGCAGCATCCTGTACTGTAAGGCACAAGGGTGCCCTGTACCTAACACTTGCCTTATTCAGGTGGCACAACTGCAGAACTTTCTTTATTGCTTTATATTTTTTCTGAAGTGTGTTAAAACTTGCACTGTTAGAATTGCAGGAATTGAAGCATAATAGGTACATGTTACCATTCCACCCACATGCAACAAGCAGACAAGTAATGTTCAAGAGAAGGTTGGTCTGCATTTGTCAAAGCTAATGGAACAAGAAATACTGTAATTTCTAATTCCAGCATGGAACAGAGGGTACAGGTTGCAAGGCATGAAGATTAACTGCAAAGTCAGCAAGGTGATCTAGCATAAAGCCATAAGACTCCAAATGATTCATGTGGACATACCATCTGCTAAAGCCAATTAACCACGTACAGGATTGTAACAACTAATTCAGATGGGTGCAGCTGGAGATCTCAATTATGTTCAGTGGTGGTGTTTACAGATGTCCTTTCCTATTCTAAGGTTGCTCAGAGAACAGAAAATAGCCTGCACAAGAATGGAAGTATCTGGGGGCAGGCCATGGGCTGACAAGCTTTATTTTAGAGGCAGAAAGATGTTCAAAAGGACGCCTCATTGACCAATGCACAGATCTCATTGACCAATTCTCAGGTCTCAGATAACCAAACAGTAAGGTACAGTATGTGAGCAATTCTGCATCTGCAGTAGGTCATGAAATGTAATATATTAAGAGGGCGAGGTGTACACAAGGTGGTGTGAAATTTTTCCTAGCAGTTATGTGAAGCAATAATAAGAAAGCACTATAGAATAAAGACTTATAAGGCAGATTACTACCACAGAACAATATGCAGAAAAAAAACAGGAAAGAGAGTCAGTAGGATACTTTACAGGGGTGGTTCACATTTCAGTTAACTTTTAGAATGTTATAGAATGGCCAATTATATATAGTTTTTTTATTATTTGCTTTCCTCCTCCTGATTCTTTTCAGTTTTCTAACGGGTGTCACTGATCACAGCAGCCAAAATTTCATTGTTATTGTTACTTTTTATTACTTAACTTTCTATTCAAGACCTGTCCTATTCATCTACCAGTCTCTCATTTACACCACTGCCTGGTCGCTAGGGTAATTTGGAACACACTAGAGAGCGGTTGTAGAAAAATCAAAATAATTAAAAATACATTAGAGATGGGTGAATAAATTTGCCAGGCATGGATTCGCCTGCAAATGTTTTTGCGAAACTGCTGCAAAAATTTGCCGGTGAAAAATCAGCCAGAATTGTTGCTCGTATCAATAATTGTTTTAATGCATTTGGACAGAATAGTGGCATGTATAAAAATTGTCGCTCACATCAAAAATTGATGCACGTCAAAATTATTTTGATACCCATTGACACCCAATGTGGTGTGCGAAACGACAGATTAGTCCATCACTACAAATAATTAAAAATGAAGATCAATAGCTAACTGTCTGAGAATAGTGAACTCTACATTATACTTTATCTTAATTTAGAAGTGAACAACCCCTTTAACTGCTTCGCAGGAAACAGTCCTGGAAATCATAATGACAATCAGATATTTGCTTTATTTATTCTGAGCTAGTCATAAAAGCTAATTATTGTGTTTTGATAGCTGAGGGGGAGCAGAGTATAACAGTGCTGTATTAGCAGGTTCATGCAGCCATTATACAACAGTGACATAAACTCTATCACCTTAAGCAGTATAGAAGGTACAGTGTAAGCACATTTGGGCAAATGTAATACATTGCAGCAATGCATCTTGGATTGGACATGTAAGGCAAGCTTGCTTAAAATCAGCAACTGTAACTGTAGGTGATAGTAAATCAGTCCAGTGTCCTCGTCCAGTGTATCAGAAGCTGCAGGTAAAGGTAAACGTGACAAACAATCAGCAGTAATGTTTTTCAAACCTGGTTTGTATTGCATTTTGTTGTTGAAATTCAGTAACCTTGCTGACCATCTAGCTATACGCATTCCAGCTCTTCCTAGTCCCTTTGTAGTAAGTAGTGTAGTTAAAGGGCTATTTTCCATGCATAAGGTGGACCCCATAGGTAGGTTCTACATTTTTCTGTTGCCCAAACACATGCTAGAGCTTCTTTTTCAAAAGTATGATCTGTCTCTGTAAGTCTTCTGGATGCAAATGCAACAGTTTTCTCTGAACCATCAGCATGGATCTGTGGGAGAACTGCACCAACTCCATAGACTGAAGTGTCTGAAGTAACCACAGTGGGTAGTGCAGTATCAAATAAAGCTAGTGCTGGACTGTTCACAATTAACTGTTTCACTATTTCAAAGCTATGTTGAGCTGTCTCTGACCAAACCAGAATTGAAGATCCACGTAGTAGTGCTCTAAGTGGCTCCACAACTGAAGCATAGTTGTGAATAAACTTAGAATACCATGAAGCAAGACCTAAGAAAGCTTGTAAGGTCTGAAAATCAGAGGGAGTAGATGCTTGTGTAAGCAAAGCAAAGAAAACACAGCTGAGTTTGTCTAAAGTGGCATTTGGAAAGGTTCAAGTTTCAGTCCAGCAGAATCAATGCATTTTAGAACCTTTTCTAGGTACTCTTCATGAAGATCTATAGTTGGAGAGTAGACAATTATATAGGTATGTCATGGAGTATAGGTATATAGGTATGTCATGGAGTATAGAAGACATCAGTTGTTGAAAACAACTCGGTGCTGAAGCCAGTCCATACGGTGCACGCTTGCAACAAAGCAAACCATCAGGGGTAGAAAATAATTTTGCTCCTCGGAGTTCTGAAAATATTTCCTCTGTGTGTGGCAAAATTATTTGCTTTATTAGGTTCACGGAGATCAACACACAATTTTATACCTCCAGTTTTCTTTATTGTTACAACAATTGGTGAAGCCCATTCGGAGGATTCTGATTTTTCAATCACATCTTGCTCTACCAGTTTCTTTAGTTCCTGTGAGACAGTCTCCCTTATAAAGAAGGGGAATCACCTTAATTTCTGGTGTACTTGTTTTACATCTGGTCTCAACTTAACTTTGTGCACACAGTTCTTTGCACAACCCAGTGAAGTGTTACTTTGTGGTGACATTTTAGACACAGGCTGTGTGGCAGGCACTGGTGCTGTAGAAATGAGACCATCAACTAATTGTAAGTTTAATGCAGCAAATAGATCCCTTCCAAGTATAACAGTACCCTTATTCACAATGTAAAAGTCACAGTATGCAGTATTTGGCAAGCAGCCAACCCCAGGGATTGGATCCTTTTAGTTACTGACCAGTGTCACGGAAGGTGCAACAAGCATATCTTTTGCAAAGTATTTCAAGAAAATATTCTTTGGTAGTATAGAAACAACTGAACCTGTATCAAGCATCAGGTTAATGGAGTGTCCCTTGTCAGCAGAAGCAGTATTGACATTGACAGTGCATATAAACTTGTCTGGAATAAATGCACCAGCTTTATCCACATTTAATACTGTAACATTTGCATTAGTGACTTTATAAACCTCTTTAGCAGAACTATGGCAGATCTTATCAAAATGACCTACCTTTTTGCATTTGCAGCACTGTACAGCTTTTGCAGGAGATGTAGCATAATTTGCAGTGTGTTGTGTTGAACCACAATGGAAGCAGTATTTTTTATTTGTATTTACTACACAGTTTTGCAGTGAATACCTTTCCTTAGCATTGTATTTTGCCTGTGACTGTGCATTATTGGCCACAGTACTGGATTCACAATCTGTACATTCCCAGCAGTTCCCTGACTGAGAGTGTAAGCCTCTGCCACTGATGTTTCAATTTGGCTAGCAACTGTAATAGCTTTTGCAAAGGTTAAATCCTGCTATAGGAGCAGTCTCTAACTAATGCGTGATGAATTTGTTTTTTCCACTGTTTGGTCGCTTAGCATTTTATCTGTTTCTCAAAGTCACATGTAAAAAACAGCTCTCTCAAAGCTGCTACAAATTGTTCTACATTTAGTCTTGTCATGAAAAAGTTCTTTATAGCAGTAAGTGCAGTTTCATAAGTCTCATCGGTAATGGTAATACTGTATATAGTATATATGCTATCCCTCTGCTCCCAGGCAGTGAAGAAGTAAAGCACGCTTTCTAGCAGCATAAATCTCCCCTTGGTCAGCAGCTATAATGTAATTTTCAAACATATGGATACAAGCAGTAAAAGGTATGGTAGAAAAGCTGCAGGCTGTTGCAGAGGTAGAAGAGAAATCTCATCGCCAATTTGTTGTTTTTTGATAGCCGAAAGATGAGCAGAGTATAACAGTGCTTTATTAGCAGGTTCATGCAGCCATTATACAACAGTAACAAACTCTAGCACCTTAAGCAGTATAGAAGGTACAGTGTATGCACAGTATAACTCATGTGCACAGTGACATCTACAGGCCATTTGTATAAACACCACACTAACTGATTGTGAGTTACAGGGTTAGGGTAAAATTTAGCTATTTTAGGGCTCAAATATATCAGATGAAAAAAAATCAGTACAAAGCTCTGAAGTTCACCCAGCTCTTTGGTGTTAGCAAATAGTTGTGCTTCTAGTAAGAGAGCAGTCAGGAGGTGGAGACCTTTTGAAATGGTTATATGGTAATGGCTGAATAAATAGGTTAAACACCCACAATAAGATAGATGTGCATAGTTCCTGTTTGTTTTATTCACTGACATTGAAACATTGCCAGGCATCCAGGAAGTGGTACCACTTACCATTTACACACAAGCTAGTGTGGGGAGTACAGACAATTTAAAGGAGAAGGAGAGCTATTTTTACTTTGGGTTGCCAAAAGTTAGGCATTCCCCATTGATTGTATATACTTAACTGACACCCGGGATGGTGCACCTATCAGGAGAAACTGCAGCAGCCTGGGTTATTTCAGTGACTACTATGAAGTTATCATCTTCCTGCATCTTCCTGCATCTTCTTTCTTCAAATTTCCTGGTGCAGACGCATGCGTAGTAGAACTAAATATCAGTATTTTTCATTAAAGTTCAGCTTTTTGCTCTACTTCACATGCGCAGCTGCGAGGATAAAGAAAAAGCAGGAAGGTGATCGCTTTGTGGTGCTTGCTGGAATAAACCTGGCCCGTTGCAGTTTACTGCTGATAGGAGCAGGCAAATAGTGATAGGCGAATTGTCCCATTTTGCGCCGCCAAAAAATTCACAAATCTCTAGCGAAATTTGTGAAACAGTGAAGAATTCACAAAATGGCACCTGCGTCTAATTTTTTATGCCAGCATCCATTTTTTTATGTCAGAGAATTTTCCGAATTTTTAGAGGGAATTTGCCAGCGGCAAAACACGGGAATTCGGCGCAATTTCATGCCTGGTGAATAAATCACTACAGGTAAATAAACAGAATCACTTGGTATAACATGCCTTTCCTTTTCTTTAATAGAAGTATCCTAAAAAATTCTTTGTACCACGTTTTTCAATTGTTATTAACCAAACGTAGCATGAGGTAGCATAGCATTAAACATATTTGCACATATCAGTAATATGACAAGTTAAAGGAGCTAAGTTGTCTGCATGTATTCTGTACAGGAAGGCATTTATGTAACAGAGCATTTATACCTCGCAACCACACCATATTATTCCTGTCTCAATGATCAGTTCATAACATTGCCTGTTCTTGTCCTACATTGATATTTTCATTTATCTAGTTCAGAGTTGACTTTGTCCACATTTTCCCAAATGACAAGATTTTTCCATGACATGCCAGCCTCCCTTATGCCATTGTTCTCTCTTTTAATATCAGAAACTTGAGCAAAATTCAGCACTGTAACTCCTAAAAAATTCCACTTTCAAAAGAAGCAATGGTCACTTCATCTAACAGTAGTTGTGGAAATTCTTGCCAGTTGGGCCTGCCAGCCATTTTTATGCATTCATTGAGGGAAAATTAAATTTTATTTGCGTTTTTAATTCAGGAGCCAAAGCTATGAGATTGCACCTGCCTTCCTGGTTCACTTGTGTTTCTTTTCTTAAACATTATACAGAGAAATCCTTGTATCTATACATAATTAATTTAGAAGAACTGGTAATAAATCTTTCTACACAGTCTACTTATTGCAAATAAAAAGCTGTCCCTTTTTCAGAACCTGGACATAATCTTCCTAGCTGCAATATCAGTATAACACCTTGCAATTTAATTATGAGAGCAGCAGATTTGCAAACCTCATTATTGTGTGTAATCAGTATGTAAGAATTAGCATGCAAATATGTCTAATGATTTCAGAGAGGAGATGCAATCAGAAGCCTTACCATATGAACGCGGTACAAGATGCTGATTCCTAAAGTCATGAATGGTTTGGAGAAATCAATCACCTTCTCTCTTTCTGCTGTAATTGTGAGGCCTGCAACAGCCAAATCTGCTTTCTGCAGAGAAATAGAGACATCAGGTCAGTGAAATGAGAGCCGTGCAGTCATTGGCTAAATAGGGATATGATTGCAGCACACATACAAATGTATCCACAGTTTACATGAATAAAACTGGGAACTAGTGAAACGATAATTCCAGGAACTGGTAATGGAAAATATATACTATAAAGATATAAATATGAGGCCTTTCTTTTTTAACCATCTGGGACACTCCAGTCCTATTCATGTTTGTTTCATTTTTATACTCACTAATACATTCTTAGTAAGATTTGTAAAAGATTTGAAATATGCAAACTCAATATGCAATTCAGATTCAAAAGTAACAGGTAGCCTGTATTGCTTAATGTGGGATATCATGATCATATTGAATACAGCAGCAGGAATTTGAAAGCAATTCTTGGGCCCAACACTTTGATTGCTAGACTTGGATTATATAGCCATAGGCATTAAATCACATGTATGCTGTGCACTGCAGCATTCGCTGGCAATGCATTCTCTAATTGAGCTTATTCTGCCTTGTGTCTGTGGTCCAATGCCAAATAGGTCTTGATCGATTGTTCGTGTTTTCCACTCCTATGGAGTAGCCATGTGCTGGAATGCTTAAAACTATATTGAACAACAAAATTCCTGTGGGCTGAACAGCTTAAGCAACACTACTTAATTACAATAATTTTTGTCTCCCAAAGGTTCTCACCTATTATTTTGCTTCACATGAGTCATGAACTAGGCACCACAGAGAAGCTAAATTTATATATTGTTACTGGGAGGGGTGTTTGCCTCAAAACAGTGGAAAAGAAACATGCTGAGCATCATAGGAGTGACACCCTACTTTTAGCTGTGTGAAGCAAATTCTTATGAGGCTTTGCTTCCTGCTCTTAGCATTTTTAAGTCACAAAAACACAATGTAACAGAAGATACAGTACTATGGAGCATTTTAGTGGGACAAGCGCAAAGAGCAAGTGCAAAGTAATATGTTTTGTGCTACCAGTGCACCTTGGCTCCTCTTTTTCTGTACTAACTGCTGCCAGAGGTAGTAATATTTCTCATTACTGATGAGGAAATGCTTGTCAGATTCAGAAGCCAAAGGCAGGCTTTAAAGGGATGGTCCACCTTTAAGATAACTTTTAGTATGTTATAGAATAGCTAATTTAAGCAATTTTTCAACTAGCCTCAACTATTTCTTTTTTATAGTCTTTGGATTATTTTCCTTCTTCTTTACAGCTCTCAAATGGGGGTCACTGACCCAATCTAGAAAAACATGCTCTCAAAGGCTACAATTTATATTGCTACAGTACTTGTTATTACTCATCTTTGTATTCAGGGCCTCTCCTGTTCATAGTCTCTTATTCAAATCAATGTATGGTTGCTAAGGTAATTTGGAAATAGCAAACTACAGAGCTGCTGAATAAAATGCAAAATAACTCAAAACCACAAAAAAGAAAAAAAATTAAAACTACAAATTGTGTTAGAATATCACTCTGTAAAACATGCTCAAAGTTATTTTAAAGGTGAACAACCCTTGCATCCCAAGCCGTATGTGCCAACTATGGTGCCACCATTGCAAAATGCACAATTCACTTGGCAAGGGATAGTTGCAAATGCTAGGAGTGCACTTTTTTGGATTATTAGATACATGGGTTACATCCTTTGGCCTTTTTTTTATTTTAAAGGAGGTATAAATCAAATAGTTCTTGTTGGGCACAGTTTTCTAAACATTTAAATAACTCACACAACAATGACATTTTCTTAGCACTCACAATAGACTCAGAAACAGACTCGTAGTCAATATTTGTTGCTTTTCATGGGAAATCCCACAATTTTCTGTCTCTTGGATACTGAGAAGATGACTCTTATTCTTGATTCATACAGCCCATTCTTGCAGCATACCTGTAGATTCTATAATGGCACTTAAATAACCACACATCTTAGTATCTTGGCTTTTGTCTGTGCCCAAACCATACTGCCTTGTCTGGCTACAGCAGCTACCCACAGGGCAGATAGGTATGGCCCTCTCTACTAGTGATGGGCGAATCTCACCCGTTTCGCCGAAAAATTTGCGAATTTCCAGTGAAATTCGCGAATTGGCAAAAAAAATCCCGAAACAAGTCACACGTCGTTTCCGTGGCGTCGCGTTGCGCGACTCGTTTTTTTTGTCGAATTTTCACTGGCAAATTTTTGCTGACATTTTTGTCATATTTGACATATTTGTCAGCGGCGAATCGCGGGAATTCGCCGCGAATTCGCCCATCACTACTCTCTACACTTTACTTACTGGACCCTCTTAACGTAGGCTAACTATTCACTTGAATAAATAGGTGACTCCTTGCCACCTAAAATCCATCCGAGAATAATTGTATTGCTGTTAACTCTACAATGTGACACTACAAACCAGCTTATCTATCAAAATCCTGAGACTGAAAACAGACTCTACTTTATATACTCTGTGTGGGGACCTAATCAGGTCCTAAACCAATACCAGATTTTCATAACCAATCAGGATACCTGAATTACTTTCTCTATATTTTGTCTAGAGCAACATTCATCCAGCAGATATAGTACTTCACCCATTTCTTCTGTGGTGGATTGGAAGGCACTAAATACACACTTCATAGTCATTTCCTTATGCCGTACAAATGCTTGCCTTAAGTCTATACTCCAGTGCCCGACCTCTATAACACTTTCAAACATATTGATAGCCTCTCTGTGGTCTCCTTTGTTTTAATACAGAGAGAAATCCATAACTGTGAGGCTAGAAAATGGTCAATTGTTTTTGTTTTACCAAACATAAAGCTTACATAAAACAGTTAATGCTAACTTAAAGAGCATATATTTTTTTTCTATAGATTTATGCAAACATAAAACAATGTCACATTAAAAACAAAAACTTCAGTTCTGTACTCTGTATTTAATAAAGATGTGGTATAAAACCAATGGCAACAATGTGCACAATGTGATCAAATTGGTAAGATTTGGCTAAAAGTTTTTTGTGACTAAACCAAGCAAATGTAAGCTTATTTAATATCCCGACTGAATGGCCAATTTACTTCACACCTCTAAATAGTATTTTTCAAATAGATCACAGTTACTGACTGATTGCATGACAAAAGCACCCATAGCAAAATGAATCTTAATTTCAGTATATATATCAGGCACTGGCTTTGTGATCCTGCTTAGGATATCGTTAATATTCAGAACATTGATAAATTTAATTAACCTAGGCCTCATAACACATACATAACTGACTGCATTCAATCCAGAGCTGAATGAAAGCTCTTAGCCTGCTATGCATACAAATGAACAGCAGTCAACTATTCAATTGGGGAAATCTGGATTTCACCTCTATGACTTTCTGCTCTGTACTTGATTCCAATACATTCAATCATGTATTTTCATTTGTGAGAACACACCCATCCTCTGCCTTCTAGTTCTTCTCTCTCTCCCAATCATAATTTGTCTCCTGGGACTTCATATATTTTTCATTGAATTGATAGCATAGTATGAAGGCATTTGTGTTAAGACTTATCAGGGCTGAATTGCTAAATTACAGTCAAGCTGTCCATTGCAATTTGCTTTAACAAAGACAGAAATTAGATCATATGTGGATGTATAACATTGTGTCTTCAGCTTAAATGTATGCATACACTGGCCATTCCTGCATAGTATCCAACTTATCAACCAGAGCCAATTTATGGATTCCTATGGGGTAGGTATATAGACATATAGTTTCAGAAACATTTTAGAAATATTTCTCGAACACATTTTTGCTATTTAGCCCTTGGACAAAGTTGAACCACACTTGAAAAATACTTAACAACACATACTTTGTAACAATAGAAATAAGATATTTATCCTTTTTCGTTACCTTAATTAGCCAATCTGCTAGTAAGCAATAACTTTTCAATTTTTTCCATTAAACCAAAGTTTCCCACTTTCAAGATACTTGTTCCAGTGTTTCTCTTCCTCTGAAATATAGTACCATTATCAAAGTGCTAATCCCTTGCACAGGACATTTGTATGAAATCTCGTGTATGTTTTTCCTCTTGATATATACTGTAGATATCAGTTTTGATATCTCTATATTTTATGCAAGCATCATCTTAATAATCTTCCCAGGAAATATGTCCTATATAATAATATATTCCAAAGTTGCAAGCCCCAGATCTTAATACAATTCTCTGTTAAATCAGACCACAGAGAGAGCCAGTCATGATATCTCTATTTGAAGCCCATTAATGTACAGCCAGTATTTTGGTGACTTTTAACATTATGACTCAGTCTACTGCCTACTCATTATAAGGTTCTCAACTGTTTAAGCTCCTTTACTTTTTTTAAGCAGTGTCTGTAGTCTTATATTTTTAATTGTATGTGGATGTATAACATTGTGTATCAGAATTTGAATTTAATGTAATGTTGCACACAGTCCTTTAAAGCACATTAGAAAAGCATGTTTAACATTTGGAAATTGAGAAATAGATTAAATTATATTATATTACTGTATATTCACATAGAATATTTTTTTATATAGAGCTCCCTTGAAAGCATCTAAAAAATTATTTGTGGCGTACTATTTAAAAATGATTTGTGAAAGTGAACTGCACTTTTTATTAGGAAAAACTGATGTGGTAAAAATATTAACACAAGATAGCAACCATACTTAGCAAGGTGCTAATTCATGCAATAATATGGTATACTTCATATTTATTATTAATGAGTATTTATAAAGAGTACACATACTGGGATACTAAAAATTATGGGCACCAATTCATACAAATTGATGGAATCTTTGAAGATTCTCCATCTCAGGAGACCAGAGTATACATGCTTTAAATTGCAGGAAAGTGTTCATTTAGAGAAATGTCAGAGGAATTATTTGTGTTTTAAAGATTTACTAACTTGGAAAAGTAAAATCCAGGAAAGCAAACACATTAGAAATGTCAACTAAATGTAATAAATAACTGATAAAAACACTTACAGGTTCCATTGTACAATGTGTGTATGGGGCAAAAAAGTTGTATTCGTCATCTATTTGAAGTAAAAAGACAATCTGTAGGGTGTATAATGATCAGTTATATGCCATAGATCATTATATTTTTCCTGATTCTGTATTGCAAATAGTGTGTAAATTAAATACAGTACTGTAATTATTTAAACAAATATATAAAAATATTTATACGGTATGATCCATTCTATAACAGATATCATAAAAGGAAATTTACCCAAGCTATTTCAGAACTAATATCCCATCAAGAAGGTTAAATACTAGACACCAGACAATGTACACAAGATGCAAAGATACCTTTCTACTAACTGGTGTCCTGTCCACACATGTTTTACATTTTTCCCCAGTTTATCTCCTTCAATAAATCAGATATTACTAGAGAGATCTTCTTATTCTAAATGTACATCTGCCAGATATCCTTCATTTATTGTCCCTGTATTGTTTTATCAGAAAGATAATGAAATGCAGGCTTTAGTGTTCTCCACCTATTCAATTTAATAATACAGTGAAAAAAGTCAGTTTAAATCCTCAGTGCGCTGTCAAAGAATTGTTCTGCCTATTTTCCTTTTGATTTACATTTCAAAATATTGTGTGAGGATGCAATAAAAATCCACTTTGTCCTTGGTATCTCACAAATTCTAATTCAGTCTCAAGACTAACATCAGCCTTAATTTCTGATGTATCTATCCTCCCTGTAAGGTTGGAATATGGGAAGGTGTTTGCCTCTGTAAAAGTTCTTGTGGGTTATTATGCAATATTCATGGAGTTACATCCTGTTTTGTATTTTACATTACGAGATGGGGCCATGTTTATGCTGTATACAAAGGAGCTCCAAAAAAAAACCTTTGGCCACGCACGGTGAAGGAAGAACCCTTTAAAAGCTGGAGTGAATAATGTGACTTGCTACCGGATTTCACAATAAAAAATGATCCATATATTATGGAAAGACAGAAATGTTATTCCATCAAATTGACTACTTATTTATAAAAGCAAAAGTGACACTTAGGGGGTTATTTATCAAAACAGTTCTTAATATTTTCAGAAAACATCAACACTTAAATCCTCACTGATTGTTTCCCCCAATTTATCAATAATTTTCAAAAAAATTTCTTTTGTGGAAAAATTCATGATATAACCATAAAAAATCTAAATCCTATGGTTTTTTTGTGAAATCGACCAAAAGCTACAATTTCTTCAGAAAGTCAGCACAAACCAGAAAATCTTCAAATTGGGGACATCTGCCATTGACTTTTACATGTTCTCATCAGGTCTGAGTTGGAGTACTTTTTTTATCAGATTTTTAACACCATTTGACTGAAAAAATTATTTTCCCTTTAAAATTCAGATCTTAATAAATAATTTTGGATACTACAGGAAATATTTATGCTACCATAAATTTATGGAATCTCTATGGCTATGAAACAATGTAGCAAGATGTCCTTGATGTTAGTCTTTATAAAAAAAAAAAAAAGTCTCTGGAATAACTTATATGTTTAAACAAACTAACTGCTTAAGGCTAGGGCCAGGTGATATAAGGGAGAATCCACTGGCCAGCTACTCCACTTGTCTTCTGTAGGCAGATCAGATTGCGGTATTGTCCACAGGTATGAAATGCGAAATTTCGCACTTCGTGGTGAAATTCACCCTCTACCTAAACCTGAGCGAAGATAATGCTTCTGGGTGCAGGCAGAGTAGGATCAGTGGGGGAGCATATTGTTGACCTGTGAAGATCACAATCTTGTGGCCCTAGCCTAATTAAGTAATGCAGAAATATCATACCACATTTGAATTGCTGAATTGATCATACATCTTCTATGGATAGAACCATTTTCTACAAAATTCATGGCCAGATTTGCCTATTTAACTTTTTTGTTTCTTGCCTTTTGACTATTTCGTCTCTTTACCAATTCTCTGCTGTTTTTCCTTTTTTGACAGATTCCTTCTCTTTGTGTAGTTTTTCCTTCTTCCACAACTTTTTCTCATCCCAGTTCTCTTCTTTTACTTTACTTGCTCTGCTTTCTTTTTCTATCCGCAATTTATATTTGCCTCCCTTTTATTATCTTAAGCCCTTAAGCCAAAACATAATGTAAAATGAATCTATAGCAAAAATACATCTCAATGTAACCACTATGCATCTCTTCATATAAAGGTTACTTTCTATAATGTAGCTTCTCTCTATTTCTAGCCTTTATGCTCAAGCAAAGAATTTGACAATGTTGGTTGCCACGTAACAAACATGGGGATTCTCACAGCAGTACCAGGTCAGCAAGCTGGGTTAAGTGCACTGAAGGATGTAAAGTGTTTTCAATCACTAAGCTTAGCTACTTTAACGATAATACATGATCCTATTTTACCTTGATCAAGGCATACAAGATTTTCTGTGAACCGCTGGTATCTAACAATTTCTATAAAACGACTAGATGCATTTTTTATGAGACAGAGATATTTTCAGATGGAAAGGAATTTTATTTGAAAAGTAAAAAATGGAATATTGTGTGTTGCAAAATGTATTTAATGGATACGTTTTTGGAGAGAGTAGGTTAGGTAAGTACAGAATAAAAGAGGTTTGAATGTATACATAATTAAAATGTAAAATCAAAAAAATATACTTTAGTGCTTATCAGAAGTCATCTGCAAAAAGTATTAGTTGTTAAGAATATCTATTTATATTGATTGGGTAAACTTAACCATAAAGCATGTGGAACTTAGCCTCTTCTATAGTAGCATAATTAATTTGGGTTGAAAAATAGAAGAGTCCAATTGCAACTCTTCCAAATGACCCATATGTGTATATACAAATACATACACACACATTTTACCAAGAATATTTATCCATTCATCTTGCATTTTGCTTACCCTGGAAATTAGCTCTCCAACCATGCCAGTCCAAGTGCCATTCAGCTCTGGAACACCATAAACACCATCAGCAACCAGTCGGATCTTGTATTTAAATTGGAGGATGGTAGCAAGCTCCTTTAGCATATCAACACAAAAACCTTCATACTGGTCGTTACCCTCTAATTCCAGGTGGTTTGCTTTTAACATGAGGTATGGATTTTCCTGAAAAAAAAGCTGGGTATGGTCATTATCTTTCTTCATATTTCCAGTACATTTACTGTAACAAGTAACATTTTGCAATGCAGTTATATCTTATATGATAAAAACAGGTATGGGATCCCTTATCTGGAACCCATTATGCAGAAAGCTCAGTTTGAAGCAAATTAATTTTTTTTTTTTAAAACAATTTAATTTCTCTATGTAACAGTAAAACAGTACCTTGTACTTGATCCTAACTAAGCTGCAGGAATCCATATTGGTGGCAATACTATTGTGTTTAATGTAGACTTGAGATATGGAGATCCAGTTTACAAAAAGATCCCTTATCCTGAAAATTCCAGATCCCAAGAATTATGGATTTTACATTCTATACCTGTACTACAAAAACTTGTTCGGCGCCAATTATTTTTCCTGCAATAGTTTAATAAAGTGCATTGCTCTTTTCTAAGGGCTTTACTGTATTACACACAATTCCTACAGCTGTTGCTTCTGGCTGTGACTATGACTTTTCTGATAATAACTGTCCAGAGTAGAGTTGTTTACAAAAAAAGAAACAATATACAGTATAGATAAATTATGGTGTATTTATTTTTAATTTACTGACCCATTATTTCCAAATCTATCTGATCGCTGTAATTGTTAATGCCTGCATAGTTTTTATAATTACAAAGCATGCCATGCCTTTTCCTTCCATAAAATCCAAAAGAAGTATACAGTATGTAATGTCATTTGCATGACATTCCTTCTTCTCTGTGATCAAACATAAAAGACATAACTGCAACTGTCTTTCCTCTTTAGGGCTAGACCACACGGGAAGATTCAGGGAGATTAGTCGCCTGGCGACTAGTGATGGGAGAATTTATTCGCCAGGGGCGAATTCCCGCGATTCGCCACTGGCGAATAAATTTGCGAATCATCAGCGAAATTTCGCTTAGCGAAAATTCGTTAAAAAAACCGAGTCGCACGTCGTTTTTGACGCAACGTCAAAATCGTCCCGCGACTCGTTTCGCAAATTTCTCTGGAAATCTCGGGAGATTCGCCCATCACTACTGGCGACTAATCTCTCTGAATTGCTTGCCCGAGTAAAATATAATGTTGCCTGCACCTATTCACACACGGTGCAGCGTTTTTCTAAGTCGCTCAAAATTGCGAGGCAATACGCAGCACGCAACACAAACAGAGTCATATTGGAACAAAGTGCTTTGGAGTGATGAGACAAAAATTTTGTTATTTGGTCATTAGAATCACCATACCCCAAAACAATCAAAATTCCAACAACTAGACACACTTATTGAATATTTCATTTCAGTTAAGGATCATACCCTAAAAAAGGCAACTGGTGGATGTAGGTACATTTCAGTGGCAACTGAAGTTAATAACTTAATTCACACACATGGTGGTGCACAGGATGCCAAGGAGAGTGTATGGAAGACATGCATACCCCGGATGAAGCCGGTAACACGGTAAAACACGTTGGGCAGTATAGGTGGATGGTGATGTAATCTCACCATAAAGGTTGAGTTTTAATTACCAGGATTTGATGGACTTGTCCTTTTTCAACCTAACTTACTGTGTTGCTGTGTGACTACTATCTTGCTATCTGAACAGGTTTGCTATATCTAAAAATTAAAAAGCACACTTTTGCTTTAATAATGGTCAGCTTGTATATTACAAATTTACAAACCCATGGATAGGTCAAGTGATTTTTATTCAATAACACAGGGCTTGATAGTTTTTTTGTATGTGTTTGTCTCACTGAACTTCAGTGACTGAAAATATGCATTAGGGAACAGAAAGTTTGATCACTAGAAATGCCAATGCAGTTTTGCAGCTTGTGCCATTTACAGTGGGTTTTAAGAAAGTACTACAGCAAAATAAGATGAAGTGATCAATAACAATGTCCCATGTATGTATTCTCTCACTGTAATTCCCTCCTGGAACAGGCCTTTGCAGTTACTTGTACCTTTATAATGATCTCTGCCACAGGCTGAATTTTTGTTACGAGAAACAAGCTAAAGAAATCTTTAATTTAATTATTACTATCTGTGAACACAAAAATGTGACCTTTTGTAACTAAGCAAACTTTTGGTTTCCATTGTGAGTATCAAGCTGTGATTGAGTTTTGTTCCATTTGACTCCTTAATAAATAATATTGTTTCTTATGATACTGACAGGGTGGTTGGTGAACACTTTATTCTGCCCTAAAATGTTTATTTTAGATGCATTATATGGGAGGTCTAATGGAAAAATGATCTGTCAGTTATTTAAGCGGCAGCTCAGGGTTGTTGTTAGTAGGTAAAAATAGGAGTGTGCTCCCACAACTATGGGGCAAATTTACTATTATTCCCCAAAATTAGTTCGACCAAATTCGATATTCGATTAGCATTCGATCATTCGACGATCGAATCATTCGACGATCGAATACAAATTCGATCATTCGACGATCGAATACAAATTTATTCGATCAGTTGAATAATTTATTTGATCAGTCAATAACTCAATCGATCATTCAAATAATTCATACGATTCGAACGATCGAAGACTTCGATCGTTCGAATCCTATTCGATCAAGACTTAGCCTCAGAAGCCTATGGGAGTGCTCCCATATGCTTCTATTGCAATTCGGTAGGTCCAATCTGGCGAAGTAGGCAATCGAATAAATTTTTAAATTGAAATCCTTCGCTGATCGAATGATCAAATATTCATTCATTCGAATCTATTCGAATATATTCGATCATTCGCTATTCGATGATTGAATATGCCAAAATTTGCATATTCGACCAAATGAATAAATCCTACAATTGAAATTGGATCGAACTTCGATCTATTCACGTGAATTTAGTACATCGGCCCCTATGTGTTATCTCCTATGTCTGGAGGAGAAGCACTGGTCTAGCAGTCTAGCTGTCTAGCTAGTGTGAAAGGTTACTGAAAGAGAGCCAAGGTGCTTAACAGAAGTCTCTGCGAGAGAGAGCCAACTCAGCCGAGGGACCTGAGAAAGAGCCAAGGTGCTTAACAGTCTTTGTGAGACCAAGGGACCTGAGAGGGGACTGTGAAAGAAAACCAAGGGTTAATATTCTGGGCTTGCACACAATGAATTATACATTCACATAGATGGTATTCCATCGCTACGAAATATGTTGGCACTATAGAAGTCCATGTTAATAATAATAATATTTTAAAGAGATATGTAATAAATTCACAATGAGAATTCATTGATAAAGGCTTTACACTAAACATCAGGGAAATTCTCAATCTGTGTGATTGTATAATTCATTGTGTGCAAGTCCATAATATTTATTATAGTTATTTTGTAACCAATGGGGTTAGTTTGGGGATTTTTTGCACCTTGTTCTATTTTGCTTTTATTCAATTAGAGTGCTCTCAACCCATTTTTGGGACCTGAGAGAGAACTGTAAAGGAGAGCCAATGGACCTGAGAGGGGACTGTGAAAAAAAGCAAACTGAAGGGGAGCAGGTACTACGAAGTCTGTGGATGGACAGGTTAAAGAGAGAAGGTGACTTTCTGGTGAGCTGCAGGATGAGGGTTCTTCATCTCTCACACAAAAGTGTGGAGAGAGTGCCACTTTTTCCAAATGGTCTAGGTAAAGAGCTGAAGTGGTTATAATAAAGTAAAGAGAGAAAACAGCTTTAAACTGCAGTTTGGTGTCCATTCGCAATAATTCTTCCACAGCCAGCTTAAACAACCCCCCACAAAATCAATTTACTATGTATTCTATAAAAATCTACACATTTCCAGTCACCTAATATGCTGAGAATTGTGATAATAATTTCAGTATGTGGGTAAAGTAAGAGCATCCTGGTAAAAGTAAACAAAACAGGGTTTCTGAAGTGCAGAACTAGGTGTACTTTTTAGCCATTATTTCTAGCATGGTGTGTGTGAATATTTTTTGTTGCTACAGCTGGATGTTGTGCTAATTTCTGGTAAAATATAATACATACTACTATAAATAAAAACAGAAAAGCATTCTTTGTTTACTAAATGAGATTAGTTTTAGAAGTACTTGGGAGTTCTGGTAAATGCTACCTCTAGCATTTTGGGGCCATCTAGGCGTCTAATGTTCAGTGTCAAACAAACACACTAAAGCCATTTTAACCCACATCATTCTCACCTACGTGTAGGTGAAAGGGGACCAATACAGCCTCCTGCTGCTCTGATTTTCAGCCAGAAAACACACACAGCGCACGTTTAGGCCAAAACATTTGTACAAAATGTATTATTACAGTTAATGAGAGCTATCATAGCCTGTCTGAGGATTTTTACAATAAAGTATGCTGTAAAGTGCTTTGTATGACATTGGCCTAACTACCTATCCTTTAGCATCACCCAAGCCATTCTAATTGCTCTGTCATTTAGAGAGTACTACTAATTATTTGCCATCCTTTTCCTGTTTGGTCCCACACTTATTTCCCTACAACATTATGTCAGTCTTGTTTATGTATGATAATACTCTCACAGTAAAGCCAATGAGGGATTTGAAAAGTACTGATATCAATGGAGTCATGATCCAGGCCAGGAGGACTTACAAGTCATAGCCAGAGGCAAATGTTTGTACTGTTAAACTGAAGAACAAAGAAATGTGTGTTTCATTCTCCATTTTCACCACAGTCAGGTCTGCTAAAAATCCCATTCATTCATGGAGCAGAAATCTGGCAAAAGAAATTGCGGGCCACAGCTCCCTCCTTACTATGACCTCCTACAGTAATGTCACTGCAAGTTGGGGGGGGTGGTGACTGATTAAAGACAAAATAGTGCATATTGCATAGGGAGACTCACAATGCCTGGGAGGAGACAGCTGGAAATGAGTGGGTGGAACTCAATATTATAAGCATTAATTAAAAAAGGAATATACCTGTTTTGCACAATTGCATTAAAGTCAATGAGTGTGCATTAAATTGTCGCTGGTGTCAAAAAAAATTTTAAGTGGCAAATTATTGTGGCAGCATTATGAATTTATTCACCAGCAGCGAAATGCATAAATCTGCAGCAAATTTGCGCCTGGTGAATAAATTCGCCCATCACTACCCATGTGACATACTCTCAATTCACTGCATTCTCCAATCCTTACTTGGAGTATTACATAAGTACCTGCATCTTCTCTGCCTTATGCAGCTTTCTGTACAGCTCGTTTCCTCTTCAAAGTCCTGGTAGAGCTGCACAATGATTGGATAGGCTGAAGGGTGAAATCTGAACTCCCCCATCGAATCACAATACAACTCTACTGGGACTTAAACTTTGAAGAGCACTACAGAAAGCTGGAGAAGGCAACGATGCAGGAACTACAGCTCTGCCCTCCTTACCCGTATCTGAGTCTCAATGACATCAGTGGGAGTGAGTAGAGCATGGCTGGACCCCCTATAAAATCCAAAACCCACTGGCCCAGGACAACTGTCCCCCCCATGATGGCAACCCTGAGTATGTGTGTCAACATCCACTGCTTATACTTTTTGTTTTGAATTCAGTATAGTTCTACCGATTGATTCAGACTGCTGTGAAAACCCTGAAGCTACCATGATCTTCAAAACAATTCATGAGCTCCAGGATTTCTACAGCTCCTACATCATTTGTAGATGCGCCAAAATTATTGGGTAAATGTGTCACTCTTTCTCTAGAGACTACACTTACATGTAAATAACAGTAAAAAATGTTGCATTGTGGGTTAAAAACATAGGCAATGGAAATTTGCGCTTTGTAGACTGTGGTGTGAAGGTAAATTACCAATTTTGACCACTACTGATTCAATGATGCAGCATCCCTAGTTAATTGGAACAATCAGAACCTGATTCAAATCAATTAGAAAACATGATGATTGTATGGTTTTTCACATTTATGGTTTGTATTTGTAGTTTCTTTGTTACAGTCAGGTATTTATGTGAGAAATGGATAAGTTCTGGTTCCATGTGTTATTCAACCTAGTAGAACCCTTACCTGTATCTTTACTTTTTTTCTTATCCAATTCCTAATTGTGCACTGTTGTGTCAACTTATCCTATTCTGTCTTGGACTAGTTCAGACCGTGTGCCCTGACTGAATCCAGACCCCTGGACAATATGCAGCCCACTCTAATTACTTTTATTATCTCTACAAGTTATCTCTATCTGTAACTTTCTAATTTATTGCCCATAAACCCTTTTCAATGGTCTATTAGAATATATAATGTGTCTTTTCAGCTTTAATATGTTTGCCTTACAAAGGGGCCTTTGTGTGCCGAAAGCTTGCAATTGTTAGCCGATAAAAGGTCTCACCAAACTGTACAATTCTGCACATTGAGAATTCTGCACTTTGAGAATTTTTTTCTCTATATTCAGTTGCATTATTTTTACCCATGGACTTTTTCATGTTAAAAGCAGGGAAAATCTGGAGCTAAATTTGGAAAACATTTTACACCACATATTTATTCTGCCTCAAACTCTTCTGAAGCCTATAGAATCATGCAGCATTGAATAAGATGATAAGTGTTTCTCATTCAACTGGATTGAACAGCAATGTATCTAGAAGACAAATAATATATTGAAACAGTAGAAGAAAACACAAATTTATACAAAGGGTGTCAATGATTGTTATGGGATTCTACTAATAATTACCATTTTCTGAATTTTCTAAAGATCAAAAGATATGACTTACTAGGATAGTTGTGACTATGAGAGTCTTGTTAACCAGACTGTCTGAGGCATTCAGAGAAAAATATCTCTTATCCATGGTGAGACCATTTGTGGCATGCCATTTTCCAATCTAGAATAAAAACAACAACATTTCAAATCACTTGATCTCTACCAAATGTAATACAGTTAACATTAGAATGTTAGGCCATTACACATAACTTGCAAACAAACTTGAGATCTAAATCAAGCTTTCTTTTTCACATTGCATTTTGCAGTTTTTGACTTTTTCATTGCTCTTTGGTCTAGTCACACAAAGCACAGCTAATGGCAATACTAGGACTGTAAACTATTCACTTGAGGGATGTACAACATAGAGGTATACCTCAAACAACTGTTAAAATATTAGCTCAACAATATGCTTACATACGGTACTCTGAACTGCTAATCTCAGTATTCACTAATAATTAGTGCTCAGTGGAAGCTAAGGGGGCAAATTCACTAAAGAATGCAATTTCGCTAGCGTCTGCTTCATAGCCATCGAAACACTTCGCCAGGCTAAAATTCACTCAAACAACACTAATTCACTAAAGTGCAAAGTTTCATCCAGGGCGCCGAACGGTTGCGAAGTTGCACTACCATTACTTCGTCAAGATTTAAAAGAAAAGTAAACCCTCAGAATGTTTTCCTTTGTCAATCTTTTTCACAGTTCCTCCACTGGATCATCATCAAATCAAGATACAATTATTAAAGATCAGCACCACAGGCTATGGAAAAAAACAAATAACAGAACCTAGTGCAATATTGTTAATATTCAGTGCAGTCACCAAAGTTTTACAACACTAATCTGTTTGTGTCTTGAACCATAGAAAGTCTATGCACAGATTTTTCGTGTGTGTTTTAAAGTACTATAGCTATTACTACAAGGTGCTGTCTCCAAAACAAAATTATAATTAAGTCAAAGTGCTTTTAGTGCTTGTTTCAAACAGTAAAATGAATTAAAATAAGTGCAATGGTGTTTTCTTCAATCAGTAAAAATCAGCATGTGGCTTCTCCACTCTCTGGTGGGATTGGCAACTTACAAGATTCCTGATTTCAAAACAACATTTCAATATCAACTCCAGGGTATTCCTTTTTTCTGTAAAGACATTAAAAATCAGGGACCGTGCCGATAAAGTTATTGCACTTACATAAGTTATTACACTTCTGGGCGCATATCAAACAATCCTTTGCAATACAAAGATAGATTCTGCCGGCATCTCCCTCTCCTGTATGTTCCACCTGTACATCCACTCACTGCTGAGACCAGAAGTGATGTCACATCTGATGTGTTTCGCTGAGGTCAGCTTCTTCAGGTGGATGAAGAAGCTGATGTCAGCGAAATGCATCAGGTGTGACATCACTTACGGTCTCAGCAGTAAGTGGATGTACAGGTGGAACATACAGGAGAGGGAGATGCCGGCAGAACCCACTGTTTGTATTGCAAAGGTTCACCTCCACGATCTGCAATATAACACTAGACTGTTTGATATGCACTCAGAAGTGTGACTTATGTAAGTGCAATACGTTTAAAAAATAAAGGCAAATTATCCTATGGGCGCTGTCCCTGCTTTTTAATGTCTTTACAGAAAAAAGGAATACCCTGGAATTGATATTGATATGCTGTTTTGAAATCAGTTGCCAATTCCACCACAGAGTGATTTTTACTGATTGAAGAAAACACCACTGCACTTATTTTAATTAGTTTTACCATTTGAATCAAGCTTTAAAAGTACTTTGACTTAATTATAATTTTTATTTTGGAGATAGCACCTTGTAGAAATCACTATAGTACTTTAAACATAAATAATCTGTGCATAGACTTTCTATGGTTCAAGACACACACAGATTACTGTTGTAACACTTTGGTGACCGCACTGAATATTAACAATATTGCACTATGTTCTGTTATTTGTTTTTTTCCATAGCCTGTGGCGCTGATCTTTAATTGTTCAGTAGAGCTGGAGAATGCCTGTAATCAAAGTGGAGTTGGTAGCAAGCTAAGCAAAGGCCAAGAAATAATTTATACAGGTCAAATGTGATGCAGGAAGGCTGGAGCCCCAAATGAATGTCAAACTGCTGCATACATCTCACTAGCCAAGATACAATCAGTTTTTTTCATTTTTATTTATTTACAGATGGTCAAGAAAGTAAGAAAAACTGATGTTTCACAGTGAGAAGAAAACATACAAGCTCTGTGCTACATGTTAACCATCTGCTGCTCTGACATTCTCAGTCTGTCAATGTTATGAGAATCGGTAAAGTTTAGAACAAACTGCACTGAAGTCTAAAGGAGGACACATCAATATTACCAAACACTTTTTGTTTTGTATGTGCCTTTGACAGAATTAAAATAGTGAGGATTATTTTTTATTACACTTAAAGGGTCTATAAAATGGCAAACGTTGGCAGTTTCTGCATGAATTGTAGAATAGATTATACTATAAATTATAATATCTCAATATTCTATTTTTTCACTATTGGAGTGAGGTTATGAATATGCTATTCACCCCCCAATAATAAATATAGCACTCCCAAAAAGAGGCCAATTATTCTAAACCTTTATATATAGTAATTCATTTTCAATATTAAGCCTTCAATTAGTAGCCCCCTCCCCACCTAGTATCCCTATACCTGTATGTTTACAGTATCAAATACTGAACAAACAGGTCAAAAACAAGCAAAGTCAATTAAATAGTCCTATATTTAGCATATGTGAGACAAAAAAACTGCAGCTATTGAATAAGCATCATAAGTCAGAAACAATATTTTATGCATATTTACACAGCTGGGAAACAATTCTGAATCTGAAATGAAAATTAACCCTGCACTAAAAAGGATTTAGAATTATTGAAAATGCTGTGATCATTGGAAAAAGTTGTGATGCGGTGATCTTATATTTGTGCAATCAGTTCAGATATTTTGCTCATTTAAGGACCACCTTAGTGTAGCATCCCACATCTCTGTCTGTTTAAAAGTCCCGTCACAAACCAATATCTATGCTTGTTCCCTGTGCTCATTAAAATGCAAACTACAAAATCAATTTGGTTTCAAAGGAAGGCTTTCAGCAGAGTAGTCCCAGTTATAAGGCTCTAGCTACAGTTTAAAGGGTGTGAGCTGCCTGCTATTTATACTTTATATTCTGATTTAGATGTGTTAGTTACCCAGCGAGGACTTTTTAACCATCTGTTAAGATGTTGCAGAGAATATTTTCCATAATTAAGGGTACAAAATATTTTACAGATTTTCCTTCTATTCATTAGGCCTCATAAGCACATAATACATGAAGATGGCAAGGGACTATGTCAAGACGATATAGCGTCTTCGCATAATGATCCATTTTATTACAGTACAGTTTTAATTCTTTATAAACATTTTATATAGTTTAGAAATTCAAGGTATAGGTATGAGATCTTTTATCTGGAATACCTGGATAAGTACAGTAGTCTTCCCATGAAATAAGGAGTCTTTCTGTAACTGATATCACCATACAGTTATGTATAGGCAAGTGAAAAATGAACACAAAGGATTTTTCCGCCACCATGTAAATATGCTAGTTTAGTTTCCATCAAACAAAATGTACAGTTTTATTGTTACAGTTTAAATGAAAATCATTTTAAAAAATAAAGAATTGTTTACTTAATTATAACTCTATAAAATAGCATGGCCCCATTTCAGAGCTTTCCAGATAATAGATCCCATACCTGTATCCATATGTATTTCCTCAGGTTAGCATATTATCTTTTTTATTGTTTTTTTTTCCTCGAAAATTTTGTTAAGAGTCAAGGTTACAAGGAAATACCAAAACATTTTCACAACAGCAGAGTGTGCAACAGTGTCTAATCACAATTCCAACTTTAACATTCAGTTTCAATGTGATAACCTTAGTTATACATTTTCCATAATCCAAACCTTCATATGCTGTTCAGAGGTACCATTACGCTTAGCTATCAATTGGTCAATGTTGCACATAGTCTGTACAGATTTTTGAGAATCAGAATACTTTGTTTGGTGGGTCCATACCCAGTAAATACCATCTGGGGTCAAGAAGGGGCATGAATCCTAGGAGTTTAGATATACTTGATAAAGAGCTAAGCTCAAAACATGTAATAAACAGCACAAATCTTACAGCAACCCACTACGTCTGATTGAAGTTCATTACCACTTTTTGTTTGAGTTTAGATAAACAGTCATGTATAATTCACCAGTATGCTTGCATTTTTACCAAATCCAGTTGTTAATACCAGGAGTTTTAGGGTCAATCAATAGAAGATGGTGAAGCAAAGGGGTTAATTTTAGGCTGAAACTTTACCAGATTCAGTTGTTAATACAAGGAGCTCCGCCAGGGAGTTTTGGGTGTCGCCCAGGTATAGCAGAGACTCATCAGCATACATTTGTATTTTATCCTCCCTTGTAAATTGAAAACCTATAATCTGAGGGTTTTGCCTAACTGCTAGGTCCAGGAGCTTTATGGCTAGGGCAAAAAGCAGGGGGGACAGCAGGCACATATATTTGTATTTTATCCTCTTTTGTAAATTGAAAACCTATAATCTGAGGGTTTTGCCTAACTGTTAGGTCCAGGAGCTTTATGGCTAGGGCAAAAAGCAGGGGGGACAGCAGGCACCCCTTGAGAAAATATAGTTGGATGCTTGAGAGGAGTTCAGTCTGAGGTAAGACACTGGGGCTGTATATAAATGTTGGATCAGTGAAGTAAAATAGGGTTCCACTCCAAAGGCCTCTTCTTTCCAAAGGTTCTTTCCATAGGTAGGCCCATTTGACCATATCGAAGGCTTTAACTATATTTAATGAAACCGCTGCCATTTGGCCTAGATTACTATGGTCTATTGATCTATTAAACATAAGTCTTCTGAAATTATGATCTGTTGTTTTGTCTGGGATAAACCCTGTTTGGTCTTCTGTGACTATTTGTGTTATAACTTTTGCGAACCTCCTTGCTAAAGTTTTGGTGGTTAATAAGGATTAAGGGAAAAGACTGTTGGGTCTTTACCAGGACAATTGTGGCCTCATACATAGATGCAGGAAGCTGTTGCTCCAGAAAGCATTGGTATTTGTCTGACAGAGAAGGAAACCTTAGGTTTTCCAAAATGTGTCTCAATCCCTATTGTGTCTAGCTTTGAATAGGTCTGTATAGCAGTACACCATTTCTTTGGGGTCTATAATGTTATCTACATCATATTTTTTATGTTTGGTGATCATGGGGGTGGTGGTTTGGTTTCTGCTCAGTAGAGCTAGCATTCTGCCTACCCTTTCCCCAGGCCTGGATTTGTGGAAAGGCCACCTAGGCCCGGGCCTAGGGTGAAAGGATTTTAGGGGGCGGCATGCTGCCCAACCACACCCACGTTGTTTCAGAAACACTGGGGATACGCAGGAGATACAATAGTTTTTTAAATTCCCCATGCACCAATCCCCAATACTCCAGGCCTGACGATGAAAATTTGCGAATAAAGTGCAGAGTATGGGGGCGGCGAACAACAGTCGGCCTAGGGGCGCCCACTATATAAATCCGACCCTGCCTTTCCCCATGTTCCAGGATGCATGCTTTCACAAGCAATCATTTCTATTGTTAAATCAGCCACAGGCAACTCAGTAATATCTGGAAATATTACTGAGCCATTTTGATAAAAAGTAATTGATTACTGTTAGTGGCTCTGATCCTTAGAGGCAGATTTACTAAATTCACGTGAATAATTCGAAGTTCGATCAAATTTGATCGAATTCCGATCGTGCGATTTTATCGGATATTTGAATATGCAAATTTGGCCACTTCGATCATTGAATATGCAAAATTTGAGCGTATCGAATAGATCTAATGATCGAATATTCGATCATTCGACGATCGAAAATTTTATCTGTCTACTCCGCCAGATTGAACCTACCGAATAGCAATAGAAGCCTATGGAAATCCCCCCATAGGCTTTTTTCTATTACCTGCTCGAAAACCATTCGTATGATTGAACGCCTCGTTCGTTTGAATCGTACAAATTCTTCAGGCGATCAAAGGAAATTTCACGATTTTTTCATGAAATCGAACGATCGCTGTTCGATCATACGATTTTTTCGTGAAATCGAATAGCGCACAAAAAATAGCCTAAAACTATTAGATAACCATTCAATAGTCGAATTACTACCGAATTTCTGTCGAATTCGAGGGCTAAAAGCCCTCGAATTCACGAATAATGTTAAATTTGCCCCTTAGTGTAGTATATCTAGAATTATAGCCATAAAACGAGATAGGCTTCATAAGTAAACATGAATAGTGCCATAAGTATCAGGAAACGGATTCCACCATTCAAGCACAAGTGGTGCTTATCATTTTCCTAACAGTTCTTGAAAACATTTGTTGCAAATATTATGCAACATTACACATTGCCTTCAAGCACGTAGTATAAACTTTTCATCATGACAACAACGTAAGTTTATACTGAAATTATGCCTTGAAGACCACATACCTCTGTGCCTGTTGAAAAGGTATTTGTAATGCAGCATGAACAAATAAATACATTGGGAACGTAGCATAGCAAGAACCTGGTTGGCTTCAGTGCCCAGCAGTGATGTTCCCAGAGGGCCAAAATTATTGTAAAGACACAGCTGCCACAAAAAGAAGGAAGGCGCAGTGACAACCTTGGTTAGCAGAATGCCTTGTATTGCTAGTCTGCAAACTGCACCTCTATACTGCAATATGCATTGAGCATATACAATATACAGATGAAGCCACTTTGGATTGTGCGTTTGACACATAATAACTTAACTCAGACATCCCATTTAACTCACTTATCACAGAATATTGTGTCACAGCATCCCATCCACTAACACCTGGAGTTTCATTTAATATTTAATTGTAAAAAGTGCTTTGTGTTTGTTAAATTTGATTACATACATTTTGAATGTCTGCAAAAGCCATTTGGTTGCAAGCTTTGCAAGGGAGTTGTTGGGGTCTGTAATAGTGATGGGCGAATTTATTCGCCAGGGGCGAATTCGCGGCGAATTCCCGCGATTCGCCGCTGGTGAATAAATTAGCTAAACTGCCAAAAAAATTCGCCAAAAAAAATTCGCCGCGCAAAAACGAGTCGCACGTCGTTTTTGACGCGATGCGCCGAAAATGACGCGACGCTTCGCGCGTAAAAAACGACGCTCGACTCGTTTCGCGAATCGCCGAATCTCTGGAAATTCGCGAATTTTTCGGCGAAGCGAAACGCGCCCGTTTTGCCCATCACTAGTCTGTAATCAATAGTGAAATCACAGCACCATCCAAATCTTGTATAATCATGTAATAATAAAAAGCCTTTATTGAATTCCTGGCTCAAATCCCAAACAAACGACGTTTCAGGCCTGCATGGCCTTTTCTCAACTTGACAGGTACTCCTGGAAATGAATAGTGAAGTGTATGATATTGAAGTGTATGGGACCTGTTATCTAGAACGCTCAGGACCTAGGGTTTTCTGAATAAGGGGTGTTTTCATAATTTGGATCACCATACATTAAGGGGCACATTTACAAAGGGTTGAAGTGAATTTTCAAATAAAATTAGAATTTTGTAAATTTGAATTTAAAAGTAATTTTGGGCTACTTCGACTATCGAATAGCCCAACATTTGATTCCAATTGAAAAAAATTCGAAAATTAGAATTTCAAAGTGCTTTTTAAAAATTGATTCGAATTAGATCAGAAATTGACCTATTTGATTGAAATAGGTCAATTTTCAATCGAAAATGGCCCCCCCAAAAAATTTGATGGTCAAATTTCAAATTTATTTTAATTCGAAATTCCACTATTAGTAAATCTGCCCCTTAGTCTTCTAATAACCATTGACTTGCCTCCAATAAGGATTAATTATATCTTAGTTAGAAACAAGTACTAGGTACTGATATATATTACAGAGAAAAAATAAATAGTTGTTCAAAATTATAAGGTAAGTGCAATGGCTGATAGAATCTAGTTATATAATATAGATGGGTAAATTGTAACTGTAAAAAGATATATGGGCTTACTCTTTTTGCTTTGGGTAAATACAATATGGTAATGTAGTGCTTTTATTAGTGAATTCCTCTCCAAATGACTCTAGTTTGATCATTGTGATTTTAAAATTAAAAATATAATGCCTCAAAAATTATACGTGCACTGATACATTGGGGGTCATTTATAAAGTTCGCGCAGCGCATAATTGTTCGCAAATGGTAGTTTTGCCATGCTTTTTCCTGAACGCTACAATATTGCACTACTGTGCCCATCTTTCCGGTTTTTGCAAATTCGCATTGTGAATGAATTTTCGCAAACAACTCGCAAACAAGACAAAGGGTCTTTGCGTGAGTACAGGCACTTTGCGAGGTTGTTTTGCGCAAAAATAGCGTTAAAAGTAACAAATTCGCAATTTGCAAAACAGTTTTGCGAATATTTTCTCCGCCACCAAAGTTGTGGTGCAGAGTGTTCGCAATTTGTGATCTTTGCCTTATTTAAAAAGCTCCTATAGATATTCGCAACGTGAAAAACAAATTCGCAAATCTGTTTGCACACTCTTATTCAGCTTTATAAATATAACCAGGCGCAGGGCAAAAATATTCACTCTGCGAACCAATCTGCCCTGCGCGAAGTTTATAAATGACCCCCATTGTGTCACTTTTCTACACTACTTTTCCTATTACAGTATTTTATTTTTAATGAATAGCACACAACTGCCAAAATGTCTTGTAGCATGTTTTAATGCAAAGCAGAATTGAATAAGTGACTGTGTAACTGTGTGATAAGTTGCTGTGTAACTCTAATTGCTTATACACATAGGCATTTTTTCATGATTGACACGTGTTTGAGACAAAGGTTTGATAGTACTGAAGAGGATGAGCTAATCCACTTTGTTCTATCTGTACCCATGAGTTGTCAATCTGGGTTTTGGTGAACAGGTGTTTCACCAAAAGCTGGATGAACTTTTAGTATGTTATAGAATGGCTAATTCTAAGCAACTTTTATTGTTATTGCTACTTTTTATTGTTCATCTTTCTATTCAGGCCCTCTCCTATTCATATTGGTGTCTCTTATTCAAATAATGCATGGCTGCTATGATCATTTTGATCCATACAACCAGATTGCTAGAATTTCAAAGTGAAGAGCTGTTAAATAATTCAAAAACTGCAAATAATAAAAAATGTTGCAAGTTGTCTCAGAATATCACTCTATTCATAATACTAAAAGTTAAAAGGTGAACAACCCTTTTAAATGTTCCAAGTCTATTTTTGAAATGCCATTTCAGCAAAGCTTGAAACCTGGAACAGTCACAGAAACAAAAGTTTTGAAATCCACCATGCTTTGGCTGATATATTGGTGCATGACATGGCAGTCATACACAATGACTTGTCTTCACCAGTGTTTTGTAGCTCACAGAATTAAATGACATTTGAGAGCATTTATTCCTGTCGTAAAAATGTTACTCATGTAAAGTTATAGTCAAGTTTTTACCCAATTTCCAGCATTTGGCATGAGAGTTATAATTCCTTTGGTGAGTTGTGCTGTCCTGGGAAACCTGGAACTACCAGCTGGTTCAAAAATGCTCCAGGGTGCCCCTGCCTTAATAGACACAAACTAACATAATTTAGAACAAGATGCTAGTGTGCTAGTGGCACCAAAAGCATCGATATGGAAGTACTAGGAGAACATGTTGAATGATCCCTTTTGTCTTCTCCAGTAGCATTTTTTGTATTCTTTTTAGCAACCACCAGACTGTATATATATTAATTGTGTTAGCAGGGAGAAAATCTGAACCAAATTACATAGAGTAGGTATGGAGGATTGCTGAGCCCTTGCTTGTTTAAACACATTTCCAATAAGTGTAAATAAGGAAAAATGCTTTCTACAGATGGGAGATTAAATATTGATTGATTAAGATTGGTGTAGATACTAGAAATCTACCATTAAAGGTGAATTCTTTTAAATCTGATTCACCTACTGATCACACTGGTTCCATGGAATGCACTGTCTGTACTGAACATTCCCCAACTGAGTGGGATGATTTTTGCCACCTTACAGTAGGTCAACAGTTACTACGATTTACCTCTATTAACATTGAGTTTAAATTGTTCTGTAGCTATTCATTAGTGGAAAGGTGGCTGAAATATTTTATTCTTTATTACAGACAAAAACATGAGTGAATGTGACTAATAACAACAACTGACAAATATTTTACATTCTGGTCAAAATGGATTTTCCCAAAATATTTAAAAGGGGGTGAGTATGACATTTCAAGAAAAAGGCTGACTTTATGTTGTGGAATGTTGATTAATAGATCCCTTTATACAGAAATGTCATCACTACTCACCACTTATAACTGATGACATTACTAGTCAATGTTTATATAGTGAATAAAGTACCCGCTTTTTAAAATATAAGGATATTATAAGTTACCGAAGGCCTGTTTTTATACAGGTCATTGAATGCTGCGGTAACGTCTAATATCCTCATATTTTGCAACTGGGGGTACTTTATTTATTAGAATACACA
>CM044444.1:59954133-59970744 GCA_024363595.1 Xenopus borealis
TGCAAATTCTTAAATCAACTTTCTGAATATTAGTCACAATATTTGTGACTAATATTCAGAAAGTTAGTCACAATATTTGTTTTGGTGTTTGAAAGCTTGCAATAACCTCTACTATATAGTGAAACAATGCAGAACCACTGTAATGGAGGGAGACAGTGATGTTGGGGTCTTAGGACCCCAAGCCTCCTCGCTAATTCTTCAAAAACATTTTCACATACATCTAGCACAACATCCAATGATTAAAATTTCTTGTTTCTTACCTCCTGAAAGCCAGTCTTTGTGTACTGCAGGATCTTCATATCATAGTTTGACCTTTGTCCTTTGCTATTGAATTCCACATGGCCAGTGAGACCTTCCAACTCTACCTGTGCAGGAGAGAGAGAATCACAGAAACCCACTGGCAATGCAAAGCTCCCTTTGTCTGAACTTCATCATTGACTTGACAGCTTAGAAATAATATTTCATATTTATATTGATCTTCTTTAGGCTAGTGTACATACTCAGTTGAACTGCATTTAGCCCACTGAGAAGGTCTAGGGCAGCAGGAAATATGGTTTACTTTCTAACAATCTATAATCATACAATATTGCTTCTAGGATATATTAGTCATGTGCTAACATTTGGGCACATTCACAACTGGGCAACCACTCAAAGCAGAAATGCGATTTTATTTCTCATGGTGTGGTAGGGTTAATAGGGAATTAAAATTACCAGCAACTGTAATTGGGTACTATAGACTTCTGCATTTAGGTAAATTTGCCTAGAGTTACTAAATGAGCCCCAACATATGAAATACAAAAAAGAATATGTATTAAGGGTTTTTAGTATTGCAGCAGACTGAAAATGCCAAAATATGTTGAAAAAACAAGATATGGTGTGCACAAACTAATATGCATCAGTTTATAGCGCTTCTTCAACAGAATCCTGCATTGGTATCCAATTTTGAAATTTGACATGGGGCTAGATGTGTTCTTGGTTTCCCAGGTGTCCCCAGCCATGTGGACTTTGCTCTGGTAAACTGCAGCCATTCTTTACTGCTGCAAGTTGGAATGATAACACTATTTCTCTTCCCCCACCCCCAGCAGCCTATAAACAGAGCAATGAGAAGGTAACACGAAGGTAACAGCCCATGGGCACCTGCATTTCTAAAAATGGCAATCAGTAGTAAAAGACCATGGTGGCACATGGGAAGATTAGTTGCCAAGCGTAGAATCTTCACTACTGAGGGTATCTAATCTCCCGTAATGCCTTTTTCACCATCAAGAATGTGAATTGCAGGTGGGATGGCATAAGCATCGATTCGGTTTTCCAAAGTTGTCCATAGTTGATTAACAAGGAAATCAAAAAACTTAGGCACAATGCATGTAGATGTCTGGCTGCACACCAATTTTTAAAAACAAAAAATTATTGGTTCAAGAATAAAATTTTAAATGGCAGAATACATTTTTTGCGATGTAATTTAGAAATAAAAACTACACCATTTACTCAGTTTAATTTAGTAATGAAAAGGACACCATAAAATCACGACAGAATCCCTTTGAATAGTTTAAGAAAAGGTGAAAGTTAGATGATCCCGCCCTTTCTCACCATTCTTAAGTAGTTCATGAGGCTTGTGCCATGTTGCCAGATTTGGGACGAACCACAAGACAAAGACTTGACTCCAATCTCCTGACTCCGGTTTAGTTCTTGTACTGCATTTACAATACCATAAACTGCATCAAAAAGCAAAGCAGATGAAAGCTGTAGAGAGAAGATCAATAGAGCAGTGGTAAGATTCTTCTATCAACTGCATAATAAATATGAACATCTAGAGACCTGTCTGTTGAACCATGTAAGGGTCCACTTTTCTATCTAGACTGATCTTTTATTGGGCCTATACCGATATTGAGCCATTTAACCACAAACCACATTGGACTGTGTATATGGTATTGATCAAACTGGACTGTCTTTTCTCACCTACTGTATGATCTAATAATTTTTCTGAGAATCAAACACATTGCCCTGGTTTGAACAACCACTAGGCTAGATGAGATCACATATTTGGCATTCTTGTTGAACTTGTCACTAAAAAAAAATATGTTTGGCCAACTTTAGTAGGTTACAGTATGGAGAGAATTAAAATAAACAATTGGTTATATTATAAATACAGAGGTTAAATGTCTGCCAATAAAAACAAATAAAATGTAAAGCAAAATAAAGAAAAAAGATGAGGCAAGAATAAATAACTAAGGAGGGCAATAAAAAGCCATGGTGAGCAATAAGGTAATCCTTTAAGGATCCTGTAAGATATAATATGGTATAATTCTTTTACAGACCAACCAGGCTCTATCATATACATTGACTGTATATTAGAGCAATTGAATGCCACGACCTTGAATGTTTTAATGTATGTAACAGTACCTTTAACAGATGATTTTGTATTTTGCATGTGGAATGGAAATTCGAGAAATCAAGAGACTGAAAAAAAAGCTAAAAATATACACTTCCTTAATACGCTCCAATAATGTTTGGAAGGGTCCCTGTGCGCAGTATCACATAACCACGAGGAAGCCAAATAAACTGTGCAGATGGATATGGAAATAATCGCATTCAACAGCACAAACATTTAATTACAAACATCTGTTTTCCCCTAAATTCCAATTACTCAATCAGTAGCAGAACCAGTGTAAATATTAACATTATGCAGACTGTGTAGCATGAGAACTGGGACTAAACCAATACTCAGATTATACATTGCATACATGTTAAAGTGAACCATGCTTTTTTTTCTAGAATAACCATTGGTTTCTTTGTCAGAAGTCACACACACTTAGTGCCATTAGATTTGAGAAACAGAATTACAACTGCTATTTTATTTGAGTGCCTTATAAACATCTAGGTTTATATGTTTTAGCAAACCTCCCGATGATTTAGTTTCTGGAGGAAATCCCAAATCATGAAGGTCAGAAGCATAAGGGAAAGCATTAAGAGCTTCAAACCGATTGGGAGCACTTCAGAACATACAGATGCAGCCACTGGGATTTGTGAGTTAAATGCATCACGACTCAGGGTTAATTGAAGAAACTGTGTTATCTAAAGTTATCTTAACTCATTTAATGCATTTAACCTTTTCATTAGCATACCAAAGCACCATTGTTTTCAATGGTAAACTCTTTAATTGGATGGGATGCTGTGACACAATATTTTGTGCTAAGTGGGATAAATGGGATAGATGAGTTTAGTTTTTCTGTGTCAAACGCACAATCCAAAGTGGCTTCATCTGTAAGTGGGCATTGTAAGGTTGGGCTGGGGAGCATAGTTTTATGTGGGTATTCAAATTTTAGGAGGTAAATTATAGCACTGAAATCTTAGTTCAGGGCTGTTTGGCGGCCCGTCACCCCCCCCCCTTGTGTGGCCCCAATGAAAGTCTACCTGCTGTGTCTGCTTACCATGTGTAAGATTTAAAGGTTATCACTGCAGAGATTAACTGGCCTCTGGATTGTTTAAACCTCAAATTCAGACTATAATCCCCTGTATTGTTCACACATATAACCCCCTTGAATTGTTCACACTTGTAACACCTCTATTGTTCACACCCCTAAAGCCTTGTAGGGCTCACACCTGAGACCCAGACTGAAACTGCCAACATTGTTTTCACACTCATACAGACTTTTCACACTCATACAAACTGCTGAAAGGGCACCAGCACTGAGTCACTGTATGCAGCACATCTTAGAGTGGTCATGATAGGTTTCCGTTTCCTGCTCTGTTCTGCCTTCTCTATGCTCCCTGTGTGTGCGCAATACTCTGCCTGCCCTATGCTCCCTGTGTGCCATAATTTGCCTGCCCTACTCTGCCTGTGTGTGCCATAATCAGTCTGCCCCATGTTACCTGTGTGTGCCATACTCTACCTACCCTATGCTCATTGGGTGTGCCATACTATACCTGCCCTATGCTCCCTATGTGTGCCATACTCTGCCTTCCCAATGCTGTCTATGTCTGCCATACTCTGCCCACCCTATGCTCCCTGGGTGTGCCATGCTATGCCTGCCATATTCTCCTTCAGTGTGCCATACTTTGCTTGCACAATGGTTCTTGGGTGTGCCATACTCTTCCTGTGTGTGTGCCATAATCTGTCTTCCCAATGCTTCCTGTGTGTGTGCCATACTCTGTTTGTGTGCACTGCTCTGCCTGTGGGTGCTCTGCCTGTGGAACATAAGCCTGGTATTTGTTTTGGGGCTTTATTAGCATTTGAGAATTATTGTTAGGGGCCCCTGAGGTGTTTAATCATGTGTTGGGTGGGGGTGCTGTGTTATCCACAGGGGAGGAGGAGGCATATGGATTTAAGGCTTTATGTCTTCAAATGTGAACATGGTTGTCACGGTCGGCACCCAATTCCAGAACAAACGCTAAGCACCCTGGTCTAGGCTCGTGCTTCACCAGTAGTGTGGCCGCCTTTGGCTTCGGGAGGAGCCCTCAGCTACTCAGATGCCACCTGGACTTAAACGAGAGGTGCAGAGCAGGAGTTCTGGCCAGCGATGGGGCACGACTGTATATAAAGTCTTTAAGGCCAATGGTCACGGTACAGACAGGAGTTGGCAGATTCGTAGTCAGACAGGCCGAGTCGAGGCGGGCAGATAGCTAGGGTCGTCAGGCAGGCAAGGGTCAAATCCGGGTAATCAATCAGATGGGAGAAGGCAGAATCGGAGTCAATAACAGGCAGGGGTCAAAACCAGAATGTCAATCAGGAGGGTTAAGCAAATTCAAGGTCGGTTTCAGGCAAGGGTCAGGTTCCAGAGATCAGAGTAGTCAAAAACAGCCAGGCAGGGTCAAACACAGGTATCAGACAGATCAGAAGCTTTACAGCACAAGTACAAGGCACCAGGAACAAAACCTATCACGGGCAATGCAAAAAGTAAAAATGTGCCTTTAAATACTTTTGAATTTCGCGCCATTGCGCGCTGACGTCATCACGCCAGCGCGCATGCGCCTATATAAACCGGAAGTGCGCGCGCGGCTCGCACTAGGGAACCGGCACAGAGGAGGAAGGATGGCGCGGCGGGCGTCCCCGCCGATGGCGGCGCGGCGGGCGTCCCCGCCGCGCTGGTAAGGGACTTCTCCTTACAATGGTCTTGCGGTAATATGGATGTGGTTTAAAAAAACTGGGAGTGGTCAACACTGGCCTCCATCATCGGCCCTCCACCTTTTCGGCCAGGAAAATTCCAGCCCTCAGTACCACAGAAGCTGGACAGCACTGTCTTAGTTAATACTAAACTACAACTCCTACAATTTACTTTAGTGACCTACAGTCTTATCAACAATTGCACACTAGACAAGTAATGCTTAAAATTGCCTTCCATTTTTATATTTTATATGTTCTTTCTTGCTATTAGTTAATGTTGCCTTAATGAGGTTTCGTTAGTTTTGTTTTGGTTGTGAGCAGCATGCGTGTAAATTAGCATTTGAAAAAAATAGTAGCACCATTTTGATCTTTTGAAAGTTACATGTGCTATGTGGGTTTACATTTGCACCTTGGTTATTGCTGGGACCTGCTATTGGAGATCATTGCTATGCAACATAAAGGTCTGAGTGAAAAAAAGAAGAAAGACAGTTGTGGTTAAACCCTGTCATAATACTACAGATCTCAGAGCAGGGAAAATGTTATACTGTATAAAGATTGGTGCAGTTTACATGTACTTCTTTTGTATTTTATGAAATAAATTATGTTGGTTAGGATACCCCCAACTAAAACCCAACAGTTAGATTTCAAAACTATCTGATTGATGACTTCCTCATATGAATGGGGATATTGGGCAATGAATAGAATAGAAAGCCAATTTGAATCAGTGTGCTTTGACCATTCACGTGAGGCAAAGCGCACAATATCTAACAGTACAAGCTGTGGCCAGTCGGTCAGTCAAATATTGGCCTGTGAGAAATGTATGTAGCTACTAAAGGCTGTTAAAATGCTTAGGAAAAATGTAGAGCCTTGAGTCTTCTTAACTAAAATGTTGTGCTGCATCTTGTTTTAAGATTAAAATATATTTACATAGCACTAATAATATTCACAAGTTTATGCCACTCCATGTTTGAAGGCATATTAATGAGTTTTGTACTCTCTACAAACACAGCTCTCTCTGTGCACTGCAATGAATAATACAACATATTTAAAAGGACCACATATTTATTAACTACTGGAGTTAGAAAACCATAACTGAGTATTGTAAATGTTTTTCAGAGTTAAACTTATTGAGTTGGAACATCCAGTACATCTAGTGACATAACAGTAGAAACAGTAGATCTATCTTTTTCTGGGGAAGAGATTCTTCTGAATGTGGTGTTGTTTTTGCATACAATAAGCAATGACCACACTAATGTCCAAATGCATTCAGGATGGTTTATTTAAGGATGAGCAAGTTTTCTAAAATTCTGGGCCAATGCATCGATATTCTTTGGATGATGGCCATGTTTAAAAACACAAAAATATGCTAACACATCTCAGTTGCAGATACAATAACAGAATAACCTATGCCACTGTGTTTTACAGATCATTTCTATAAGAGCACTGATTGTAGTTTCATTTATAAATGAGTCACATTTCCCTTTAATATGCTTACAGTGATTTTGCTTCTCTCTTCTTGCAAAACTTTATACCCAGAGGCCATCTGCACAAGTACAAGAATACAATAATACACATCAGCAGGAAAGATCCTTTTTTTGTAATGAGTGCTAGAGAACACTCTTCCACATGGTTTAAGACGAACAATAATGAAATAAGCAGTAAAGAGCTTCTAAAATTACTTAACTGCAACTGAATTTTGCTGTGAAGCTGCCACATAATGCCTAGCCAACATTCTGAGAATCTCTAGGATGGATTCTTATAAAAGGGACATAAATATTCTGTAGTAGTGCTGCTGCACCCCAGTGTTAGCTCCAAGCATACTTCAACATATTATCAAGACTTATCAATGCTGGTAGCTGTAGGCTAAAAATGCACTGCAGTCTCACAATAATAGGGAGAAAATAGGGAGGATTTTCATTGGAGAAAACTCTTGCATCTGTAATTAAGTCTGAGATGTAAATGATATGTTTCAGGGAAGGTATATGCTCACAATTTATTCTGCCCTACAAATGCACTTCAGTGTTATCTGTGATGACGAATATGTCCATAAAGCACTATTTATTTTATCATTCATCATGAGCAGTTATTGATTACAATTTGAGCTTTGAGTTTGTATTTATACATTTACAATATCGGTACATAAATGTGTGTCATGGATTAGCTATACACAACTAATTCTCTAATGTAGCGACCCCCAACCAGTGGCATGTTGCTCACTAATCCATGGGATGTTGCTCTCAGTCACCTGAAAGCAGGTGCTTATTTTGATTTCCTGGCGTGAAGACAAGTTTTAATTACATAACTAACCAGGTGTACTGCCAAACAGAGCCTCCTGTTGGTTGCTAGCCCACATAGGGGCTACCAACAGTTAATCACAGACCATATTTGGCTTAAAGGGCACCAATCATAACTAAAATTATTTACTAAGTAAATACACTCTGTGAAAGTTCAAGAGATCCGATTTTTAAAACAGTTAGAATTGTTTGTATAATGTAAATGATCGGCTCACTATACCTTCTGCAAAATCTCCCCTATCTCCACTGCAGTTCTAGCTGAGGCAGGCATCTTGGATTTCGCTGACTCCTCCTACCTATATCTTCACAGCCAACTGTAGCTCTGAAATCTCGCACATGCTCAGTTGAAATTTTTTGCTTGCCTAATAAACCTTCTAAGCTATTTTGAAATCTGCCAAACTTCTGTGTTAGTGCTGCCACCTTGTGGAAGTTGATGTGTGCCCTTCTCGTGATACTTCTAGAGTTTATTAAAGCTAGGAATTCTGGGTAGAATACTCAGGGCAGTGCCTCAATCTGAGCATGCTCGTGAACTCATTTGCATGTTGTAGTCACAGTATGGACTCCCTCAGTGAGAGAACATTTGACAAAGTTTTAAAAACTGCTGTTTTTCCCCCAAAAAACTGTATATGTAGTTTGAGTAAACATGTTTAAGTTGTACTGTCAGGTTTCTAATATGTGTTTGATTTTGGCTGTGATTGGTGCCCTTTAATTTACTAAAAACACCAAATGAAAATTGTATGTGTGGGAAAAAGTCTCAATAACCTTATGCGACAAATGAAACATGCAACTTTAAATAAACTTTTACATGTTTTAGAATGGAAATTATCATGCAACTTTTTAATTGTTCTTTATTATTTATTTTTTATACTTTATAATTATTTGCCTTTTTCCTCTGAGTTTTTCCTGCTTCCAAATGAGGGTCACTGACCCCATCTAAAAAATAATGCTATGAAAAGTTACAAATTTATTGTTATTGCTACCTTTTATTACTCATCTTTCCATTCAGGTCCTCTCCTATTCATATTACAGCCTCTTATGCATATCAATGCATGGTTGCTAGGGTAATTTGGACCCTAGATTGCTGAAATTACAAGATAGAAAGCTGCTGAATATAAAGATAATATATTAAAAGTTAACTCAAAATTGACCAACCCCTTTAAGGAGTGGTAACATGGACAACATCTTTTACATATTCAGACCCTTTCACAAATGGGATTCTCTCATTGTTTTGATCATCACTTGTTTGTGCTGTAATAGTTGATTCTGAAATCATAGATTTATTCAACTGTTAGACACCAAAGTAAGTTTGGGCCCATTGTGATATAATGAAGAGACATGGAAAAAGGTTGGGAATAATTTTATACCAATCAAAGTGAGGCTTAAGCATGTAAGGTTGGCTGAGCTATTATATTTTATGAGGTTTGAGCAAACTTTGAAGTAGAAATTAAATTTTCTCCTTTTGGAGAATACTATTTTTCTCTGAGCTTATTTACACATGAGGAACATTTGGTCCTCACAATATAAACTATAAATATGTTGTCTTCATTATATCTAATGGACATGTAATGAAATCATTATGTTGCTAAGGGAAGAAATTCAGACTCAATTAATTTGGAAGCTTCTAAGTTTGTAGGAGTCTGGTGAAATGCTAACAAATCCTCAACTGCTCTGCAGTGTCCCACTGACAGAAAGATTACAAAACATGATTTTGTTAATGTATATTTGATTGCCATAAGTGACTTGTTCTTACCCATCCACCTTAAGCAATATCTGTTTAATTAGTTTGGATCAGCACCTGTTCTTTATGATGACTTCTCCCTTAGCAGAAAGCACTGTCTGAAGTTATGTTGCAACCCACAGATTCCCATTACTATGGGACATTTAGTTGACATGTTGAGACATTCACTACTATTTTAAAGCCTGTTTGCATTCCATGGGGCTGTCCCCTCTCTCATTATGCTTCTTAATAATGTTGATTTACAGAAATGCCACTGGCAAGGGCTTTTGCCTCATTTGTGTTCAGATAGAGATTTCAGATCAGAGATTTCAAATGCGAATTAATGCATGCAAGCTGCAGTTATACCTCAGCCGTGAGAATGTATGCATTTAAACAGACCCCAGTGAATTAGATTTTGATTCAACATTTATATTATATGTATAGCATAGAATAAATGCTTTATTTAAGGAATTATTTTCATTGTAAAAACATTTTACTCAAGAACTTCTACTGGCGCGTTGGAGCCTATACATTAGTTGATCGACAAAATAAAATAAAGGTTTAACATTAAAGCAAGAGAATGACAAACAGAATGAACATTTCTCAGTTAAATGATTAGACTGTTTGCCCTACTAATTTCATGAGTGGCCAGGCCAAGAAATAACCACAAGACTTTCTGCAGAAACAAACTTGCTTGCACAAATATTTTGTTATAAGGTGGCATTTTATAAGCATTTGGCCCAGCTGTTGTTCTGTGTTCTGTTGTAGTGTGCTTTATATGTTAGAGAAAAAGAAGATAGATTGATCAATGCACATTCTCTGGTCCCCTGTCGCATAAGTAATCTATGCAGATGCATGTATTCACCAAGACAGGAGTTTTTATGATGATAAAATTGATAAGCTACCATACCTCGTCAAGGTAAAACCCATATGGCGGTGCCTAACTATTTACCTCTGGTTATAATACTCAAATGCTAAATCCTCCCAGCATAAATGCATTACCTGAAATAAAGGTCTCCCAACCTGGGCATTGGTTTCAATCATAGGGCTTAGTCTTCACCCACCATTAGCTTTCAAAGGTGAGAGAGAACCTAGACCACAGTATTAGTTCCATGAGATTAATCCTCCCCTGATTGCTGCTTTTAAGTGAGAGGGATTGCCCAGACCAACACCCATTTCCAAAAGCATGGGGCCACCATTTAAAGGGACAAATTGAAACCAATGCCCAGGTCGGAAAACCATTATTTCAGGTAATGCATTTAAGCTGGGAGGCTTTAGCATTTGAGTATTATGACCAGAGGTAAATAGTTAGGAACCACCTTATGGGTTTTACCTTGACGTGGTGTGGTGGCTTAGCCATTTTATTACTCATGGGACAGGGGTCCAGAGAAAGTGCATTGCTCAATCTCTCTTCCTTTTCTCTATGTCTGTAGTTAATTTGGCCAGATCAGTAGCACTTCCATTGAATTTTTGTATCTAGCCATGGAGTGCTCCCACAACTTTTCCTTTTTGCTTTATATGTATGTTTCTACATATAACTAAAAACCTATAAAATATATGACACAATGTTGAAATCAAGTTTGATTTCAACACCAAATCAGAGTTATACTTTCCATGTTAAACAATGGTAATCAAATATTCACAGGCTGGATTAAGTTCATGAATGTGCATTCCAGGTGAATAAATATACTAGTCGCATGTATTTTAGAATGTCTCAGCAAGTATTATGCAAAATATCACTGAATTTGAGTGTGTATAAAGCTAGGCATTCAACCACAAATTACACAACTATTCACCTTCACTTTTTAATCTGCAAATTAAATATTCTGGTATTATACAGTGGATAATTATAAATATCATACATTCCATGCCTTCAATTGATGGACACAAATTGCATTAGGAAGTAAATATATAAATTATCTGAAGTAATGCTCAGACCTGTGTTAATGGGTTCACTGCTGGTTAACCAAGATGTGAGAATTAATTAAGGAAATTCAAATGATGGGAATGTTCTGTAAATTCTTGTGTGGTGTTTACAAATTTCGACTCTGGGCGTGAAATGTGGAAACTGGAGATAGGAGACTTGTGCTTGTGCTTGTATAAGTCATAAAGTAGAATATGACTGTACTTTCAATTTCAAATTTTGTATGTCTAGTGAAAGAAATAACATAAACCATATACAATTTCAAAATAAAACAATGTCCAAAAGGTATGTTCCGCAAATGCTCTATTCAGTAAACCAATGTTAAAAAAGGTTGGATATTGTCTCTTTAATATAACTGTACCAAAATCTATTTAGAAAGTGTACCTGAAGAGAACATACTGTTTTATTGCAGGGATATCATGCACTGATACTCATATCCCTGCAATAAAAACACTATGACAAAGACATAAGATGTTTTGTCTTCTCCAGGTAGCACTTTCTTCATATTTGGAACTTTGTGCAACTAATATGGGGTTTCCAGCAACTACCATTTCACTATTTATATCATTGAATAACTGGGTGTCATCTTGCTGTGACTGCATTTGATCTTATACTTGTTGGTACTTACAGCAGGACCAGTGAAAGGGCTGTGATCGCAGTTCTCCTCCCAGGATTGCTGAAGTGTGTGGGCAAATTCTTTGAAGTAGCTGTGTGATCGATTGAACATGGAAAAACCTAAGATATTCACTCGCTCATCCAATGGAGTCTCGAAGCGTTGCAACGCAAATTCCTGCAGACAAGGTCAGAAGACAAATAGTAGGGTAAATTACTACTTCTGGTGCCTCATCAAGTTATATTTATTCATATTCCTGTCATTCATTATAACAGGTGGTGAGCACACTTTACAATAATCTTTTTCAAGTATTAGTCTGCAGAATGCAAACATAAGGACTACAAACATTTATGAACACAAGTGCAAGTCTACCTGAGCTAAGATGACATGATTATTAAGGGTACTTGAGTCCAAACACACTAAGGGGCAGATTTACTATTGGTTAAAAAAAACCTCGAATTCGACCATGTGAATAGCTGGGGAATAAAAATCCTTCGAATTCAAAGATCAAATTCGAATTTACTGCATTTCGATAAAATCGTTCAAATTGATCGATTCAAACGATTTTAACCATTCAATCGAATATTTTTATTCGATCAAAAATAATTAAAGCCAATTCGGTAGCTTTGATCTGGCGAACTAGGCAGTCAAATAAAAATTTAAAGTGGAAGTACTTTGACTATCGAATAGTGGAATATTTTTGAATAGATTTTTATTCGAATCATTCGATTCGATCGAATTTTCTAAATTCGAAGTGGTCTACCAAAACAATCGAAAATTCGAATTTGAATCTTTTTGAAAATTCGATCGAACTTCCAATCCTTCATGTGAATTTAGTAAATCGTCCCTCAAGTGTTTGTTGGTTGATCCCGCTGAGCTGAGCATGTGTTCATTCATCCGATTCCTTATGAAGAATCATGTGCAAGTGTGATTGACACTGGGGAAACCAGGAGCAATAGCCACCCTGAATGTGGCAGTAGCTCCAGTACCTTCAGCACATTGATTGGGTGCACTAGACTTGCTTACAAAGAATCAACAACTATGAAAGCTTTAGCTGAAAATTACATCCAATTCACAACTGAACACTTACTCTGTGGCTTTCATTTAGACACAATAGGATTTTAGAGAATGTAGCAAAGTACAAATATGCTTGAATGGTGTTGGGAAATTCTGTATTATGAGTGAAAAAAACTAGAGATTTACATCCTAATCCGCATTCTCTGCTTGCAGCCAGAAATCACTATACTGTACTAACTTTAACTGCTAAGATCTGAGTGTTAAATAAATTAAATACAGATGCTAGAAATGGGAAATTAAGATTTTTCATGTAACTGGAAAAACTATTTTTTTATATTTGCCATATTGATCCAGGATAAAAATCACAAAGACATTGCTGTAATAATGTGACATATATGGTCAAAGTACTATAAATAAAATTGCACAGTGGAGGCACTTCATTTAATTTATCAGAAGAGGCAGCACTGCTACAGTGGGAACCATGTGTAAATACAGAAGTGCACAATAAATCAATGGAGATCACACAGTGACAAAAGTATTATTATGAATTGTTTACACTTTCCATTTCATCTATTTTGGAGCACCTGCAGTCTGGTTGCTATCACTTATAAATTGATTTTCTTTAGGACAACCAAGGTTTTTTTTAAATCTGTCTGAATTTTTATTACATTTCTGAATACCCAAAAAAACATATATTTGATAATATATATAATTATCATAATAATAATGGGATATGAAAAGTAATGTGTCTCCCAGTGGGACTAATATTAAATAAGTACAGTTTCATGGAGATTCCATACTTGTATCAATCAAAAACACATAGCAGAAGAATAACTTCATTTTTAAAACACAACATCAGAAACTAGAATACTTTATATTGCAAAGTCAGAAATGCCCCTTATGGGAAGCTGAAGACAATTTTTTTTGGAAAGAATACATTGTGATGAATTCAAAATGAGTACATATATACTAAGGCACTCGAATGTCTCTCAAGGAGATTACATATAACAATCTTGTTCTAGGTGCATCAGTCATAGACCTTCAGTCCTAGAACTTCAGCTTGAGGAGCATATATTAATCAACAAAAATAGTTGGGCCTTCAGCCAATACACCATATTGTTATATTATTCGGTAGCTTTTCTTTTGATCTAAAGTAGCAAAAATAGTTGCACAGTTATTTTCCCCCTCTTCCTTTGCAGGAAATCCAGTCTAAGGGCCATGGCTTCTAATTGTTTCTAAAAACATCCATGTTTTTATTGCTTATTTTGTTTTTGTTTTTTAGTTTCCTTGGTCAAACCAGTCATTTTTTCTCCTTTTGCAAAAATAATACATTAAGCAAGTTACAAGTAACAACCTTATGTTTTGCATAGAATCCCCAGTCAAAACTGCTATTTATTTCCATGTTGCTTTTCATTAATCTTTTCAGAGGCTCACTCTGAACTCCTTGACTTTGTTTTAATATTGTCCTCTCCCTTGCATTTAATGAAAACTGCAATTTACTCCTTTTGTTTTCTCTCATTTTTCCATTTTATTCTTTCAGAATTCTTGATTGCTACTAATTATACTCTTTATTGTGCTGACTAAGATCACCTGGCTAAGACTATTGCTTTTAGTTTATGCAATCATATAGGGCAGGTTGATATACTTTGGACATAGTGCCTTCATTGTTATTCACAATGGTCTCATCACATCATAGCACTATTAAGGTACAGTCATTGCCTACACAGAGAAACAGACTGACAATAATTAATTTACCCTCCTGCATAACACACATATTAAAAGACTTAAAGGCATACAGTTGTGAGAATAAAAACTGTTTATTTTGCCTGACGTGAACAATTTTTTATCAGACCACACCCAACACTAACCTGCTCCCATTCCCAACCTGATCCGGTTAGCCATCTGTATATATAGACCTTTGTCTGCCCTGTACATTACTGACATTACTAAGGGGCAGAGCAGTCAGGTGAACACCTATACATACAGTGTGCTGGAGATGGAAGCTGGCCATTGTAAGATCATGAGTGTGGTGAACGTAAGAAAAAGTTTGACCTGAGCCCACCCTTGTGGATGTTATCCCAAACCTGCCCAAACAACATATCACTATGGTGTATCGTCAGTGCAAGTGTATATATAACTATGTGTCCACACACATACTTTTATCATTGTAAGTGCAAGTGTACCCTCAATGGACTGCACTTATTGATGGTGTTAATTAAAGGTACATTAATGATGAATTGAGTGCAAGTGCACCTACTGACCCTGGGAAACCTTGGAGCTACCACCTTAGATGTGGTGTTAGTTCCAGGTTTCCCACAAAAGGGTTGCATCTATAGGTGCACTAGACTTGCAACAAAAGAATCACATGCAAGAAATTCCAGAGTTCCCAATTCTGAAAATGTTAATCACAATTTTCAAAAACATAAACACACAATTGCTTTTTTTGACCCAATTCATGCAATTGTGGTGGACAAAACTTTCCATGTGGCCACAATTACTGTGGAATTCTTGGGGGGGGGGATGCATTGTTGACAAAAACATGGTGATTTATATATGAAAATTGTACTTTGCACAATGCTTCTTATAAACAAATGACCCATCGATTACCTAGCATCTGGTTTGGATTCCCTGTACCATGTATCACTGAGCCAAAATTATATAAAATGTAAAGTTTGGTGATATCTTGTATTGGCTAGCTGAATAAGTAAAAATTGCAAGCTTTCGGAGCACACAAGACACTTCGTCAGGCAAAATGATTTAATATTTTATACATGGCTAACATGGTACTACATTTTAATACTGAGCCAAAATTACTGTGTCAAATTGCCTTTTAAATAGACAGTAACACTAAAATTCACCCCTTATTCCAGTATATACACATATGTTTAAGTAGTCGTCCATTGAACAACTGGTGTCTATATTATTTATCATTCTGCCTTTATTTTTACTTCATGGCAAACAGTGCAATAATGCAAACCCCCACCAACCAAAAAAGCACCCTAGGAACTGTGATTTCTGCAATGTTATGATACTGTTAAGTCTGTGAGGTTTTGTCTATATTTGGGGAGGACTTATATATATCTATACAAACAAGTTGAATTATCTCACAAAGTATAGAGATATCAGGTGAGGAAGCAAAGAGTATTGGTGGTGTGAAGGATTGGCCAGGACTCTCCTTAGAAGAATGTTTTATATTTTAGAGAACATTTGTCAAGTAGCTCATCACAACAAAAAAGTCTGATGGGGAGGCAAATAGAGCCTGTTAGAGAATACTGGAAATAGCTGGACAGGTGAGGTTAATTAATAGTGTTGTTATATTTGGGGCTTATTGTTGTCTGACTGTAATGTAATCTCTGTAATGAATCTCCAGGAAGTACAATAGCATAGCCCCTTTAATAAACCTGTATTCCAAACACATGCCTTCATTGTCTGCAGAAATCGCTCCAAGAGTAAACATGAACATGCTGCAAAACTTCTGCCAAATAACATTTTGCACTCTTGAATTTTTAAAATCTCTGGCTCATTCTCTTTGTCTAGTGGGAGCTCTGCCATTGCGAAAGTCATTTTTGGGCGATGCGCTTGTTTTATATTTTTCATTCAGGAAGAGTAGCAGGCTGATTCTAAGCAGGGATTTTTATTTGTCTTTTATATCTACACATGTTGAATTTCAATTATGTTCTGTAGTAAATTGCTAGATATTCTGTAAATCATAACAATGAAAACATCTGGTTTCCTGGTTGCACATGCAGATACATTTATTTATTTTTTAAGTTTACAGAAATGTCTAGACATCACTACCCCAGGAAAAATATGCAAATAGAATGCAGTAAATGTTCCCCAGATGTCTCAGTAAACTAATACAGTATAGTCTTATCGTTATTATGGGTTGACACAGGTCTACTAACTTCAACCCCTCCAAATGATAAAATAATCCCCAGTGCATAT
>CM044444.1:59973111-60142089 GCA_024363595.1 Xenopus borealis
GTATTGTTATTGCTACTTTTTATATGCTGATCCTTCTATTCAGACTCTCTCCTATTCATACAGTAGTCAAGTCTCTTGTTGCTAGGGTAATTTGGGCCCTAGTTACAGATTGCTTAAAATTCAAATTGAAGAGCTGCTGAATAAAAAGCTAAATAACTCAAAAACCAAGAATAATAAAAAATGAAAACCAATTGCAAATTTTCTCAGAATATCACTATCTACATCATACTAAAAGTTATCTCAAAGGTGAACAACCCCTTTAAGGGATCTTATAGAATAGATTATGGTTTTATGGCTGGCATTTACTTTCTGCACAGATAAAGTGGCAAACAGAACAACAGACACCACTTATAGGGTTGTGCAATGTCAGGAGCAAAGTTTGCTACACTTCTTATGACCTATAGTATTTCCTTTTACTGGTCTCCTGTAAAGCATTTTATTGGTTCCTATTTGTTTTGCTCATGTTGTGCCTCTTATGATTTAACTGAAGCCCTCTAGTGGCTGGAGGTAAAATGCACCACAGCATGGATCTGATGACAACACCAGGATTCACTTATCAGGCTGTGTCCATCGCTGAAAAAAACTTGAGGCAAGTAAATTGGCTGTTATCGCCAGTATTGAAGCCAAGCACTAGACGTTATGCCTTTAAAATGCAGATATATTAAAAGAGCTTGTTCCAAAACTTACAGGGTATTTGTGAAAATTAGTGCTAGTTTGCTCCATGTTGCGGCAAAAGCCTGCTATTATTGTTGAATTCTTCATTGTGAGAAAAAAAGTGACCACTTGTATCTGAACTTTGGATTTTGAGCCTTGCACTGCATTTAGAAATAAATTCTCTGGAATAAACGAAAGAACTGAAAACCCCCAGGATGATAATCCTTTATTCTATTCAAATGCAAAAATATTTTAATGAATGGGATATGAGCATTTAAAAGCAATTTAACTACTATACTGCTGATATTCAAAGCATTTAACACCCTGTGCTATCCTATTTCTGTGAACTTATTTCCACATATTCACCAACAATTGACTTCTTCAAACCTCTTTGATCTTCACATCTTCTCATACATGCATTGAAGGCTTTGCAAGAGCTGCACCTCTTTACTGGAATTCATTTCATGTTTCATCTGGTTTTCGTTCATTCAGCTTTCACATGATTTACCAAACATTGCTTGCCCTTGTCTAGTTTAAATCTCTATCCACTCCTTTATCATAGTGTAAGGCACTGCCACCTCCCATAGTACAATACTCAATGCCACATATCTCATTGTCTTGAGCCAGATTTATCCCATTCAACTTCTTGAGTCGTTTTTTCATGCTGTGTATTGATTTTAGGTGGTTCAGTAGCTCCATAAAAAATCTAGCTCAAAAAGAAGTTGCTGGTTGAAAATGCTATGAAAAAAATGGCATTGATCCATCACTTTGTGTCCCTTTTAGACAACCTCTTCTACTGGAATTTACTTGCTACCTTACTTGTTCCTATTGAAGTATATTGACAAATACTGTAATTATGTCCAAACTGTGTTCAGGTGGTGTAAAAGAAAAAACACAGCTTAATAAATACTCAGTTTATACCTCTTTTTTATCACAATTTTTTCATATTACACATCTTAATAAAAAAATATTTAGAATTGATAGGATGCATTAGCAATGCCCTATGCAGAGTGCAAAGTGCAAAAGGCAATAATCACCCATTTTACCATCTTGCGCTTAATTACTTAGTTAAGTTGGATTTAAATAAACACACTGACACATTTAATCACTCACATATATAAACTATGTATATCAAGATCAATACTATCAATACTAAGACGGCAGAGGGTCGAATTTCAAAGTGCAAAAACTTCAAATTCAAAAAGACCAACTGAAATTAATTCGATTTTTTTTTTCAATCGAATAGGTGCGTATTCTATCAAATTTGAATCAATTGATTGGAATTTTTAGTGCATTCAATTCTAAGTTTTTCCCCAAAATTTTCAAAGTCCACCAATTGACTCCATATGGGTTCTAGGAGGTCCCCATATGCTAAAACAGCGATTCAGCAGGTTTTAGATGGCGAATGGTCAAATTTGAATTTTAAAGAGACAGTACGGGGAAGATTTACTAAATTCACATGAAGGATTTGAAGTTCAATCGAATTTTCAAAAAAGATTTGAATTCTAATTTTGGAATGTTTTTGAAGACCACTTCGACCAGTGAATTTTGAAAATTTGATCGAATCGAATTATTTGAATAAAAATCTATTCAAATATTTGACTATTTGACAGTCGAAGTACTTCCACTTTAAATTTTTATTCAACTGCCTAGTTCGCTAGATCAAAGCTACCAAATTGGGTTTCATTATTTTTGATCGAATAAAAATATTCCATAGAATGGTTAAAATCGTTCAAATCTATCGATTCGAAACAATTTTATCAATCGATCGAATATTTCCTATTCAATCGTTTGATCAATCGTATTGCAGTAAAATCCTTTGAAATCGATATTCAAATTCAAAGGATTTTATTTCCCACGGTATTCCTATCTATTCCCATGGTCGAATTCAAGGGTTTTTTAACCCTCAAATTCGATCCTTAGTAAATATGCCCCTACATGTTAAATTTAGAGATTAAAATTTTCGAATTTTTTGCTAATTCAAATCCAATTTGGACTTTTCATTTAATTGTGATTTTATTCAAAGTATAAAAACCTAATAAATAAATAAATATAACAATCTAATATATATATATATAGTAGAAAAAGCTCAGCACTCATAAGGAGTTGGTGCTTACAATGAAAGTGAGCTGAAATGTTGATTCTAAATAAAAGTTTTTTACATTATGTTCTGATGAGTGTTGGATGAACTTTTCCTACTATTTATAATTTATTCCAGTGACCTTGGTTTTGATGATAAAGTATTCATGTGTGTGCCCTGGCACTGGACTCAATATATATACATATAGTCTCAGACTCAATATGATACTTCATACAGTATATGTATCTACAACAGTTTTTCTACTGCAACAAACTAAATAAGGGGGAGATATGAGCACTTCTTACTGCAACTGGATTTAAGATATTTATATTTAAGATATAAAGAGGTGTTTTTCAAGAGGTGTTTTTCAATCAATGAGAATCATAAGTAAGGGAAAAGGAGTCTATTCTAACTACGTTTGTGCACTGCAAGCTTTTCTGCTTCAGGGAATTACTTCTAAGGACGCGTGTAAATTGATAGCCACAAAAACGGTGACAGTTTATTGCTTTAATTTGCATATGTCTGTTGGGATGTTCTTTCTTTGTTGGATGCTACAGAACTGATGGTTCTGGAGGAAAGGGAGGCATTCCTAGGAGAAAATCTGTACTGTATTTTTGTAGCGGTTTCAAAATATTAACGTTTAGTTTTTTTTATAACTTTTATGTGGCTAATGCAAAAATCGTTCACAATTCATTCCCAATGCAAATAAAAGCTTGCAAAGTTAGCCATTTTGCACCTGACACAACAGTAGGATAGCAATTGCAATGTTTATTGTTTTTGATAGTGTACAGTCTATGTAATAAAACGTCAATGAAAAAGTTGTTACATTTTGCTGCAAATGTTAAGCCACCTTCAAGCAGGTATCAAAGGTCCGCAATGCGCAATTAAGGTCCACAAAGCAATAAAAGCCTAAGGAAGAATAATATGTTGCAACATGCACATTTTTATTTGCAAATTAGTTCTTTTTGCAAATTATATTATATTTTCAGCGCGTCCACTCTCGGCGACGGCGGTTACTAAATGGCGGCACCCATGGCTGCCACGTGGTTGTGGCGCCGGCCATGACGTCATCGCACCGTGCCAAGCGCATTCCGGCACCAAATTCAAAATAAAGACGCTGAAGATGCGGGTTCGATGCCCAAGTATAACTCAATCTTGTATTGTGTTCCTTTCCTGGGTATTCCTTTAATCCTGCTTGTTCCTGTTATTGACCTCCAGCCTGTTTCCTGACTTTGATTCCTTGCTGCCTGCTATTTGGATCCTTGCCTGGACTTCGACTATTCTCTTGATTTATCCCGAACTGTACTCTGCCTTGGACTCTTGGAAGGACTTCCTCCTACGATCCTGACTACCTCCCTTTGGGAGCCGCTGGCCCTCTGACAGCACAATGGCAAACGTTTTATCAAAACCTTTTTTCATGTGATCTCTACAGGCAAATCTGGAATCATATCAAACTGAATCTTGTCCAAAGCGTTCCAGGTAGTTTAAAATGGCTCCATTTGTAGCACTTTTCATATAAAAATTGAAAATTCATCCTTGCCCCTTATACATTCAATCCAGCCTGCAATTACCACAAATTTACCTTGTGTTATTTTGTGTGTGTGTGTGTGTTTATTTTGATTGCATTGTTAGCATTAATTTAATGTAGAAAAATTCCATCAAAGAATTGCAGCAAGCCCTATTCATAACTGCAGAGTGTACCCCAAAGATGAGATTGAAAAGAAAGAAAGTTAAAAGAAGAGGGGTAATCTGTATATAATCATAATCATAGTAAACTGCCATCAATGTTATTATTCTCAGAACCATGGTGCTAGCAAAAATTATTTATGTTTACTCAGCAGTCTTGTTTTTGGGTTCTGAAAATAAAGCACATTTTTGGAATTGAAGAAGCCTTTGTGGCCTTGTCCAAACAAAGAACATACTGTACATTTTTCTTCAACAATACTAGAGAATGCAGTATTTTCACCAAACCTTTTCACCCCATACTTTTAACACTAATTTAGAAGAATGTCATTTGCTGTAATTGCCTAAAAGACAATGTTGCCAGAACTTTTGTAATTGGATCAGATAGATAAAAAATACTGCATATATTGGGAGATATCAAATATACCTGTAATTGCACTTGACTTGACACTAATCATGCTTATATTTCAGGATGTGAGATAATAATATTTCTAATTAGAATGGCCCAATCAGTAAAAACGTGTTTATATTATGTTATGCTGGTTGACAGACTTGTAATTGCACCTGACTAGCCATTAATTATGAAATCAGTATTAAGTGGTTTTATAATGTCTTAAGGGAATTAACACTATTAAATGTGTTCTTTGTGCATTTTCATCTTCCATCTTGTTTATGACACCAATAAACACTAATTTTCTGCTGCTTATGTATATAAAAATGTTCACGTTCACTGCCCATTGTTTACTTCTATAAGTAAAGGACAATTAAGGGAATGTATATTGTTCTTTATAATGTTCCAGTAACTCAGCGGATAACCAAAAAACAACAAATACACTTACATATGCAATGAGAGAGGGTGGAATGGGAAAAAAGGAAATAATGGAGTTATATAATAAAGTTCGCCCATGTGTAGTAACCTATAGCAACCAATCAGTAGGTAGCATTTACCATTTAAAAGCAAATAATTATTGGTTGCTATTAATTACTGTTCCTGGGCAAATTTAGTGCCTTATATTACATATGTTACAAAATGTTTTTCTGAAATGGGATCACCACCCAGATGATGCATTATCTGCAGTGGCTAAACAGATCTTTTGGTGAAAATAAGCAAGAATTAAATTTTCAATTGACTATTTTTATTAAAATAATGTTTTGTGATGAGCAAATCTGTCACGTTCGGCAAAAAAATTAGCAAAACCGAGGAAAAAAGTGCTAAATATTGAAGTCAATGGCCATTTTACGTAATTTTTTTTTCAAAATGCATTAAAGGCAATGGTAATTTTTTCTTATGGCTACTTTTTTGTCCCAATGCATTAAAGTCAAGGGGCATTTTTTTTCTTATAGGTGTTTTTCTTGACAGGTTTTTCTGCTGAGAAGTTTCACGAGAAACTTCACACATGGCAAAATTCGTAATTTCCCCCAAATCCATGGCTTGAGAATAAATTCACTCATCATTAATCCTGTTCACACATACAGGCTAATTTCTTCCTTCAGCCAGTGACAAAAATTATTGTACTCTTCCCTAAATCTCTGTTTGGTTGTTATTCTTCTGATTAGTTAGTGCAGTTTTGTACAATTCTTTAATTTGAGTTTCCTGCTAAGGAGCAGACTGAAAGGTGTGACTCCTACCTTTTGTATATATTTTTCTGAGCATTGTGGCTCTCATCTACACTATAATAAACTTTATTATTTGGAACTAGTCTATCATGTACAGTATTACTTTGTCTCTTTGTTCCTGTTCCTGGATGTTTTTTGTGATCTTTTCATTTCCTTTTCTTTTAGTTGATCTTGTTTATTTACCTACTTTTTTTGGAGTGTCTGTGACCTTATAAAATACAGACAGGCTGTTTGGTAGTCCACCAGGACAACAGAAAGGACAGAGTGCTTTACCAAATAGTATTAGCTGTTGGATAGTGTCAACAATTTCAAAGACTTGCTGAACTCTAGAAAAAACCTAATTCTCCTTCGCTTAAGGTACTTTCAAGCAGAGCCTGAGTCTATTTGTGAAGGGCCTTTCAATCTTCAGTGAAACCTTTTGTGAAATGAAGTCTTTGCTCGTGGTATGAGAACTAAGGGCTGTGCTCCTTCACTTTTGTCAATGTAAATTTCCCCCACTGAGTTTTAACAAGTATGGCCAGATACAATTTCAGCAAATTCTCTCCAAAACGTATTTTTACATTTATGAAGATAAAATCCACTAAAATAATTTGAAGCACATCAGAAAATTTGCTATTGTGAGTAAATACTGTCAATTTGTACATTACACTCCTGAATTAGCCCTACAACTTTATGAATAGGGCAAAGAATTGAAAAGAACTTCAGAAAGGTGGCCTGAAAAATACCTTTTTACATTAGAAGTGATCATTCTCTTTCCATTTATGTTATATCAGCAAGACAACTGCTAATGTACTTTAAAAAAAAAAAGGTCTGTATTCTGTGACTCCTCTGCTTATGTCTGTTATACCAAGGTAGGAGATGTAGCACAACAAGAATCAGAGAACAACATGTTTTAGATTGCAGTTTGATACCTGAGCCTCATAGGAAATCAATGTCTATTTCGGTGGCCTCCCGCTGTGGACTCTGGTATTATATTTTCTTCTTGTATCACCCTCCCCTTAAGGTACTTGCCATATCTCCAGAGTTTTATTATGCAGGATGCAAAAGATGACAACACATGACATAGGATAGATCAAAGACTAGAAATGTAAATCCTGCCGTTTCAGCAGTCAGGTCCCTGACAATCAGCTCCACACAATGTAAAATCTATGGCAGGTATGTGGATAAATATACATTATTATATTGCCACACTGTATGCATAAAATAGAATATATAATTAAATGTATGTTACTTTTTTGCATTTGGAACTTTTATAGCCTATGGTTATATAGCTTTGATATATATCTGATCAAAGACAACATCATAATTCACCTCCAACTCTATTACAGTTTTTGCCCTATGAGGATCTCTATAACAGCATTTTTAGTTTATGCACATTAACAGAACAAAAAGGTCTCACCAGATTAGTAAAGATATACGTGTAATAAGCTGTCACCATTCCCAGCTCAGATGCCTGCAGAGAAAGGAAAGGAAAGAGAGCAATTCAAGACAATAAAATAAGGTTTGTTCTGCAGAAAGCAGAGTCGGCTCTAGTACAATTTGTTTATCTCAATAGGGGCCTTGTTTGAAATATATGCTGTGTAAAAATAGTAACATCATTATCAAAAATGGTACAGTCAGTCTGAACCATGATATATAAATATATATATATACTTTTATATTACTGAAAAACAGCAGCATGGTACAAAGTGAGTTGGAACTATGGAACTATATAATGTCAATCACATAGACACACACATATACACACACAAAAACTTAAATGCACATAGAATATCTCAGTACTTTGTGTATACATGTTTTTGAAAGTTGATTTTGTTCATCTTAAGTATTGTCAATAATGGCTTAAAAAGAAGTCAGGAAGTATAGCAAATAATATAAAAAAGAAAGTAGGTCAGCTAGTATAGCAAATAAAATATGAATTATGTGTGTTGTGTGACACTAAATCAGTCCAAAATATTATGAAAACTATATCGTAGGCGATTTGCAATACAGTTTCAGTGAATGAGCTGCTGACAGCAAGTCCAATTATACAATCCCATCTTGTAGACACTACTTCAGCCTAGAAATGACCTGCTTAAAGCAGCCACTCCAGAAACTCATTATCGCCCAGCACAGTCCATTTTATTATATTACTGCATCAAATAACCATGGTACTTTAAAAAAATCACTAACTCACACTAGACTGGTAAGGGTACCTGCATATAGGCTTTGTTATTAGAAACCCTTGTACGAGAGAAAAAACATTGTTCCACAGCTTTTAAGAGACTCATAAAGAACTGGATGGCTAGTTTTATGCAGGCTATAATAGAACAATGGCATTGTCTTGTACATACCATTTACATTAATTTTGTATTTATATATTTCAGAAGTACTATGGTTTTGTTTCCTCTGCTATAAAAACTACCAATATCTGTCCCAAATAATTCTTCAAATTAATTAATTAATTACATTAGGCATTTTCCTGTTTTCAAATATTTCTATTGTTTGAACTTTACTCAGTGTTTGCTCCTATTCATAGCTTGGCCATGTAAATATTATTTGCAGGAATGGGGGAATGCCATGGGAACCAGATTCGCACCCAGTTATGCCAACCTCTTTATGGGGTATTGGGAAGAGTATAACATCCAAAATAAACTGGGTGGGAGTCTGATCCTATGGCGGCGCTTCATAGATGATGTAATAATAATATGGCAAGGAGAGGAGACAAAGCTAGTGGAATTCATAGAAACCCTAAATATTAATGCATTTAATATAGAATTTACACCAACTTATAGCCAAACCAATGTGAATTTCTTGGACTTAGAAACTTATATTAAGGAAGGACAAATTAACTTTAAAACCTTCTTTAAACCAGTAGATGTGTTCAATTACGTTTTAAGTACAAGTAATCATAATCCAACATGGTTAAATAACATCCCATATGGGAAATTCCATAGACTAAAGAAAAATTGCTCAGATTCAGGAGAACTGGAGAAACAATTAGATTATGAGTCTGAGACATTCAGAAAGAGAGGATATAAAAATAAGTTAATTCAACAGTCTTCGAAATTTCCAACATAGATATAAAAGATTTACTAAAAAATAAAGAATTAAAACCAGGGGGAGAAAAGGAAGAAAATGTAATGTTTATTACCACTTACGCCCCAGGAACACAAGAAATAAAGAAAATAATAACTGAACACTGGAACATATTGGAGGGGGACAAACAATTAAGAGGAAAACTCCAAAAAAAAACCCCAAGTAATTTATAGAAGGGCTAAAAATATGGGACAGTCATTAGTAAGAAATTATATTCAAACAGACAGAACAAAAATGAAAAAACAAAGGGAAGAATGGAAAGGATTCTTCCCATGTGCATTATGTAAGGCTTGCAATTATGGAGAAAAGAAAAGAAAATTTAAATCAAATATTACGGAAAAAGTATATAACATAGAACAATGTATAAAATGCACTACTAAACATGTTATATACTGCATAGAGTTTCCCTGCGGATTACAATACGTGGGGAAAACGAATAGGACACTAAGGGAAAGAATAAATGAACACATTAGAAATATAGAAAAAGGAGTAGAGAATCACAGTGTGTCCAGTCATTTTAAGTATAATCATAATAGCAAAGCCAAAGGTTTAAAATTCTGGGGCAGAAAAGTGGTATCAATAGATTGGAGGGGTGGTGACATGACTAGAAGGACCCTTCAAGAAGAAAGTAACATGCAAACATTAAGACCTAATGAGATAAATATAGACATGAACTTAAGAGCATTTCTTTAGAATAAGGAAAGGATACATAAATATATTATTTACAAGTTTTAAATTATAAAAATAAATATTAATTAATTTTATATGTACACTAAAGGTTATATTCAAAACTAATGAATTATATGAAAAACGTATAACGCACTGTATATATCATAAATATGAATTGCACAATGAATCAAATCAATGACAAGCATTTGTTTAGAATAGGAAAAGGAGACAAATTCATTATTGACACGTTTTAAATAATTATTAACTAATTGATTTTGTATATACATTAGAGGACTATGGCATTAATGAATTAAATTGACTAAATAAATATTAAAAATGAAAACAAAGCACTTTATATATTCTAAATTTGCACAATGAGTTAAATCAAGGATAATCTTAACAGATTGACACATAATTAATTTTAGTGTAATTAATTTTAGTGTAAAAATCACCATAAGAGAAATGGGGAGTACCTTAAAAGTATTTTATTTAAAGAAATGTAAGGTAGAGAATTAATTAAATATTGATTGTACAAAGTGACAATAATGTATAAGAAATGCTTCTTATTGATAAACGCACATGGATTCGAAGGGATAGATCGAAAGGTTTTTAAATGGGATACAATGTGTTAAAGTGCCAAATGTAAATGAAGCTCCACAAATAGTTGTTATGAATCTCAGTGCTTGCACGGCTGCCATGGCGACCAACTATCAATGATAGTGCAAACCCGGAAGTATAGGGGTAACGGAAGGATTAGCCTAATGGAACGCACGCAGAGTGAAAACGAGGAGGTGGCCATGGCAACTGGCAGCGATCATTCTAAAAAGGGAAGTAAGCATAGTAGGAAGTATGCCTCTGATGAAGCTGATGACGTCAGCCAAACGCGTCGGGCGGAATTGAGAGTATTGCAGGCGGCATTACAGACCACGAGGAGAAGTTAGAGGGAGAAAAGAACTTTGCCGGCAAGAGACTATCAACCTCCCCACTCCCGGGCCCATCCTAGAAAGGAGCAGCAATACTGATAAGTGATTGAACTACTTTTTAATTGTGAGTGCAATATTTTATTAAATTTGTTTTTATATAAATAGAATTACACTATGGGATGTATGTCTTTTCCCTTGTGGAGCTAGAGACACCTTTGGAGTAAGAGTATAACAAAGAACCATTACATGTAATATCCCAAGACTTGGTCTTGTAAGTAGGCACTTTTACCACAGCGTCGGGACTGTTTGGAGCACGTTTGGGGTGATACAGTTAAGACAGAATAGAGTCTAAAGGGAGTTTAAAAAAAAAAAAAAAAAAAACAGCACTTGTATAAATATAGTTACACAATTGGGTGTTTGAAGATGTACCTGAGTTAATACACTATATAGTGCTCTTTTTGATTTCCCCTCTGCCTTAGGCCCTGATCCACATTTTTGCTCTTGGAATACCTTGGCAATGTGCAGGTAATGCATCAATTGTGGTTGTGATTAAAACAACACTTAAGGGCAGATTTACAAAATTCACACGAAGGATTCGAAGTTCGATCGAATCGAATTATTCGAATGATTCGAATTAAATTTCATTTGAATATTCGATCATTCGACTGTCGAAGTACTTCACCTTTAAATTTTTATTCGACACCCTAGTTCGCCAGATCCAAGCTACCGAATTGGGTTTACTTAATTTTGATCAAATAAAAAAATATGATCCTATTTGATCGTTCGACCAATCGAATTGCGGTAAAATCCTTTGAATGCAATATTACTTCACATCCTATTCACATGGTCGAATTTCGACCATTGATAAATCTGCCCCTTAACATTCTAGATCTCTTTTCAGTCATTTAAAATAGACAACACCACAGGACAGATAGTATCTGGAACTAATTTCTCAAAATCTCTGCTGTGCTGCTTGTTTTAATGAATACCTTTTGGTCTCTAAAGGCAGCAGGAAATATGTTTACCTTAATGTCCTCTGCATATTATAAGGACACTATCATAAAAAAAGGTTGTATTTGCTCTTGAAGGTCATTTTTAAAATTATCTTAAACTGTGAAAATTTTACATGAAGAAGTGGAACAAAAATTTATATACATTTTTTGCCATCTTAGTATTTTGAACTGGTGCGAGTGTCCTAGCAATCATGAGGGTCAATTTTATCAAAAGAAAACTACTGTTAGCCCTCAGTGTGGGCTCTATTAACCTGCACCTTTGGTTGGGGATAATCATTTTGGCAACAGGTGTACTTTACGTTTATTCAAATTCGTCAGCTATCAAGTTTATTTTTCATCAGTCTATTTTACTATTCGTTTCAAATACGGCAGAAAAAACTGCAAGGTTTTTCAGGACCCTTGCTATTGGTATTTTGGTTGTGTAAACCTGTGTCTCTGTGGCTGTCCATTTATTTCTAGTATACGGTTTTATGAAGGAGCTTTCCCCCTATCTAAGGAACTGCAGTGGAGTCAAAATGGCCTTAATTTTGAAATGTATTGCCTTCAATGCATTTTTGTTGAAATTTTACTAAAATGTACAAAAATGTTTCATATATTGTTCGCTGGTTTCGCAATTTTTTTCAGCAATGTAAATTTTACATTAAATTTTAATCAATAAACATGACCATTCTTTTTAGAGTGACATATATCCATTAAGGTGTCTATGCTTACCAAATGTTGCTGCTCATTTTGCAGAATTAGCTTTTGTTTTGTTGTTTGAAAAAAAATTATGTGCAAATTGGTAGCTGGAACATGAATTTCCATAGTGTGTAAAAGTGCTGCTTCTGCTCCCATAACTACAAATGTTTAATTAGGCTCTGCAAGAGGGCTGTACTGAAAGGCCTAATCCTACATACAGCATTCAAATGTCTAAACATTGACTGTGGTATACTAAGCACCTTAATACTGTAATGCTTGTAACTTATCATGTCTTTATTTTTGGTGCTGCAGTGGGAAAGAAGATAGCTGCATGTTTTCTTCCCATAAATAGTTTGCAGCACTGGCCTTTTCTGTTATCTACGTTGTTTTCAACATCCCTGTTTTTCAAATTCCTTTTTGTGTATTTTGTCTAAGCCATTTACAGTATACCAAATTTCTGCATGTATTCGAGGCCATCATCTCTGTTAGTTATAGCTCAAATTTTCTATTAGAATAGGCCTTCCCAGCCAGGGTACCAGGAAAATACCAGGTGGGCCTCGGCTCTCTTGGTCCCCGCCGGCCCAGACCCTGCACAGAAACTGTACCTCTGTTCCTGAACACGTAGGAAAAAGGTACATACATACATACAGTGGGGGGTTGGTGCAGGGGGGGTGTGGAGATGGTGTGGGGGCCTACAAGGCTGCAGGACCAGTGGGCCCACTAGTCCAAGACTGGTCTTTCCCTGCAATTTTTTATTTTATTACTCTGTCCAGAGTAATTGTCCAGGAACTTTCTGTGAATGTTGTGATGGAATCTGTCCAATTTTGCTGAAAAATTGCCAAAAACCGGCAAAAAATTCACAAAATGCATTGAAGAGTGCAACAAGTTTTACAAGCAATAGTTTTTTTTCTAATGTATTAAAAGCAATGTGCATCAAAATTATTTTAATATGCAACAATTTTTACACATGCAAATTTTTCAGCAGTTTCGCATAAAAATTTGCAGGTGCAAAATGCGGAAATTAGCCTTAACTGCATGCCTGGCGAATAAATTTGGCCATTACTAAACACATATTAAAGACACGAAAGCCTCCCACATACATTATTTGCCACTAAGCAAGTGGCTTTTTCTTCTTCAGCATGTAAAGAGTGCAAGTGCATGTCGATCATTCTAACAGACAGTGTAGGCACTAAGAGAAGCAATAATCATGTATGCATGCTCTAATGCAGGGGGCAGTCAAAGGACTCATAATACATGGCCTACATTAGAGAAACCAGGGCCTCTTTTTGCAATGGACTGTATACATCTAAGTAATGTGGGTGTATTGAAGTAAGGTTTAATTTCCTTAGCCCTTTAGACTGTCAAGCTTTTATATTTGGTCTTCAATAGAAACTATGATTAATTTTGCATAGCCCCCTTTGGTATGCAAACCACACACATTGGTCCTCATTTATGAATACTGGTTTGTCATCTTAACTGGGATATCACATGACTTTTTTAATGAAATAATATGGCAAATAGTAGAGAAGGTTTGGGGTAGAACTGATAATGAGATAAAAAGGAAATTATTACAAAAAGAATGTTACTGGATATAGCTTCCACAGACTAAACAACCCTGTGGGTTAAATGAAGAATTTAACATGAATTGTGTAAGGGTTTAGGTAGCTGGGATAAGTTTTCTAGGGGTTACACAGCCCATGGCACAAGCACCACTCATGAGACTGTAGTCTCTTTTGGCAATTTATTTTCACTTGCAGCAAAATAAACAAAACAAACAATTCAAAATAATATCCTTGCCACGTAATGAGCTTCGAACGAATACTGGTCAGTTTTCCTTAACCAATCAGGAGGAGGCCTACCGTATGTCCCCCAAACAAAGAACATTCAGGAATATACAAAATCCTATGCCTTGTAGTGATTTCAATCCCTCTCAATCATCTTACACAGGCAGCTTTCCTGTGTTTTTTTCCCCAGACAGGAGTTCTCCACTCTGGCTTGAGTTGCCTTTTTAATTATCCACCTGAGATGCCTTAAGACAACACAAAACACCTGGGCTGGACTAGCACTGCCTGAACCACTCTATTATGAACACAGGGCATAAATACTACAATTGCTAGTTGTAAAACTACAAAAGCATAAAATAACTGTATCAATCAAAACTAACTATGATTGTTTTATTCCCTTGTAGATTTTTCAATGAATTCAATACTATCCAGGGAAAGCTTTTGGAGAGGATAAGATAGTATAATCTTCCATTCTTACTATTGCTTGCTAGTTGCTATTTAAAATGTATGCATGGTTAATGTATAATAATCAGTGTATATGTTTTGGTTAATTTTACTATAAAATTGCAATTGGTGTTTTCATTGGAATGGTTCATTTATTTAGTCATAAGAGTGAGATTTTACCCCTAATGGACTTAATGGACTTTTGATTGAATTACTGGGATTTACCCTTTATTCTATAAGTCGAGATGTTTTTTTGGAAGGACCTTTGGATATGGATTTTTACAAATACTTATATCACTTGTTATGTGGATGTTGCACATCAATAATAAGTCAATTTTGCCTGTATGATTAACATGTTAATTACTTGGGATATAAAACGCGCTGTAATGGGATGTGCTGCATGTCTGATAAAGGGGAATGCCCCTGAAATGTTACATACCTGATGCAAATAAATGTGCAGGGGTTAACCCCGCTACACTAGCCCTTGTGTGTTTTGTATCAATTCCTAATTATAATAGTGGGCTAAGATGCCAACCTCTCTAACCAGCACCGGGCAGACGCAACAGGAGAGGAGGGGGAAAGAGGAGCACTGTGGTTGTATTCTATGAATTACTACTCAGTATTTTTTTTTTAAATATCCTCTGTCTGTAGCATAGCATGTAGCATAGCATTAGTTAGTGCTGCAAACTTTTTTCCTCCTGCTCAAAATAAAGCAAATAAAAATGTACTGCTTTATCTTTTGTCCTCCGTTCAACATATAAAGGCCTGGGAATAAAATGTGCCTACATATGATGCTCATGCAGCTGGCACTCTGCAAAATTTGTCTCAGTTTGTAGAAAGCATGGTATTTTTATTTTAAAAGGGTCTGTTATTTCTCTGGTAGAGCTTTTGGAAGTAATTTATGAACACTGACGTTTATGAACACTGAACATAATAGAAAAGGAAGTTCTTTGCTTAGTCAACAGATAAAAGATTTGTGAATATGTATTATGTTTTTCATGAATATGTATTATCCAAGTCTCCACTGAACACAATAGTAAAGGTGAGGCTCAGTTTAGTGAACAGATAAAAGATGGCTGAACACAGAAGAGCTGCAATAAAAACCCAGGCTTCTACTTCAAATAAAATATTTTTACATATACAGAATATGTGATGTCTGTCAAATTATTTACTTTTTTGTGTTATTGGAACAGCACTTTTGCAAATTTTAAAAGGTTATCTGCAAATATAAGTAATTTTCTTTAAATGTAGTACCTGGTGAATTGTGAATATGTTTTAAATGAGTAATAGTGTCCAATTATTATAAATATTATAATACATCTTTTAGAGCCACAACATATTCTACTGAGCTATTCACAACTGACATAATAAACCATTGGAGCCAATTTATCATTATGTACACCATGTGGGACCTAAAGCAATGCCTGGCTGCCTCTGATTCTACAAAGTAGCCTATTTATGTAAATTATATTATAACTGAAGTAAAACACTTTTAAAAGGCAAGATTTTAGGGGATAGCATTTTTACATATTCAAAATATAAATTTAAAAAAGGTTATTCTCACGACAAAGATATTTAAGATAACTCAAGCTATATTTTGTAAGGAGCTAGTAATTCTGTGTCTATGAATTATCCTTAGTATGGGATGCTCTTGTTGTATTTACATCTTAAACATTGGAAGGTATATATTTTCCCTCTGCCTCATAATACATACTGCTGATGTCTTAAGCAAATTTTCCATTTAAATGGGGGGCAGTTCATATGTCCAACTTGTTCTACATATGTCAACTAATTTATAGGCTACTGCTGTATTTCCCCCCACACCCATTATGAAAATAAATTATAGGTTATAAATAAATTACTATACATAAAGTTCGATCGTTCAATTCAGCTTTCCACTTGGTTGTGTCTCTATACACACTTCATGTAAAATGCTTGGCTCTTTTTTTTGTGGTACAGAATCTAAGGACCTGAGACTTTCCAGATAATGGATCTTTCTGTAATTTGGCTCTTCCTACCTTTAAGGTGGCCATACACACTCAGGTGTAAGCTGCTGACTCAGGTCCTTTAGGGCTAGGCCAGACGGGGAGATTCGGGGGCATTTTGTCGCCTGGCGACTTCTCGCCGCGACTTGTAGCCCCCGAACCTCCCCGAACAGCCACTTCACTAAGCGCACCGGCGTTGCTTGAAAACGCCGGCACGTATCCACACGGAGCGGCGCGCTTTTTAAAATTGCTCCAAATTGCCTGGAGCAATTTTAAAAAGCGCGCCGCTCCGTGTGGATACGCGCCGGCGTTTTCAAGCAACGCCGGTGCGCTTAGTGAAGTGGCTGTTCGGGGAGGTTCGGGGGCTACAAGTCGCGGCGAGAAGTCGCCAGGCGATAAAATGCCCCCGAATCTCCCCGTCTGGCCTTAGCCTTAGACTGATTTGGCATCTTATCTGCATCGCCTAATGATAAGGTCCTTGGCCCTTCAGCACCTGTTTTCATTGTTGTCCAATATTGCCCTACCCTTGGTGGGCATATCTGAGAAAAGACCCACTAGTTTGGCGACCTCACCAAATAGGCAGAATTTATAGAATATTGCCTCCTTAAGTCTGCTAGAAAATCATGTAAATATTAAATAAACCCAATAGGCTGGTTTTACCTCCCATAAGGATTATTTTTTAGTATGGATCATGTAAAAGGTACTGTTTTATTACTACAGGGAAAAAACTTTGCATTAATTGATGGCCTCTCTGTAATTCAGAACTTTCTGGATAATGGGTTCCCATACATGTATATTTTTTACTGGTACCACAATGTCTTGTTAAGCATTGGTAAGCTTTATTTTAACTAAATGCTTTCTAGCTTGTAATTTTAGCTTTTAAAAAGTATTTTAGTCAATCACATTGTTAACTGATTTAAGTTATCTGATGAGTTCACCAAATAGAATTTACTACAATATAATATTGAATGCACATTAGAAGTAGACATCAAAATTATACATGAAGTCATTCATTATTGATTTACCTGTTAAAATATTGAGCAAAGTGGGACATTCAAGTCACATAAAAACCTTTGTAAAGGTAAATAATATTTATAACTTTATAAAGGTATACAGTTTATTATTAATAAAGATAATAATTTGAATAATAAAACCTTACCTTTACTATAATAAACTGTATTTATGTGAAAGCAAATATGAATAAAAGGAACCATATAAACATCTTTCAGGTGCACAGGCCACAAATGATAAAAAAAAACTAACCATGTATCAGCTTTTAGTCTATTTGAAGGTGCTGACCCCTGTATCATGGCCCAAAAATAACAGAGCATGTGACGGAGTCTGAGAAAAATATTACAGCCCTCTTATATTTTTCTATGTTCCAGATTAATTATGGGATATTAATAGTGGCCCAGTCTCTCAGTAACATGGTAAGGTTTGCCACACAGAGTTCGCACAAGTTCAGCATAACTGTAGACCCCATGGTATGGAAGTCATAAAGTAGACGTTTAATTGGACACCCTTTCAGAAAAATTGTTCAGCCTAGCTGTGTAATTGTGGACCCCTGCACCACTGGGCCAACAAGAGAGCAACATGATTTAAAATTCAGGACAAGGTAAAAAACAGACATACATGGAATGTAAAGGGAAGACACATTTTACTGCTCACAACTGTTCTTTTTTTAGATGGGAGTCATTTTCTAAAGTGCTCCAAAACCGTGTAACTTGCAGATACTGTATATAGATTAGATCACTCACACATCCAAAGAGGTCAAGTGCAACTGGGATCATAAGAAATAAATGTGTGTGAATTATTTAGACAAAAGTTTAACTGAAAAAGGGAAAAATCTGATAAATGTTTGCAGTGGGAATAAGAGGATTCCGACAATTCTTTCTGTATAAATAGAAATACAAAAATGACTTATTGTAAAGATAAGAACAGCTTTTGTTTCATGTGAAAATCCTTGAAACTGATAAAGCACAATTGAGAAAACCCATGCCTTCCAGAAATTATAATAAGACTAAATGAATCATTGGTATCACTGCTATATACTATTTTAAAGTTATAAATAATTTTTTCTACTACTGATGGAGCTGGCAGTGAAGCAAGAATATTTTATATCCACTAAATTATACTAATCTTTTAGTCATGTTTCTATAAGAACAATTAGGTAGGCTACAGCTATGAGAGGCTGAGGATACTTTGCTTAATGGGGTTTAGAACAAATGGCTTATTTAGTCCCAGCTTTGACTTCTGAAAATGTAATCTTCAGTGTCTGAGACAGCAATCAAAGGATGTGACACAAGTTGACACTGAGATAACTTGGTTTTAACACAGTATTTCATGTTTACTGGATTAAACTAACCCTTAATGCTAGTTTTCATAAGTACAATCAGATAAGTTACGACTATGTGCTTCTGAACCCAGTTTGGTCATTGTGGTTTGTACTGTACAGATATCTAACTTACATAGTCTAAGACAGTGATCCCCAACCAGTAGCTCGCGAGCAACATATCCTTATACATCAGTTTAACACATTAACTTGAAAGTTAACAGATGAGGATAAGACTAGAGCAGTAAAGTGAAGGGGGGAGATAGATTAGGGGGGTAAGAGGGGGATTAAGGGGGAGGAGAGCATCTTTCCATACATTTGTTACAGTTGAGAGGCGGTATTCTTTGGCTTAGGTACAGGTATTGAGGAGAGAGGGAGCGTGGAGGAGGCGAGTACTTCCTTTGTATTTTGTTCTTAGAATTCTTATAGTTAATTCCTAAGGGAGGTGTCTGCCCACCATTTGGTATATCTGAAAGGAGCTAGTAGTTTCTGTCCTACTAGCGTATCTAAATATTTCATCCAGATCCCAAAGAATTGCGAGCCTTTAGATTTTTGCCTTGTATTGCTAGGATCCATTGAAGTTGCATCGTATACAGTAATTTGCATTCCCATAGTTGTGTTGAGGGTGGTTGTGTGTTAGTCCAATGTTCCAATATGGTTTTAACTGTGGTCAGTACCATTATATCCGCTAGTCTGATGTTGCATTTAGTGGCATTATCAGTGGGTTTAGGATGTAATCCTAGTAGTATTTGCGGATTTGTCTGGGTTATTGTGATGTCACACCAACTCGCAATGTGTGATATGACTGTATTCCATAGTATGCTTAATTTATCACATGACCATAATACATGTTCTAATGTGGCATCAGGGTGATTACATTTTGCACAGTTAGATGTCTGTGTTAGGCCAATTTTGTGCACTATTTTGGGTGTCACGTACGCTCTGTGGGGAAGTCTAAGGGCCACGTCTTGGAAATATACTGCTGATAAGGCTTTTGTGTGTTTCAAGTATGCTGTTGTGATTTGAGCTATTGTTATGTTTGGTATTATATTTAACCATTTTGATATTCATCCTGTATGTGAGCTATGATCTATTTGGTACATATAAATTATCACTCTTTCTTCCTTTACTAAGTAAAGGAAGAAAGAGTGATATTTATATGTACCAAATAGTTTGGTTCTGACTTTTTGCCAAGCTTCTTTTGTGGTACGGATAAATGGATTTGTTTGACAATGTTGTGGAATTTCCGAAGGTAAGGCATGTAATAAATAGGTTAGGGAGACATTTGGAGTAAAATTTTGGTCTCTTTGAGTATTGGTATACATATTCTCTTGATTTACCCAATCTTTGGCTATTCGCATGAGACTAAGATTTTACATGTTAATAGTAGCCAAAATAAATGTTTTTAAGATAAAGTTTGCATTGTTTTTTTTCTACACAATACTGGTAACCTCAAATGTAATTAGTGTATTGAAGTCTGAAATGCTTAAGAGTGTTGATTGTAAAATGTGTGAAGAATTATGCCAAGGAAAATTATATATATTTTCAAATATCTGCTGATTGTTGCAAAAAATGGTAGTGCACTTATCACATACAAGAGTTGATACCAATTAGCATATATAAAGGCTTGTAAGTTTTTGCTATGGTTTAGTTAGTCATTTTCTTTTTTCCAGTTTAGTGGCTCCATTGTCTCATAATGCACAGCCATAAAAGCAATGAAGTACAATTTTACTATTTAAATCCTTAGATCATATGTCTATTAATCAATTAAACCTTGTCGTCTACCTCATTTAATGGCTCTATCTCAATAAAAAAAGAAGTCATACAAAAAATTATACCTCATTATGAGGATTATGCCTTTGACAGTACAAGGATACCTGTCTGTGACCCCATACTGTACCTCTCCTTTAATGAAAAAAAATATTTTAAAGGAAAACTATAGCCCCAAAATGAATACTTGAGTAACAGTTCATATCAAATTAAGTGGAATATTAAAGAATCTTACCAAAGTGGCAAATATGGCCCTTTTACCTCTCTTGCCTTGAACCACCATTTTGTGATGGTCTCTGTGCTGCCTCAGAGATCACCTGACCAGAAATATTTCAACTCTAAGGGGCAGATTTATCAAGGGTCGAATTTCGATGGTTCAAATCCCTCGGATTCAACCCTCAAATTGTTACCCAAGTTGAATCAGAAAAATTTGTATATTGAATTTGTAGGATTTTAAACAGTGATTATTATCCAATTTTACCAATACATCGTACTAAACATTCGATTTCTCAAAAAAAAATTTAATAATTGTACGAATCTAACAATTTTTTCGAGATATCGGATGATTCCTATTTAATGAAAAAAGACTTAGAAAAAGCCTATGGGAGCTTCCCATAGGCAAATATAGAAACTCAGCAGGTAAGTGAAAACATTTTTAAAGGGCAAGTACTTCGACTGATTTTATTATTCTAATCGTACAATTCAGGAATTGGCTATTTTCTTTTTAGGATTACCCAATGGCACTTGCTACTAAAAAAGTATATTATTATGAAAATGGTTTATTTACATGAAGCAAGGTTTTACAATAGTTTTTTTATAGAGACCTACATTGTTCAGGGGGTATAGTTTTCCTTTAAACATGTGTTGGAATTAAATATCTGTGCACCACATAGCATTGAATTCACTTGCCTAAATATAACCATTTATTTCAGCTGTTCTCTGGTCTATATCGTGATCTGTCTTGTCAAACATCCACTTTCTCTTGTTAAAATATTCTTTTATTGAGTGAGATCATTAATCTCATACCATTCAGGTTTTGAAGAGACTAGACATTATATGCATTATCACAATGCAGAAAGGGTTCCCATGGGGAATTCTTCACTGAATGACTTCTACCCTAAAGAGCTTACACTCCCCTGGTTACTTTATAGCCAGAATTTAAAAAAAACACCTTCTGACAGAAAGACAGCACTACATTTATTGCTAAGATAGTTTCTATAGTAACAGGTTTATAGAAAGGAGGCTAGACCTCCTAATTTAGACATCACAGAGGAAATAAAATGTGCTTCTTACAGGCGCTTCCATGAATTTATAAATATACAATTTTTCAGGCTAAGGTTAATAATGGAATCTATTCCCTAGGGAAGCTGTCCAGTGCCACGGATCAGATGAGAAATCAGACTGAGCACCAAGCTCAAGGGCTCCTCAAAGACTTGTTTCCCTCTCTGAACTCATTTTGAAGGGTGGACACTCAGGGAAAAAAACCCTCTTGTTATTGTTACTAACAATGGGGATTCCAGTGTTCCACATAAGCTGAGATTGCTTCTATGTAACTATTCTGACCTTTAGGGACATAGAATGCATGTCATGTTGCTGTTCCGCCATTTGTTACCCTCAGACTTGATTAATGTGTTATTGCTATTTGAGCAGTGTTCCAAATATGGCTGTGCTCTTGTCAAATATGTCATTGTTTCAGTATTGTTTTGCCTCTGCCAGTCATTTTCAAAAGAGGTCAGTTTGTTGCTTGTAATATATATACTGCTAGGTTTAACCTCAGCAGACAATATTTCTTTATTTTCATACATATTTGCTTGTTAAGGTGCAGATTTTATCCCCCTTTTATTCAGCTTTAGTTTAAATAAGTATGTACACAGCTCAATTTAATCACATTTTAGAAGATGAAATACAATAGCAAATGTGTACCTTCATCAGAATTGTGTGAGACATTGAAGCATTGGCATGGACAATGATAGTACTGGTCTTGTCATCTCGGATCTCCTTCAAAAGCGGAGTAGGATCCCAGGTATCATCAAGCATCCTCACTGACAAACAATCCTTGGAAATGAGAAACTGACGGAGCAACTTCTCCAAGTTCAACAGACCTGCAGAGAAAATGACAGAAATAATTTACCACATCAGTGAAACATTTTTTAATCTATTTAGTGTTGTCAAACAGAGCTGCTGAAAATTGCAGTAAAGCCAGGCTATAATGAAAAGGGATGCTGAATAATTTTAAATAAAATAAAATACTTAACCACAGATGCATACCCCTGCTGTTTATATTCAGAACATCTCATATACTGTATGTAACAAAGCAAAGCTACTTCTCTGACCTTCAAGTATGGTTATAGGCCAAAAAGATCAAAAAAGAAAAATTTACTAAAGGGTGAAGTGGCCATCACTAGTGAAAATTCGCCAAGGATAATAATCACCAATTTTCACTCAGATGAACAATTGTTACTCTGTAAATTCCCCAAAGTGCAAATTTTCCATTACGTTACACCTTTTGCCGGAGTCTATTTCGCTAGGCTATACCTGGGGAACTGATAAGATGAAGCTACATCCTCCTTAATCTTATGTCAGTGACATCATATCCTGTATGCCTGAAAAGTCGTTTTTTCATTTTTTAAGGTTGGATTGTGTTTAAAGGACCAATAACATAAAAAATGTAATTGTTTTAAAGTAATATAAATATAATGCAGTATTGCCCTACACTAGTAAAACTGCAGTGTTTGATTCAGAAGCACTACTATTGTCTGTAAAAGAGACTGCTGTGTAGCCATGGGGGCAGCCATTCAAAGGAAAAAAGGCTCAATTTACATAGCAGATAGCAGATAAGCTCTGTAGAACATAATGTTATCTGTTATCCATTACTTATCCTGTGCCATATAGCCATTTTTCAATTTCCGCCATTGCTACTTAGCAGCTTGCTTATTTTTATATTGCTTATTTTGCTTATTATCCTTGGACATTTTTAATAATAAGTGGCCACTTCAAGCAATTTTACCAATATCACTACCAGCCCTATTCAAATTGACCTAATCGTGTGATAACGTTTTGCTAGGCAGAAATGAACGCTAGCGAAAGTTCGCTATGAAATGCTCGCGCTGACAAATTTTTGCTGGCAAAACTTCACTAGCGTTTTGCGGCCAAAGCGTAACTTCATTTTGATGAACTAGCGCATGCACTGCGAATTAACATCTCACAAAGTGATGTGAAGTGTGGCAGAGCCTTCCAAGGCAAAAATGTGCCCTTTAGTGAATTTCCCCCATAGTGTAGCAAACCTCTTAAGAAAGTTAGCCTGGTTTTTCTCTACATTAGTAGGGGCAGTCACAAAGTACAAAAGAGATCCGAATGTCACATAATAAATCCCATATTTTACATATTTGGAATACTGATTTAAGTCCTGGTGCCTGAATATTAAGATATATGCTCTAATAGAATTAGAGGTTATGCAAGGGAGGTCAACAAAAGAGATGCTGTAAACATTATTAAGAAAGAACGAAACATGTGTATAGCTTTGAGAATAGTTAGAGTTAAAATAATTGCTATTGTCAAAAATATTACAGGACCAAAGGGAACCATAATTTAGCAAGGAACAAGGACATTTTTTCTAAGAAGAAATGCTGTAAATAACACTACAGGAAAGGTGGGTGGAATCATATCTTAAAGCAGTTTACCAAGGCATACAAACAGTGTGCATTCAGGGGATGTTAGGAAAGCCTCAGATAAACACACATTGTGGTCCAAAAGAATAATCTCTAAATATCAGCTGTAAACTACTTTCTTTTCAGTTTTTAGCTTCTCCTCTGAGTCCTCCATACTCAAATGGTTTAAACACCTCCCTTAGATGAAGCCCTGTCTCAGAATGTTTGATACACTGCTGCTAGCCCACATGGTCTCTCCCTATTTCAGTGCCAATGACCATTAACTACAATCCCTTGTAGAAGTGCTACCTTAGATCAGTCCTCAGGAAGAAAGTAAAAATGAACATTAATACTTTGCCTGATGTCATTGGCCCCCTCTACTTCACCAACAGACAAGCTCAAGGTACTAGATTATCTATGTCAGCAAGTTTTAGTTAGAGGTACATAAAGCACTTGCTTGTTTTACCGAAGCATTTCATTAAACGTTTTACTGAAATATGTTAAAGCAGAACAATTTTTATTTACAAATAAACCACTGTTTGTTTAGTGAGTAACATATTGTAACCTACAGCACTTAGGGGTCCGTTTACTAAAGTGCGGTAAATGTGAACTTAAGTTTCCGCATGTTATCGCTGAGAATATTTTTCCGCCAGAATATTCGCAGTGACTAAGTTTACTAAACAGCGATGTGCTCAGAAGTCATTGCGATCACTTGCGGTAACTACGTTAGCGAACCAGCTTACGTTAGCGGTAATTTTAGCGAGTTGCGAATTTTCTGGCGACAATTTACATTTGCATATATTTATTCTAGAAAATAGTCTTGTTTTATGCGTTAATACTGGCGTTAATTATGGCAATTTTTACTGTGACATTTTTTGCCAGAAATGCATCTTCAAAACTCATAAACTTTACTGACTGATGATTAAACCATCCAAAAGCATTACAGAGTGACACCAGTCAAACATGTATGTATCATATAAACCTATACTTCATCTACCCACGCACACACCCTTCTGCCAATAGAATCATATGAACAAGAAATCATACCAGTTATCTCTTTGTATCATTTAAATGCATAGTTTAAATGAGAATTAAACTCCCATTGAGAATTTTCTGGCCAAAAAATAAGTTAACGCCACTATACAGATGGCGGTAAAATGTTGTGAATATTCTGGCGTTAATTTTGTCTTTCACACATTTCGCTGCTTAGTAAACCATGCGTTAATATTTACGTAGCGTTATTTTCAGCGGATGCGATAACTGGCGAATACATATTCTTGCACAAGAAAATTCGCAAATTTATATTTACCGCAGGTTAATAAACTCGCGAAAACATATTCTGCGTTAAATTTGTCTGTATTTTGTGCGAAAATTTTTACCGCACTTTAGTAAACGGACCCATAAATCTCTGCCTATTTGTGTCTGTAAGTTACCCTCCCATTTAGATTGTAAGCTCTACAGAGCAGCGACCGGCATCCTCTTTTCTCCTTGACACTGCAGTCTTAATCTTTATTGCAGCTGTACTTTGTAATTCTTTGTATTTATAATTGTACTTTGTACTTATCATTGTAATGACCCCTTGTTTGTTGTACAGTATTCATTTACTGTTGCACTGCTGCTTTTCCAATATAAATAAAAACATTCATGTCCCAAGCGGGACCTAAACATTAGATGCAGCATGAAGTAAAATAACGACATTGAAACACAAATCTGGAGTGATTCTTACAGATAAAAAAATATACATACATACATATTTGAAAAGACTGTTTTGTATAGTGGGATATGCAACAAAAAAACATGCAAATTTCAGCAAGCTATTATACAAATTCATAATATCTGGTCAACTTTACATCATGTTATCCTCAGCAAAGCACAAGGGAAGGGGATGATGGAATAATACATTCAGCACTTTTATCACAGTATATTTGGCCTGTGACATGCAAATATTATTTATTGTGCTGGATAATCTCAAAGGATAATACGTATGTTTAGGTCTAATTTTAGCTACATGACATTATAAGAATACTCTTTATTCATTTATCGTCTCCAGCCACCTGAGCATCCACTTTGAACTAAGGAACCTAACTACAAAAATGCTATGTGTCTGATTAACTTCTGCAGAAATACAAATGACTCTCTTCACCCACATGACATTCTAATATTCTAACCTTTTCTTTCATTGACTTGACTAAGTCTTTTTTCTTTCTTATCTACATCTTCGGTTTTGTATAACTCTGCTTTGATGCATTTGACACAATTCTCACATTACCGAATGCTGTAATATCTAAGTAAAGCAGAGTGGGGTGTTTCAGAGAGTGCTATACTGAACTTCTTAAAGGAGACATATTGTGTAAAAAATAAGAATGTACCAGTGCATTATACTCATTTAGCTATAGAAGAATTGTGCTTAAAAACTTTGTGTTTCAGGCTGATTTATTGAATATTTCTGCAAAACCCCTTATAAACCCTCCCTTCTCTTCCACTTCCTGCTCCCTGAATTCCCAGGCTGTGCAGGGGAGCCGGCGGCTGCACTGTAGGACAGGAACCAATCAGCAGTTAGCAAGACCTGATAGGGAACTGAAGACTGTGTGTGCTTGTGTGACTGCAGGGCTGTGATTGGCTGTCCCCCTCCTACTGTGCTTCTGGCAGGGACCATTTGGACACACCCACCCCTCATTTGAAACACAGACAGGGACCAGAGAACATCTATAGGGAGCTCTAATAAAGGGGCTATTTTTAAAGATAATATACATTTTTAGCACCATGTAAAAGCAACACTATATATTACTGATTATTGCCTACAAAATTAGAGTTTTTTCATGTATCCCATATGTCTCCTTTAATCGTAATTTTTATAATAACTAGCTGGATATCATCTTCCTAACATCAATAAACTAGCTTAATGTCATTCTCTGTGCAAATTTAACTGAAAAATTGACTGATTCGTTCTTTATGTCAACATTGGTGTTGTAGTAGCAGTAGGAGCTATGTAGTTATTACTTACACTCTGCCTTAGCACAGATAAGGCAGGCAGTGGTGCTGTTGAAAAACCGAAGCAGACTTGCCACAGCCGCACTAATGTCAGTGTTGCTGGGATGAAGGTTCAAAGTAGTAAATCTCTGGTACTGAAATCTTAGGTATTCTTCATTAGAGACCTTTATATGTGGTACCTAAAAGAGGACCATTGAAAAAAATAAGAAGATAGTGTCATGAGACATGGGCCTGTAGTAAAGAAAGGACACCGTTTACTTTTTTTTTTACATTTTCACTTGTAGTTGTAAAATGGAAATTTGAGAGCTAAATTTATATTTCATCTTTCCTTTGTTTTACTTTCCTTTGCTTTTATGAATGCGTGTTACTGACTCAGGTTGCAGGTTTTGTATTATCAAAGCTTGCAGTTCTCAGCTTGACTGACTTCAGTCTTGCTTATCAACTCCCATAGGCTTTTAATTGTGTTTGAATAATTTTGCAGAAATCCAAGGTTGCAAGCCAAGTAGACAAAGGGCACTGTGTGACTTTACAGCGGCCTCATCAGTCTAGAATAGACAAAGATGGTATTTTCTCATTGGTCTTGGTAAAAAAAAAATGCCCTTACATATTTGCAAGTAGATTGTATAGATGTATTTACATGCATTCCCTTTTACTAAACACAATATTTCAGGAAATTTTCAGTGTGTATTGCACTTTTTAATAACTATAAAACAATTGCAGCTCTGAAACATACAGTTCCACAACCAAACATTTTATTGGTATATCAAAAAATAGCAGAATTTGAATAAGCAAAAATCAATGGAAAGAATGTATTGAATCAGAACCAATAGTCATTATATAAGGTGCAGAATCAAGAGAAATTATACAGCTGACAACTGAGATGCAAAACAAAGAATATTGATAAACAAACTGAGACCATCAAGATATAGACAAATGAACTTCAAGCCTACAGCCTTTAGCTATTAATATTATTAAAAATGTAACAACATTTTAAGAGCTGAGGCTGCCCAAGATTAATGTAGAAAGTGTGTAGCTTGGTTAATACATGAAATGAGGCAAAACACGATTACAAGGGTAGTCTGACCTCCTTCTCCCCACAGATGTTGCTTATGATGGAGCTCGATGAAGGGCTGTAAGATGGGCCTAAGACACCCAAAACTCCCTTAGGTAAAATCTGGCACACTGCAATAGAGAGGAAAAAAGACAGATTACAGGTTATGCATTTGCCTGATACGTAGTTTACATTCATTATTCCCTTAAAAACATATTACAGCAAGTGACATTATTTAGCTTTCTAATTATTGTCCAAGAATTATTTAGGAGATTAAAGGGATAGTGCTGTGGGAAAACATGTTTTGTTTTTTTTCAAAACACATCAGTTAATAGAGCTTCTCCAGCAGAATTCTGCACTAAAATCCATTTTTCAAAAGAGAATACAGATTTTTTTACATTTAATTTTGAAATACAACATGGAGCTAGACATACAGTATTGTCAGTTTCCTCAAGTATCCCTAGTCATGTCACTTGTGCTCTGATACACCCCCTCCCTTCTCCCCCCCCCAGCATCCCATCAACATAACAATGGAAAGGTAACCAGATAACAACTCCCTGGAAGACCAGCACTCAATAGTAAAACTCCATGTCCACTGAGACACCTTCAGTTACACTGAGAAGGAGAAACAATAGCTTGCCTGAAAGCAGTTCCATCCTGAATTGCTGGCAATTTCTGAAACGCATAATCAGGCAAAGTTACCTGAAATGGCTGTCTACACACCAGTTTTACTAAAAAACACTTGTTGTTTTAGGAATTAAATTATATATGGTAAAGAAAATTATTTGCAGTGTTAACAGTGTAATTTAGAGATAAAAACTACACCATAAAAAGCATGGCAGAATCACTTTAATTATATAATATGCAATTTGTGTACACAGAGAATGAAAAACACCGAAAGAGAAAATTCCCCTCACTGCTCATGTGCTGAAACATATGCCTTGTAGTTACCAAAACATTGTCTTCATTGCTGTTCATGACAAGAACAGCAAACGACTGGAATTAAATTAATTTTGGAACAGTTCTTAAATAAGAAACTTTAACCTCCCTAGAAGGTGATTAAGGTGTAGAAGTGAAAGTTTAGGAAGAGGGGGCTGCTTGTCATTGATGTACTCCCACATTACTTTTTGTATTTACAGGGATCAACAGTGATAATACATTTAATGCTACAGCATTTCAGTGCACTAGTTGCTGCAGGGATTATTCTGTCACATGATGCTCTCATATGGTTCACTGCCTTTCTAGATAAATACTACTACTACTCCCAATGTTTCACGAGTATTCAAAATATAACAATACAAGTCCATACAATTATATTTAAAACTACCTTAAGCTTAACACCATACTGTATGTCCAAACTGGTGTAATACAGGAGCACTATAACTGTAGAGCGTGTGGTATATAGCCACATGATGTCATGGAGTAGGAACATATTCAAGTGACCACTGTTCAGAACCATCTTTGAATGAACAAGGTAAGATATTATGTTGTAAGTCTTCAGATTTGAAATACATACTGGTTTCTGCTGTCTCATACTCGCTGTCTTTTAGAAGCTCAAAAATGTCCACCTCTAGTCTTGCTTTGCCTTGACGTTCTGGTGCCCGGTTTATACAGTTCTTGGCCAATGTTATAGAAAGCCTCTCTCCTCTGCTGCATTCCATGGGGTCATCCAGAATCGCCGCTGGGAAAGAATAATTTTTAAGTGTTTTAGAATTTTAAAGACAATTTTACAGACATTTAGTTCAAAGCCTAATAACAACAATCTTAGACTGCTGACTACAATGTGTTGTTTCTGAAGTGCCACGGGCTGTACATTTCATCATTTATCCCTGCAAAGTGGTACAATAAGTTGATTTATGAACATGTTTAGAAGTTGCTTGTAAGCTGCCCCACACAAGATGGTAAAATATAAATGTTATATATATGATATAAGATCTCTACATGTATGTGCAGTAGCTGACCTAAGCTGGCTTCATCCAGCCATAATATCAATACAGCCTTGCTCTTTTAGTAAAAAAAGGCTTTATCACAGCATAACTAATGGATCCAAGGGTGTAACAATTCATAACAATAGGGGTGTTGTTTAGAACTGTAACTGAAGTGTGTTAAGAATGTGCAATGATCAGTAAGGGATTACCTGCATCCATATTGAATGATATTGCTTTCAACATTGCTTTTGTGTTGTTGATATGCTTTTTTTATTTACAGTATAGCTTACAGTATTTTTACTAGTCTCATAAAAAAGCTGAAATACACCAGCCATACCTCCGACTGACATCAAACCATTCCAAGCTCACTAGGCCATATCACTATTTTTCCTAATTGTGATAAAATAAAATGAGGCAGGATCAATGGATATTAGGGGGATTATAAGGGCTATGCAAAGCATACTGTACCCTGCTGACAATAGATTTATACAAAGCCATCAGTTAATAATGCCAATAGTTCCAGCAGGATTCATCACTGAATCTGTTTTTTTAAAAGAGCAAATAGATTTTTTATACAGGTACAGGATCCCTTATCGGGAAACCCGTTACCCAGAAAGCTCTGAATTATGGAATGGCCGTCCATAGACTCCATTATAATGAAATTATGCAAATTTTAAAAAATGATTTCCTTTTTCTCTGTAATAATAAAACAGTACCTTGTACTTGATCCAAACTAAGATACCTGGAAGCAAAAACAGCTTATTGGGTTTATATTTTGTTTACATAATTTTCTAGTAGACTTAAGGTATGAAGATCCAAAATACAGAAAGATCTATTATCCGGCAAACCCCAGGTCCCGAGCATTCTGGATAATAGGTCCCATACCTGTATTTAATTTTGAAATTTCGCATGGGGCTTAGACATTATGCCCATTTCCCAGGTGCCCTTAACCATGTGTCTTGTGCTTGGATAAACTCCAGTCACCCTTTACAGCTAAGAGAAAGAGAAAATTTGCCTGGGTTTGCCTTTAAAAAATAATTCCAAAAACACGAGGTGTTAGCACCACAATTTGGCCAAAATATGTAAGCTCACATGCCACGTCAAAGCCCCTCATTGTTTGTGAGTCCTACACTGTTAAGGAGCTAAGGGTACGTGCACAATGGTCTTAATACTCAGTCCCACTGATTGCTGGGGGACTTGATTTTAAATGTACTACAATATTATAATGCTCACAAACAGTGTAGGACTCAAGTACAATGAGGGGCCTTGAAGTGGCACGTGAGCTTATACATTTTGGCCAAAATGTGGTACTAACACCTCATTTTTTGTAACTATTTTTTAAAGGCAAACCGAGCACTGGCAAATTTTCTCTTTCTCTTTGGCTTTTTATTGTTTTCAGCAGCTGGTCAACTCCAGAATGTGGGTTAGTATGAGCGCTGTGACAGTAGCCGGTCAACGCCACAGCGTGGGTTTGACTGAGCACTGACAATTTCTTTCTGTAACTCTTTACTGCTACAATGCAAGTTGGAGTGATATCATCCCCTCCCTTCCCCACCCAGCAGCCTGAGAACACTGACTAACAAGCAACTAGCAACTAACAAGATAAGCAGATCCCTCTGATGAAGAATTAGTTTGCATTTCTAAAAGCGCCACCTAGTGGTAAACATAAGAACAGCACCCAAGCAGTCATATTGCAGTACAAAGTGCTGGCTCCTTCTCAAAGCTCAGAATCAGGCCATTTTACTGGCTGCCTCCATACCAATATTACAGCTAAAAAATACATTTGTTGTTCCACGAATAAAATTTTAAATGGTAGAGTGAAATATGTAATGTAAACAGGGTAAATTTAGAAATAAAGGGTAAACCATAAAATTATGACAGAATCCCTTTAATCTATGAGATCACTCAATCACTTGGGAAACCTCCTGGCAACCCATATACCACTCTCAAAATAACAGGGTAGCAAAAATGCAGAAAATTTACTTCACTGAAAGTTAAAGGGGTAGATGGAAAAACTAAGATTCTTTATGATCTATACTCACTTTCAAACCACTTTTCATAAATCCTAGTTCTGCACTCTAGCTGTAATAAAGTTTAAAGTACTGTTCTCTATGAAATATATTTATAAAATGAAGAGAAATTAAAAAAAATGGCTTTATGCTTTATGGGTGGTTAATTAAAATGAAGAATGCATGGATACTATTATTGGGGGAACCAGGGAATGTGCACAAAATAAACTCTCCTTAGAATCCCATGCCCAAATCAATTACTTTACAAATATTTTTTGGAACATCTTCGTAACTGATATAAAATACATCCACTGTGTCTAAAACAGAAAAATAGTCCACTAAACTATTTGATTATTAGACTTGGTTAAGAAATGACAAACAAACCACTAAAGTGAAACAGAGAAATAGGAAATCCCAACAGGTTTTCATTTGATGCCATGGTGCTCCTTAGCATTATGGATCTAAATGCAAGGGGAACAAACCAAACCTTCATATCAAAGGGCTATGATGTTGTGAAAGTCACTAAGCAGTAATGCTTCCTACACAGAACCTCAGAGGTAGATTTCCAATGATGGCCATAGCTGGCCTTGGCACTCAAATCAAAGGTTGTTCTGCAGAAACTTCTTAAAGTGTGAAAAAATCCACATGAGGTTTTATGTGTATCTTACATGAGGTTGGTAGAGCAGAAAGTACAGAAATGTAAATCAAAACAGAAAGAAGTCATTGAAAGAACAGAGGACACGGTCTCACAAGGTTGAAAGCCAGAGCATGAGGAAGCAACAAAAGCCCCACTAATTTGTACAATGTAGTCAGGGAGGAAATAAGGACAATTACAGGTTTTCTAGAGCAAATCTAAATATTGATGGAAAACTGACATATATAATTTGAAATATTAGAAATGGATTAATAGAAGTGTATTTGTATAACCACATTAGCTTTCCCCAGATTGGCACAAGAAAGAGGAACACTCAAAATATAATTGAATTAAACAAGAGCACATTGGTGCACATAAAGGAAGATAGAGGAATATTGCAGTGAGGAAGATCATTAAATATAGGATCAGACAAACAAAACGAGGTGGTTTCATTTGAATAATACAGTAATGGAATATTTATCAAGATCATCATCCAAGGAAAGAATGAGAAAAATTAAGACAGCTCTACAAGCCACTGCAAAGTGAGCCATGAAAAACAATAATTCAATGCCTGTCTCAATCAAATGTACGGAAATGTTTTATCAAGCATATGCCAGCTCATACATGTCCCTTTACCAGATGGATCGGAGGACTAAGATATATAGTGAAGGTCGGAGAAAAACAGATTTTCCAGTTTGCACCTGGCAGGGAGGGAGTTGATGGCAAATTTACAAGCACAAGCAAATTTAAAGCCATGAGCAGAATGTTATGGTTGGTTTGAATTAGCAGGATATCTCAGCATACGCTCATTTGGCAGTGTTTTTTTGTCTGACATTCTTAAAGAGGATAAAAAAGGGCTCTATTGTTATGTCAGGAGGCAGGTCCGGACTCACACTGATAAGCTTAATTAAACAATCCACTTAGACTCACGTTTTAAATTAGGTGTTAAAATACTTCAATCCTTCTGTTAATTACTTAACAGGAAGGATTCCATTAATCCTTTCATGTATTTAGCTGGAGTTAGTGCCCCCTCCTCTGCTTAAAACTCTTGAGTCCTACTGCAAACTCCACTTCAAGTGATCATTATCCTTCTGGCTCCATCCCACTGGGTACACAATATCTTCTCATTTTAATGGTGCTCATTTCTATAGTTGAATTATTCGGTCCTTCTTAATTCCAAATTCATTTTTTAATGATCATATTTTTAAAGACGGTTTGGGCACTGGAAAATGCATATTTTTTCTATGGCAAAGCATGTTTATTGAAATGTGTTCTTTTTACTAGGCTTCATTTGGAGAAAATGGGCTGACAACTTACATCAGGTCTATCTTTCCCTCGTGTTACACCGAAAAGGAATAAAAGTAGTTTTTGTTTTGTTGTTTTTTAAATTCGATTTATTATTAGTATTAGTATTATCAGTTATATAGCCATAAATGAAAAGAAAAGGGTAAAACAATATAGATTCAAATAGAATAACAAAGCGCACAATGGAATTAGTCAAGAGAAATTGCAACAAAATACAACTGATGCACATCAGAAATAACATTTAATGTCAAATTATTATAAATGCATTACATCATTTAATGGTCTACAGTTACTTCCCCTCATTAAAAATAAGCAACAAAGTCCCAAAAAGAAGGAATAAAAGGAAAGAAAGCTACATGTGCCCAATAAGGGGCTATCACAGGACAATATCATATCAATTGAGTGCCTTGTTAAATACAACCCCTCTGAAATCTATCTGATGTATTTGGGAACATGCCATGTAGTCGTTTTCCACTAAAATATAAACATATTTATTCCAAACAGTTCTATGGCTATGGCAAATGGCCAAAGAAGGGGTCATAATAGCTCCTGCAATGTTCAACTCCTATGAGTAATGACACACAACCTAAAATTGACCACACTAAGAGCCATTGATAATATATTTTACAGCTTATTCACACCATTTGTGCATTACAAGGAGCTCCTGAGGAGTTCTGTATCCATTTATAGACACAAGGATGCAGTATGTGTGTCTAGTTGAAACCATCTTTCAGTAGTGGATTGACCTGACATTTGTGAAATGTGCTAGCAATTTTAAAATGTCATTACTATAAATAGACTGCATTTGCAAAGATGTCTTTTTTGCTAACATTTTTATTGTGCTCAGAATCTAGTTTTAACCATGCTACATAGAACACCAAAGAAAAGTCCACATTTGTGGAGGGTTTTTTCCTGATAGAAAATATGCAATTTATGTAATCAACACAAATGATGAGGCAAGTTCATGGTTGGGCATGCACTTTAGATATCATTGTGGTAACAGCAACCACAAGCAACAAGATTTTAATATAACAAAGATATAAATAGACTGTATTTCATTCTGAAATTCAAACAATTAATTGTTCAGATAACATCAAAAAGGGAAAACAGAAGAAACAAATCTAATAAAAGGTGGAAATGATGGTCTGGCAGAGAAGAGTAATGGTTTAATTCTGCTTTAGAGGATGCTAAAGAGAGGTACCTATGAGAAAGGACACTAGACTTAGGGGTAGTGGAAAATAATGAATTTGAGAAGGGCAGTTCTAAAACTGTGGTACCAGCCCTGTTGCTCGGGCCTGAGATTGGAATGTGTGGAGCAGGAAGGGGATTGATAGAGAAACCTGAGTCACATTTGCAGGTAGAGTTGCCACCTGGCTGGTATTTTACCAGCCTGGGCAGTAAAAATGATGATTGATACCAATGTTATTAATAGGGAAAAGATAAATATATAGGAAGGCCGGTATTATTTCCAGAAAAGGTGGTAAACCTATTTGCAGGTGATGGGTAAGTGGATGATGGGGAATTGGAATCTCAATGCGGCTGCAGTGAATGTAGGCATGGGAAATAATTATAGTGCTGGGGACTGATACAGGAACCTGTGGAAGGAATTTCATCATGCTGCAGTAAATGATTACCAATGGGCTTCAGTGGACCTAGTAACTTAAAGGACCAATTAATAGACCTGTCTTGCTGGAGAAGACTGGCTTTTGCAACATTGTTTAAAATGTAACAACCAGGAATTATGCAAATGATGCTTTCAATAGCAATTACATTTACAAATAACTTTTAAAGCACCAACAATTTTTAATACATTAATTTTGGAAAGTTGCTTATAATTGTGTTTTCTTTTATTAGGCAAAAAGTAATTTTTTGGGTTGACATGGCATTATAATGACACTATAATGCACTGTTGCCCTCCACTGGTAAAAAATTATATAATATTATATATTATATTAAAAATATTATATATATGGTTGCACCCCTGACTTACGGATCGGGTAGGGCAACTAAGTATTAAAAGGAACGGGATCCCGTCTCCCAGGCTGCTGCATTCGGTTTTAATTATGTTTTAACTATTAAGGCATGGTTGTGAATAAAAATTGCTTCTTACACAATAGTGTTGAGAATCTTTGGGTTACACATTAATGCGAAGTACTTGCCCAGTGGAGGTTAAGCCCTTTTTTCATGGTGGATATTAAAAAATTATATATTTGCTTCAGAAATGCAACTGTAGTTTATGTAAACAAGCTCCTGTGTAGCCATGGGGGCAGCCATGCAAAGCCCAATACACAATAGATCCGTTTTGAAGAATATTCTGTACTATATCTGTTATCTGCTGTGTATCCTGTGCCTTTCTTATTTTTAATCTTTGAATGGCTTCACGCATGGTGACACAGAAGCTCATTTAAATAGACTATTGTAGAGCTTCTGAAGCAAACACCACTGTTGTCCCAGTGCAGCACAACAGTAGATTATATTTTCATTACTTTATAGCACTTTCATTATTTTTGGGGTTACTCTCCCTTTAATCTCTGTCAGGGAATGGTATAAAATGTAATATAGTAGCAGTTGGAGAACTAGAGGGTTGTTTATTTTACAGGTATGGGACCTGTTATCCAGAATGCTTAGGACATGGGGTTTTAAAGATAAGGGGCCTTTCGGCAATTTGGATCTCCATACCATTAAGAGATAGTGATGCTTCTCAGGTTTTAGCATAATTGATTCTTCATCAAAATATATACAGATGAATACACTTTGGTTTGTGTGTTTGACACAGAATAACTTAACGCATCTATCCCATTTTCCCCACTTAGCACAGAATATTGTGTCACAGCATCCCATCCAATGAAAGAGTTCACCATTGAAAACAATGGGGCTTTGGTTTGCTAATGAAAAGGTTAAATGCATTAAATGAGTTAAGATAACTTTAGATAACACAGTTTCTTCAACTAACCCTGAGTCATAATGCATTTAACTTACAAATCCAAGTGGCTGCATCTGTATATTATAAACATGTTTCTAATGTAGCGCTATAGTAAACTCGAGTGCACCTGTCTCTATCTATAGGCTTCACTCCCACTATATTGCTCCGGATGAGACCTTAAATCTTAGGGAGTAAGCCCTCGCAGCGAGGTGGAGGCAGGGTGTAGTGCAACTGTAATAATATTCAGGGTGCAAATAATTGGGCGCCAGTGGTTCTTATAACTTAACTATAGAACACGTTTATTGAACATACAATCCACATTGGAGTGTACAGCAGTAACATAGCACAGCAGGATCAACAATGGATAGGCAATACTCACAGCACCTTTGGTCAGAGACTGTCCCCTTCACACATGGGAGACAATGTACATGCAGCATTGAGGAGGTACACCCAGCTTTCAGCCTTTTCCCTAAGTGGAACCTGAGGAGACACTTTCAATCCTAGGTCTGTACACTTAGTCCCTACTCTGGGCAATTAGTACCCGGGATCTTAATCCCACTCACAATCCTCGTAGGAGCCTCAGACTGCTCAGCTAAATAATCCTGTCTATCTGTCACTCCTAGAGTGACCTATAACGGTGAGTAGCCTATCCTTACTAAGCCTGACCTGCTTAGGTTCCACTCGAATACTCTGCCTGCCTGCTCAGGCTAGAGCCAGCACAAGATGGACACTGAAAGCATGGCTTACAGTGCTTTTATACTTTAACACAGTGCCATCTACTGGTCACTATGTGTAACAACAAGGGGCATGGATTAGAGCAGGAATAGGAAACAGCTCCCCCTCCTAACTGTATTTTAGGACCCACTTAGGTGTCCATAACACTTGGGGACTGCCTGCTAAATATACTGGGAGGGTAATTTAGTAGTCCCCTACACTAATATAGTTAGTTAGGCAAAAATGTAATCTATAAAGGCTTGGTGGAGTGAGCAGATGTCTAACAGAACAGAACCCATTTCCTGCTTTTCAGCTCTCTAGCTCTAAGTCAGACTTTAAGGGGGGCACATGGGACATAACTGTTTAATGAGTTTGCAATTGGTCTTTAGAATTCAGCTCAGATTCAAAAGCAACAGCTATGGCTCATGTGCCCCCCCCCCCCCAAGTCACTGATTGGTTACTATTTGCTTTAGTAGCTACAGAATGACACTGCCCAGAATTAGACAACTTGTTATCTACAAAACCCCCAAGATCCTTCTCATTCACACACACTGCCATTTAGTGTATAACTTGCATTTATATTCTTTTTGCCAAAGTGCATAACCTTGCATTTATCAACATTGAACCTCATTTTACAGTTCCCTAGTTTTCCAGACAAATCACTGTGCAAAGTGGCAGCATCCTGTATGGAACACCAACACAACTGTAAAATCATTTTAATTGTAATGATATAGAAGCATATATATATATATATAAACAAAGACATAGTTCCCAACCACATTGTACACAAATTGTCAATACCAGGCAACTTAAAGGAAAAATGCTGTTTTTTGCTGCCTTTTTCCAACTTGTTACAGAAATGCTACGTCCTTGAAGGGCAAATAGTTAAACATAGTTACATAGTTAGATCGGGTTGAAAAAAGACCAAAGTCCATCAAGTTCAACCCCTCAAAATGAAACTCAGCATCCATACATATACACACTGACCACTCCATACACTCACATAAACTATATATACTCATGCCCTAATGACAACCAACTGAGGCCCTTTTGATATAAAGGGTCCCACCCCTTCCTGCTGAATTTTTTTAATATTTACAATTTTAACACCATTATTTACATATTAGCACAGCTAATAACCTGAATGCCTGAATATTTGTGAAGACTGGACCAGCAAACCAGCAGGTTAAAAGACAAAGACAAGAAGGGCAGGGTGGACCAAGTTTCTACTATCGATGTTTAAATCCTGTTTTTGTCTATGAACTGCATGGTACTACCATGGATGCTCAATTCAGAAATCCTTTAACAGACTATAATTGTCGCCCTGGTCACGCAGAGCTGTCACCAAGACCTCAGACAGAGAGAGGGACAAATTCCCAGCAAAGCACCAAATGTGTAAATCTGCAATGTCTCAGTGTCTCAGTCATGCTGCTCTGTGAGAGATAGTGCTGTGGCCTGAGTAACTCATTAAATCAATTTATCACTGTCTTCTCTGTAATGTATTGCTCTTATTTCTTTGGTTATATTTAATTCACATTCTATAAAACAGTTCAATGTAATTAGACTGGACAGAAGAGATGGAGATAAGCCTAATCAACCTCTATCTCCTTTGTCTTTTTTATGCTTTCATTTTAGCGATTTACCAACCTTTATATGATTGAAATTTCATCACAATGTATTTGACTAAAAGAGGTACTCAAAGTATTGCCACATAAGTGTGGTTCTTGAGTTAATTACATATTTTTCAATTTTGGGATCATGCAAAACATGTTGAACAGTTAATTTGGCTGCCACCACTAGAGAATGAGACCTTTGTGTGATGACTTATCATTGGGGCATGTTTGGCAAGGGAAGCTATGATGACCATTGCTCAACCTGTGCATATTACATGAGCAATGGCGACTAAGATTCTGTCTGCAAATATAAGGGAAATGTGCCATCAACTGTTCAGAAAAGCAAATACAGGTATGGGACCTTTAATCCAAAATGCTCGGGACCTGGGGTTTTCCAGATAATGGATCTTTCCATAATTTAGATCATCCTACCTTGATTCTTCTAGAAAATCATGAAAACATTAAATAAATACAATATGCTGGTTTTGCTTCCAATAAGGATTAATTATATATTAGCTGGGGTTAAGTACAAGCTACTGTTTTATTATTACAGAGAAAAAGGAAATCATTTACTAAAAATGTGTATATTTGGATAAAATGGAGTCTATGGGAGACAGTGTTGGACTGGCCCACAGGGATACCAGGAAAACTCCTGGTGGGCCCAGGTGTCAGTGGGCCCTCTTTCATCTAACAATTTGGTTATTTCATGTTCATTCCCTATTTCTTTATGTGGAAAAAGACACTGGAAGAATAGAGTATAGTAAGTAGATCTAAAAGAATAGGAGAATAAAGAGTTTAAGTGAGGAGAGAAGGAATAATACTTTGGAAAGTTGGGCCCCTGGTCTAAGGCTTTCTGGTGGGCCCTGGTCTAAGGTTTTCTGGTGGGCCCCTGGCATCCCAGTCCAACACTGATGGGAGATGACCATTCCAACATTTTCACCATTTCTGGATCCCATACCTGTACTTTTAAAAGTATCAGTTCTGTATGAAAAACAGAACAAATGAGCAACTCTGAATCAGTAGAATACAAACATTAACAGAAAAGTTAAGAGTCATGTGGCTTGGATTGATTGGTCAGTGGAATGGGTTGATTAGTAGAAAAATGTTAGGAATTGTTTACAAACACAGGTGGAGTGTCCAAAGTGCAATTTCAGACACAATTCTTCATGCCATGTACAAATTTCCACTCATTTTTGTACTTTTGTTTTTATAAATGCAATGCAATTGCAAATTTTGTTCTGCATTAAAAAGATATCTTCGTGTGACTCTTTTGGACAATTTTTCTGATGCAGCCCACTATTGGAATCCAGAAACTTCAGTGTTCCCCTGTATCAACAGGGATACTTTATCAAAAAGGGACTAGATGTCGCTTGCCACAAATACATTCAAGTATGGAGTCAATAGACACAGCAAATATGCAACAAATCACTTCCTATAATGATCAATGACAAATATGCAAATGTGATTATTTAAAACCGTTCTGCTCGTAATTTATGGTGCTAAATTATGACCCCTGCTCACAGGTTTTTTAAACTGATAAATTGAATAATTTATTTAAAACAATCTTCATCAAAGGCATTACACCTAAAAGTGTTTCTGGACACTAAAACATAAAACATTTGGTAAATAATCATATTCTGTGCTCCTCTGAGTTCTCAGTATTGCAGTTCATACAACAAAAGGTTTTCTTACATTAATAATGTTACAGTTGTTATAAAATAAAGTGACATTCTTTTTATCAGTGCTCTTCCAGCAAATGAAAAATGACTGTCCCCTAATGATCCAGCTGTCAGTTTGTTATATGTGTCATCCCCAAAATATCATGTATAATGATCACTAATGGAGCCTTCCTTATTAATAATAGCTGGCAGAGGCACACACCAAAGGCAGACATGCATGGATGGATACAAGATTAGACTCAGATTTGTTTTTATGGGAACTAAACATGTAGACCTGTGAATCATCAGTTGATCTAATCATAACAAAAACTTAATTATACAAAAGCATTGCACAATCTCACTGCCCTCACTGTGAAGAACCACCTCCACTGCTTCAAATGAAAGTCCTTTTCCTCTAGCCTGAAGGGGTGGCCTCTGGTATGTTGATCCTCTATATGGGTAAAAGGGTCCCCTGCTATTTGTCTATAATGTCCTCTAATGTACTTATAAAGTGTTTCCATCCCTTGAGTTTATCCCCTTTTTACGCAAGAAAGTACTTTATTTGCTTTAGTGGCCACATAATTAGACAACTTGCTATCTACAAAAACCCATTGATCCTTCTCAGTTAAGGAAACTCCCAACACACTACCATTTAGTGTATAACTTGCATTTATATAATGTTTGCCAAAGTGCATAACCTTGGATTTATCAACATTCAACCTCATTTTCAAGTTTGCTGCCCAGATTTCCAATTTAGTCAAATCACTCTGAAAAGTGGCAACATCCTTCATGGAACCTATAGTTCTGCATAATTTAGTATCTTCTGCAAAAATAGAAAATGCCCATTTCCAGGTCATTAATAAACAAGTTGAAAAGCATAGGACCAAGCACAGAGCCCTGCAATACTCCACTAACTCTGGTCCAATTAGAAAATGTTCTATTTACTGCCATTCTTTGTAGTCTTTTTTTTAGCCAGTTCAGGCCAATATTCCTTAATGTAACCAGTAATCTTCTGTCTGGCACTGTGTCAAATGATTTAGCAAGGTTTAAGTAAATCACATCCACTGTCTCCTCAGAATCAAGCTCCCTGCTCACCATCTCATAAAAGAAAATTAAATTAAGTCTGGCAAGATCTATTACACATAAAACCATGGTGTATATGCATCAAAGAATGAAGTTAAGAGAACCCCATAGAAATTAATACAGTGTAGCGGAATTTCACTCTAGAGGACTGTGGTGATCTCTAACTTCACTCTTTGAAAAATATACCCCAAGCTGGCACAAAATAGTATTATGATTTGCAATGAAGTCCAGTAACTTATCCCTCAATATCCCTTCAAAAATCTTTCCTACAACTGATGTCATACTAATTGGCCTATTGTTTTGAAGCTGAGAACGCGATCCCTTTTTGAATATGGGCACCACATTAGCAATATGACAGTTGCTTTGCACTGTTCCAGACTTCAATGAATCCTGAAAAATTAAGTAAAACAGTTTGGCAATCACAGAGCTAAGCTCTCTAAGTACCCTGGGATGTAAACCATCCGGCCCTGTACCTTTGTTTATCTTAACATGTTCTAGTCTCTTTTGAATTTCATCATGCATGAACCATGCAACATTAGTTGTATTACTAAGACTGAGACTATTAAGAAGGAAACTTTAATTAATTGGTTTCTCATTTGTGAAGACAGATAAAAAAATAAAAGTTCAGAATCTCTGAATTTTTCTGTTCTCATCAACCAGCTGAGCACCCACTGATATTAAGAGTCCCATCCCTTCCTGCATCATTTTTTTGCTATTTACATATTTAAAAAATCATTCTGGATTATTTTTACTGTTTGCTACAATACCCTTTTCCATAACAATATTAGCTTGTCTGATGCAATCTTGCATGATTCATTAGCATGTCCCAGCAAACTTGATAGCCTTAAAAGCATGTCTTTTTGTACCCACTACAACATCAACACTTCTATTGAATCACAATGGTTTTGTTTTGCAATGACATTCCTTGCTGTTATCTAAGGTAGAGCAAGGCTATTAGCAGGACTCACTTTATTACAGGTTCCAGCATTTTCCAACCCTAGATAATAAAGGTGGCCATACACTCGCAGATTTTAGCAGCTGATCTGGCTCCTTTAACCTGAGTCAGCAGCTTATCTGCTTATGTATGGGGCACTCCATTACCAACAGATATCTGGACAAAAATTTTAATGTATGACCATCTTAAGTTGATTTATAGGAGGAGCATTAGCTGAGTAAAGGGGGTGTGAACATTTTCTAAACCATAGTTTACCCAACTGGAGCTGCACTACAATGCCATCATGTATTTTCCCAAGGGTTGTTACATACTAGGAGTCCAGAAGCACTGAGGATGGATTCTGTACTCCAGCAATCATAGTTTTACAGTGCAGCATTACTGCTAAGACCTTTGGGACTAATTTACAAATTTGTGCCAGAGGATTCTCCATTGACAATACTACCGTATCTGTTTACCTTACTGTCTATCTGTTATCATATCACCACCCCTGAAGGCAATAAACATATTCTGAACATCTATACATCAAAACTGATGCATATTATAACCTATAACAGTATATAGTAATGACAAATGCAAGGAAAGAAGCCTCTTGCATCTGTCAGATGTCTACTGGTAAGGTAGTGTGTGTGTTATCAGGCTTAGACAAGGTTTACATTTCCTTTAAAGGTTTCCATGATGTAGCTTTGTGTCACTTACAAAAACAGCACATCCTTTACAATTATACTCCCTTGTAAAGCTGCTAGAGATACTTTGTAAAAGACTCAGGAGTAAGGATGGCAGCCAGGACTCAATCAATAGCTTTGTATAAGGAAATATTTTTTCAGAGCAGTGTGCTTGTGCTAAAAGAGAGAAGGATATTATACAGCTTTTCCAGCCCATCTCTATTGCTGCTATTAATATTTAATGACTCCAGGGACTGTTGCTATCCCACATGGAATGGCGCAGCAGTCCCTTAATCTGTTAAAGAGTGTAGGGCGGATTCAACTGGCATTTGACTGCTGGACCATAATACAAGTGATAATCCAGCAACTGAGAGGCAATCTATGCCAAAAGTATTAAAAGCTTCAACATTGCACAGAAACAAAGATTTTGCATTAGTACACGTTCAATCCTTTTCTTTCTTGCTCTCAAAATTCACCTTGTCAAAGTCACCTTGTCGTCAATAGTCATAATGTAGTTTCCTACACTATGATGCTTATTTATTATAGAGGGTCAAGATCAGGATCAAGTAAAATGCCACCATAAACCTGGCAAGCTTTCTTTATTTAAAAAACAAAAAAACAAAACACAATTGACTGAAAAAAAAAAGTATTTACCGTGTTGTACCCAATAAGGCTGAGTCTTAATTAGTAATATATCAAAACTAAAGGTTTTATTTTTCTGTTACTGCTTTGTCTGCCTTACATTAGCCATTGGAAATATATATATATTGCCATCCAAAAAGGTCCGCACTCTCAGGTCTTAAAATAAATAAAAAAATGTATTTATTATTGAAAGACTAACGTTTCAGCCTCCTCCGAGGCCTTTCTCAGAAAGCATGAATTATGAATAGTGGGGGTCATTTATAAAGTTCGCGCAGCGCATAATTGTTCGCAAATGGTAGTTTTGCCCATGCTTTTTCCTGAATGCTACAATATTGCACTACTGTGCCTGTCTTTCCTGTTTTTGCGAATTCACATTGTGAATTAATTTTCGCAAACAACTCGCAAACAAGACGGGTCTTTGTGTGAGTACAGGCACTTTGCGAGGTTGTTTTGCGCGAAAATAGCGTTAACAGTAACTTAAATTCGCAATTTGCGAAACAGTTTTGCGAATATTTTCTCCGCCACCAAAGTTGTGGCGCAGAGTGTTCGCAATTTGTGATTTTTGCCATATTTAAAAAGCTCATATAGACATTCGCAATGTGAAAAACAAATTCGCAAATCTGTTTGCACACTCTTATTCAGCTTTATAAATATAACCAGGCGCAGGGCAAATATATTCACTCTGCGAACCAATCTGTCCTGCGCAAAGTTTATAAATGACCTCCAGTGACTTTTGGGGCTTAGGGATCAGTGACTGTGAAACTGATGCAATTCAAAGATAAACCAACATGTTCACCATACAGTATAATGCCAAACAATCTCTTGTGTGCATATATATATAAGACATGTCTTGAGGAAGGTCTGTATTGGACCGAAACGTTGACATAACCTTTTTGATACTACTATGAAGCCCTGGAGTGCGTAATTTTTTGGAGAACAACTATCTACCTTACATGGCAGCACCCAGGCACTAAAAACTATATATATATATATATATATATATATAAAATAATATATTAGCTGTATGAAAGTGATGATGAACCCTGGAAACCCCATGTCTTTGCTGCTTTAATTATAGTTTAGTATGCTATTAAGCCAGAGCCCCTGGTCTGGATGGTACTGTTAGAATCGAGCACTATCAAAATCTCCATTTAATGTACTCCAGATGTCTCCAATGCTGGCACTTCTTTTGATTGCAACATTAGCTCAACATGTCAGTGAACTGGAAGAATTTTTTTCTGAGGAATTCTATTATACTTTCCTGTACAATTAAGTCATTCTCAGAATTCTTACCTAAAGTCATCTCAGCTCATTATTCTCAGCAATCCAATGTTTAACCATTTAAATGCATGACAATTTCCCTGAAATCTGGCAACTTGTGATCATACTATGCATATGCAGGGACCCAATAATGTAGAATCGTAATTTGAGTGCCAGCTCAGTAGATCTGTAGATCTACAGCACAGTAGTGTAAGGAAGGGTATCCAAAATACCAAACTAACCAAAAACCCAGGACTAACACCAAGATCCCAGTTACGGCTCATGCTTCTGCCTTTAACAGCTGCCTTTCACTTTGGAAGGAGCACTCCTCTACTAAGATGCCTCCAGGTCATAATGTGAGAGGACCAAGGGGAGAAGTGCAAAGTTAGGGACCAGAAGCATAGTTGGGATCACTGGCCGAAGTCAATGCCATACAGACTGGTGGTACAAAATCAGGAACCAGAAGCTTTGTCAGGATAAACAGAACAGGGTCAAACCAACGTAGTACAGAAACAAGATCCAGAAGAATGGTCAGCAACAGGCTAGGGTCGGTTCAGGCAGTGATACAGTACAGGTCAGGGACAGGCAAGGATCAAGGACAAGATCAGACTTTAATAAGTGCACCTAGGAACTTTGAAAACAGACCTATGTTGGGCAGTGCACATTTGGCCACGACACCTTTAAATATTTGAATTTCATGCCAAGCACATTGATGTCAGACATGGAGACACCCAATAAAGCCGGAAAGGCACGTGTAGCACAAACCTGGAGGTGGCAGAAGGAGATGGCATGTGTCAGGAGCAGAAAACATTGCACACTAACCTTTATGTCTATAGATAGTCCTCCTTCAGATTCATCAGCATTATTAACAACACTTGCAACTGCCATCCTGTCAAGTTGGAAAGAGTGCACAGTGGGATATGGAATGGAAATTAAACTATGAGAAAAGACTATTAAGATTGTGGTCACTTTCTGAGGCGAAAAGGTGCTTGTGAGAGGACATAATTACTTTTTACAAGTACGTTAGAGGACAATATAGATAGATAACAGAAAAGATTAGTGAACAAAAGGTCACTCCTTTGGACTTGTGGAAATCTTTCATTTAAAGCAGCAAAGGTGGTTCTTCAAAGTAAGGGCAGTGAGGTTGTGTAATACCCTGGGTGTTGCTCTGAAAGCAGATTCTTGTAATGCTTTAAAAAGTATCTTGCATGACTTTCTGGACAAGCATAATAACTCATCATCTTAATCTCCACATATACCCACTTTTCAGACCTTTACTGGCTAATGCTGTTAAAAGAAGCCCATCTCTAACCAAATATTTGTAACTACAACCCTGCTAAACCACCCAACCACCTTGAAATGATTATTTTTAGAGAAGGCATAACTTGATGCACCCCGTAGTCATATCCAAATCCTTGTTTTCCAAAACCATAATTACCCAGGATCTTGATACAATATAATCAATTAAGAATAACTGTTACTTATCTCTTTTCTGATGCTTCTTCTGGAATGTAAACCATTTCACTGATAAAAATGTTTGTACAAGTTTAACAATTGTAGCCAGAGGCTTCTTTGTTTGTTGTAACCATTAAGAACAGAGCCGGGTAGTTAATTGATAAGGTGGACAGGTCCATGATCAATAATGATAGCAGCAGAGTCTGTGTTCAATATTTTATAGTGTTTAATGGTTATTATGCATTGAAATAATTAATTTTAGGCTAAAAGCATAATCACTAAGGATAGGAATATTTAATTCTTCTTCTGAAATGTTTTGGAAGAATGTGCCTATGACTAGAGCCAGTTTAGGGAAATGGTAGAGATGTGGATAGAACAGGGCATATGGAACACGGGAATGACCATTACCTGAAAAGCTGGAGAATAGCCACCTACATACCGTAGTTGCTATAGCCCACACACCATCTGTCATCTATTAAGCAAGCAGAGTATGTTACCTGTTAATTGTCATAATTTCACACAAAGAAAGTTCTAATATTTATACTGAAATATACTCCAGTAATATTTTCCACAATTCAATGCATTTATAAAAGTTTGCTTTAGTTATAAGGCTTCACTCTATGTCTTAACAGACTTCTGGGGTAGTCATGAGGGTTATTTAATAATGAGATGAAGGGAAAGGGATTTCAATGATATTTGTCTCATTGTTCTGAATATACTTTCCCTAAATCTGGCCCATAGATCCATCCTAGTTATGCAGTGTGCATTATAGGCTTTGCAAAAAGTAGATTTTGCAGGAATTGAAACATTGGTGGCAACTGGAGATAACCATTTGCCTTGATTGTTATCTCTTGCTAACCATTGTATCAATGCAAATCGGTTTAATGATGGTGCAGATATTTGCATGTCGTAGCTTTGGGCCATGCCAAAGGAACCTGTAATAAAATCATGAGTTTAATGATCTTGGAACAGTGTATGAAGCCATGAAAGTCCTTCTACAGATAGAATCTCTTGTAACAAATGAAAAATGTTCTATTTCACATCAGTTGGATTTTCCCCTACTGTGGTTACAGTGATGGTGCTTCCCACAGCAGAAAATTAAAGCATATTAATTCCTGGCACAGCAGGTGGACTTGCTTAGGAAGGGATTGGACCTAAAAGAAGGTATTTGATCATCCCACTTTTCAGAATATTATAACAGGTGATCACCTGTAAACTTGTGCTTACAGGTGAGGTGGAGTTATGGCATTGATGGACTATCGTGAAAATCAGGCTGTGATAGGATCAAATTCTGTCAGAACCCCAAGGCAGGCTATTGCATCACAGAACATATAGTCTTTGTACTGGGAGGCACAAGAGGCATTTCATTCTTTGTGAACAAAGAATAGCAGCCAGGCATCTTATTATTTCCATCATAATATGCATTTCCCCTTTTCTATTGAAGATCAGGTTTCTATGCCTCTACCTCTAAAGAACCTATGTTATTTTTCTTTTTTAATACATATATACTTTAAGGTTTTCTTTGTATAAAAGGAACAAAGTTATGCTGATTTATCCGGCCAAAGATAAAAGGGTAATTTTACATAACAGGAATAAAAAATCTGATGCTTCAGAATATTCTAGTAAATGACAGCAAAGTTATCACATTATGTGAACCTCCTTCTAGTATGTCAGAGCTGTATAAATACAATAGCAAACCTCAGGGAAAGATTCTATACTGATTCACACTAGAAAAATCTGAATTAGGCTAAAGACACTGGAGGCAGATGTACTGTACATGTTTCTATTAGGAGCAAGAAATTTCCAATGTTTCAGCCTCATTTTCCACCATAAATGGGGATGGTCTTGGGCAGGTCTATATATAAGCCTCCAGACATCTTGACAAGATTATTACTACTGATTGCATGTCATGCAAGTACTTTTTTATGCTTGTGAAAAGTAGTTTGCAAGGTGTATCTTGTACTGTAACAATATGCAACCAAGCTAGGTTTACCTGATTATTTGTTTAATCAATTAATTTCAGAGTCCCGAAATGATTTAAAAAATGGCCAATGATGATATTTTAAAATCCAACTTCACCACCTACACCAGAAAAATCATGAACTATGCATCTGATGAAGGGGAATAGGTTGGAAAGGATTTGAACTAAAAAGTTTTATTTAGTAGTTAAGAGGTATAGTTTATGCATGACTGGAATATTCTCCACATTTCATAAATCGGTCTAAGCATAAACAAATGAGCCCATCTAAATGCAGCTTTTCTGAAAGGTGAACTATCGTGAAAATCAAATTGTCTAAATGGATAGATATAATGAAAATAATAGTGCTCTCAAATATATTTGCTTATTTTTAGAATTAAAGAAACAATATTACAGTCTTTTAGGATCCTTTCTCTGAGAGCCAGTTCAAGCTATTGCTGAGTGGGAGTGGCAACACCTTGCTGTGATGTCACAAACCCACTAGCAATATCCCGCCCTCCCCTATGCCGAGTGCAAAGCAACCTCCTAACAGCTGCATGCCCTGGAACCTCTCTCAAACTAAGGGCTCTTACACAAGGGTTGGTTTAATGTGTTCCACCACAGAGGAACCAGAGTAAACCATGTATTTTTGTAAAGTACAGATTCTTCCAAATCCAACAAGTGAAAAGACACCTTTGTATACCAAAATACCAAACAGCAAAGCTATATACTATAGGAACAATAATATAGAGATAAAATTGGAATAAAACCATAAAAAAATTTCAAATCAATGAAAGAACACAATAACTGATACAACCGTGTAATTAGTGGCTAAAATAGATGATCCAATAATCACGCTGCCAAAATAAACAGTTTCAGGGGTAAAACAAAACACAAAATGGTAAAATTAATAAGTAGAAAACAAATCTTTTTGTGTATACACTTCTCAAAGTTGTGTCACAGCATATATAAGTGTGCAAAATAAGAAAAACAACAAAAGAAAATGTGTATGTGTAAGAGTGTATAATTGTGTGTGTAAGTGTGTAAATAAAGGTCACTTACCAGTTCCAGAGCAGAAGGGAAAATGAAATTGCTGGACAGGTCCTGGAGGTCGGTGTCTGCAGAATGTTGCGCAGCAGGAAATCCATTGGCAGCATTGCTGAAAGAGGAAATCTGGCCGCACAGCAGACGCACAATCAGTCTCTTCTGCTGCATGTTGCATTGCAGGGCCAACATGACAGCCTCACAGTCTAATTGCCCAGGGGGCTTGTATTTAGCTTCATGGAAAAAAATATAAATCTAGACAACTATCCTCTTGCCATTCATTACAAATGTAAATGATTTTAAAGTTATTCATAAAAGTAAATGCTATTGCAAGTCACTTGCTATCTTCTACACTGCTAGATTTGACAATTTAAATAGTTTATCAAAAGCTGAGATCTGTTCCCCAACAACAGGATGTATTCTTAAAGCAATATGCCACATGACTATTTTTATTGGCCAGCTGCTCTTTAGCATGTTTATCAATGTCAGTTAGTGGGCCACTTGACCACTGATGGCAATAATGCCTCTGAATTGTAACCTCCACCATCCTCTAATAAACCTTTTTTTAGTTCTGTAACCATTGATTGTTATGGTGTCATTATACAGCTCTGCATACTTTTTCAAAATACATTGAAAAGAAACAATTAAAACTATAGGATCTGAAAGCTCCCTAAGCATGTGTGAATATAACAATAAAAATAAAGTGTTTTAATTTTTTATTACCATCCGCTATCACTTTCCAATTATGCAGGCAAAGTTTGCATTATTTCCTTAGTTCCTTATTGATCCTCAGTTGTTACTTCTCAGTTATATTCTCATATTATATTACCTCAACCAACAACAAAGTCTAATTTTCCTCATATCCTGGATTTATCAGCAGCTTTCAACACCATTAACCATGAATATCTCTGATAGACATTGCTTTAAAGGGGTTATTCACCTTTGAGTTAACTTTTCGTATGAAAGTGATATTCTGAGACAATATGCAATTGGTTTTCATTTTTTATTGTTTGTCGTTTAATAGTTATTTAGCTTTTTATTTAGCAGCTCTCTAGTTTGCAGTGTCAGCAATTTGGTTTCTAGGGTACAAATTACCCTAGCAACCCTGCATTGATTTGAATAAGAGACTGGAATATGAATAAGAGAGGGACTGAATAGAATGATAAGTAATAAAAAGTAGCAATAACAATACATTTGTAGCCTTACAGAGCATTTGTTTTTAGATGGTGTCAGTGACCCCCATTTGAAAGCTGCAAAGAAGCAGAAGAAAATTGCAAATCATTAAAAAACTATGAAAAATAAATAATGAAGACCAATTGAAAAGTTTCTTAGAATTGGTCCTTCTACAATATACTAAAAGTTAACTTGAAGGTGAACCACCCCTTTAATTGGTACTTGATTCAGCTCTCTTGTAGTCTACATTTTACTTACCTGATTATTCCTTCACTACACTCAATTCAATTTACTAAAAATAACATTTCAAGACAGGTACTGCAGGGATTTTTATACAAAGACTTGGGGCCTCATCATAGGATTATCTCCTGTTTAGCAAAAAAGTAATTGTTTTGGCTCTTTTAAAAATGTATTTAAAATGAGTATGGTACTTTAAATGAATACACATATAAATGCAAAGAAGGATGGGCCTATTGACATATGTTATATAGCTATATTCCCTTCTTTCCATATAAATATTAATTCTCAAGCCGCCACTTGCTGCCCTTCAGGTGGCTGCTATTTAAGTGAGTGCTCTGTAAGTGGGGTTTCAAACTAAAGGAGGTTCAAACTATATAAAAGATACGTTTTTCTGTTCCTGTTTTTTTCTGTAACTGGGATAATAAGTGCTAGCAAGATTGAATGTCTGGCCCAGTGCAATTTGCCATATGTATGCAGATTTGGAGCAAGCATTCCAAACTGCTTATGTCTATGAGGGTTGTGAGCAGACTTTAGAGCCCTAGAGCAATAAATTGCAAGACTGCAGTCGATTGATCTTGAGAGGAGTCTGTTGCTTATTGGGCAGGTCCAAGAGCTTTCAGATAGTTTTGGGGAAGGAGAACAGAAGCAAGATGATGAGACAGTTAGCTGACTTACTAGTGTGGGCAAAAGGAAAAGGGATGCTGTTCCAGGGTTTATGCATCCCAACAGATTTGCCAGATTATGTGAAGAAGATGGGAGCAAGAACTCTGGATTGGCAGTTCTAGATGGGACTGGTCTCTGTAACAGCTGGGAGACCAGTTTCTCTAGTAGTGGTGGGGAGAACAGAGCTGGTGCCAGGGTTCAGCATGTGGTTGATCGGGTAAACAAATTATTGGGTGCGGCTGGGCATGACCCAACTGTCTTAGTATATATTGGTGCTAATGAGAAAATTAATTGTAGATGGAGGACCTTAAAGAGTGAGTTCAGGGATCTAGGCTCTAAGATTAAGTAAAGGTCTTCCAATATAATTTTCTTTCCGATATTTTGTCTGTGCAAATGTGAAAATTTAGGAAGGCAGTGGGAGCTTAGGGAGATACATCCTGGCTAAAGTCTTGGTGTAGGAAGCAAGGGTTTGGGTTCCTAGACAGAGTGCACCTCAATGGATGGGTATTCTCGGTGCTAGGGAAAAGAATGGATAAGAGGTTGGAGGAATGTTTAAACAAGGCAAGGGTGAGGGGGGTGGGCAAGCTAAAGAATTTTGTGGAAGCTAGGATGGATGGGTGGTGGGAGATTAGTAAGGGGTGATGGGGGAGGAGTGAGGGGACATACTGTTTACCAGCTAAGGAAAACAGGCTGATACTAACCTAAGATCTAATTCTCCATCAAGTAATGTAAATTTTAAAGGTAAAAGTAGAAACCGCCACTGTATGCTGGTAAGTGAACTGAGTTTGATAAAATGGTATTACTGAGACCTGGTGGAATGAAACATGTGACTGGTCTGTGAATTTAAATTGTAACACCCTTTTTAGGAGGGACTAAGTGATTAAAATGGGTAAAGGGGTGTGTTTGTATGTAAAGCCTGAATTAAAGCCACGTTCTAAAGAAATAACTGTGGAGGATGTGGAATCCCTCTGGGTAGAGATTTCGACTAGGCAATATATTTCAAAGAAAATTGTCACTGGTGTATGCTACAAACTACCTCGTACAAACAACGACAATGAGGTCCAGTTGTTATTACAAATAGAAGCGGCTTCAAGGGCTGAAGGATCAAGTTATGATAATGGGAACTTCAATTATCCAGACATTGACTGGGGTAATGGGGTTGCCAAGTCAGAAAAAGATAACACATTTGTAAATATGCTGAATGACAACTTTTTATTTCAGCTTGTTCAAGAACCTTCTAAGAATTACTCTCTTTTGAACCTTTTAATAACTAATAATACTTAACCTATCTCTATCATTTGTGTGGGTGAACATTTAGATAATTGTTATGATAACAGGCTCCTTTGAGATTATATTGCGTAGGCAAATCTGAGGGAGTAACAAAAACACAAAATTTTAGACTGTAACATATTAACTGGGAAAGGCTTTTCACAGGGTTAAACACAGAACAAAAATGGCAATGCTGCTTACTATATATGTCAGTATATATTCCCTTTGTAAGAAAGGAATGTCATTGTAAACTTTGTGGTATGATAGAAGTGTTGGTGTTGAGGTGGTTAAGAAAAGATGTGTTTTTAAGGCATTAAAGTTAGCTGGAACAGCCGAAACATTTAGAAAGAACAGAAACAAAAAGCAGAGATGCTGAATAATTTTTCATCTAGTAACGTAACTAGAGGGGGGGTGGGTGTGGGATGTAGTGATGGGCGAATTTATTCGCCAGGGGCGAATTCGAGGCGAATTCCCGCGATTCGCCGCTGGCGAATAAATTCGCGAATCACCAGCGAAATTTCGCTTGCCAAAAATTCGGCGAAAACGAGTCGCGCGTCAGTCGCGCGTCATTTTTGACGCGACGCGACGAAAACGACGCGACGCGCGTCAAAAACGACGCGACGCGCGCCGAAAACGACGCGACGCGCGTCAAAGTTGACGCGACGCGCGTCAAAGTTGACGCGACGCGCGACAAAATCGTCCCGCGACTCGTTTCGCGAATTTTTCGCCAATTCGCGAATTTCTCAAGAAATTCGCGAATTTTTCGGCGAAGCGAATCGCGGGAGATTCGCCCATCACTAGTGGGATGTGCAGCCAGGCCCCCTCCGTACGCAGGCCCAGATTTACAAACAGAGCACCCCTAGGTCATCTCTGATCATCTCTCCCTCTCAGTCTACATCCCCTTTTGCTTCCCCATCCGCGTCTCCCTCCCCTTCTGCTTTCACCTCCACGTCTCTCTTCCCTCCCGTCCAAGTCGCCCTCCCCTTCTGCTTCCCCTTCAGCATCTGCTTCCCCCTCCACATCTCTCTCCCTTTCCCGTCCATGTCTCCCTCCCCTTCTGCTTCCCCCTCAGCTTCTGCATTTGCTGTCTCTCCCCCCCATCCTGTCTCTCTCTTCCCCTCCCCGTCCACCTCCCCTTCTGTTTCCCCATAAGCTTCTGCTTCCCCCTCTGCGTCTCTCTCCCCATCCCATCCCTTCCCTGTCCACGTCTCCTCTTCCTCCCCTTCTGCTTCCCCCCTGAATCTCTCTCCCCTTGTGGCATGTGAGATGCCGGGGGGCCCTGAGGGGGTGTGACCCCTGGCCCAATCACACCCCCTACACCCCTTGTAATTCCACCACTGGTAATTCCACCACTGTTTTCATCTGTCTACACATATGAGGAGCCAGCTAATGAAAGTTTCCTTCTTAATAGTCACAATTCTAGTTATACAACTAATGATGCATGGTTCATGCATGAGGAAATTGAAAAAACATGTAAAGCTAAACAAAGGTCAACGATGGTATTCATCTCAGGGTACTAAACAAGCTTAGGTCTGTTACTGTCAAACCTCTTTACTTAGTAATTTGACTAAACTGGAAAACTGGGCAACAAAGTGCAAAATGAGGTTCAGTGTTGATCAGGGTCAGAACTACTGGTAGGCAGAAGAGGTATGTGGCTAGGGCGCAAAAGCTTGGGGGCACCAGGCACTTACCACATAAGCAGCCTACCCCTAGTCACCACTAAAAAAGGTTAAGTCAGTGTCTCTCTCTGACGTCAAAGTGGGCTGACTCGGGCCCGTCCTTGCTCTTTTGTACATGGTCGTGCACACATGGGGGACTGGGGGCGATGTGGCGGGCCGGGTTGCCTGATGCACCTGTCCGGCACTGGTGTTAATAAATGCAAGTTTATGCACTTTGGCAGAAATAATATAAATTAAATAAATAAAAATTTTTAATGTTTTATAGGAATGACAATGTAATGTACCTTTGCTCTGCATGGGTAAAACTGGTGTGTTTGCTTCAGAAACACAATATAGTTTATATAGTTTATATGAACAAGCTGATGTGTAGCTATGGTGGCACAGGATACACTGTAGATAACATATACGTTCTGAAGAATCCTATTGTATACTACAATGCTTATCTGTTATCTGCTGTGTATCCTGTGCCTTTTCTATTTTTTCCAGCTTGAATGGATGCCTCCATGGCTACACAGCCACATGTTTATATAAATTATAGTACTGTTTCTAGAGCAAACACACCAGTTTTACCAGTGCATGGCAACAGTACATTATATGCCTTTAAAGGAATTGTTCAGTATAAAAATAAAAACTGGGTAAATAGATAGGCTGTGCAAAATAAAAAATGTTTTCAATATAGTTAGTTAGCCAAAAATGTACTGTATAAAGGCTGGAGTCACTGTAAGTCTAACCTAAAAGAACAGGACACTACTACTTGCATTTCAGCTCTCTGTTGTTTACACTGAATGGTTACCCTGGTGACCAGGCAGTAACCAATCAGTGACTTGAGGGAGGGCCACACAGGTCATAACTGTTGCTTTTGAATCTGAACTGAATGCTGAGGATCAATTGCAGACTCACTGAACAGTTATGTCCCATGTGGCCCCCCTTTAAGTCGCTGACTTACTCAGATTTAGAGAGCTGAAAAGCAGGATGTTGGATTCTGGCTATTATAATAGACATCCAGTTACTCCAGTCTTTATAGTTTGCATTTTTCCCTGACTAACTATATTAGAAATATTTTTTATTTTGCACAGCCTTTCTATTTAACCAGTTTTTAATTTTACCCTGAACTGTTCCTTTAAAATAGTTTCATTTTTGGTGTTACTGTCCCTTTAATTGAGATGAATTTTGGGGGGTTTTGTGGATAACAAGTTGTCTAATTCCAGGCAGTGTCATTTCATAGCCACTAAAGTGTCAGAGGGGCTTATCGGCTCCCCAAGGGAGTTCGTCAGGACCAAGGAGGAAGCAATAGGGTTAAAGTCTAATACACAGTACAGCAAATGTTTAGGCAATATTCAGGGTCAAAATCCAGGCAAAGAGTCAAAAGGCACGCGGCAAGTGGAAAGGTCAGGTTCAGGCAAAGGTCTAGAAATCAATAAAGGAATAATTTAGGAACATACCCAGGGATAATTAGCAAAAGCTATACTTGGGCATTGAACTGGGACTCCGGCGTGCTTTTATTTTGAATTTGGCGGCAAAAGCGCAGACGCCATGACGTGCCTGTCATCGCGCCGGCACCGCAAACCATGTGGCGGCCATGGGCGCCGCCATTGTGGGAGCGACGCCCATGGCCATACAGGACGTGCCGCCCGGAGCTCCTGGAAGAGCTCCGGGCGGCACTTGTGACATAAAGTAAATAAAGTTGTGTCTTGCATAAAAAAGGGCATTAACTCAATGGTTGAAAACATAATGAAAACATAATGTTGCCTCTTTAAAGGAAAAATATATATAAAAACTATATAAATGAATACTCGAGCAACAGATTTATGCAACAGTTTATATCAAATTAAGTGGCATAGTTAAGAATCTTATCAAACTGGAATATATATTGAAGTAAATATTGCCCTTTACATCTCTTGCCTTGAACCACCATTTCAAGATGGTCAGAGATCACATGACCAGAATTATTTCAACTCTAACTGTAACAGGAAGAAGTGTGGAAGCAAAAGACAGAACTATGGCTCATGTGACCTAACTTTATAGTTTGTTTGGTATGTTTGTGTGCACCGTTGAATCATACAATCTCAGGCGGTTTTCTATTCATGATTACCCAATGGCATATACTACTAAAAAACTATATTATTATGAAAATGGTTTATTTATACGAAGCAGGGTTTTACATGAGTTGTTTTATGCAATATCTTTTTATTGAGACCTACATTGTTCAGGGTTTTTGTTTTCCTTTAAGTTGCCTCTTTAAAGGTCCCTAATAAGGCCTCATCTTGAGTATGCAGTGCAGTTTTGGGATATTAATGAGCTGGAGAGAGTGCAAAGACATGCATCTAAACTGGTTGGAGGGATGGAGGGTTGGGGGTTTTTTCTCTGGAAAAAAAGATGCTGGAGAGGGGACATGATTACACTTTACGAGTGCATTGGAAGACATCATAGACCAATAGCAGGGGACATTTTCCCATAAAGAGGATCCACCAGAGGCCACGCCTTTATACTTGATGAAAATACCGTATCTTTCATTTGAAGCAGTGTAGGTGGTTCTTCACAGTGAGGACATGGAGGTTGTGGAATGCACTGCCGGATGATGCTCTGATGCAGTGGTCCTCAAACTTGGCCCTCCAGCTGTCAAGGAACTACAAGTCCCACAATGCAATGATGGAGTCTGACAACCACAGTCAGGCAAATGCATTGTGGGACTTGTAGTTTCTTAACAGCTGGAGGGCCAAGTTTGAGGACCACTGCTCTGATGGATGATTCTGTTAATGCTTTTAAGAGTGGATTAAATGTTGAACAAGCATAATATCCAAGGCTAATGTGATACTAAAATCTAGAGTTAGCCAGCCTAACTAACCCCCCCCCTGGACAAATGCCCCTAACTCTTAGCACTCTGTGCAGAGTTCAGCAGAGTTCACGGGTGACATCTTCAACTGTACAAAAAACAATTTGTTCTTACGCTCAGCCGTGCAGGGGTTAATTCATCAGTGCTTCCATCCTCAGCAAATGTTTTTTATTGACTACAAATCACACGACATGTTTCGGGCATTAGCCCTTTCTCAAGTGTAATCCCAGTATACAGCGTGAAGTCTTTTAAACACACCCATCCTCCCACCAAGTGAGTCATCAAAGTCTAATAAAAACATACACAAAATAGTGCCAATGTGTATATTACAGTCTCTTTCCCTATAATTATATAATGCAATTAATACATATACAAAACAGAATAACATTTTTTTATTTTTAACTGCATCTTCAACTGCTTCGATATTCTTCAGAATGAGACAGGTGCTTCAGCAATTTTCTGCACTTGGGGGGAGGAGGGAGGGGGTCTATGTAGGGTAGGGGAGTAGGGTTTTTTTTATTATGGGGTTGTTTCTCCTTCCCACCATCCTCACCATAAAACTCTTTGGGCAAGTGAAGTAAAATGCCTAAGTGGGGAAGGCGAGAATTTCTGTTACTTCTGAAGAGAGGAATTTTTTTGAACTGTGCACTTTATAGAATATATATATACTCACGACAAAGGCTTTCACTGATGCCTGGGTAAAGTCCACATTGTAGTAAATTGTAGATAATGTCAGAGATCGCACTCACAGGACTTATAATGAATAAATATGCTTTTATTGTACAAAATCTTTTTTTTTTTTTAATAATGAATAACTGTTTTAATTGTAAAAATCTGACGTTTCGGCTGTTACACCAGCCTTTATCAAAGTATAAAACTACATTGAAGAAGAACCAACATAAATGCGTTGTTTGGAGCGAATTTGTAAATGTTGCAGTAGGCAGCAGTAGCTTGTTGATATAATAACATAACTAGTTAGGCTGGAAAAAAGGAAATTGTTAAAGGGATCCTGTCATGGGAAAAAAATTTTTTTCAAATGTCTAGGAAAGCTTAATAAAGACAAGATATATATATATATATATATATATATATATATATACGTATATATATATATATATACATGAGCCCACTGTAAAGTTAATGTTCTATATGTTATCAAATGTCTGGAGAAAATGAGTTAATGAAAAAAGTGTAAGTTATGACTTTTGCAGGCAAAAAGGAAAAATCGCCAGCATTTTTTGAACTTTAATGCATTTGCGGCACATACGATATGATGTAACTGACAGAAGTTGGAAACGGTCTATCTTTTTTTTTTGTAGCACTTGTCTGGTCTGAGGTGGCAACCTCAACTCTGGTGAAAGAGGTAAAGTTCAGTAAAATTCTCACTTTAGTGAATTTGAGGAGTAACAATTGTTCACCAGATCAAGAAGTTGCGTAGCAAAAAAGTGCAAATGAACACTAGTGACAGTCTCTTTCGCTAGTGAATTGACGCCTGTGCCTGTTAGTAATTAGGCTAGAGGGTAATTGTCTCTCCAAAAATAGGCATTCCTAACCTAATTACATATGCAAGAAGATTCCACAGCCACATATACATATATCTACTAAGGCTATGCCACTCATCTAAATATTGAGATTTCCATGCATTCAATAGTAGTGTGTTTGAACAGAGTCCAGATATAAACAAACCATGCATCACTTTATGATTAAACAGTTTGTTCATGCCATGATGCTTTAAATATCCATCTCTGTGGTTACTAAGCTACAGGTTAGATAATGAAGTAAACCTGGTCTAAACCTACTATAACGGAGAATACAGTTGTCCTGCAACATTTGGGTGAAGCACCAGTGCTATGGAAGGAACACAGTTTGCTAAACCTATATTTAACCAAATATTGCTGGACTACAGATCACAGCATGCACCAACATTCCATCAATGATTTAAAGAATATTGCACAATAAAACATTTCCCCCAGGGTCATGGGAAAATATTTTTTTTTCAAAATGCATCAGTTAATAGTGCTGTTCCAGAGGAATTCTGCATTGAAATCCATTTCTCACGCGTTTTGTGATGCAACACTTCCTCAGAGACCTCTTCCCCAGGAGATCTCTGAGGAAGTGTTGTATCACGAAACGGGTCAGACCTCAGACGCTATGCTTACTAGATTGATACTATGTTTAAATAAAGTATAACATTTTTCAACCAACTTGGAGACAAGCGATTGATTTTTGAAACCCAGGAGTGCGCTGCCTGTACCTTACTGTATTGCTGTTGGCGTTCCCCCTAGAGACGGACTCGGGGCTGGCTGCACCCAGGTCACAACAACTGCAGGGTAAGATTTCAGCTTCGTTCACTTTGATTTATATGCATTACCGAAGACTGCGGAAATTCTATCTTTAAGATTAAGCGCAGGGTCTGGGGCATTTAGCACCCGGACCAATTGTTATTTATGGTGAGCAGGGTTATGTCTGTAATTTATTAGCAGCTGAAATTGAACCTGCAAGACATCTCTTTATTAAGCGTCAATAGTGGAGACGGAATTTGTCTTTTCTTCTGGAACAGCACTATGAACTGATGCATTTTGAAAAAAATTTTTTTCCCATGACAGGATCCCTTTAACAATTTCCTTTTTTCCAGCTTAACTAGTTATGTTATTATATCAACAAGCTACTGCTGCCTACTGCAACATTTACAAATTCGCTCCAAACAATGCATTTATGTTGGTTCTTCAATGTAGTTTTATACTTTGATAAAGGCTGGTGTCACAGCGGAAACATCAGATTTTTACAATGAAAACAGTTATTCATTATTAAAAAAAAAAGGATTTTTTTACAATAAAAGCATATTTATTCCTGTGAGTGCGATCTCTGACAGTATCTACAATTTACTACAATGTGGACTTCACCCAGGCATCAGTGAAAGCCTTTGTCGTGAGTGCTGGGACCCTGGGTTTCATATATCTACGTATATATATTCCATAAAGTGCACCAATGTTTAGGCTCCAGCTTGGTGCCTTTTTCAAGGTTAACCTTTTTAAGCACTTTGAGAAATATGGATATTTAGAGTTTGGACTACCTTCACTGTCTGTATTAAACTTTTTTGGTTCTGGGAACCTTGCTCTAAGGGAGCGCAGCTATATATTTGTTTTTTTTATCAGCTGGTATACAGGCAAAATCACAGAAATGGACCCAGATGACACAGGTTTAAATAAAGTATTTTCCTACAGTAACTTTGATTTAATTTGATTATTGAACAAAATAAAACACTGGTCCCCTTGCTGTTTCAGCAGTATTTGCAATATTCCATTCAGTAATGGAACTATGATCGCCAGGGCTATGGTGCAGGCAGAGCAGCAGGGTCCTCACCTTTACGACCAAGCTACAATCACACTCCCATATCCCCAGTAGCTCGGCCCCTGATTCCATCCATTCTTGTAAGGTGCTGATACCAAAAGTTTAACACAGCTCACTTCACATGTTCCAAATCCAATGCAAGGCACCTACCAGTTTACACAGGGTTGAGGATAACTGCAGTGGAAATGTATTGCTGGTTTATAAAAAAAACTAGTATTGTTATAATAATCGTGCTTTATAAAATGCTATATTAATCATACTAATTGTAGCACTGTACACTTGTTAGAGATCCTTGACCTATACGTTAACAGTCTAAGAGATACAAGCAGTGACAATGTAGGAGAAAAAAGTGTAACTGAATTTTGAATCTTAAAAAACAGTTCTGTTCCACTTATTCAGCACTGTATTCCACTTGCTTTCACAACTGTTATATAGACTTGACATGAGAGATAAGCACTAATACATCAACCTTTGATTAGCAATTTAAATCAGTTAAAACAAATCAGCATTTTGGTATGTTAAAGCTGTGGGCAGGGCCAGGCCAAGGTAGTATGGCACCCTAGGCAAGGGGTTCAATCAGCGCCCCCCCACACCCCTGTTCTGTATGACCATTTCTCACCTATTCACTTTTTCTTAAATAAACAAACCTTAACACATTAATGAATCACACTGTAGGTTTGCCAGTAAGCAGCACACAAAAAAATGCTCCCAATCTGTGCCTTTGTCAGCCTGCACCCAAAATATTGTCTGTACCTGTGCCACTAGCATTGCCCCCTAAATCTGTACCTGTACCACCAGCATTGCCCCCCAAGTCTGTACTTGTGCCACCAGCATTGCCCCCCAAGTCTGTACCTGTGCCACCAGCATTGACCCCCAAGTCTGTATCTGTGCCACCAGCCTGTGCCAGAGCAGCAGCAAAAATATTGCCCCAGATCTGTGCCAGGCAAAGGGCAAGTAAGAGGGAGGTGGGGACTGAAGTAAAGCAGAATGCTGCTGCTGGAGACAGGGGCAAGTTGAAAAAAAATTTCCCTTCTAAAGTGCGCCCCCCCCATGACTGCACCCTAGGCGGCCGCCTACTCTGCCTACCCCTAGTTCCGGCTCTATTTTTCAGACTATCACCCTACAAAAGGTAAAAGATGCCAGCGTTTTTTTTGGGACTTTTTAAATAAAATTTTCAAACTCCTATCTATTATATTGAACTTCGCCAGGTCTGACCTGGCGAAGTTAAGTCTAGTGCAAGAGGTAACGTTCAGTAAAATGTTCATCTTAGTGAATTAGCGTAGTTACGTCCCTTCGTCAGTGTGCAACTTCGCCTGGCGTAAGGGTGCGAAGTTGCGCTAGTCTATCTACTTCCCTAGCGAATTTTCGCCAGAGTCTAACAGTAAATTTGCAAAGTTGCGAATTGACGTCACGCTGGCAAATTAGCGCTAGCGTTAGACGCTTCTAGCTTTAGTGAATTTTCCCCAAAGTGTACTGTTGATCTGGAAGTCGATAATCTTGGAAAGCAATCTGCCTGCCCAGGCTGTCATTCAAAAATTGACGGGTACTACCATCAAGGGTCCACGGACACCATATGTATTCCAAGCTCCAAGGTGCACATCGTAGACCGTGTCATCACCCGAGTGCTCACATCAAGGGTATATAGAATCTGAAGCAATTGGCAGCACTCACATGAACATTTGTGTAGAAGCAAGAGGCTCTTTACACTATATTTACTATATATACACTTATATTTGACTATACCAACAGGAGATGGATGGTTATGTCATTATCAGCGTTTCATGTTTGTATAGCACTAGCACTAAGTTAATAACACTTGAAAAAGCCCCTTGCTGCCCAAAACATGTTGCGAGGATTCATAATAAATAATTAATTAGCAGTTATCCTACTCTTAGCCTGTGATTTCCATATTACAAATTTAAATAGCATTTTACTCAAGGACCACCTAAACCTATACTCGATTGCTAATTGCTATGATAGCTTTTGCTGCTCTGTTTCATCTTGCAGGGGACCCTGGTATTCTAGTACCACAGGGAAAATTGATCTAGTTTTACAGAACTGCTGCTCAATTCAGGTCACTATGTGGATGTCTTGATGGAAAGTTGTATTGCATTCAGTCGTGACATTTTTTAATTTTTGCTGCAAAAATAGATCACTGAACACTTACATACTGTATATCACAACTTCAAGATATGGAAAAAAATAAATAAGTGACACATGGACATCTAGAGCATCTGTTAAAGTCCATGCCAACCATGTTTAAAATCAGAAAAAGATCTAATTGTGGGCAATGCTACAAAAATCTGCACTTGGTCAGATTTCTTTTTCTATCCATCCTAAGCAAAATTAGAAGGAAAAAAAAACAAAGTCCATGATTATCAAACATAAAAACCTTGGACTATTCTCAAAATAAGTTGCAAAATGGCAAAGTCTCTAAACATGAATGCAATACCCAATAACAATTAAAATAAGCTACAATACTAATTCTTAAGTACCAACTCGTCTAATCCAGCAGTTCAAGTATGTTATATATGGATGGGATAACAGATATGGGACTTCTTATATGAAAACCAGGCAGCTCTGAATTACAGGAAGCCCCATTTTCCATAGAGCCCATTTTTTTCTGTAATAACATAACTATTAAATAGCTGCAGGAATCCATATTGGTGGTAAAGCAATCCTATTGGGCTTACTTGATGTTCAAATTATTATAAGCAGACCTAAAATATGGTGATCCAAAAGATCCCTTATCAGAAAACTCCAGGTCTCAATCATTCCAGATAATAGATCTTATACTGTACAAGTATCTTCATCCTAAAACACAACAAAGCGACATGCATCTGCTCTTTTTTCCTCTCTAATCAAAGTCCTGATTAGCAACTGATGAATTGTTTTCTACTTTGCAATGGGTCAGCTGTGCAGAAAGATAATTTGTTAGCGGATAGGAGAATGCTTCCCGTCACTCCAGAGGATGCACACTCTGACAAAGTCATTAGAAATCTGACGGAGTATACATAAAGCCTTCCAACTCCCCTTCCCCCTTGCTTCATTATGTTTTTTCTTGGCATCTACATCCCAACCACCCTTGACAATGTTGTTAGGGTAAATTCCACCCAATGTATTTGTGGGACTGCCAGTATTGGCATCTAAAATAATGAGCATCTCAACAATCTAAAATTGTAATCTTATCTAATTTTGAACCTTATCCATCCTCTATTTAAAACTCCTCTAATTGTTGTTGCAACAATTTCTAGAGAGTAATTAGCTTCCTGAAATCGATCTAAAGCTCTGCAAAACATTTTATAGCAATGGCCTCTGATGTACAGTAAGTTGGATTCTAAACAAGTTAAGACTGCCTGAGCCCAAATAAAGAGCTCTAGTTAGTGATGGGCGAATTTATTCGCCAGGGGCGAATTCCCGCGATTCACCGCTGGCGAATAAATTAGCGAAACTGCCAAAAAAATTAGCCCCAAAAAATTCGCCGCGCAAAAACGAGTCGCGCGACGCGCGTCAAAAACGACGTGACACGTCGCGTTTGACGCGACGCGCGTCAAAAACGACGCGCGACTCGTTTCGCAAATCACCGAAAAATTTGCGAATTTCTCTGGAAATTCGAGAATTTTTCGGCGAAACGCGGCCGTTTCGCCCATCACTGGCTCTAGTACTTCCATTTTAACCTCTATTATTTTTTTACATTCTGGCCAAGGATATGTCAGCAGCTTAATATTACCTAGAAATAAATCTATGAAAAGAACCCTCCCCAATAAATGAGCCCAGTAGTCTCAGCAATAGGCAAAAAAAAAAAAAGGCAGGGAAAGGTGGACGAGTGTTTTGTTGCGCTGGGCCCCTTTCCTCCACATTGAACTCAAAACAACAAATTTGCACATGCCAGAATCAGTGCCCATGTGTCTAAATTGGCATTGAAACATATAATACGGCAATTGGCATTGAAGCATATAGTACGGCAGTAATTAATTACAGATTTTAGTTTAAATTCCATTTACATACAGTAGTACAATATGTAGTTAGACTCCATTTATGAGTCAAGTTTGGTCATAAAAATCACATTTATACAATATTTGAACTGCATTTATAAGAGCAAAGTAGCGCTCCCCCCAAACCTTATACTGACCATGGTTATTGTAGGTCACCTATGTACTGCTTTGGGCCTCACTGAGGGAAGGGCAGCCCAACAATGGGTAACTTTTGAATAATTGTCTAGATTAAACGATAGTACTGCAGAGGACTAGTTGTCCGCAGGTACACACCAAAAACAAAAATGTGAGTATGAGTAGGTTGCTTGTAAAAAAATGTGTATGTGTGTAAGACAAGGGCATAAGAACTGGGACCATCAGAAAATAATTTGGGGCTCCATCTGCTCTAAGCGAATCCACAACTCCCACCTAGATTTAATGAGCCTAATGTTCCTCTCTTCCCCCCTGCAATTGTGAGGTCTGCTACCTACAGGTCACTTAACACTTTTAGTTTAATAGTGAAGGTGAGTAGTGTGTAGCAGGGTGGGTTGCAGATAAAGCTGTTTCTGGTCAAGTCAAGGTAGCAGGTCTGGGTTCAGGTCAAGGATCATGTGCTGGACCACATGATTACATCTGTATATGTCTTAAGACAAAACATTTATTCTCTTTGAATCTGCAGTAAAACTTGCTGATGTCTGAAGCTGCCATATCAATTGCTTTCGTAGATATATGAATACAGATACATGAAAATGCTTTAGGGAAAGTACAAAAAAAAAAAAAAGAGATAGATCCCAGCTATGTGTATAAATGCAAATAAGCAGAGAAGTAATGGTATGAGGACACAATAAGTTGTTGCTGTGTGCTTCACTCTCAATTTATAGTAAGATTGAAGACTACTTATAAATATGGTACAGGTATGGAACCTGTTATCCAGAATGCTAGCAACTTTGGGACCTGGGGTTTTCCAAATAATGGATTTTACCTAAAGTCTACCAAAAAATCATGTAAACACCAAATAGACTGGTTTTGCTTCTAATAAGGAATAATTATATTTTAGTAAAAGGAAATCATTTAAAAAATTTGGATTATTAGATTATAATCTTGTAAATGATATCCTTATAAACGGTGAGTTCTGATGTCATTAGTTATAAACGGGGAGTTCTGATGTAATTTCTGTCACATGACTGAAACTTGTGTATTATAATAAATAAAGTACCCCCAGTTGCAAAATATGAGGATATTAGAAGTTACCTCGGAGTTCCATGACCTGTATAAAAACCCTCGACCTTCGGCCTCGTGTTTTTATATGGTCATGAAACTCCTCGGTATATTATAATATCCTTATATTTTACAAGAGGGGGTACTTTATTCACTATATAATGGAGTCTATGGGAGATAGCCTTTATTTAATTTGGAGCTTTCTGGATAACCGGTTTCTGTATAATGGATCCCATACCCATATGGATTTACTGAAAATTTGATAATATCACCTACAATACAGAAAATGTTATTCAGACTTTCTAGGTACGCTGAAATCTTCCAATATCTACTCTATGCTTGCTCCAAATGCTTTACACAGTGATGTAAACCCCATACAGTGTACTCTGAAGATCCAAACCCATGACCTCTAAATGCACCATATTCTTTATTGCTATAGTATTTTTCAGAAAGTGTGAATGCGTTGTGTCATGTTGTGCAGTTGTCGTGTAGTATATACATATGTATTTAGACATACAGACATTTATGCAGGGGTGCAACTACAGAGGAAGCAGACCCTCATTGAGGCCCTCATTAATGAGCATTTTTAACAAATACTAGTAATACAGGACAACCTCTGGATAAGCTGGGGGCCCTAAAATTACTTTGCTTTGGGGCCCAGTAACATCTAATTACACCACTGCATGTATGCATATAAATACTGGGGAGACAGTTTACCCCACTTCCTAAGTGAATGTAGGACAAGATCCCTCATAACTTTACATCTCTTACTTTACAGAGAATATGCCATTTCTCCCTAAATATGCTTCATCTCTACAAACATATATCTATTTTGGTCTGTATAAATCTCTCTCTCTCCCTCTCTCCCATATCTTCCCTTCTTTCTTGCTCTTCCTAGATTTAGAATTTGAGGCGTACCTGTCCAATGATGCACTATTTCTTCCAAAGCATGTGTTCCAAAGTATGTGAGTCCTGCAGCAGAAATTTTAAAGTTCAGAGTGCAGGTATAGAAGCGGGTCGGTGGTTCTGATCACGGCTACTACCGATGATGTCACTTCCGGTTTACAATGAAAGCACTTTCTGATTCTTGATGGTCAGCGGGTCCGGGTTGTGGATAAGGTATTTGCGGGTAAAGAATGCAGGTTGCGGGTACGGGTCCCAAAAAATGAACCCGCGCAGGACTCTAGCACGTGTCGCTCATCCACCCAGACACAGACAGAAAAGATGTGCCCCCAGATATCTAAAGTGATTATATCTTCACTGAATCTCACACAGGAACATTTTTGCATTGCCATAGTGATTATTATTATTTAATTTGCAGCATTTGCATTTCAGATTTAAACAATTTCAAGAGAACACTTTGCCCAGTGCTATATCACTTTTCTTCTAGGCTTCTCTCCTGTTGCCCAATTACAACCTAATTATGTCCTTGCAGTTTTCATCTCGTTTTCCCTCTGTCCCCCTGTGTAACATTTTACTTCTCCGCTATAACACTGGAAGGCTGATTTCAATTTTGACAAGGTTTTTTGCAGGTTTCCAAGACATTCAGTATTGGCTGGAATTTATCTAACTGGCCAAGTTTGTTTGATACAATAATACTGATTGATATATATTATATTTCATTGCCTTTAGGGTTTGTTATCCCAACCAACTAAAATAACTGGTATGGAATCTGTTATGGAATGTTGAATACTATAGAAGGCTAGCAACATTAATCATAGATTCAATCTAATTTCAACTTGACTTTCAACACTGTTCCACTTGACAAATTCACACAAATTCTGAAATTGACGCATCTCTAATTAAGGCACAAACTATTCAGCCCTCTCATATTGCCTCAGAAAACCTTACACTGAAATGTTGATTTTAAGCAGTACCCTACTGTAATTAGTACTGAAATGAATATGAAAAATGTATAACCTTTTTAATTATGTATTTCCATTATTTTCTCTGCCCTCTGGACATTTAAGAGAACTAGTGACATTTCTATCTTTGGGAATGGGTGCCATGGTAAATGTCTAAGGCTGTATTACCAATGCTGGTGAGACTTTATCTTAGGCAGTCGAGTCTGTTGTCATGCCATTATACCAACACAGAATATATCAAACAGATTATATTTACTTATAGAATAAAATGTTTTAAGCATACTACATTAGAAGTGCACCCTTGATCCTCATTCATACAATAGATTTTGTTTGGTTTGACCATCCTTGAAGAGGCAGCACCTACTGGTTTACAGCAGCTGAGATTGGAACTGGGACACCATTTTCCAATGGACACCATTTTAGTGGAATTTTTACTTTGATATTTGAACTTGATATTGGCTCAGGAATTAATGTTTAATTGCACACCTAATGAGTCTCGATTGTTGGCAAATTACATGCATGTTATAGAACTGAAGAAATGTAAAACTGGTCTTAATATCACTCCTGCCCTGGGGAAACCATCTGGTAAGTCCAGCCCTGGCACGGTCTTTACCAGGACACAGCCCACACTCCACTCCAGATGGACAAAGACAGTCATAGTCCAGTCCCTTCCCCAAGAGCTTTTATGTCCCCTTGTAGTGCTACCTACCCCAAAGTACCTCTCCCTTTGCACAAGTCAGTTGCACCCATGTAGCAAGCACATAGACAATGCCTGTCCTTACACTGGTGAACAGACGCTGGATAAGACATCCACAGAATCTCTGAATAAATCTTTAATGTTCAGGCAGGGCTCCCAAGCTTTCTAGCTAAGCAAACAATCTTTCTTTATCTTCAGGCCAAGGCCCCAAAACTTATCCAAAGTGCAAACACACACAGGCAGCTCCTTTAAACATCTTCGCTGCCTTGAGCTCCAGAACATTTTTTTCAGTCGAGCGGCACATAATTCCTTGGGGTCAAGTTCACCAAGAGGCAGTCCACCCTTTGGCCCTCTCTATTACTGGGACCTATACTGCAGGTGCCCCAGCAGCATCCACTCCATCCTGGAGTGAAATGAGAAAGAGGCAGAGCCACAGCAGGGGATTTTCATAACATTGTTCTCTATACACCACTCTAGTTTCACACAATCAAAGTCAATAAACTATTGTTTCTATTGCTCTGATTACCTAAACAGCACTGCAACTTAAAAGGCATCTAATTTCTTTTCTATTTTTAACAGTTTCTGAATTTCAGTTTACACTTCTAATATCAGGCCATTAGGGATATTTGAAGTTTAGACTTTGAATATCAGGCCATTGACTCAACTTAGATTCAGCAATCTAAGGGTTATTCAAATCCTAGACCTGTATAGACAGTTAGGGTCCCTGACATTTATGACCTTCAAAGAGAGCTGCTCAGAGAATATACTTACGTTTAGTTCAATTTATTTTTTGCATTTAAACCTTTGACAGTGTAATATTAGCAGCATAATACATCCAGCTGACAGTGAATGCAGTTTATTTAAATATGGGATTGTTTTATAAGGGTAATTGTTTGTATTCAAACTAAACCTAATTTCTTACCAGAACCTAACCTCTCTGTTTCGTCCATTAAATAAGCTGCAGAAATAGGCAGAGATCCTCTCCAATCGACTCCAGATAAAACTCCCATTTATTTCTCGGGCTCCCTGTTGGTGTGCTAATGAAGAGCTAATTGCGTAAGCTCCAGAGTCTCTTTTTCCTTGGTACAGTGTATGGTCAGGAAAGGGCAAAGCTACTTCACACTAATTATTGTCAATTCTTTTTTGGCCTTTTGGCCATAATTAGGCTCTCCGTCTTTTCAGTTATAGGCTAAGTGTATCTCACTTCAATAATGAAACCTTTTGGCATATAAGTACTGTTAGTTATTTCACCATAAAGCAGAGGATCAGGAGGATTTTCCTGAAGGGCATACTGTGTCCCATCTAAAAAGAAATAACAGCTTCAAGAATATTAATCACACAAATGCTATAAGTTTGCTAAGAGGACAGGTCTAGCTCCTTGAGTGCACTGGTCTCATCCAGAAAAACATACCTGTATTAAAGTGAGGGAAATATGTAATAGTTAATAGAGACATTTGCTTGTGAAACTAATGATCTTTTGCAACCTAACAAATAAAAGGGAAGTAATTGGTCACTTACGTGATTATCTGCATTATGGGCCCACAAGCAAGATATTTATAAAACTAGATTGCTGTTTGGACTTCAGAGGGTAACAGCTATCAACTAGTATTTAAGTGGGACAACATGTATTGAAGTGTCACATGGTTTTTAATTCGCTATTATTTAGGGATGCACCGAATACAGGATTCAGATCCTTCTTCCCGGCTGAACCGAATCCGAATCCTAATTTGCATATTCAAATTAGGGACGGGGAGGGAAATCGCATGACTTTTTGTTACAAAACAAGGAAGGAAAAATGTTTTCCCCTTCCCATGCCTAATTTGCATATGCAAATCTTTTGCAAAGGATTCAGAGGTTCGGCCGAAACCAAAATAGTGGATTTGGTGCATCCCTAATATTATTATCATGCCGCTTTACACTTATTTGGGTTAGGCAGACCAAAGGTAGTTAATGTCCAGCTAGTGATGGGAGCATGGGTTACATTAGACTCACCCTTCAGGCTAGGTCCTTCGCTAAACGGAAGCTTCCAGCAGATGGTATGATAAAATAGGAAAATATGGACACCAGGAGATTCTTATGATGAACCAAAAGATGACACTTTATTTGTTCTAGAAAAATATCCCCAGGTTTACTCACAGATGATGAGATGTACAATCAGGTGTAACATCACAGGTTAGAACAGGCGGTTGACACAGCTGAGGAATGTGACTCCATTAGGCATTGTAGTCAAGCAGCAAAAGGAATCCCTGGCAGATATACTTGAAGTGGTCCAGATCCCACCAAGCAGAGTGGTCAGGGAGAAGGATTCTAAGCCTGACACTCTATCCACTGTGGTCCCTAAATGCAATCAGAAAGCATTGGGAAGCTACTCCCTGTTACAGATCCTTGTTGGAGCACAAAGCTGCTCTTTCTATGTAAGCTTTCTACCTCACTCTCCTAGAGAGGCTATGACAGACTTAACCTGTTCGAACTATACCTCATTCACGAGGTTCCCTGGTCCCCAACTCAGTTACTAAAGGTGCTGCCCCTTTCGGGAAATGGCTTTACTGGGCCTTGGTGTACCCAGGCTCAATGGGAAACAAGCAATAGGTAAGGTCACCAGCAGCCAAAGAGGAAGATCCACCCCTTCCCACACACTAGCGTTGCAGGAAGTGGTCATTACACCTCTTGGCCAATAACACTGGATATGTAAATACTTAAACTAGATACATAGGCTTGTGCCTAGTAACTAAGGAAAAAGGAGGAATGGTTGGGAATTAAAGCCAAAGGCACATACTGTATTGAATCTATAGGTCCCTACACAGTCACTCTAAAAGACAATGGATCTCATATACTGTACTGTTGTGGGTTACAATACTACAAAACATACATTACAAAAAACAACACCATATTGGGAGTGCTTGTCCCTTGTACTTTATGACAATAATTCTGCTTTGTAATAATTCCCTAGGTTGAGTGTTCACTGTTATAATGCTTCCTGGAAACCCTGCAACTTACCAGGCGTAACAGCAACCAAGTTTTTGGAAACTGTATTTCACCAATATTGTTTGCAACTGTGTAGTTGGAAGAACTGAGTAAGAAAGTTGTGAATACAAAATTCCTTATACCTGCAGGTTATTAACATAGATTTGGAATGAAAAAAATAATAAGTAATGTAAATGGCAAAGGTGCTTAAAACAGCAGCCTAAGCAATATTTCATTAATTTTCTAAGGTTTACATATCTTTTAATTGTTCTTTATTGGGGATGAGGGGCCTTTTTCCAACTGGTACAGTTTAGTGGCAATAAACAGTTTTGTCAGCATAGAAATGTTTACTAATTCATGCTAGAATTTTGAACAGCCTGTGGGCATACAAGACCTATCTTTTATTATTCCCTCCACAGCTGGGAACCATCACTAGGACTCACCATATTAGACTTCAGTATATACAGTAAAGCAAAAGTATGAAGGGAGCGATACAAAACGTTGTAGTAGAACATGCTTTGGGTCACAGAGACAAGGTAGGGCAATGGATATGCTATTACAGAGCTAAAATTTCCCTAAAAACCATCTAAGCTTGCCTTCCTATTGACTCAAATGCATTGTAGCAAAATGTCACAGTTTCATAAATGTTTTCAGTGGTTTGACATATCTTTCTACAGACTGATATGCCACAGTTTTGCTCATCAGTTTTGCTTTATGTTTTTTTCTTTCTTTTAACAGCATTCACCTGTAATAGCAATAGTATCAACTCATCTTTATTTTTTAGTCATTTTCAAATAATGTACATTTTTTGTTCAGCAGCTTGCCTTCTTAATGTTTTTAGTTGCTGGATTCAATTATCCTGACATCCAGATAGAATTTCCAGATAGAGTCAAACATTTAAACTTGGAAGCAGTGCCCAAAATTAACAGTGTGAGAGACAGACAGACCAGGGGTTGTTTTTACTAAAAATCAACTTCACCTGTTTGTCAATTCAAATTGTGAGACTTTTTCTAATTGTCGCCTGGAAAACTCAACTTTATCGAACTGTCGCCTCGACAACTCAAATTTATCGGATTATCAAGCAAAAACCAGCATGAAACAGCTAAAATTATGAAAGGAAAAAAAATGGGGACCTTTGCCATTGACGTCTATATGTTTTTGAGACGGTTTAGATGGAGTATTTTCAAATTTCGAGCAGCTTCAGAACATAATAAAACAAAAAAAGTTATGTTTTTTTTCCTCTAAAAATTTGCCCCCTAACAGTTGTGCACATTGTGTGACTATCAGTATGCTAGGTATTTCCTGTGTTTACCATAAGGGTCAATATACAGTACCCCCTATTTCAATGAATAGAGCTTATGCTAAATACTAAAGTAGGCTACAAATATTGTACATTATGAGACCTGTTTACTAAAACTCGACTTTTTCTCAGTGTATTAAAAAAACTCCCAAACTCGAATCCCCTTAATTTATCAATACTTCTTCAAAAAAAAAAAATCAGTCTGAGAAAAAGTTACAACAAAATCATATAACTTTACAAATCATGCGACTTTTCAGATTTGACGCTCGAATTGCACAACTTCATCGAGTTGCCACTCAGAAAACGCAAATTTATCAGATTATCCAACGAAAACCTGCATTAACAGCCCAAAACTATAGAGCATCCAAAAAAATGTTCAAGGACAAGGGAAATTGTTCAAGGACAAGGAAAATGTACATAATGTTTTTTGCTTCTGTACGAGCTGAAGGCAAACACAGTCCTATAGCAGGGAAGATCTGTGTCTCAGTAGCTCCCCATCTTCTTTTCAGTGATTCACTGCACATGTTCTGTGCTGCTGTCACTTACTGAGCTTAGGGACCAACTCAAAATATACAGTACACATAGAATATAAATGTCACAGTTTAAGGATGATTAATAATTAATACAGATAATTACTACATGACAGCACAGAAACCAGTGCAGTTAGCATCAACATTTCATATTCTGCTCCCAGCATCAGCTTTTATTACAGACTAACCTCAATTTCTGCTTGATAATTTGCAACAACCCCTTAGATTAGCTTCATAACAGCTGCTAAGAGCTCACTGAGGATGTGATTGTCACAGACACTTTCCAAGATGGTGACCCCCTGTAACAAGTTTGAAGTTCTGTAAAATAGTTGCTATTGAGAAGCTGAAACTTTAGGCTGGTAGAATAAGTTTAGACCAGGGGTCCCCAACCTTTTTTGCTCGTGAGCCACATTTAAATTTAAAAAAGAGTTGGAGAGCAACACAAGCATGAAAAAGTCCATGTGGATGTGAAATAAGAGCTCTGATTGGCTTGTTGGTAGCCCCTATATGGACTGGCAGCCTACAGGAGAGAATGTTTGGCAGGACATCTGTTTTTTATTCAACCAAAACTTGCCTCTAAGCCAGTAATTCAAAAATAAGCACCTGCTTTGAGGCCAAAACAAAAATTGCACATGGCAAAATACTGAATTTTGCCGTGAAACCATGCCTAGCATAAAAAGCTAGTCCTGGATCATTGCTGCTATTGAAAACCTGAAACTTAAGATTCGGCCGAATACCGAACCGAATCTGAGCCCTAATTTGCATGTGCAAATTATGGATGGGAAGGGTAAAACATTTTTTACTTCCTTGTTTTGTGCCAAAAAGTCACGTGATTTCCCAGCCTGGCCCTAATTTGCATATGCATATAGGATTTGGATTCAGCTGGTATCCTTCTGCCTGGCTGAACCGAAACCGAATCCTAATTTGCAAATGCAAATTAGAATTCGGTTTCGATTCAGCCAGGCAGAAGGATTCAGCTGAATCCGAATCCTGCTGAAAAAGGCCGAATCTTGACCGAATCCCGAACCGAATCCTGGATTTGGTGCATCCCTACTTGTTTTAACCTCATGCAAACCGGGTGAGACTAGACGTAGCACTTGTGCTTTTTCATACTAGGTAGATGCATTCCAAATTCTGACCTCATCTCCAATGTGGAGATGTTAAGTGTTTTTGTACTTTTGTCATAATTTTTCTTTTGTCTCTCACGCATCTTTTGTTTCTGTTGTCTGTACCATTTAGGTAGGGTATTATACTTGTAGTAACACAAGCTCCAATGCAGGTATTTGTCCTGCTGGAGATCTGCCTCCTTCCAGGGCTGTTGCTCTGTAATTTAAGATTGACACTTGTGGGTACTGACATAAATGAACAGCTTTTTTCAGCAACTGTTTTATAATCTTTACACCAAACTCTGCAAGTCCATTACTCTGTGGACATCTTGGACTTGAAGAGATATGCTTGAATCCAAATTCTTCTGTGAATCTTACAAAGTCTTTTCCTATAAATTGAGAACCATTATCTGTTCTTACTTCTCTTGGTATTCCATATCTGCAGAAATGTTATCACTTGAGCAATATCATCATTTATAGATGTATTTATATCTTTTGCCTGTCTTTTGCATTTTTGAATTCCAAGATGCCCTTTATGTATTATGGTTAGCATGTCCTTACGCAGAGATGAAGGAAGAACAATTTGAGATCCTTTGAGCAATACTCCATCCCATGTAGAAAGCACATAACAATATTGACTATGACTTTGGAAGATATTTTGTGGGACTGTTTGAATGTAATGCAGTGAGCACTCCTTGTAGATGATCATCAGAGGCAGTGCTTATTTTAAATTTCTGATATTGCTTTCCTAGCCATAACACCATTAATGTGTATTTCCACACTGGATTCCTTTTCACTACCTGATGCAACAGTGTCCTCATTCCATGTCCTTGATTATTAATCTTCAACTTGAAGGAACCTGCCTGGTGTATTTTGTACTTTGTAGTCATATTTCTGCAATTTCAATAACAAACGCTGAATGTGTGGAGGAGCTTTCCACAGTTCTTTCTGTGTGATGGTAAGCAGTGGCTTGTGATCTGTTTCAACTATAAATTTTGTCCCATACACAAAGTTAAGGAATGCTTCACATTAAAAGCAATACAAGATTTTCATTTTCTATTCTTGCAAACTTGCGCTCTGTGTGTGTGTGTGTGTGTGAATGGGTGTGATGCATATGCAACTGGCTTCCATTCCTTACCATATTGTTGTAGTAGAACTGCAAAGTTTATAAATGAGCCCCAGTGTGTGTGAGCTGGCGCCACCTCCGTGCATCTTTTTGTCAAATTACAGTATTTTTATTGAACATTTTTTATGGGTATACATTTCAACACTGTCACATACATGTTTATACTGTATATCATGGTTTAACATGTTTCAGCATGGGCTAACCAGAGCCCTGTTTATAAACATTGGTTCATCTGCATTTACAGTAGTTACAATAAGTATTGCTTTCATAAATGTAGAAAAAATAAGGAAAACCAAAATAATAATAATTAAACTGATAACTAAATAACAGACAAAAACAAAGAAAACAGTTGCCGTTGCACTTGTTTGACTTATTGGAGCACAATTTAGTGTAGTTTGTTTATTCCCATCAGGAAAGAATGGATTATAAAATTGGGGTGATATTTATTTTGGAGAGTAACCTAATAAGAATGGGGATCTTCACTTTGACATCACCTCTTGGTTCACCAAATCTTTTTTTTATCAACTTTCTTTTTATTTCAAATGTTTTCAACTTTTCCCATATTTTCTTTTGTACACATCTCATAATATACATTTTATGGATGCATGTTACATTATTTTGTTGAATAGGGGAAAAGGTTACAAAAATATTACATTTAACATATAACATAGTTCCACTGTGTGTACAAGATGCGCTACCCATCATGTTTTTGCTTAGATCGGCTTTATATTCGGGCAAGAGACTCTTTATTAAGGATCCGGGTGTCCCATATCTCTGCATATTTCTCAAATTGGTTTTCTATTTGAGATCTCAGTCTTTCATTGGTATGTATATACTCTATCTTTTCCAATACTTTGCTGAATGAAAGGTAAGGTGATTTCCATTGTGCTGCTATGTAAATCCTAGTTGCCATACAAATATGTTGTGTCAAATGCTGGGCCGAGTGACTCATGCCTTTAAGTTTGTGTCCGAGAATCATAACTTCCGGTTGTGGTTCAATGTGTGTATAAAAGAGTTTTGATAATACGTGTGATATTTTTTGCCACAGAGATTGTACTATGGGGCAACTCCACCAGATATTCCACATCGTCCCTCTGGTTGAACAGTTCCTGAAACATAATGGTGAGACCTTTGGGTAGATACGGTGTAGACGCTCTGGAACATAATATGTTCTATGAAAAAGTTTAAGTGAAGTTTCTACTATGGCGACATTGTAGCTTCCCTTAAAGATTCTCAGGTAACTTTTAAGCCATGTTTCTGAGGAGTAGGTTTTCCCCAGATCTTTTTCCCAGTCCAACATGTGTTGGAGTTTCTCTGGTGCACCAGCATGGTTCAAATGGTTGTATATTGTGGATAATACATGTTTACTCATTGGGGACCTCATGCAGATAGTTTCCAGGAAGGTTCTGGTGATCGCAATTTTGTTCCAGAGGTGTGTGGCAAAGTGTGACAGTTGCATTGCCCGATAGGTTTCGATGGGCGGAACTCCGTATTTTTGAATAAGTTAGATCATTTGTAGTGGTTTGGTTCCATCAGTAAGTTGGTATGCATTTGTCACTCCCTTGGTTTTCCACCAAGTGAAGGCTGAGTCAGATCGGCCTGGAGGAAAAAGGGTATTTCCATGTATGGGTATTAATCCTGAGGGTTTAGATGCCAAGCGATATTTAAATTTGAGCATGTTCCATAGTCTTAACATGGTGTAAGTCAGAGGGGAAACATTTCTGTATTCCACAGTAGGCTCAGTAATGAGGCTGGTTGTATCATTTTTGTCTCCATGGCCACCCACAGAGGTGCGTGGGACTCCCCATATATTGGGGGAATTTGTGTACATCGTGATGCTCTATAATAATGGAGTAGATTTGGAACTCCCATTCCTCCTTTGGTCTTATGGTAGAACATAGTTTGTTTGTTGATCCTTGGTCTCTTATTGCCCCATATGAAAGCCATAAGCGTCTGTTGAAAATTTATCAAGTCTTTTCTCACTATGTCTATGGGCAAAGTTCTAAAGTAGTATAATAGTCTAGGCAAGATCATCATTTTTATACAGTTTACCCTCCCCATCCATGATATCTGTTTTGACCTCCACTCCTGTATTTCATGTGCCATTTTCTTATACATTTAGGGGTAGTTATTTTTATACATTGTTTCTAGATTAGCAGTAAAATGTATACCCAGGTATGGCAGGTATCTTTCTCTAATCTGAAATCCAAAATTGAGCTCTATTAGCTTATTGATATTTTTGGGAATACCACAGGGTAAAAATTCACTCTTTTCTTGGTTTAGTCGTAGACCTGAGACCTTAGAGAACTCTTGAATAATTTGGAGTAGGTTTGGTAGCGTGGTCAGAGGTTGTGTTACGGTTACGAGCAGGTCATCCGCAAATAAAGATACCTTATGTTCAGTGTTAGCTATAGTATAACCCCTGATGTTCTGGTTATTTCTAATTGCTTCTGCCAGTGGTTCCATTGCGAGAGCAAAGAGGGCCGGGGACAACGGGCAACCTTGTCTCGCTCCCCTTTGTATCGCAATGGTTTGGTAAGAGGAAGTAGGTAATTTCAGAGAGGCTGTCGGGGTGGAATAATACGTTGAAAGTATAGTAGTAAAGGGTTCGTTAATCCCAACTGAGCTAAGTACTGCTCTTAGATATTGCCAATCGAGAGAGTCAAATGCCTTTTCTATATCTAAGGCCAATATACCCAGTGGTGTTTTGGTAGATTTCGCGTGCTGTATGATGTTAAGAACCTTTCTCACATTATCTCCTGCTTGTCTAAGAGGAATGAATCCTACCTGATCTTTATGTATAATTTTTGGTAGAAGAGCTGATAACCTTCGTGGTAATATGCTGGTTAATATTTTTAAATCAATATTTAGCAAAGAAATGGGACGGTAATGCTTTGGCTGTAAGGGGTCTTTTTTTGGCTTAGGGATTAAAGTGATGTGTGCTGTTAACATTTCTTGGGGGACATGTTTCCCAGATCGGATATGGTCAAATAAGTATTTAAGGTGGGGGATTATTATCTCTGCGAATATTTTGTAGTACTTATCTGATAGTCCATCGGGGCCTGGTGCCTTCCCAATCTTAAGGCGCTTTATCTCGTAGGCAATGTCTTCAATTGTAATTTCAGCGTTTAATGTATCTATTCCTGAACTAGAGAGTGTAGGTATTGGATATTGGGAAAGGAATTTTTGTATATCGCAGGAATCTGTCTTGTGGGTTTGCGTATAAAGTTTCCTGTAAAAGTCTAGAAATGTATCTCTGATTAATTCTGGATTTGATGTGATGTTGCCCAGTGGAGTTTTGATACAAGGTATCTGGTTTATCTGGTATTTAGTCTTCAGTAAATTAGCTAGGAAGGTATCTGGTTTATTGCAGTTTTTATAATATCTGAATCTGGTCCATCTAATGGCTTTGTCTACTTGTTCCATTTGTAAGGTGTTTAATTCCTGTTTTATTGCTTTAATACGTTTGCTCACATGTTGCGCTGGTTTATTTTGGTTGGTCCTTTCTAGGATCTGTAATGAGGCTTCAAGGTTATGGTACCTTTCTCTTTGCTGTTTTTTTTTCCTAGCCACATGCTGTATTAGATAGCCTCGCATGGTTGCCTTATGGGCTGCCCAAACTATATCTGGTGTTATGTCCGATGTAGTATTTTCTTTAAAGTAGTTAGTTAGTGTGTTTTTCAGTTCCTGTATAATCTGAGGGTCACTAAGTAAGCGTTCATTAAGGCACCATCTGGGAGATCTAGAATGGGTATCGTGTATTATAATCTTAGCCGCCGTAAGGTCATGATCTGACCATGGGCATATTTTAATAAATGCTTCGTTTAAGTTTGCTACCATTTTTGTATTGAGTAAGATAGCGTCTATTCTAGAGTACTGTTTATGGGGGGATGAGTAAAAGGTATATCCTCTCGTCTTAGGGTGAAGTTCTCTCCAGGTATCTACGAATTGGGAGGTGTTAAGAATATTTTGAGTTGCTTTAGCTGCTTTAGTTTCTTTTAGAGGGGGCATTGTAGCTGATTTATCTAATGTCGGGTTAAAGGGGAAGTTAAAGTCTACACACCACAAGTTCACCTCTGAGGGATGAGTGCTTAGTTTTTTTGCTATTCTGCTAAAGAATTCTTTAGGGGTGGTATTCGGTGCGTAGGTGGATGTTATTTTAATAGATTTCTCATATATGGTACCAGCAATGGATAGGTATTGCCCTTCTTTATCTGCGTTTACATCTGTCACCACCATTGGGAAACTATTGTGAAGTAAGATGGCTACACCTCTATGTTTCTTTTTGGGCGTAGATGCTAAGTAGTATCTTGAATATTGGCGATGAAAATATTTTGGGAAAGACTGCTTTGTGAAGTGTGTTTCTTGCAAACAGATTACGTCTGGGTGCATACGTTCATACCACTGAAAGGCCTGTCTACGTTTCCTGGGGGAGTTCAGCCCCTTTACATTATGAGAAATTACCAAAACTGACATTTTAAAGTATATCTATATGAGGGCTATTATAGCATAACATTATCTTACCCCTAAAAGAAACCCAGCGGTCAAAGTGGCTTAAGCTTAAGAGTGGAGTTTCATTGGAGTGGAGGCCATAAAATGTCTTAGGAAATAGCCTAGGGTTCAATTGTAAATTCGGTACATACATACAACACCATAGATATTTATACACACAGTGGAACAACCCGTAACAATAATCCTTGTTATCAAAACAAAACTTATATATAAAAGAAGCCCCAGTTTTGGGGGAAATGTCCTGGCCGTCTGGCGACTGTCTCTGTGGTGCCGCCATAGGGCTGAGGAGTGTGGGCAGCATCTATTCCCAGGCCCATTTACGGAAATTTAACGTGTCCTGCATGAGCTTAGTGAAACGTGAAGTATTTAATATACTTATCTGGGTGGCTCTCTGTTATCCGGCATTGTTTGGAGTCGAGGCCTCTGTGGCTTGGGAGTGTCGCAGTTGCGGCCTGATCTAGGAGGGGAGCGTGGGCCTGCCACGACTTGCCACTCTGCTTGGGGTCTTGGGCTGCTCCCTGTTGATGGCGTCTGTGAAGATGAGAGAAGGCCTTCTTTCCGTAGTATATGCAGAGCTGTCTCTGTTGTTTTAAAGGAGTACAACCGGTTGTGCAGTGGAGAGCGAAGGGGAAGCCCCATCTGTACTTAATCTTTGCCTTTTGAAGCTGCAAGGTGATGTCTTTCATCTGCCTCCTTTTTTGCAATGTGGTAGGTGCTAAGTCTGCGTAAATTTCTGCCGATAGTCTGATATCTTGTTCTTTTGTGAATTGGCGTGCTGCTTGCAATAGCTGGTCTCTTGTCGCCTCGTGTTGCAGTTTTAGTACTATGTCTCTAGGCATATCTTTGGCGCGAGGCCTGGCCAACGCCCTATGGATTCTCACCATTTGCAGTCTCTCAGGTGACGCGTCTGGGAGCAAGGTTGTGAAAAGATTTTTCGCAAATTGTTCTAAGTCCATCTCGGTCTCTGGGACCCCCCGCAGACGAATATTGGCCCTTCGAGATCTATTCTCGAGGTCCTCGATCTTTTCTTCCATTATTGCCATCTGCTCTTTTTGGAGCTCTATGGTGTCCCCATCAGCTTGTATAGCCACAGCAAGTTCCTCTGTGCGATCTTCCAGGGCATTTACCCGGTTGCCTAATTCTTGAATTTGTTTGGTAAAATCTGCGACCGCGGTTGCCAGTTCTGTGCGGAACATGGTTTGTATAGTATTTAGTACTTCTTTTACTTCAGAAGTTGGCCCCTGTTGCTCTAATTGGGAGTGCGTCATCTCCGTGTCTTGTGACGCTTGTAAAGATGGCGGGGGCATACCTGGACTTTTTTGTTGAAAAAACTTGTGCGTGTTCAACGCTGCCCCTCTTCTCTTGGTTGCCTGCTGTGGCATGATGCTGTTAGTCACCTCTTAAGTATTTCGGGTTCAATGCTGGAACGTTTTGTTGCTTTGGTTGCTGAATTATGCGGGCTGGGATACGGAGCTCACATCAGACACGTCTTGTCTGGGCGGTTCCGCGCATGCGCCCCCTCGGTTCACCAAATCTTATTAAACTTATCAACTGTGTCGTTTTGTAATGCTTTTAAAAAGTCCAACCTTGTATATCGGATTCAGTTCAGAAATTCTTGTTCAGCTAGAAGGGTTGGTCTTTCCATTTGCTTGCTATACAGCACCTTGCTGCTGATAAAATGGAGTTAGCTAATCTCTATTCAGGGTTTTTAAGATTTGGTATCTTATCTTCCAATATCAATGGATCCATTTGAATATCTGCTAGTAGTAATTTCTTTACCATTTATTTACCGAATCCCAATATGCTTTCAAACCTGGGCACGTCCAGAATATATGTACAGATGAAGCCACTTTGGATTGTGTGTTTGACACAGAATAACTTAACTCAGACTTTACACATTTTTTTCTCATTTAACACAGAAAATTGTGTCACAGCATCCCATCTAATTAAAGTGTTCATCATTGTGAACAATGGTGCTTTGGTATGCTAATGAAAAGGTTAAATGCATTAAATGAGTTAAGATAACTTTAGATAACACAGTTTCTTCAATCATCCCTGAGTCATGACGCATTTAACTCACAAATCCAAGTGGCTGAATCTGTATGATTGTGCCCTCCTCACGATCACACCTCCAACAAGTGGGAGAAACGGTTTGAGGTTATAGCCTATGTTGTAAAACTGGGTATGGTACCATCTCATTTGTATTTTATAAATATTTTTAATTACAATACACATTTGGCTTTTAGCGGCATTTTCCCACATTCCCTGCCATCTGGGCAAATCAATTTTACATTGCAAATCTTTTTCCCATTCTCCCACGTAAGCATGTGGATGTAACTCCAGGTTTATTGCATTTAGTAAATTATACCATCAAGATATTAACAAGGCCGGATTAACATAGTGGGCACCCCTTGACGTTCGTCGTCCCGGTCCCCTCCCTTTTATTAGCACAAATTTTCATAATCTGGACTTGAGTGGGGATTTGAGCACTGGAAATTTTAAAAACAATTGTATCTTCTACACATCCCAAGTGTTTCTGAACCAATGAAAGGTGTGGTTTGGCAGCATGCCACCCCTAAAATCCCTAGGTCCGGGCCTTGGTGGCCTTTCCACAAATCCAGGCCTAGATATTAATCCCTTCTGCATGTATCTCTGTTGGCAAAATGCTGAGAGTGGGTCAATTATTAGAAGTTCCCCATTTGGGAGAAGCATCAGGATATAAAGCCTCAAATGAAGGTAGCGAAGTCTAGAAATATTATACAATTATGATTCTGAGCTAGATTCCTGGTACCCTTTGATTTTCCTGGAAAGTGTGTGAAACATTTTATTCAATTGGAATAGATTATATGTTAAATATGCTGGGATATTTAAATGATCCTGCTGGGAGGTTTGGATTTCCCCAAAGTGGTAATCTTGGGTAAGATTTTATGCTTTGCATCACAAATCCACTTTTGGCATGCACTTCCAGAGAACCCTCGGATGCAGAGTGAGATGAAACCGAAGACCTTTATTTCATAGTGGACAACACCTTACACATTTCATGATTACGTGTGGAAACACATGAAATGTGTAAGGTGTTGTCTACAATGAAATAAAGGTCTTCAGTTTCATCTCACTCACCAAGGGTTCTCTGGAAGTGCATACCAAAAGTGGATTTGTGATACGGAGCATACTCCCCAGGCTACGGGTTCGGGGCATGGCACCAGGACCACGGACAGAGAGCACCTCTGAATCTTAAAAGATTAAGTTTGAATAAGCGGAGGGGTCAGGGCAGTGGCACCCGAACCACAACTAGTTCCTGGTGAGTCCCTGCTTATAGTGAAATGCATAAAGGTTTTGAAGCGAGTTAAACCAGGGATTTACTTAATAGTCTAGTTAAGCTGGAAGCACCTGTGTCATTTTGGCAGTAAGATATTATGCTTTGCCAATATTTGCTGCCACAGAGTTAGGGTGTGAAAGATGGGTCTCAGAAAAGTGGGATGAGCCGGAGGTTTGTGTGGTCCATAAATAGTACGCTACTATATGATAGTACTAATTGTGGCGATTTGGTTGTGGCGATGGGTATTCTACCCATTCCATTGCTTGACTAAGTTGGGTGGCCTCATAATAGTTAAATATATTTGGAACTGCTAATCTGGGGGAGTATCAAAATAGTATAAAATTTGAGGAAGTAGGTTCATTTTAACTGCAGATAGTCTACCTAGCCATGATAGATTGTATGCGTTTCAGGTTTGGAGGTCTTGCTTGAGAGTGTTTAGAAGAGGGATGTAATTCTGTTTGTACAAGCAGGACCACCATTAGAAATCACAGGCCCCATACAACAACATTTTCAGGGCCCCCTGGGCACCGCCCACCCTGGCCCCCAAGCCCCACCCCAGATCCCGCCCACTCCACACCCAGTTAAAAGACATCAGCGCTAAGAAAGTTATGAAAAGCTATTTATGATCAGGGCCCCTTTATTGTCAGGGTAGGCCTTGTAGGCACCCTAGGGGAGTAGTGGACCATGGAGGAAGCTTAGGGGTTAACGGACCAATAGTGTAACACCAGCAAGAATCAGGCAGGAAACAAGTCAAAGTCCAGGCAAATGGTTGTATTGGCAGGCAAAAATAATACAAAGTCCAGGCAAATGGTCAAAAACAAGGAAACAAGGTCAAAAGATACAGCAACAGGATCAAAAACAACACCCAGGAACAAAACTATAGAGTCCTATAATTGGGGACCATAATGGCGTCCAATGCGCCTTTAAATAATCAAATTTCATGCCAAAACTACCCACGTGGCGGCAATGAGCGCCGCCATTGTGAGAGTGACGCCGGAAGGAAGAGGACGCGCCACCCGGAGCTGCAGGTAAGACTCCGGGCGGCGCGTTCCTGACACTTATAAGTTAAAAAAAGTGTGGTGCCAGGGCCCCCCATAGGAATATTATTACTTGTGTTTTGTCCCAAGACAAACCCCACTTGGTCCGAATTAAGTAATTTTGGAAGGATAAGATTTAGTCAGGAGGCCAATAATTTAGTAAATATGTTTAGATCAGAATTAAGCAAGGCAATGGTTCGGTAACTAGCACAGGCTGTGTGGTCTTTTCCTGGTTTTGGAATGAGAGTGATAAATGAATTCAGCACTGTGTTTTGGTATTGGTTTATCCGACATCCAACCATTGAATAATGTAACCATATGTGGGATTAGTATATTATTAAACGTTTTATAGTACCCGTAGCATAGCCCATCTGGACCAGGAATTTGTTAGCAGGCATTTGTTTCAGCACCTCTAATAGTTCTTCTGCAGTAATTGGCTCATTAAGAGCTGTTAAATCTGTCTGACTTATTTTAGGGAGTTTAGCCTGGAGGAGAAAGGCCTTTTGTTTCTGTGTTAATTGTTCATTCTCTACTATGGGAAATAAATGATATAATGAGAGTAATACTGTTGAAATGCCTTGGCTATGCCCTGTGGTGAGCTAACTAGACCCTGAGCTGTTCGTATGATCTGTGGGGTTTGTAAGGCCTGTTGTGCCCTTAGTTTATTTGCTAATAATGTGTGAGCTTTATTAGCTTTTTCATAATAGATTTCTTTATACCTGCCCAATAATTTATCAGCATCTGCAATTTTTAGGTCTTTAAGTGCATTTTTTTAGAGAAATGATATTAGAGAGGTTGCAAACTGTTGGTCAATTCGCCTGTCTTTTTACCGCCTGCGGTAAGGCTGCAGTAAGTTGTTGGTATTGGTGGGTTTTGTTTTTCTTTAAAGAGGAGGTGTAAACTAGCCAATTTTTTCCTTGCAGTTGGAGACTTTAACAGGTATTCATTCAACCTCCATTGGTTTGTACGTATTTGTAATTTGAGGCATGATCTCTCATGAAATACGATGTATTTTTATTGTGTGCGTGTGATAGAGCAGAGGGAGGATGATAGAAACACATAGTCTATTCCAGTGTGGACTTTGTGTGCATGGGAATAAAAGGTAAACTCCTTGGATGTTACATTTTGGGTCCTCCATACAGTACATCAATCAAATAATTGGATTGCAACAGGGTCCGAAATTGGGCCGAATTTTGATCTGTAGATGAGTTTAGTATGGGGTGAGAGAGTTTGTCTGTCCCTGGAGGGGAGAGGTAATGTTTAACATTATATTCTTCAGAAGTGCGAACAGTCTCTTATTTGGAAGGTATACATTGATTAGAATTATAGGTGAAGTTCCTAAATGCCCAGAGAGAATTAGCTAGTGACCTGATGGATCTGCTATATGAGTGATACATGTAAACTGGCTGTTTTTGTGAATCATAATGGCAACACCAGCTTTTTTAATAGGAGCTATAGCCCTGAAGCACATTGGATAATCTCTATATTTAATGCGCCAGGGATCCTTGTTGCTATGACGAGTCTCTTGTACAAAAAGTATGGAACGGCTTTGGGATTGTAATTCCCTATAAAATAAGGGCCTTTTAAGTGGGGAATTCAGTCTATTAACTTTTACTGAAATAATCTTAGCCATTTTTATATATAGGTAAAATATTTAGCCTATCTCTCTGGACCTTGGTCCCTTTTCTTTGTAATTCTCCAAAAACATTTAAACACATTAACATAACACCTCTGTGCTTCTTTTTCTAAACAAACTTTATCAACATCAACAATTATCAACACAATTCCTCATGCTACACACCTAGCAGTGCCTTCATACCAAAAATGACATTTTAACCCTCACATAAGGAATTTCCAATTATGTCCCTGTAGCCAACTATGCATCCAGATCCGTTGGTTTTATAACACAGATACAGCCTAATAGTTCAGTGCCATATATACAATATCTTTAAAGGAATCTACCTTTAAAGGAATAACAACACCAAAATGAAAATTCTTTAAAGTCATTTGAATATAACGAGGCAGATGTGGCTAACGTGTGCTTTTACAGTTCCTGTGGGCATAACAAAGAGCTGGAAAACAGCCCAAATCGTCACCCTTGGTGTATAGGTATGCTTACATAAATCTCAATTGCAATTAACACCAGTGCAATCATTTCATCCATCCCTTTGTGAAATAGAGAGTTTCTCTTCTGCAAACATTTCAAAACAGCTTGGGAATGTGTTTATTTAAAGTAATTTCATGGCAGAACAAAAGGTCATAAAACAGAATGATTAAAAGCTGACATTCCCTTGACTACTGTACATACTAATAGGGGATTACACTGGCACATGTTACCACCGTGGGCCATTTATTCACAGTTTCAATCATAATTATGTGCAATTGCTTCTTTTGTTTTGTTTCTAATGGAAACAAATGAAAGCTTAATATGTTTATGTACACAAGACTTGATAACAATCATGTAATTTATTTTTGCTGTGTTTTTATCGGGTCAGAAATCTAAACTCCTTCCAATTCAAAAAATATGTATAAAGAATAGTGATGGATGAATTTTATTTGCCTAGCTTGAATTCGCTGCGAATTCCCGCGATTCGCGCCAGTGAATAAATTCACAAAATGCCTGTGAAAATGTGCCAGAGAAAATTCGTAGGCATCAATTTCCAATTTTCACAAATTTTTCGTGAAACCATTTAAATGCATGAATTTATAGGGAAATCATTCAATATTCACAAATTTATAGTGAAATAGTTCGAAATTCATGAATTATAGTGAAATCGTTTTAAATTCACAAATTAATGGTGAAAACTATGAATTTCACGAATTAAGTGAAATAGTTCAAAATTCACGAATTTATAGTGAAATAGTTAGAAATTCACAAATTTATAGTGAAATCGCTCAAAATTCACATATTTAAAGTGAAATAGTTGGAATTCCAGGAATTTTTTATGAAAATGGTTGAATTTCACAAATTTTTCGTGTAACTTTCCAATTTCACTATTTTCGCAATTTCTTTGCCCCAGAATCGCTCATCATTACTAAAGAATGAATGTTGTTTACAAGCTCCAAAGTATATTTCAATATTTTAGCCATTGATTCAATATTTTAGCCATTTATTGCAGCAAGGATAACAGTACAGAAATAATTTATGTTACTTCCTTATCCATTCATGATCACGATTTATGGGTCCCACTTGCTTGCTCACAGAGCATTTTAGTCTAGGGAGAGCCCATCTATATTTTAAATGGATGTCCAACCACAGTCAAAGGCTCAAAAGAATAATTAAAAATAACATTCTGATGCAAATATCTGACATAAGAGATGGTTATTAATATTTGCCTGCACAACCTGGAAAAAAAAGATAAATTAAAATATTATTTTGTAATATAAATGAAAATGTCACTTTTAGGGGGTTATTTATCAAAATCCAAATAATTCTGATTATTAAAATAAAAAAAGTCTGACCAAGCTAGAATCCACAACTTTCCCTTATTTATCAATATAAAAAAATTAGCAAAATGGGATCGGGAAAAACGGTGACTTTTTGGATTGTTGCATTAAAAACCAAATTTGTTTGCATTCAACCCCAAAAACTTGTGAGGGTTAATACATCTTCAAATGGTTAAGGGGACATCTGACTTTTACATGAGTAAAAAGGTTTTTTCGGATTTGGACTTGGAACAGCTTTTGGGCATAATAAATTGCATCTTTTTTGACTGCAGCTTTTTGGTTTTCAGTGTCAAAACGGATGGGCTTGGGATGGATTGTCAGTTCTACAAACCTCATAGTAGTGGTAAACTATTCAAAATGGTCAAGAACCCCGAATTGTGTTACAATTTATGTAAAAGAAAAAACGCTAAAACAACAAAAGTACCACTGCTCTACTAATTCTACTTCAATCAGATGCACAGGTGGTGCTTACCAAGGAACTGTATGTAAAGTTAACAGTTAGGGTCATTAAAGGGCAACTAAAGAATAAAATAGAATAATGTTAGAAACGCTGTATGTTGTATCCTATATAATAAAGTTCAAGTGTCTCTGCGTCCAGTCCCTGTGTCCGTGGAATTGCGCTACTGCGCATGTGCCCCACGGACAGCCAGCGCGAATTTACGCTAGCGAAGTAGATAGAATACAATAGATAGGAGGTTGAAAAAAAATGTAAAATTTTTTTCTAAGTCCCAAAAAACGCTGTGGCGTGTTTTACCATTGTGGGTGATAGTCTGAAAAAGAAGTGTATGTTCAATAGAAAGGAGGTTGAAAAAGTCCCACCGACTCTGGCGAATTTACGCTCGCGAAGTAGTTAGAATACAATAGATAGGAGGTTGAAAAAAAAAATGTAAAATTTTTCTAAGTCCCAAAAAACGCTGTGGCGTGTTTTACCATTGTGGGTGATAGTCTGAAAAAGAAGTGTATGTTACAGCCACTACACATGCCCAGGACACCTTTAATAAAAAAAAATAAAGTTGTCCTATTGCCCTACATGTGCCCCCTATATAGTGTTGCCATATGTCAGGAAATGTAGGGGGGAAGGAGGGTAATACCCCCCAAAAAAAACGATGTTTTTCAGACATTCGCCAGCTGACGTCACGCTGGCGAATTTGCGTTAGCGTTAGACGCTTCGCGCTGGCTGTCCGTGGGGCACATGCGCAGTAGCGCATTTCCACGGACACAGGGACTGGACACAGAGACACTTGAACTTTATTATATAGGATTCGCGCCGTATGCAAATTAGGCTTCGCTAGCGAAATTGCGGTATGCCTAGCGAAGTAACACTAGCGTAAATACGTTACCGTTCGCCAACCAGAGCGTAAATTCGCACTTTAGTCGCCTCTGAAATTCTGTAGGACAAACTTTTTTTGTGGAAAAAAAACACTGGTGTGATCTATACCATAAACAAACATTGCCCAAACTCTTTAGGAAGCAGTAGTATTTTTAAAACTACTGAGAAGCACTCTAGGTGTCCACCATGGTTGTCCACTTTTTTTTGAACTGGAACAATATAACGGGCTTAATGTATAGTACTAAATATAAATATGAACTTACTGCACCAGAAGCCTAATAAGACAAACTATGTATGCTTTCAAAGTTGGCACAGGGGGCTGTCATCTTGTAACTTTGTTAGATATTTCTGCAATACCAAGACTCCGCACATGCTTAGTGTGGTCTGGGCTTCAGTTGGGAGTAGTGATGGGTTAATTTATTACACAAATTTTTCGGCGAAACGGGACAAATTTGCCAATCACTAGTTGGGAGATTAATCTTAGGGATCATCATAAATGATCAAAACAGCACAAGTCAAATAATATCTATCATAGAAGCCAATACAGCAAGACTGATTAATAATCAGATTATGCAGACTGCACTGGGCCTGTGGATACAAATCCCTACACAGTCACTGGTTGTTTTCCAGGAAGTAAGGCGGGGGGGCTCCCCCCTGCTGTTCGAAAGTATGTTAGGGACGTCTGACAATTCCTACCCCCAGCAGTAAATGAAGGGGGAATTTCACTGCATACAGTCATGGCAGACATTTTTTTATTGAAGTATATTGGAGGTAGATTTCTTTTTCATTAAAGAAAGTAAAAATTTGATTTAATTTTTTTGCCTTTACATTCACTTTAAGCTGCACTTGTACTTGTTCTTCAGGCTGCTGTATGCTAATTTGAGAAAGGAATCAGAAGTATTAAAACTCAGAATCTGTAAATAAAACTGCCCCTACCTGAATAAATGAATATATATATAATGCACAATTATTACAAATGAGACTGTTTTTTTCACATTATGGACCTGTAAATATAACTTCACTCCTTTGTAGACTCACATCCGGGAACAGTATCACTTTAGAATATATCTTTATTTTAATGGATTTTACTCCTTTGATTATTTTACCTCAGCTCTAGAAAGTTTTATTAAAATAGGCTGTTGAACCCCATAGAAGTTCTCCTCCAGAGCTGATAGTACAATACTAATAATTATAACTGCCGGTCCAAGGTTGATTAGGACCTTTTTCCATCTTACTGATTATGATTAAAGCCATAGTTTAACTACTGCTGGATGGCCATGTTTTATAAAATTACCCACCTGCCGATAGCAGTAATAACTATTGGTTTTAATAAATGGTACTACACATTGGCAATTTAAACATTAGCACATCTCTATTTGTGATAATATATTTTCTGATAAAGAACAGAATAAAGGAATTCATTTACAGAATGGACCATAAGAAGAGTTGTACTGACAAGATCCAAACAGTCCTTATTAACAGTAGACATTCAAATAGATAACTCTTCTCTGTAAGGACAATGGAGTGAATTGACTATTAAAGGGGTGGTTCACCTTCAAGTTAACTTTTAGTATATTGTAGAAGGGCCAATTCCAAGAAACTTTTCAATTGGTCTTCATTATTTATTTTTTATCGTTTTTTAATGATTTGCAGTTTTCTTCTGTTTCTTTGCAGCTTTCAAATGGGGGTCACTGACACCATGTAAAAACAAATGCTCTGTAAGGCTACAAATTTATTGTTATTGCCACTTTTTATTACTTATCCTTCTATTCAGTCCCTCTCTTATTCATATTCCAGTCTCTTATTCAAATCAATGCAGGGTTGCTAGGGTAATTTGTACCCTAGAAACCAAATTGCTGACACTGCAAACTAGAGAGCTGCTGAATAAAAAGCAAAATAACTCAAAAACCACAAACAATAAAAAATGAAAACCAATTGTAAATTGTCTCAGAATATCACTCTCTACATTATACTAAAAGTTAACTCAAAGGTGAACAACCCCTTTAAAAATATAACAGTACACACCTGTATCAGCTAAATTAGCGTATTACTTTAATAAACCCTAACAATGTCAGTTATCCTTTATTATACTATTTGGGTAGACGGATACATTGCTAGGGACACTATGCACTAAAGGTGGCAAGGGCACTCAAAGCCTATGGAATGCTTCTCTCCATCTCATTAACATTTGTAGGAAGAAAAACTCCACGCTTTGTGTGCCCTTGCCCTAATAAGGGCACTTAGCTTCTAAGTGCTAATTTATGTACTAAACTTTTCACCATTAAACCCATTTAGCTCATACAAGCCTGTGCTGTAACTTTGTCTACAGTTTCAATAGAAAGGTAGCATTTATTTTCATTGGTCAGTCTTGAAATATTTCCATTTGTAATTCTATATTCTATGTGGCATGACATTATGGTTTGTGTATCCACTGAGAACTTTAGCTCCCAAAACATTGATAATGTATAAAGCTATATGTCCCAAAATTGCCTCAAGAGGAATTCACCCTCCCTCTGTTTTACAGAAACTATTTGATTGCTTATTTACTGTGCATTGTGCTCCCAGCAATCACTAAGTGATATGCAATAGCTAAGCCTACCCAAAAAGATTTATTTTATTTTTGATGTCTATATCATTCTGTTCTTTTAGTTTATAATAGAAATAATACATTCCTATGAAGGTAATGCGTCCCTACAGGATGCTTCTGATGTCCGTAACATTAAAGCAAGGGCCTATGAAAGACATCCGCCTCACACGCTAAAATCTTTCCTGCTATTCCCGGCTGCCTCCAAATCCGGCTCATCAGATATACATCACACCCCTCTGCCTCACTTCAAATAGCCACTCTCTGACTCTGCCAGTTTAGCTACAGAGAAATTCAGCAGTAAGAGATCAGCTGCAAAAAATAACTCATTTTATTCTCTTCCTTACTCCCTCTACACCTTTTAAAATTGCTGCCCAAGGATATTTGTGCTATATTTATAGTGCAGAATTATTTTTCAAGTTTTATTACAGATAGTTTCTACCACATATGTTCATTGCCCCCTCATAAGAAGATCCCAAAGATTTGTCTTGTGCTGAGACTGGATGTTGCATTGTTTGTTCTCTTCTTTTGTGCTTTCAGAATAAATAATCCTACTTATATAGGGCGTATTTAAAACACATGTACGTACTGTAAATTGCTTTTTACCTATAAATTGTATTTACGTTAGTTAAATAATATTAACTTATGTGCATGTCCATTAAAATTAAGGGGCAGATTTACTAAGGGTCGAATTCTCGAGCGCTTTCAGCCCTCAAATTCGACCCCAATACGATTTTTGAAGTAAAATCCGACAAAATCGAACATCAAATTTGAAGGAATTTACTGCTTTTCGATTTCTCAATAAAATCGTATGATCGAACGATTTTATGAAAAAAAATCGTAAATTTCCTTTGATTTCTCAAAAAAATCATACAAATCGAACGATCGAAGAGTTTGATCGTACGATTTCTATTCCAGTGATTTTCAATCTTGTGCCTCCAGCTGTTAAGAAACTACAAGTCCCACAATGCATTTGCCTGACTGTGGCTGTCAGACTCCTTCATTGCATTGTGGGACTTGTAGTTCCTTAACAGCTGGAGGCACAAGGTTGAAAATCACTGTTCTATTCAATAAGAAAACTAAATAAAAAGCCTATGGGGGCTTCCCATAGGCATATATAGCAATTCGGTAGGTCTAATCTGGCGAATTGGGCCATCGAATAAAAATTTAAAGGGCAAGTACTTCGATCATCGAATGGTTGAATGATCAAATAGATTTCAAGAGATATACACCATAGAGCTTGATGGTGAACTAGGGAGCAAATGGACTAAAATGGCTTCTTGCATTAGTAAAATGTTGTGTGGACTGCAATAAATTTGCACACCAGCAGTAATCCTGTATTTTTGTCCTTCACTTTGAATTTATAAAATGTTGCACAGTTCAATGTGGGGGAAAATGTATTGTACCAAAATACCTGCCTTCTTAAGCATTAACAAATGGGCAGGGCAGTAGGCTTTTTTATATATAGTTTCATTTTGCATAATTTTCACTTATGAATAAAACAAAAACAAAACAAAGAAATCTTGACATCAGAAATACAAGTGGATGTATGACCACTCTGATGAAACCAACATAATATTAAGGAATAAAAGACCAACTGTCCTGATGCATACAGTATTTAAGACAATTTTAGACCTGTTGAAAAAATTTATTGCTGAAAGACACCTAATGCCAGATAAAATATTAAGATTGAAATGATATATATCCAATGAATGCTTTACTACTCAACATAATAAGATCTCTTTCTTTCAAGGTTCTTTTTTGAGCACCCACGTATCTTATTTTGCTCTGCTTTATCTCTGAGGCATAAGGTTTCATGTCAGCTTAGTAACTCTTTTTTTCCCTGTGCTTACAGTCAAAGGAAAGCTACGGAGGCAGTTTATTGCCATAGATTAACCACAACAGTGCTAGCTGGAATGTTACATTTATTCTGTAGAATACGTTGCCATACGTGAGTAAACAGCTCTAGAAACTCTGTTTGTTTAGGATAGCATGTTGTGACATCACCTCCTTCCTGAGTCTCTCACTGAGCATGCTCATGCTCAAGGTTTAAGCTGAAAACAGGAAGTCTGATACAGACATCCATATTTACACAATAGAAGGACAGAAATGCATAGTTTCTTTTGACAGAGGGCAGTATTGCTTTGTGGGTTTACTGGTGTATTTATATAGGCCTTTCCGTTCAAGCTTAATTACTTTTAACCTTTCCTTCTAGTGGCACTTTAAAAAGAAGGCTGCTCTTCCTTTTCTCCCTGTCATAAAAATGCAATGTGTGCCATTAGCCTAAAGTCTTAACGATTTAAGATTACCACAAATCAAATAAATATACTGTAATCTTAGCAAAGGGTACTTATATCAGGTTAATAAAAGGCACTAAGTTTGCAGGTAAGTAACCCATAGCAAGCAATAATATATTTGTTTTGCCGTCTGCTGATTTGTTGCTATGGGTTACTGCACCCAGGACAACTTGAAAAAGTTTACTATAGTCAATTAATATACAGTCCAGTATGTTTGAACCATCTTTTATACTGTATCTGTATAAATAATAATTGAAATAAACAAATAGGTGACTTTTCTGCCAACATATTCAAAGTTGTTTTCAAGACTGTGGAAGGAACAAGCAACAGACACAAAAAAAATGCTTACCGATGCGTAGGGAGGGGCTACCAGCAGAATTCATCAGCCACAGGAGAACGAGCACCATAGGCGCCAGGACACGGGGCATCTTCCACAAATCGTCATGGAGCCCTGTGGTAGTCTGGGCATGAAATTACTATCTGCAAAACAGGATGGAGAGAACAATTTGTTATTGAATAAATAATTCGGTTGCTTTTCTACTCCACTAGTAAATTGATTTTACTGGCATAATAATTTGGGGAAAATACATGTGCAATAATCAGTGTACTTTTGTTTCCTGGTATACATGTTCTTATATATATTACTATTATTCCCCAAAAAATATTAGTTTTTTCTCGATATTCGATTAGTATTCGATTTTTGAATGCTAATCGAATAGTTTTAGGCTACCCTTTTATTCGATCTTCGTTCATTCGATGATCGAATAATGATCGAATAACGATTGTTCGATCATTGGAATGATTCGTACGATTCGAACGATTGAAGACTTCGAACGTACGAATCCTATTCGATCAGGACTTAGCCTCAGAAGCCCATGGGAGGGTTTCCATAGGCTTCTATTACAATTTGGTAGGTTCAATTGGGCGAAGTAGGCAGTTGAATAAATTTTAAATTTTAAATCCTTCGCTGATCGAACGATCAAATATTCGATCATTCGAATCTATTCGATCATTCTATCGTTCGCTATTCGATGATCGAATAAGCCAAATTTGCATATTCGACCAATCAAATGAATCCTATGATCGTTATTCGATCGAACTTCGATCTGTTCAAGTGAATTTAGTAAATCGGCCCCCATATGTTCTACTACATTATGGTACTGGGTGGCAAAAAAGGTAGCAATAGTTAGAGAGGGATCTAATGTCATATGTATATGAGCCCTACACAAAAGATGTATTTTTACATATGACATTATATTTCAGTATTTTTGTTGTAGTATTAATCAGTAAATACAGTTGTGACATTTAGCAATGGAACAATTACAAAATAAATGTGCCCTCAACTCTCCCTTTAGATCTATAATGTTATTTAAATATTGATTCCATAAAGCTGTTCACAAAGTAAATAAAGGATAAAGGTTAACCTGCCAAATATGAGATTCATTGTAATTAAACAGCAATATGCAATGGGTATCTATATTAAGAGGATACAAAGCAATCAGGATATGTTTATGGTAAACTATAATGGGCTTTAAAACATAGTTTAATTGCTTTTTTTGGTCATTTAATTTTTAAATCACTCCGAAGTAATACATGGTAGAGAACAGTACTTGCATTCAGTTTATTGCTACACCACATAGATTATTCCATGCAGCAACAAGAATAGCTCCATTTTAATCTGGCACGCATTCTACTGGAGCAATGAAAGAATATTCAGTCCTAATATACTGGATCAACCCTGCATGCTTGTAAATGTAAACAATAATTATATATGTATTTCAAATGTACATTATGGGTATCGAATAAAATTATTCAGAAAACCCTTAATCCAGAAAGCTCAGAGTTATGGGAAGATCATCTCCCATAGACTCAATTTTAATCTAATAATTGTAATTTTCAAAAAATTATTTCCTTTTTCTCTGTAATAAAACAATACTTTGTAAATGAGTGTAACTAAGATACACACTCTTTATAGGAGACACAACAATTCTCTTGGTTTTAATTTTAATTTTAAATTGGTGTGTTTAGTAGATCTAAGGTTTGGTGATCCAAATTACAGAAAGATCCCTTATCTGGAATACCCTATGTCCCAAGCACAGATAACAGATCCCATACCTGTAATTTAGTACAACATCCATGTTAAGAGAAGTAATGATTCTGTATTGGAATATTAAAGGATTTGCCGTTCTGTTGTGTCATACTCGTCAACCCCTGGTAATGCTTCCTCTATTATAATGATTTCATTGTTTTATTTGCAACACACAAGAATTGAAGATTCCCTGTATTAGCATCACCACTGCTGTGTTCAACCATTTTTAAAAGTGCCATTAGTTGTAATCAGGTTGAAAATATATGCTGCCAATCAAACCTATGGGCTTTATGTACAAATACATTGAAGAGTGAGTAACAGGGTATAATGAACTGCTACATTTCCATTTTTATGTGCCCACATTTCCATAGCACATGGCAGATGTGCATTTACAAAATAGTTATTATTAGTGCTTAATGACATTCATGACTTTTTACACATACATAGGATGAAAAGCCATTATATAATGTGACTTTTTTTTTCAAACCAAAAGTATTTTGTTTTCAGATAAACAGACAACCTTTAAACATAAATAAAATATTCAGTTAATTGTGTTATTGTTCTTTCAATACCCATGCGCATTTAAGTAACATCCAAATTGTATTAGAATTCCAGTTTAACTTAGCAAGATTTTATTTAGTGTCCCTCTTTTGAGTCATTCCCCAGTCAGGAACCTTGTGCTACAGGATCATGGTCAGTTCTTTACTGAAGCCTGACTGAGCACATCTTGTATAACCAGATCTCATACCCTCCAGTGCCTGATAATACTTCATTGCCGCTAACCTAAAATTATACCATTTATCTTCACGTTAAATCCTACACCTTGTATCTATCAGAGCATTTCCCCTGAGACTTTCAGCATGACCTTACATTCCCTGTTGCTGCTTAAGTCTGCTTTATTCCATTACATCCCAAGCACATGCCTTGTGGCTTACAACCTCCTTTAAGCATTGTGTTCACAAGGCTGAGCTTGTGAGGAATACACAAAGAGTGTCTCCCCAGCTTGTCTGTCTTTTCTAAAACCTAAGACATATTGATCTATGGCTTTTTATACAGTATACCTTTATGCTTTGTTCTCAGCCATTGCCTTTCCTAATAAGAGGCTTTATGTACAATAAGTCCACCAGCTAGTTTTAACGTAACTTTTATAGTTTCAGTGCTTATGCTCTAAGACTTTCTTATCTAAAATAAATTTTTATGCCAGCAAGATTCATAGGGGCAAATTCACTAACCTGTGAAGTTGCACTAGCGAGGGCTTCGCTAGTAATTTCGCCAGCGCTATGCAAATTCACTAAAGTGCAAAGTTGCGCTACTGTTACTTAGTCAGGCAAAGCGAAGTCACGCTAGCGGTGCATACCGCGAAAAGTATAATAGAAGTATATGTTACAGCCACTACATTACACTACACAAGCCCAGGAAACTTTAATAAATAAAATAAAGTTGTCCTACTTCCCTAAACATGTGCCCTCTGTATAGTTGAGTTGCCATATGTTAGGAAATGTAGGGGGGAAGGAGGGTAACCCCCCAAAAAATTATGCTTTTTTTCAGACTATCGCCCTAAAAAAAGTATAAGATGCCAGCGTTTTTTTGGTGTTTTAAGTTTTTTTTCAAAATCCTATCTTTTGTATTAAACTTCGCCAGGTCTGACCTGGTGAAGCAAAGTCTAGCGCAAGAGGTAACGTTCAGAAAAATGGGTATCTTAGTGAATTATTGTAGTTACGTACCTTCGTCAATGCGCAACTTCGCCTGGCGCAACTGGCAAAGTTGACGTCACTCTGGTGAATTAACGCTACCGTTAGACAATTTGCGCTTTAGTGAATTTGCCCCAGAGTCTGTGTCATGTAACAGAATGATGTGGTTACTAAGCAGAGATGACATTTTTATTTATTGTGGACAGCAGAAATATTAGGAGGTTTTGCAATTCCTATTCATTGATTTGCACTGAGGATTAGATATAAAAAATGTGCCCTGAAGAAAATCAAGCAATACAAGCAGCAACAATGTACCATTCATTGTTATCATTGCTGATGGAGTGTCTGGTTATTCTGCAAGTGTTTTGGAACACATCATTGGGTATGCGTTACTGCTGCCATAGATCATGAGGCATACCAAGTTGTGTTGTTTAACACAACTTTTGATGCCAATAACCATACTTAGCTTTGTGTACGTGATGCTATGTAATCCTAAGCATTCTTAGTAGACTTCCATTAGCTAATCCCCTTCAAATGTTGCTATAATATGTTACACATTTCTCATCCAACAATTATCATCAAAGGCCTTTCTACAAAACTCAAACAGCTGGTGACTACAGAAAAGGATTTTTTTTGCCAATTATTTATCTGTATAAAACATAAAAACACCAGGGGCAACTTGGGGGCAGCATCCATCAACACTATAAGAAAAGAAATATCAGTGCTTCTAGAAGCAGATATCCTTTAGTTATTCTTCTATTTATGTTCAACAGGAGGTCATTTTCTCCACTGAGGTGTGAAAGCAAAGACATATCCAATTTAAATTAAGAATATGCTTGAACCATTATTAGTACAATAATGTTGCTGCTTTTTCCTGTATAAAAAAACATTACTAGCAGCACATGTCAAAGTCAAGTGTTGATCTGGGTGAAGAAGCCCAAGGCTAAAACAACAAAGCAAGACTATTCTCAAGACAACGGCCGGTACACCATAATTTTTATGGTCAGGAGTTCAAGTAAATAATAACTGGAGAACAATGGAGAAAATGCATCAGTGTGCAGTGCTCACAGTAATTCCCATAGTTCGTAATGAAATTCAATGAAAGGATCCACAGCAATAGCTGTCAGATCTACATTATGCTGAACAGCAAATGTTGTTAATGAAACAGAACTAAAGCAAATTTTTCTTTAAGGTTGATAGACTCGTTGAAAATGATGAGTAGAATGTGATCGCTCTGCTTTCATGGTTTTTTCCCCACATTTTTTAAAAGAGAACTCAACCCCTCCAACTAATAAAAAACCTCTACCCCCCTACATAGATCCCCCTCCCTGCTTCCCTTCCCCCCTGCCTAGGTGAGAAGACCTGTAAATATCCCTAATCCTTTACTGGTCTATAGGTGCAGAGTAAGCACAGTAGAACTTGTGGGCACCATCTTCCGGCTTTTTGGATTTCTTAGGGAAGTGAGCAACGTATTGGCACATATGCAGTTGGAGTAGCAACTGTGATGGAAATTGTCAAAGAAATAGAAGAGGATCTGAAGAATACCAAAGAGGCAGAAGATGGCGTCCATGAGCTCCACTTTGCTTACGCTGCACTTATAGGTGAGTAAAGAATTAGGGGCACTTATAGGTGTTATCCCCTATGCGGGGAAGAGCAGGGAGGGGGAACTATGTAGGGTACTGGCTAGTGGTTTTTATTAGTCTTAAATCATACAATATTTAGAAAGCTAAAAAAAATATATAGATATATCTATCATTCATGCAATTTTTCAGTTTCAGATGAGATGATAATGGTGTGTCTGATTTAACATTCTGTGTGTTATACTATTATACAGGATAATTATAATAGGTAGACTGCTCATTTAAGCACAGCCGTAGCACATAGCAAAAACACTGTTATTATTATTATTATAATATTGTTTCTTTCAGATCAATACAAATGTCACCTTTTATAATTTTAGAGATTAGTTAAGATTAATTAAAATTTAACTCAGCCTTAAACTTCTATCTGAATAGTTAATTACAGATGATCAGGTACAGCAGTTTTTATAATGACATGTTGACTCTATGTAATTCTTAATACAATTATTTACACCTTCAGTAATTTAAACTGAAAACATATGGGTGGATGATAAGACCATATGGGCATTTCAATTAACCACCAATACATTACTAATTATAGGAAAAAAATTACATATCATCCACAGCGCCCATAACATTAAAGAACAATGTGCTGGATTTCTAATAAGTTAACGTCTCATTTTTAACCTCTCTTTCTCTAATCTGATCCCCCACAGCTATAGTACTGGAGCAGATCAGTAATTAAAGCACTGCTTTGTACAATAATGGTACTATTCCCAGTTCTACATATATACAGTACCACTTCTGTGATTTCCGAAAGCTGTTAGAAATAATACTATTGAAATGACTATCTGGGGACAAACAAATTAACAGAAAGACCCACAGTGGCGAGTGATTTGCATTCATGAGGAAGCCTGCAGGTGCATTACAGAACTCTAACAATATGATATGGCATTAATTGCAGTTTTGCAAACTATTACATACATTACACACTATTTTAATGTATCAAGTAAATAAATAGGCTCTTATTCGTCAAGTGCATACAGCCTTAATCCTGAAAGATGGGGTCATAGGCTATCCTTTAGTAGCAAAGTACGCTTTCCACTAGTTCAAAAACTTGAAGCAACCAATACGGGATAACACTCAGCCAGTTGTTGCAATGCCTGACTCTAGCCAACATTTTCAAAACTAAAGCCCATAGTTGTTTGTAGTCATATTAGCCAACACCAAGTTCTTTAAAGGGTACCCGTTCCCCCCCAAAAGAATTCAAAATCCTATTTTATCACATTAGTCAAGCAAAATGGACTATAAATTATTTGAATCTTGTTTCCTTCAGTCCGGGAATTCCTAATTATAGCAAGCAGACAGGAGCCATTTTATGGAAACTGTTACTAAGGCAAGCCTTGCATCATCTCAGAATCTTGTTTCTGCACCAGAATGGGGGACCTGATGTCCATCCCCATGCACTGGATATACAATTAAAAGGTGAAGAGAACAGGGGAATGTGTGGAGAGCAGTGACATCTAGGAAGTGCTGAATGGAAAGTGAAATTAATTGTCTGCCCCACCTCTATGCCTAAGGCAGAAACATTAAAGGGATACTGTCATGGGAAAACATGTTTTTTTCAAAACGCATGAGTTAATAGTGCTGCTCCAGTAGACTTCTGCACTGAAATCCATTTCTCAAAAGAGCAAACAGATTTTTTTTATATTCAGTTTTGAAATCTGACATGGGGCTAGACATCATGTGACTTGTGCCAGCACTTTAGGAGGAAACTGCTTTCTGGCAGGCTGTTGATATTCCTTCTCAATGTAACTGAATGGAAAGCAGTGGGACATGGGTTTTTACTATTGAGTGCTGTTCTTAGATCTACCAGACAGCTGTTATCTTGTGTTAGGGAGCTGTTATCTGGTTTCCTTCCCATTGGTTTGTTGTTAGGCTGCTGGGGGTGGGGTGGGGGGTGAATGGAGGGGGTGATATCACTCCAACTTGCAGTACAGCAGTTGAAGTTTTTCAGAAGTCACATGGCTTGGGGCAGCTGGGAAATTGACAATATGTCTAGCCCCATGTCAGATTTCAAAATGAAATATAAAAAAACCTGTTTGCTTTTTTGAGAAATGGATTTCAGTGCCGAATTATTCTGGAGGAGCACTATTAAGTGATGTATTTTGAAATTTTTTTTTTCCCATGACGGTATCCCTTTAACCTTGAAACTTAGATTTTGGAAAAACAGTTAAACATAAATAATGGAAAGTAATTGAAAAAAATCTTTTATTTCTGGGGAGCAATCTGAGAACAAATGAACTATAAAAAGTGTTTAGAAGGTGAACAACCCATTTAACACCATTGGCATGTAATAAATCCTGAAAATTCGTTTTTTTTTTCCACTAAAAAAAGTTATTTTTCCCCTTTAAAAGGCCAATGAGAAAAAATTGGAGATTGAGAAATAACCCCCTGAGAGTCTTTCTGAAATCTTTATTTTTCATGTTTATTCTTTTAGAAGGAATCCCTGAAGGAGATCTTTAAATGGTTTTCTAAAACAAGATGTAATAATTGGTTGCCATTGCCCCTTTGAATATTACAGATGCTTTAAACACATTCAGTACACAAAATTCTAATGTGTTATTATAAATCATTATTGCTTGATGTGTCACAGCTGTTGTTATTGTAAGCATCACATATAGAATTATAGGGCCTTCACAAGCTTATAATTATAAACTGCATTGTATTTATAGAGAAGTGAGAAAGTCCCCCTATGTAACATTACCTATTATCCCAAATCATCAGTATTAATTAAGCTGAACCATGGCTTATCATCACTGCACCATTAGTTTCCTAGCCAGACAGATATGTATAAGTATATGCCTTTAGAACTAAGGAAAAAAATAATTGTTGGTCAATTTTAGCCTCTTCTTTTACATTTCAGTTATGTGCCATGGCTGCTTGAGACTTGCTGTTATTGATTGGAAAGTATGTCCTCAACCAGTCCACAATCGCGCGCTTCAACAGTGCATTAACGTTTACGTGTTTCATGCCCACACACAATCTGGCACTTCCTCAGAACGCAATTGAGTGTGGGCACGAAATGCGTAACTGTATATGCACTGTTGATGCCACTGTATCACTAAGTATGCTTTAATAAAGCCAAAATGGATAAATGCAAGCGAACTCCATAAGTATCTTTGGCAGAGCGCACAATTGTGGAACGGTTTAGAAGTCATTACAAGACTTGCAAACTTGGGGGTTCACGTGAGGGCAGCTGACGAAGGGTAGGACTCGCTACAATACCACTAGAAATGGTGAGCTCCGCAATCATTTTCTCCTTATTATTTCTGGAACATTGATTGGAAAGTAGCAGCCCAATTGTAATTATCTTAGACTGAAATATAAGGATAAAGGATGGTCACTTCTTGACTAATGAATTGTTTTTCAAATAAAGTTACAACAATACACAGAGGTCTGCACCTTATATAGCTTGAAAGGTCAATGCAATGAACAGCAGTTGGTGAGACAATGAGGAGTTAAGGTGGCCGTAGACGTGCAGATTTCCTGCAATATCAGACGAATGATCGGACATCCCCATCTCCTGATCTGCCACCAACCTTCAGTTTAAATAAAGTTGTAAAACAACAGATCAGACACTGATCTGCCCTGACAGCAATTGTACAAAAGTTTATGTTCAACAAAAACTTGCAACAGTCTCCCACTGTAAATCGTCAGATAGGCAATACAAGCAGAGATATTATCAGCAGCCGACAGAATTTTTCTAACCTGTCCAATCAACTGAACAACAGATCGCCATGAAAAATGATCGCCATGAAAAATATCAGGACACTCCACACACGGTCCGAAATCGTACTATTCGTCGATTATATCTGATTGTATCTCTATGGCCAGCTTTATAGGGGATAAATAGGAGAGTTTACACATGTAATTAAGCTACTGATTACATTACTTATTGGACCAGAGAAACAATGGGGCAATGGCAACATAGAGATGTTAAACTGACATATAGTTGTTTCCTACAAGCATTACAGGTAGGTCTAATATGGCATAGCTTACATAACAGGAAAAGGTTATATAAAGGCTAAAGTATACCAGTGGAACAAATTCCTTCTGACATTACAGGGGTTATTTATTAGGAAAGAAATCAGGGAAAAAAAACTCAAAATTTTTGTGATTTATAAAACCCTGATGGTGTCAAAGGTCTGATTAAATAAGTACTCCAACCCAGACATGCCAAGTTCATATCAGGAAATGGCAGATTTCCCGTAGATATCCTTTTATGCACTGGGTTTTATTCAGTAATCTGAAGATTTCTTGTTTTTTTGGGTGTCAAATTCAAAAATGTTGGGATTTTTCCACCATTTTATTGTGTTTTCTCCTGCACAAGAAATGTATGGAAAAAGTTATTGATAAACATGGGGGAAAGTCAGTGCGGATTTGGTTGGAGTAGTTTTCAGAAAATTGTTAGAATTTTTCGAATTTTGATAAATAATCCGTTAATTTCACACAAGCAGGTGTTTGCCAACCCACAAGGCACAACATTTGGTGTCCATTTGGCAGCAGACAGTCAGCCATACCTTGAGGATTGGGCCATGTACAACCACCTTATGGAAGGATCCCACAAGAAGTTACAAAGTCATCAATCAAACCAGGCCCTGACTGTCGATCTGTGGGTTCTGGTAAATGCGGGGATGCTGTAAATTGCCATAGACAATTACAATTTATTGGGCTGGGGGGACTACTTGGAATGCCAGGACCTGTTGTTAATCCCAATCCAGACCTGAATCAAACTGTTCATCTCCCCTTCAATGAAGCCATACTTATAGTAATGCTCTAGTAAAAGCTTAGTTCTTTCTAGCATCAATGCAGTGATACGTAACACTGCTAAATACTGGGCTTCCTAACTAGAACCACTACAGATTCAAAGGGGGCAAAGTAAGCACTGAGGGGCACTGCAAGCTAGGTTTGAGACTAGGCTACTCATTGAGTAGATATGGCAGGGGCATTCTATGTAAGTATGTCCATTTTTATTAATGTATCTATTCTTTTATACAACTTAATCCATTACTATAACAGCCAGAGAACAAAAGAATAACATAACAATATACAATTACATTCAAGATGAATTACTTAAGGGCAATGACAGAAGTAGTCGTTTGTTACCCGCATTTTCTCACGATTACCCTGATCACAACCTGTAAAGTGTTTTACAATTCTTCAAAGTTATTTTCAGACACTGCCACCCACACAAGAGACGATTGCCCACTGGCCATAAACCTCTATGTTAACGCCCATAAGTTATACAAGTCTAAGAAGGTGGTAGCAGTTATAATCTATGCCCATTGATTCCTAAAAAAACAGGCTTTGCTAAACTACATAGCACCTTTCTCTCTGAATGTGACACTTTGGCTTGTTAAATCACTGAATAGGACACATGTATGGATATTTGGAGTATAGACAGATATAACCTACTTGTTTCTCCCAGAACGGAAGCAGGGCTGAGGCAGATATATTAAAATACAGCCAGTTGTGACAGAATAATTCTTGCTTTCCATGGTAACTTCATACTTAGGAAGCAATCTGCTTGATAAACCATCTCTAATATCCGTTCATTCATTAGCAAGGCACTTACCAGAATGTAAGGAAATAAACTGCACAAATCCTTCACAGACTGAAACATTAACATTGAATAAACACATTTTCAGTATGAGCCCATTTCCTTCAACCACAAAACAGAGTGCAGGAATGCAATGTTTTTGATGAATATGGTCTTGGAATAAATACAATATGCTTATAATGAAATATAATCATATTCCATATCTCCTGCTAAACACCCCTCTAAACTAATTAGCTAGTTTAGTCATATATATGCTATACTAGCTAACAGCAGGCTCCAACTGTCACAGAACAGTAAGGGTTACCTTGGCTCATTGCTTGGAAATGGATGATGGTGGAAATGGATGATGACAAAGGCACTGATTAAATGTCTGATTCATTGTGATGTTGCAGACAATGCTCCCCTCGCTCACACTCAATGCACTTGTGCCCTGGTCTCCCTGCATCTTTCACGCCACTCATTTTTCTCTATATCTTTCTTACCAACGTGGATAGGACATATTTGGCAGTCATTGCTTCTCATGCATTTCTTTTTGTTTTGCAGGTATATCTCTATAGGCATTTAAATTGGTTTCTTGTGCCAGATTCCCATCTCTCCCTCCAAGAATTACATATTTAAAATGTAGAGTACATAAACTGAAATCATTTAGGCAGCTGTTGCATATGCCAATCTTTCCACTCTGTCAGCTTTGTCTGCCTTAATGGACAACTATATGTTCTGAATAAAAATATAACAGCCAGAAAATGTATATTACAGTGAACAAACTATTAAAGGACATGTATATCCTTTATATTTTATTGCTATATCTGCATCAGCTCTGTTAAAAATGGAATACAACTCTCTTTAAAACTTCCCTGACAGCTGTGATTACATTTTTCCAAGCTGCAAAACAAATATTTGAGAAAATCCTCTCCAGAAAGAAATCTGTTTTATAGGAAGCAACCATTTTTACCTTTACCTGGGTGATTTCCCCCATAGCTATTAGCTACTCACGTGTACAAGAATATTGTGTTTGAATTCTTGGGTGGAAAGTTTGATTACAAGTGATTATTATTGGCTAAGAAACTTACCCCCATATGTAATATAAGGCACTGTTTGCCTAGGAGCAGTAACCCATGGCATCCAATGAAATGCTTGCATTTAAACAGGTGACTAGTAAATGCTACCTGCTTATTGGTTGCTATGGGTTACTGCCCCTGGGCAAACTTAGTGCCTTTAATTACATAACCCACATAATATGTTCTTAATGATATGGCTGATATAGTGTTAGTAGGGGTAATTCCTTGAGCTCTTGAATGGAGCACAAAGACCTGTTGTTGGCAGAGCTGTATTCATGAGGAGTGGGAGAAGGAAGAATGTACAGTAGGTGCTTTCCCCTTCCACCCTTTATCTGTCCCTTAACTGGCAAATCTTTCATATGTAAAATCAGCTTGACCCTGGGTACAAATGCTTTTAAAATGAGCATAAAAGGGTCATGATTTTGCCACCCACAAATCATTATGCCCAAGTATATGGTTAGCGCTCAGGTGTTTTGCTGTAGTCAGACAGTGGTAAAAACTGCCAGATTGGTCCGTCACTGATTCCAATTTACAGAATGCAAACACACCATCTAAAACAGATATACTAAGACAGGCAGACCTTTACTCAGATTCACAAAGTGAATAAAATAGTGAATAAGAGCATTCTGATTGCCAGTGTTTTCAGGCTGACTACAGAGGTGGTCAAAATTAGCGAAAACATTTATTAAATTGCTGGAACCCCTTCCCATAACAAACACAGACAACTAAAATCACTTTATTTTCCTTCCACATTTTACAACTCATCCCATAGCATCATTAAGTCAGAAAATCAAATGACCTCATAAATCAGGGCTCAGCAGCCCCAAGCACATTTAGTAAAGCATGCTTGCAGACATCCGCTTTCCATAAATTCTATAATTATTTCTGATAATATATGCCATATAAATATATATTGTTTTGTCTCTTGCCCTTAAAAGCCAATTTTCTGCTTAATTTTATTAGGGCCTTTATACACAAGCGTTTGAATCTAATGTGATGCATGCTAAATGTCTCTAAATGAATACATTGCTTTTAACAATACAGTATACACAATTTTAACATGTTTATTTTCGTGGGTTCACCATCCATTACTCTGTTTTAATGTTTTCTGAATGTTTGTCAAATTCACACAAAAGTTAAATACATCTCTGCAAAATTTCAGCTTTCAAAGGTGCAAGCAGACACACAGTAAAACAGAATCAGTTATTGCTTTTTTCCCTCATCATTACTGAAAGCCTTGTGTTTTGATGAAGAAGATGTGATATATTTTATAGAAACAAGTTCCTTAGCAATGAAGGCTGCCATACAGTGCTTTGAGGTTTTAATTCAGTTCTGCTCCAAAGAGATTTTACTTTCGGAATCATGTACAGCATGTATAATTTTACTAGGGATGCACCAAATCCACTTTTTTGGATTTGGCCCAACCCCCAAATCCTTCATGTATATGCAAATAAGGGTCTGGAAAGGAAAAAGTGGGAAAACATTTTTACTTCCTTGTTTTGTGACGAAAAGTCAAGTGATTTCCCTTTCCGTCCCAAATTTGCATATGGAAAAATTGGCCAAATCCCAAATCAAATCCTGGATTTGGTGCATCCCTAATAAATACTGCCAAAATAATTTTTATAAGCACTTGCTATTAGGGTTGCCACCTTTTCTTGAAAAAAATACCGGCCTTCCTATATATTATTCTTTTTTTCCTATTAATAACATTGGGATCAACCACCAAAAATACTGGCCAGGCCGGTAAAATACTGGCCAGGTGGCAACCCTACTTGCTTTTGGTACTTTTAATCCTACCCATACAGCAAACCCTTCACATAACAGTACTAGTATATATTGCTACTGCAAGGGCACAGAGGTCTAAAGACACCTTATTTACACACACTGCCTATCCTGCTCTACATCACACAGCTATTTTTAGTATTATACATATCATTAAGACATTCTGTTCTGTGATGGATTCAGACCTCCAGCAAGGATTAATGTATGATTTATTTGTTAAACTATTATCGAATGCAAAAATATTTCCATTTTTGACATGTCTTTACATCAGCTGCTCTCATCCAATTAATCTTTAAATGTTTCATTTGCTCTCACCAAATAGAAACAGAGTAAAACCCAACTTGTCTTATTCATTTCTATCTTTCCTGTTTAATGATTTAAACAGTGCCTGACCTTCCTAATAAATATACCTGTCTATCTGTTCCAACTTTAGTTTTTCCAATCTACGTAATTACCTATTTGACATTTACATTTTCAAGGTCCAAAGTTTAACTTTAATTCAGTGACAATAAAACCCTGTAAAACTCATAATAAGGTACAAATAAAACATGACACTTTTGTATGGGGAGTTTTGAGGTCAAACGTTATCATGACCTTTTAAGCTAACATTGTTTGCCTTGACAGAAGCATTCTCCAATGTGACAAACATTTATTCTGATTAATTAAAAGGGTTACTTTTTTTTTTAAAAAAAAGTATTTTTTCAAAAATTTCCCCTGCCAGTTTTTTTTCCTGCTGCCCACACCGGAAGGAAATTTGATTTAAAAATATTCATATTACAATAAACAAAAAACAAGATAACAAATCCAAAGAAAACAAACACAGTTTCTGATTCTCTTGTCTTAATCTAGATAATATCTCTACAAATTGCTTCTGTATTCTCTTATTTGTGAGATATTTAATAATCACCAGAATCTCCTTGGGACAGAATAATTCTTGTGAAGAAAGAAATAATCAGCTTCAAGGCAGTAGTTTCAAACGGCAAGTGTTCTTTTATTTTAGCAGTGCAAAAATCTACATGTTTCGGGTCAAGCACTTTTTCAAGTGTACAGAGTGCAAAGTATTGTGGGAATAAATACCTTCTTCTGAGCCAGGAACCTCCACAGTTCACCTCTTAAAGTGATAATGAAACTATATTCCTTAAAGTACAATTTGTTGAAAGTCATCATTGGAAACATGTGACATTTAGTCCATATCTAGTCCAATCCAATGTGTCCATGTGGTCCATCCAATTGTAGTGAGTGGTATTTACACGCTTTTTAGTTTGAAACTACTGCCTTGAAGCTGATTATTCCTTTCTTCTGGAATTCTACAGCTATACGAAGTTTGTGAATACGTCTGGGCCAGCATCTTGTTTTTGCCTTCAGATCTCCTTGGGACAGACTCTAACCCCAATTGTATAAACAAAATGAAAGTCTAAGTCCTCTAATACAAGGGTTTTCTATGTAAGGATCTTAAATCTTCCATACTAATACACCAGATGCATATAGGTGGGAACAAGGCCTCCTCTTATCCTTACTTCTTTCACTCTGCCGCTCAGTAACCAATCCTTGATAAAAGACTATGTCCAATCTGTGACACTGCCTTCCCACAGAGATTCTTTCACCTGCACCACCCTCCACATTTAAACTTCAGAAAGATGGTGCTGAAGAAAAACATGGGATATGGCATATGCAACCCTCCCCTTTTCCTCTGCAGGAATGTGATCCCCTTTTTACTGGGTTAAACCTACTCCCCCAAAGCATTTGAAAGAACAGGCTCTGGATCAGGGCATATAAAGATTCTGGCAATAAAAAGACATAAACAAAAATAAAAAGAGGAACCAGAAAAGTCTTAATAATATTAACCCTTTCTCTATAGGTCAGATTCCTTGATTTCCAACACTGACCCTTTGCTTGATCTTGATCCTTTGCAATTTATCTTCCCAATTCTTTCTTCATAAATGAAACCCCCCAAACTTCTAACTACATCTGGGGCATTGGGAATTTCTCAACATACAGGAGTGGACTCAATGAACATCCCTGTCTCACGCCAACCTTCACCAAAAAGTCCTCACCTATGTAAGCATTACTAAACTAAATAGGAGTACTGCATCAATGGCGAGAGATGTTTTTCCTTCAAGCAGGCATTAAAGACCACAGGGCCAGTCGTACCAAGTTCGGGGCCCAATTGGAACCATTTTGGTGTGGCCCCCCTAGAAGGAACTTTGCTGTCTGTCGCAGGGTCACAAAGCTGGATGGGCAAATAGTGCCTGCTTTCCCCTCTGTCCAAGTGATGGCTGCCAGTTGGGGATTATTACTGGTGCGGGGCCCCCATAAGTGCGGCGTCCAATTGGGCCAAATTGGTCCAATGTGCTTAAGACCAGCACTGGGTGCCCAGAGCCCTTTAAAGGCTACAGAAATTCGCTGAGGGCTAGCTGTATGCAGAAAGCAAAACAGCAGTGACCACTAATACAGAATGTCTAAATATACTTATGATTTAAGAAATATTGTGATCATATAAGTTATGAACTCATGATCAGATCTGCTTCAGGGATATATATTTTATTGGTCACTCAGATGACCATAGGGCACACTTTGCTTGGCTATTTTAACTTAAGTAATATGCAGTTTATTGAACGCAATACTTTCAAAAACCCGTGCACTTATTTTACACTTTTTGCTAGCACATTCAATATGAATATCCATGAGCAAAGAGCACCTGCTCTCTCAGTTCCCTTTATGGTAAGTAGAAACCCACCTGTTCAGTAAGTGGCTCTGTAAGCCCCTACTGTATTAGCATATTCTACTGATATACTGGACCTAAATATCAGATGTAATTTCAATGTTACTTTCAATGTTAGTGACAAAAATTGCCTAAAGAAATTAAAGGAAAAAAAGGATTAAAAGAATAATAATTAAATCATAGAGCGATTCTTTTTGGAGGACACAAGTGAGTTATTAAAACTAAGTAGTGGCTTATGCAGAGCTCCCACTGAGTTTGAAGATTGATTTTTTAAATGAAATAAGATGTATTTCACAGTATAGCTGATTTTTGAAGGAAAAAGTTAAACATTACAATTACTAGCAACATTTATTACCATATTACACAGATAGAGAGCCTGAACCAAAATTGTTGTAGGAACAACACATTCGCAAAAGTACCTATATAACATAAGTTAGACCCTTTGGCAAAATTTTTATAAAACTGTGGGTAGAGGCAGACAAACACTGTAAAATGTATTCTGTGAATATGTTGTCGCAATAACAACATTATTACATGACATTTTCTATTTTACCAACACTTTTAGCAATTCCCACCCCTGACTTTGTTTTATTAATATTTTTTGCATTTTAAATATTATTATTTATGACCTTTCTCTGTTATCTGTTGACTGAGTTTCAGTTTTCATACTTTGCTTCCTGGAAAAATGTAGTCACCGTTGCATAACGACTTATGCATGAACGTTATAAGCAGGGCCACCATCAGGGGGGGGCTGGGGGGACAAGTGTCCCGGGGCTGAAGGGGGGCCCGGCAGTGCTGCATTTTCCAAAGAGCCGGGCCCCCCTTACCAGCGCCGAGCCGATTGCTGAAGTGCCGATGCGGAAGTGCCGAACAGACGCGAAGACAGCCGACACTTTAAGTCCTGAAGTCACGGAACTACCCGATGTCACGAGGAGCCAGCACTAAAGAAAATACCTGAAGTCAAGCAAGTATACCAAAGTCCTGCAGCCATGAGTTCAATTCTACCAACACCAATGTGGGGTTTTTTTTTTTAATCCCCTGGCCTCAAATGTTTTCTTTTAATATCTATAGGCCCCTGTCACCAATTTTTTTATTTTATGGGGCTCCAATAATTTTTTTTTTAACTTGTTAGCGGGGGCACTGCCACCAATGTTTTTTTAAATGGTTATTTTTGGGGCCCCAATTTTTTTAACTTGTAAGGGGGGCCCTGTCGCCAATGTTTTATTAAAAAAAATATTTTTGGGGCCCCAATTTTTTTAACTTGTAAGGGGGGCCCTGTCGCCAATGTTTTATTAAAAAATTATTTTTGGGGCCCCAATTTTTTTAAACTTGTATGAGGGGCTCTGGCGCCAATGCTTTAAAAATGCTTTTATGGGGGGGGCTTGCACCAATTTTTTTTTAACTTATAAGTGAACCCTGGGGGGTGTACTTTTTTAGCGCTGATGTCTGTTTGGTCTTTTTAACTTTGATGTGGATTCGGCTGGGATTGGGGCGGGGCTTAGATGCCTGGGTGGGCGGAGCCCAGGGGGCCCCGACAATTTTGTTGTGCGGGGCCCCGTGATTTCTAATGGCGGCCCTGGTTATAAGTATTGTACATTACCAATTGTTGCTCTCTTGATCCATCTGATAAGCATTTTTGAGCTCACATGTCTGTAAATTAAAATGTACTAAGCACCCTCTTCCTTTTCTTTTTTTAAGGCAAGTTTGTGGTGGCAGCATTGTCTCACATACTGTAAGAGCAGATTTCTGGTATTGGAAATTATAGTATTTCTTCTTCAGTGGTTTGCATGGTTTTCTTGTGAAATGTGTAAACTCCATATGTCTGTCAGGGTCCGAAGGCTCCAGTAGGATTTTACAGACCAAGAAGGAAGCAAGTCCAGCACGGTTCGTGGCATCAAAGTGGTCAATCAAATGAGTGGTCAAAGTCCAGGCAAAGGGGTCAATCAGGCCAAAGTCAATAACAGGAGTCAAATAAGCAACAGTCATACCCAGGAAATGACAGAGAATAACCTATAATTGGGCAGTGGTTGTAAAGTCCAGGTTTCTTAGATAAGCCTCCATTGGTGCCAAAACGGAGTGTGATGATGTCATGACACTGGTGTCCTGACGCTGGTGACCATTCCAACCCGGCACTGGGGTTCCATCTGATGCTGGGGACGTGTTTCTGGCGTCACAGATCTGTGGATGCGCTGGGACCAGGTTGGTGCTGCCATCTTGGAAAGCAGACTGACACAAAAGGTAAGCTTCCCTTACAATGCCCCAACAGTCTGTGTTTAACACAAAGGTATACTCATTTAAAACATGACTAAACTATGTGAACAGCAGGTAATATTCACATCAGATTCTATTAAGTTTAGCCAGAAGCTGTGCCTTGTGCTGCCCAAAGCAGAGAAACTTTTTTTAAGATTTACAAAACAGAATTGACTTTAATGATGTAGTACAGTTATCTTATAACATTATCTTCATATTTAATATTGAAGCTATGGCAACTATGAAATCCGACAATGCAAAATCCTCTGAAAATGGCAGCACTTCGGGCAGGAGTGTGTGTTTGGGTAAAAAAAAATACCAGTTGAGCCTGAAAATAGAGTCATTCAGACTTTACCCCTTGATCTTTTAATGCTATTAAAGATCTCTGTACTGCAACCTCATAGATGAGCGACAGAGGGGAAAAAACAAAACATGTCTAGAGTCATAGGAATGGAGTGTTTATTTCAATCACTACCTTTACACAAATCCCCTAAGATTATTAGAAGGGCATGTTATTGTTAATCAGAAAGCATCTCACTGACCCAATGGCACCACAGCAAAGCTAACGATGGGCAAACAAGATTACAGACAGGTTAAATGTGAGAATTCCTTATATAAGGGCATCCGGGGTCAGGCTGCAGCACAGAGACAGGCTATAAAAGATTGCTGCAAACGCTAACAAAATATAACTCAATGAACTTGCTTCTGTAAAATATCAAACATATCACAGAAAATATCACAGCATTATTTTGGTCTATGTTAGTGATAAAAATCAGTGCAAGATTTCTTTCTCCAAAATGCAACTAGTAAATTGTTGTCTAATATGTACAACGTATGTCTAGGAAGGAGGTTTAAATAGTGCAAATTCCAGTGACAATAGAAGAACACAGAAAAATATAGCCCTGTACTTCATCCCTGGCCAAAACAGTTGTTACAGGACTACTCTGTACTCTAGTGCCCTGCACATCCTGCACCAAAGTCTGCACCATCGGGAAGCTGTGAACTACTTTAGATAATAATAAATAATTGAAGCAATAGTTGTGCAATTCTGTGCCTAATATTTTGTGCTCTCCAACTAAGTACTCTAAATGGCCCTTATTTGTGTATATTCTCCAGCTTATAGGTCATCCATTTATTGTAGCATATTACAAAATATATTTGTACTTTATAAATAGGTGATACTAATAATAATAATTGGCAACACTAACATAAATCAGGGCATGGTAGGACAGATCATAGTACAGGCATGGGACCTGTTATCCAGAATGCCCAGGACCTGGTGTATTCCAAATAATGGATCTTTCAGTCATTTGGATCTTTATACCTTTAGTCTAGAAAATCATGTAGGTTGGTTTTGCTTCCTATAAGGATTAATTATATCTTAGTTTGAATCATGTATAAAGTACTGTTTTATTACTACAGAGAAAAGGCAATACATTTGTAAAACTTATTTGGATCAAATGGAATCTGTGGGAGACAGCCTTTCCTTAATTCGGAACTTTCTGGATAACGGGTTTCCAGATAATGGATCCCATACTTGTGGACAAACAATACTGAAAGGGATGGGTGTAGTCACTATTTTACATGGTGTCACAGTACAGTACATCATTAACCACAAACCTTTCCTTAAAGAATGGCTCTTAATAAATGTTGCTAGAATTAATCTCCCATCATACTCTTAACAAGTTACCTAGGGTGCTGGGGGCTGTAGTCCAACAATATCATGGATAAATATTTTACTGCTTGATAAACCTTTTCCCACACTCTCCAGAGGCAGCAGGCCATTTAATTTAAGATTATTCTCAAAGAAGATCCTACCTGTTGGATATATGTTTGTTGAGTGACATTTTGACCACCTACATATTGTCCATTATCTCGATAGTTCATAAAAGTATAATGTCAACAAGACAAGCTAAAAACATCATATTAATATCTTGTTTTAGATAACAGCCCGACTGTTATGAAGGATAATCACTAAAAAACATAGGGGCATAGATTGGAGATACATATCTGGAGAGATTTCCGGAGATGTTGCCCATAGCAACCAATCAGCAATTAGATTTAAACAGTCACCTATAAGTTGGAAAAAAAAGCAAAGATCTGATTGGTTGCTATGGGCAACATCTCCAGAAATTTCTCCAGATATTTATTTCCAATCTTAGTAAACATGCCCCATAATGTTTTTCTAATGAAATTTAGGCTACTTAAAGGGGTTGCTTACCTTTGGGACAATAAAGCTAGTTTAAACATGCCATAAAAAAACTTTTTGTAATGTATCTTTATTACTTAAAATGTGTGCTTTCAGAGATACATACCATAGAAATGGATCATCTCTGCAAAACCTCTGAGTTCTCTTGTCTTTGATCCAAGATTGTGGGACAGGCTCTGTGTCAAACATACAGGTTGCCATATGAATCTGCACGGAGCACACTCTCTCTCTCTCACTCTCTGCTGCTTCATTTGCATATGTTTGATCCGATTGGCTGAATCTTGCCAGCCAATATAATTAAAGATATGCAAATGAAGCAGGAGAGAGAGAGCGCTTTCTCCGTGCAGATTCAGTCGTCAACTTCCTTATATGGCTACCTAGATGTTTTACACAGAGTGTCGGCCAACCCAAAACACAGGAGACAACGGAGAGAGTTTTTGCAGAGGTGATCCATGGCTTCTATGGTATGTATCTCTAAAAGCACACATTTTAGGTAATAAAGATGAATTACAAAAACTTTTTTTATGGCATGGGCTGTTAAACTAGCTTTATTGTCCCAAAGGCGAACAACCCCTTTAATTCGGAGAGCTATAGATATAATGGGAAAGTTCTCTAGAAAGTTTAAGTAATTAATATTATAGGCACAGAGTATATGGTATAAAAAAAGCAAATTAATTTAAATTATCTTCTCTTAATACTACCAGTGAGTGTTTCTTGGTTATATAAATAATAAATAATAATTCAGCCCTGGCATATTCTGTATAATGGGCAATTTGGAAATGTACAGGATTCCTCACTGGAAATAAATAGTTTTATAAATGTATTGAAATATGCTGCCATTATGAGGTTTAGTACAGGCATAACTTTGCATGAAATAACCTGCTTCTTTTACATAAGAATTGTAGCCACTGGCCATTAAATAAAACAACATTAGGTTCCTATTTTGCTTCATTTTAGAGACATAGGTCCTTTCTCGAACGCATCTTTTAAAGAACAGTGCAAGGTTTTCTGCTATTTGTTATGCCTGGAGAGAAGACATACAGTATACATGAGCAGCTAGAGAGTGAAAGAAATAGGAATTGCACCTCAATCTACAGATCAGCAATGAAGATAAATATATCTTTCATAAAATTGAGGCAGTTCACAATGAGAATACTTCATTACAGTACTGACTTTAGAATCAGGACAAAGTTATAGCATAATATTTATTCCTGTGGACTTAAATTTGAGGAAATTAGGGATCAGAGTTGCCACTCTTCTTCACTTCCTCATCTGCTGATACACTATGTACACTATGGGGCAAATTTACTATTATTCCCCATAATTAGCTTGACCAAATTCGCAATTCTATAAGCATCCGACCATCGAATGCTTATTGAATTGTTTTAGGCTATCATTTTGCTCGCAATACGATTGCTCGATGAAATTGTGAAATTTCCTTCGAGAGTCCGTAAAATTTGTACAATCGAACGATTCGAACGAATGTTATTCAAGCAGGACTTAGCCTCAGAAGCCTAGGGGGGGGGGGGTTTCCCATACAATTAGGTAGGTTCAATATTATTATTACTTCGATCATCGAATGATCGAATTATCGAATATCCGATCGATCTATTCGATATTCAATGAACGAAAAGGCCAAATTTGTATATCCGATTTCACAAAAAAATTCGTACGATCGGTATTTGATTGAATTCGATCGAACTTCGATCATTTCACGTGAATTTCGTAAATCGGCCCCTAAGTATTGCCTGACATGTTACAATGGCAGATGAAATATCCGAAACTGCCTTATCCCCGAACTGACCGCTTCTAACATCCCTAAAAAACATAAATTGGAAATGGAGTTGCATATGACCTGAGCACTATGGAATATGTTAGAGTCATATAAATAAAAGATAATAAGCAATAATATGCCAAAATATTAATATCTTAAAATGAAAAAGGTTGAAACCAAATCAAATTTCTTTCACTAACAGGTTTAATGTGCATGTAGAGGATGCTTTATCCAGAAACCCATTATCCAGAATGTCCAGAAGGTGATCTCCAGCAAATAATTAAAACATTTTTAAAGGATTTCCCTGTTTCTCTGTAATAATACAACAGTACCTTGCACTTGGTAATGAAACTGTGTAAATCCGTGTTGGGGGAACCAAAAAAATCCTATTGGGTTTAATTAATTTTCAGCAGACTTAGGGAACATTTCCTTAAAGTGATACTGACATTAAAAAATGACCTTTTAACGTATGAATGCATATTTAGGGGCAGATTTACTGAATTCATGTGAATAATTTGAAGTTCGGTCAAACTTAAAATAAATTAGAATCTTGGAATATGCAAATTAGGCAAATTCGACCATCGAATATTCCAATTCAAATAATTTGAATAAAATTTTATTCGAATTATTGACTATTCAATGGTCGAATTACTTCCCCTTTAAATTTTTATTTGACCACCTACTTCGCCAGAACCAAGCAACCAAATTGGGAATCATTAGTTTTGATTGAATAAAAAAAATTTGATCGATTGATTAAATCGTTCTAATCGATCGATTGATCGAATTTTTTTTAATCAATCGTTCGATCAATTGAACTGCGGTAAAATTTTACTTCCCTTTTATTCGAAATTCGACCAATGATAAATCTGCCCCTAAATGTTACCTATAGGTCATTTTTTGCTGAGAGGTTTGTTTTTGTACATAATTGTTAGTTGAAGTTCCTAAGCCTGACTCTCTGACTTTGCCAACCTGACTGTCCCATCTCAGCCTGTTAGTTACAGTTTCTAATGCTAACAGACTCCTGCTGCACAAATATGGCAGCCCCCTCATACAGGAACATGGGGGATCAGACAGGTAATGTAAAAGCATCATGCAAAAACTTTATGGCAAAGTTAGAAGTAACTTTCAAAGCCAATATTATAATAGATGTAAAAAAAGAGTTTAATTGCAGGTGTCAGTATCCCTTTAATTTAGATCATCATGCCTTATTTGGAAAACCCCAGGTCCCATACATTCTGGATAATAGGTCCTATAACTCTGTATAAATTGATTGTGTTGAAACATAATGTTTTGACAATGCCTGAGCTTCAAACTGATCTGAAACCTAAAAAAACAGCCCATCATTTCCTAAATGTGTATACAATGCACAACCTACTAGAGGAGATGTACACAGTTCTCAGGAGGAGGTCAGGAGAGCAGCTCATCCCCACTGTATTTAATGAATAGCAATTCTCTATCCTCCCTACGGAAAATTGCTTGCTGTATCAAAAGTACTGCATAAACCAGCCAGTACCAGTTTTAAAAAAGAATGAAAATAATTGGCAGATGCAGGGAACTACAAATCGGGTTATCACAAACTGATAATGGCTAAAATAAAATTGCTATACAATACCTCTGCCTCAAGGCATGTTTGTTCCCACTCAGACAAGCCTCATTGTATTTAATATCCAATGGACTACTGATGAAACCCACTGTGAAGTCATTTACAATTGCTTTGCACTGTCTGGCAGTTCAATGCTCTTTACTAAGCAATGACTCACTTGTCCAAAAATAAATTTGGCAAACTTAGCCTTAATCAGTGGGTTGCGATATTCCACGCCATTTTAAAAGGGGAATGTTCTAAATCCTCTTACTTGTAATGGTTTATTAATACTCCTTTGACATATTTTATTGATATTTTTCTTGACTGATGTTTTTGAGGTGCAAATAGCATATTAGTGTATTAGTTTATTTAGGGTCAAATTATCGAATAGATCGAATGATCGGACATTCGATAATTCGATGATCGAAGGATTTAAAATGTTAAAATCCTTTGAATGCCAACTTCGCCAGATTGAACCCAACCGAATACCAATAGAAGCCTATGGGAACCCCCCATAGGCCCCTTTTGCTAAGTCCTGCTCAAATACCATTCGTACGATCGAACGCTTCGAAGGAAAAAGTACAATTTTTTCGTGAAATCGAACGATCAGTATCCGATCGAACGATTTCATCGAGAAATCAAATATCGAGCAAAATGATAGCCTAAAACTATTCGATAAGCAGTCGATAGTAGAATGCTTATCGAATTTCGAATAGATTCATAGGATTTTGGGTGAATTATAGTAAATTTGCCCCTTAGTGTCAAGTTCTTTCCAAGCAAGTACTGTATACCAAACTATCTGTGAGTAGCACACAGTGAATTGCAGCTAGAATCAGCCAATTAGAATAACAGAAATCATACTGTTAATGTATTGGTTGCAGCTGAATAAAGAAAAATGTTAATTTGAGGAACAAACAAATTGTTATGGGAATGAAAAATGAATAGAAGCCCCATTATTCTAAAATAAGAAACTTAAAAATGAAAAATGGTGTACTTTTTCTGAAATAATCAAGATACTCTCCACTCTATGGGGCTAATTCACTAAAACGCGAAGTACGTGAAGTAACAGTAGCGTTACTTTGCTACCATTCGCCGCCCTGATCGCAAATTTGCATCTCAGTGAATTTGCATAGCTCTGGCAAAAATTTGCCTGACAAAGTGCCCTGAACGTCGGCGAAGCTGTCGCTAACGCATTTTCACGCTTTAGTGAATTTGCCCTTATGACTCTCAGCATCTGTCTCTCTCCAGCCTCTTTTCTTGCTGGAGCAGGGATCAGAGTTTGATTGACAGATCTACTGATATCTTTTAGGGGCTCCCTTTCCTTGCAAATATATTAGAGTTTCTCATTGATACCAATGTGTAAGTATAATCCAATTTACAGTATTATTCCATCTTTGCAGCATTCCATTAGACAATACATGAGGTGTCAAATTATTTATTTAAACCTTTAGGAATATGCATAAGTAAATATCAGGCGTGACTCCTGTAAATTAAGGGGGCACATCAATAGTCTCCTTTCCTAGTCAGATCTTTGCTGCCCTTTTCTGTACAGTAGTTGAAATGCCACACCTTCAGTGATTTTGCATCACATACCTCAACAAAATGTATACATTCCTGTGCTTATGTTTAATTTCTAATATAGACAATTTAATTGTACAGGTATGGCATTCATTTTTTGGAAATCCTCTATCCAGAAAGCTTCAAATTACAGAAAGGCCATCTCCAATAGACTCCATTTTATCATCAAATGCAACAGTTCTGTAAGAAATAGAAATGTCCAACAGGTAGTTTAGTTTATACCCCAAGAATGATATTATGCTAAAATATTCATGCTTTTAGTTCCTCAGACAAACTCAGTATATTCCTTTATAAACTAGTTCTCAGGGACCAAATTGATTCAATACCTTTTAAATAATCTTGTTGAATTTATTAACTTGAAAAAAATCCAACTTGCCTTCTGGTTTTAGGCATATAAAATAGCCAATACTGGAGTTACATATTGAAAGTATTGTGTCTCTTAAATCCTACATCTCCCAGCTGGTTGCATTAGCAAGACTCACTAAATCAAAAAGACCAAAACTTTGGGTTTTTATGGAAACATATAATGGACAAGCCTGGACCCTTCCACCCTTTTGCCCACTGAGAGAATTAAGTAAGAAAACCCCTAAACATACTTAGTAGAAAAGCATGTAAATTAGCAGCCATTTTTCTATACAAAATTCCTGTATGTGTAGTAACATAATTACACATTGTGTTGCATGTTTACACCAGCATACCATTTGATAACAGGGTTATGTTTGCACAACCAGGTTAAGACAATGATGACAAGGAAAAAATTAGAAGCAACAAAAGCTTCTTACCTTCTTGGGGACAAGGCATGAGACAACTACACTGAATTGACTGCTTTGAGCCTTGGACATCATTCTTTTTTGTGGGGTGTAAGAGCTAAAGGGCAGCACTGAGCTGAGCTCTAACACCTACCCAAATTGTCAATCAAGCTAAATGAATAAGCATTGCACTGAAATTAAATTAACAGGGAGATTATTGATTTATTGATTCAGAAAAGGGCTTGGTAAATATGACAATGCTAGCATTTTTTGTTTGTGAAGATTCTCATTCATGCAGACCATGGTATATCTGTGGAAATAAGTCAAATCAACTGAACTTGCTGTGTTTTTTTTTCTTGAAGACTTTCACCAGTCATCCAACTGGCTTTCTTAATGCAGAACAGGACAGGTGAAAGAACTTGGTCCTCCCATATGTAGCTGGGGTGTTGGAAAAACTTAGAAGGATTTTTAATAAACACCACATCCCTATCTGCTTTAAACCCAGCAACAGAGGCAGCAACTAATTCACCCAAAAGACCCAACTCCAAAGCACAGGAACCAAACAACAGGTACATCAGCACAGAAGAGCCAGCTCCTCTGGTCAGGACTCAGTCATGTACTACATCTAAAAGAAAAAGGACACGTTTGAAGCCTGACAGATTCTAGACTGGGAAAGTGAATGGTTCAGAAGGGGTGTTAAAGAAGTCATATATGTTAAAACTGAAAAACCAAGTTTGAATAGAGGCGGGGGGGGGGTGCAACATCTATTGTCTGCCATATATAATGCTGTTTTTGCATCTCTCCTTGGAAGGTTTAATAAAACAAAGCTCCAATCTTGCTAATACAATCAACACCTAACTTAATGACATCATTGCGGAGAATGATAAACATATTATGCTGATTGGAGCAACATTCCAGAGGATATATAGCGAAGCAAGCTCCTATGTACAGTTATTCTGAATTGATAAAGCCAGCTGGATGACAGGTGAAACGTCTTTTGCCACTTGGAATATACTGATGCAAAATAAATCTGACCCTTAGTGTATTGCTGTAGATGTACAACTCAGCAGAACAGATTTCCTTATGAAGGTAGGAATTGCAGAACAAAAGTGTCCATTTTTATCAGTGTAGCTGTATTTGGGATAAATAAAAGGAAGAACCCTCTAAGGCACAGAGACAGATTAGCAGGAGGTTGAAGTAGTATGACAAGCAGGGAATGTGAGATAATGCTTTAACATTTTAGCAGTGTAGATTCAGGGAAAGCATACTTTGTATAAATACTGCAAAAAAGTAAACATATGCGTGAGATAATGCATGCACATTTTATGAGGTAATGTAATACAAAGAATTAAAGAGAAGGAGACAGATATAGATCATGAAGAAACAGAAGCGTGAAACATGCATGCAGTAGCCCTTTAGTAGCTTAATAGAAATTTACGGGCAGATTTACTAAGGGTCGAATTTTGAAGTTAAAAAACTGTGAAATTCGACCATCACATTTTTTAAAGGGCATTTTCGATCTAAAATGGAACGAAATAGGTCTGTTTTCGATCGAATAAAAATCGTTCGAATGCATCATTCCATTCAAGTAATTTTGGGCAAAATCCTTCAAATTTCCAAAACTTTGAAAAAATCTCTTTAAAGGTTCCAGGAGGTCCCCAATAGGCTAAAATGCCAATTTTTGGGGTATTCAATAGTTGAAGTAGCCAAAAATTACTTCAAAATTAAAAAAGATTCACATCGACCCTTAGTAAATGTGCCCCTTAAACTTATATTGGTTAAGAAATGTTAAAAATTTAGAGCCATAATTAACCATAAAATTAAGGAATCAATAAACCAATATGCTCTTTTTTGCTGTCAGATTCTGTATTTCTAAATGAATGCATCTATTAAAACCAGTAGATAACCAGCACAGAAATACCTGTAATTCTGATAACAATATAGTTCTGTCTCAGCAGGCTTCCACAGAAGAGGTCACAAATTTCCATTATTTTAAGTACAGTTTAAGTAATTCGGTGTACTCATTCTTGCAAAAATTGAATACCATTACATCTTCTCAGGAATAATTACCTACTTACACGGCTATGCACTAGATCAACAGCCTCAAATGATACTTTGTAATATAAAATCATTACCAGAAAGCATTATCTAATTTTCATGCACTACATATAGGTCTGTTACTTTAAACAATCATATTTCTGATGGGAAAGTAGAATGATTATAAGCTAAACCTGTTGTAAAGGAAATTGCCTCTGTAGGAACTTTGCCTGTGACAAAAAAGTGTTCTGTGTGTGTGTGTTTATAGGTTGCAAGGATGCTTGGCCCATTCCAAACATTTGAGGACACTAAAAAGTTCTATTATGAAAGTAAAATTATTAAGAAGTTTTCTCAATGCCTACAGAAATCTCCTTTTTTGTTTTTAGGAACAGAAGATTTATAGTGATCAAGGTTGTGTTGGCTGGGGTGTTATGAAACGTTTATGTCTGGCAGGTCTTCCTGTAAATCCTGGCAAGAGATATATGTATCATATATAGGTCATTTAAGAGTACCACCACAGGGCAGAGTTATAAAGAAGAATACATCTTCTGTCAACTGTCTCATCTAGAGAAGTAGTTTATATGGCTGTGTGTTGGCATGACATACAATATGCAGGCAAGGATTTTGAACTATGTTTTCAGATATAAGTAGGAAAACTATAAGCACTAAAAGCATGCTACCAGGAATATGGACAAAAGCCCTGAAGTATGACAAAGAGGCACAAAACATTGTTTCCCCCTTCACACCTATATGGTGTAACCCCCACATGAGCCATTTTATGTCCATTAGAAAGTTTTTTAGTCAGCACTCACCCACTATCCACTTATTTCTTCTCAAGTGGTGCATGTGTCCGGTGGCCCACACGCTCGAAAGAGGATTTTCAGTTTAAAAAGCCTTTATTCCATGTGGCTTTAAGGATCTGCAACAATGTGACGTTTCGGGCTTGTTCACAGCCCTTTTTTATGTCCATTCCAGACCCAGCAAAGTATAAAATCAAATATCTGGGACAAATATATGAACAATCTTATGAACCTCTAGCAACAGAATATAACCTCCATAGAAACATGTGATTCAGATACCTCCAGCTCAGACATGCAGCTAATAGCCAGTTTCCCACTCCTCCCGATATCTCTGTCTCGACCCTTGATGAAGGACTCAGGACACCTGTCAAGAAAGGGCTAACCTCCCGGATCTATTCAACCCTCAACAAGCGAGGTATAATCCATTTGCATAAAGCTACGCTAAATGGGTAACTGATATGACACAATTAGACTTGAGGAGTGGGAGGACATTACCCACTTACCCTCTGTAATTTGTAGCAAAAAAACTCTGATACAGTACCGTACAATACACAGAACTTACTTCACACCAGCGAGGCAGCATTCCATGCACCTGATGCCAAACAACCTTTGTTTCAAATGTGGGGTCAGCCTGGGCACATTTATACACACTTTCTGGACCTGTCCGCTTATTGATAAATTTTGGGCAAAAGTAACATTTATTGAACAAACTCTGGACTTGCTAAAAGTGCGATCACCAGAGGCATGTCTCCTGGGACTGGTGGAACATTTAGTGCCAGACAAGCACAGTTGCTCACTATTGAGACTTTTGTATTTCTATGCTAGGAAAAAGATTACTCTGTCTTGGAAGCTACCCAACCCACCCACCCTGAAAAGATGGAAATCTTTGATAAATGAGGTTCTACCACTTTATAAACTGACCTACCTGAGCCGAGGCTGTCCCCAAAGTCTGGGGCACGTGGGTAGGCACCCTGAACTCAGCTACAGTATAGGATAACAGATAAAATAGCATGTAAAGAAGGAATGTTTTATTGTGTCTATCGGCAAATACACCGTTATACAAACAAATAAATACTTAAAAAAATATATATGGTTCTATGGATAAGGGGCTATTTCTTGTTATAGAAAAAGAATCAACAACAGTGATGGGGGGTGATTTGGATACTAAGGGGAAAATTCACTAAGCGCCAAAAATGCTCTAGTGTTGGATTCGCCAATGTTCCCCACACTTCGTCAGGCGTAGGTCCCGTTACTTCACCAGTCAAATCTAATTTACGCAAGCAATGCCTAATTTGCATATAGAGTGAAGTTAAACGTATAATAGAAATATATGTTACAGCCACTACATTACACTTCACAAGCCCAGGAAACCTTTATTAAATAAAATAAAGTTGTTCTATTGCCCTAAAAATGTGCACCCTGTATAGTTGAGTTGCCATATGTTAGGAAATGTAGGGGGGAAGGAGGGTAACCCTCAAAAAAATTATGCTATTTTTCAGACTATCACCCTGAAAAAAGTAAAAGACTCAAGCGTTTTTTTTGGGACTTAGAAAAAATATCAAGTTTTTTTCAAACGTCTATCTATTGTATTGAACGACCTGGTGAAGTAAAGTCTAGTGCACGAGGTAACGTTCAGTAAAATGGTCATCTTAGTGAATTAGCGTAGTTACGTCCCTTTGTTAGTACGCAACTTCGCCTGGAGTAAGGGTGCGAACTTGCGGTAGTCTATCTACTTTGCTAGCAAATTTTCGCCAGGGACACTGTTAGTAAATTGGCGAAGTTGCGAAATGACGTCACGCAGGCGAATAAGCGCTAGCGTTAGACGCGTCATGCTTTAGTGAATTTGCCCTGAAGTGTGGTAGGTATATATAAAGTCAAAGCTTGAGAGTATGATGGGGTCTGAAATGGGACAATGTTTATTGCTGATTTATTTGTGGGATGCAAATTATTTTCAAATTTCCTTTTTTGTTTTGATGAAGATATTCTGATTATATTACTCTATCTATATTTCAGAAATAATATGCAGTATATGTTTTACATATTTAAATTGTGGACATTAAGGGGGTTATTTATTAAAGTCTGAATGTCAAAAACTCAAAAAAATTTGCTTTTTTTTTTACTATAAAATCCGAATGTTTCAAGATTTAGTATACCCCGAGGATGTAAAAAGTCCAAATCTGAAAATCCGGCATCTCAGAGCTACCGAGGTTGTATATTAGTCAATGGGAGAGGTCCCTATCCTATTTCAAACTGTCTGTGGTTTTCACTGGAGTCCAATGATTTTTCGGGCAAAAATTTTTAAAAATTCTGGCTTTTTGAGAAAAAGTCTGAAAAATGTGTACAATTTGGGAAAAACCTCCAAAGCAAAATCTGAAAAATCATACAATTTGAGCTTTCACTTGTTGAATTGTTTTTAAACGATTCATGTATGGAAACAAAAAAAACAGGTCTGATGAAGTGGCAGGTAGACATAAAACCATAAGCCAATATTTGATCACCAATATATCTGAATTCATGATGTTTTTGTAAAACAAGGACTTGACATAGGTCCAAAAAGTTAACATGTAAAAAAACATAAACATACAAATGGCAGCAGTAATCTGGAGACTATCAGGTATAAAAAAAAGCAGATCCTTGTACTTGATTACTATCACTACTCAAAATCTGGCAAAATAACAGCACAGACACAGAACTTATTGTCAATAAGGTGATACGTGCATCAGAAATACATGATGGCATTGAAGGTAACCATGTTTTTTTCAATGTTGCTTTACTGCTTTTTTTGCATCCTACACATATATAAATAATTTTGGAGGGGCTGAACAATGTAACTGGGTGTGCCCCTTCAAAAAGCACCTATTGCTTTTGGGCAGAGCAGTCAGTAAATACAGGTCTCCTGTATACCCTGTGCCCAGAAATTGTCCCTTATGGTACCCCAATGCTGGAGCTTGAGAGCCAGTAACTACCTGAAATGCATTTAAGCCTGTAGGTGGATGACAAGAACCAGGGCTGGCACTTTCAAGCAACTGCCATGGATTTGTGGAGAGGCTACTTAGGCCCAGGCCTAGGGCGGCAGGATTTTAGGGGGTGCATGTTGCCCAACCACACCCACATTGGTTCGGAAATTTAAATTTCCCGTGTTTATTCCCATTGCTCCATCCCGATGATGAAAATTTGAGCAAATAAAAGGGAAGGGACAGGGGCAACAAACAACAGTGGGCCTAGGGGTGCCTGCTATGTAAATCCGGCCCTAGAGAATTTTCATCTAAAATATTTTGCCAGATAAAATGCCTAAATCCACCCATGCACCCATGGCACTACATCTTGATGTAGATATTACAATGGTCCCTATGCATAATGCAATTTTGGGGCCATTTTCGATTTCTTCCACAATCCATACAGATTTCTTTTTATCCATACAGATTTTTAATTGAACTGCCTACAGTATTTGTGTGATAGAGATACTGCATACACATGACAGTACTGTATGAATTAAGGATATTAATACAAAACATATCAGCTGCTACTGTATTTTCCCACCAACTATACTTAGCAGAAGCAGTCAGTATGTAGATATGGCACAGTTTTCCCCTTAGTCCCACAGCAGAGTGCATTGTATGGGGGTCCACAAATAGGGGCAAGGTCCTGAATGGACAGAATTTTATTAGGCCTATGGGGAGGCTAAGACAACCCAAATCTCATGGCACCTGTAAAATAAAAATGGAGTTATAAAAAGCTGCCCACTATTGTTGAGAGATGTCTAGCTGTGAGGGAAAGATGTTCCACATAGATGGCTTTTATGTCATGCCTTAAATCTGTGGTGCTGCTGGTTTTGCATCAAAAGTTTACGTTCTTTTTCAGCTGCCTGCCTGCAAATCAGATTGGTTGGAGTGAACTTGAAGGGCTGAACTACAGGGCACGCATCGTTTTCATCCGACAGTCACGTAGTTTGTTTGGGTCTTTTCGCCACTTCGGCTATTTTCATGGCTTTTCATGTTTGAGACTTTGGAAGGGCGGCATGGCTTTGGCGATGTCAAGTGGTGCCTGACTATTTTGGAGAGTGCAGCACAGCTGGGCCCCCCTTCAAGCCCGGGCCCAGTACACTTGTACCCCCTGTGCCCCCTTGATGGCAGCCCCGGTTGGACGTGCCTAATATAACGGGACTAGTCGAGGGATCGCATACTATAACTAATTCACAACGTGTGCTTTTTCTGCTGACTTGTGGGTAATTAATCCTACTCCTGAACTGTTATTTATAATTGATGCTAAGCAAATAAATGCTTGTTCCCTCCTTACTCGGTCTGCTTTTTTATTTGATTAACCCTCCAAGACACTCATTTTGTGTAGAATAACCCTAGCCCCTATCATGCCTGTCTGCCTTGCCTGTTTCACCACAATGACAGCATTTCACATGAAACTGGTACTGTATTATTTCGGCTTCTGTATGTTAGTGAGGGTTATTATAAATGGAATTAGCATTGCATTCACCCTTATTTTTTCTGGGGACATAATACATAAATTTTGCACATCATTTTTCTTACCAAATATTCAAGTGACACCATAAATTAACTGTCAATCTATTTACCCTGTACGCATGCATAACGTATTGTTTTGCCTGTGCCCGCTTTAATGTGCTTGCATTATTAGTACCTGCTGTCTCTCACTGTATTTAATGTGCATGTTATTTAAATGGATGTATACAATTTAATATAATATACAGCTTAATATAAACATAATCCCACTTTAAAATATGAAAAACTGCAGCCTTTTATCTTTTTTATGACTTTTTGGCATTCAGGATATGATGTCACTGACATAATATTGAGGATGATGTTTCTCCTGGTGAAAATTCTCTGCAAAAACTTGCCAGTATATTATATTTCTCCATACAATAGTAGTGGGGAAAATTCTCTAGAGTTTAGCCATGGAGAAAAGTAGCATGGAAAGTGTAATGTTGATTGTGATTTAAAAGTGGCTGCTCTATATTTATAAAGGAAGTTCTCCAGCTTGAATCTGGCAAAGTACACTTTGGAGAAAAAGGTAACGTTCGCACTTTTATAAATTACCGTATTTTTTGCTAAAGAATTTTCAAAAATTCGCTGTTGAAGTGGTGTGAACATTCCTTGGGGCTGAGGTTTTTCATTAGCGAATGATCTTATTCGCCTTTAGGTCAATTGACAAATTTGTTGCAAATTGTCATGTTGGCAAATATTCGCCAAAAAAAAAAAAACACAAATTGCCCTTTAATAAATGTGCCCCTTGGGGAACCAGTACCCACTTTCACTGTATACTTAGTACTTGTACTTAGGGAGGGGTTCATCATTTTATTTTACATAATGTGCTAGAGATGAAGTTGAATTGCATGAATGTGTTTTCATTACTTTTTCCTGGTATAATGACTGACAGTGTAAGCCAGCTGTTGCCTGCTGGTAACTGCGACAAAAACATGTTCCATACCAATATTGATTTCAGGTATGTTTAGTATCTGTGGGCGACAAAGTGCCTGAAAATATTCTCTGCCCAGTAAGAATCACTGTATTTCTGTTTGTAGCTGAATGGCCGAACCAAGCAAGTGTACTTGCAGGGGTGCAATGATGCCCCTGCTGGCATTTTTGGAAAATGCACTCCACTTGCACTTTTGCATTTCCACTGAAGTAAGCTGGAATTGTAAAAGCTGGTTGAGGGTGTTCATTTTTACACAAGCTGCAAATCAACATTGTCTGATATGAGCTTACAGTCAGCCTACGTGTAACCAAATTTAGCAATCCCTTATATTCTAGCTTTGTGTCTTTACCACCAAATATTTGTAGAAGTATTTTCCCATTCCCACCCCAGCAAATTTTCTGCAGATGCCCATGGCGCACTGTTATTTTTTTAAAGCCAGTGGAAGATGCTTCTTCCCCCAGGCAGAGATCACTAAATATACTTCAGCAAAGCCAGTACACAACAGCTGAAGACTTGTGCTGGGCATACTGCAGATTTTAGGCTTTTTATTTTAAAGACGCATCTCAAAAAAAAAAATCCATACTTCTGAAAATCAATAAAAGGTTTTCAGACTGTTATAGAAAAAACAATCATATACAGATACCTGTGGGCTGCTATAAATGGAAATGACAGAGTGCCTCTTTTTCTTTTATAACAAGGCAATAACAATTTCCTCAGTTTAAATTGGTCCTGCTGTTTTTGTCTTTGTTACGGTTATATTTTTATTGCACTAAAAGTTAAAGATCATCAACATAGCTGTAAATTCATTATAAATCAAAGTAAGTATGCCCTAATAAAGTATTACAGTTGTACAGGAAAACAAGGAGGTCCCAAAACAGCAACAAGTGTATAAACAGTGTGTCAAGGACTCAAGGCCGTAGGAGGACGTGCTGATGTTGCAGCGTTAAAATATAAGAAAAATTGTTTAATTTTGCTGGAAAACAGTTTGAAATATTGGGTAAAGTAGTGCAAGCGTTGGAAATAACATTTTATCTGTCTTATAGATATATTATTGGCACATTTTATACTTCTTAGAGGAATCTGTCTTATAGTAGACATGCAACTAATCATATTTCCTTTCTTCCTCTGGTTATATGATCAGAATCCAATATATACAAGGTACACTTTAACTGGCTGATTAAGGTTTATAACTCTGTTTGGAATGTCTGTGATGGATTTAAAGGAACAGTAACACCAAAAAATGTGTTTTAAAATAAATAAATTCAAATCTACTGTTTCCCTGCCTGGTGTTTTTGCTTTCGACGCACAACAGTAGTTTATAGTGTAGTGTAGACATGGGGGCTACTAAATGATTGTAGTCTTTCTAAAGCAAAAACATTTACCAATGCTGGTCAACCACAGTACAGGATAGTGATGTGCTGGCTGGCCTGATACCCACATACAGGACAGATTAATTACCTTAAACGCTTTTTTGGTGTTGCTGTACCTTTAACAATGCCAGCGACACAGATAAGGAAGCTTACAAGGGAGCTTACAATTTAATTTAAGTTTCATCCCATTGAAATAAGAAACTTTGTAAATACAATCAATTAAATATTATGCATTGTTTCTGAGATAATCAATGTTTATATTCACTATCCCTCATTATCACTATCTCAGCCTCTGTTTCTCCTCATTCTATCTTCATGCAGGAGTTGGGTGTCAGATATTCATTGACAGTTAGATCCAATATATCTTATAGGGAGGGCTCCTTTTCCTAGAAGATGTATTAGAGCTCATGCAAATAACTGATTCCATTACAAAAAAATCTAACAAAATAACAGCTTTTTGCACAAATCCTGCAAATCCTGATGTCTGATAATTAGAGTGAGCTCTAATACATCCTTTAGGCAAAATGAGCCCCCCTATAATGTTTACAAAAACATTACATTACATACACATTAAATAGTGAAAAATATGTGTGCAAAAAGGCACAGTATTGTGTGTATTTCACCAGCATTAAGCTGGTGAAATTAAAACTTCAGGGAAAAGCGTGTGTTTCAGCAGCAAACATTGCTGTAGTTTGGTACTGGCTCAGGAAAAGCTGAATGATGGGTCCCTGGAGTGAATGGAAGAGAGCAGGGTCGACTTCCACTCCTTGCTCCAGTAAGGCCTTTTGCAGCTGCCAAGCTAGAAGCAGTTAAGTAATTAAGCTATAAGTAAGCTGTAGTTAAAAGGAGGTGTGAGCTACACCTCAGAGCTGGTTCTCCCTAGAGACCCCCTTGAGTTGAGGCGGATGAGGGGCCACTTGAGAAACCTCTTGAGTAGAGGGAAGGTGTTTGTCTGCACACCAGTGAGAGTGTTGACTTGGAACTGTCATTTCCTTTGTAAAGCAAGTGTGCTGAAGACTGTGTTGTGTACAATAAAAACCAGTCAAGTCGCAATTTAAACATGAAAGGCGGTGTCAATCTCCATTTTCTGTGCTGAAAACTGTGCCGTGGCTATGAGTTTCACTACCGGAAGCTCACAATAGTTAAAAATATTGATATTGACCTTAGTATGGAACAAAGGCCTAACACATTTCAGTTCTGGAAACCCTACAGCTTATAAAGGCTCACATACAGGACAAGGAGAATGTTATACAATTGCACGTTCTTATAATTGCACTCTTATTATAAATAATTACTGTTATAAAGGAACAACAACAACCATTATGAATTAATGGGTATATCCAATATGAAATACACTTCATTCCATCAATTTAATAAAAATGAAATATGAGTTTTAACCGCAGGGAACGTGTGTACATATTTTATAAATGACGAAGACTTCTCTAAGGTAAATGTAAAATATCCCCACACACACATCAATTAATAAATCCTGGTTTAATTAAAAAAAAATCCACTTTTCTTATTTGAAGACTCTTTGTTCCTAATTGTTTTCTTTGTGTTTAATATTCAAATTCATTTCTAATAACAATGTTCTCTCCAGTGAAAATATATGGCACTATGCTCTCGGATATATTTAGAATTATTGTCTCAAGGACAGAGCTACTTTTTATGCCAGCCCATGTTTCTTTTTTTTTGTAATACAATATCCACCTATCCCCATGCAAGTGCGCTGACTTGTTACTCATCCATATATATATATATATATATATATTCTAAATAGAATTGATTCACTAGGACCTTAATCTCATCTACAAAACATTACAGGCTACCGTAATAATAAAAAATAAATAAAATGAAACCATATATTGATGCACAAATAAAAATGTATTGCTTTTTTGTGTTTATTTTACAGTGCTGCTCACCCCAAGGGTTTACCCCTCTAACCTAGTCCCTTGAGGCTTTTCCTTAGATACAATCCTGCATAATTTAACATAGTGATGGGAGATGTGATGCTGTATATTCATGTATTTTTTTGGGGGGGTTGGTCTCATTTGATATGTAGAAACTAGGTCAGGTATTTAAGAGTTGAATGGTGTGAATGGGAATATTTTGAGAAAATAGCAAGTTGTTTTCTTTTAATAAGTGTCATTCAGCTGTTAGAAAAGCAATTTGCATTTGATTTTGGGAGCATGTTGAAAATTTCACACTTCATATCATTAAAGGTGGTTAAGGTCTATTTATTAGCCATTAACTACACAGTATAGCAGATAGCTGAATGTGTTTGTTTTGAGCAAATAAAAATCATACACCAGTACTTTAAAGGAAAAGTAAATGTTTTTCTTTCTGTAAATTTGCTCTAAACAGCCCCCCAGATTAATGTACCTTAGTCCCTGCTGCAAGTCTGCTCTGGTATCTGTTTTATCAGCAGCTTGTTTCCCCTTCTTCCTGGTGCAGAGTGAAGCCCAGCCCCTTAGTTTACTGAGCAGTCCATTTGCTGCTGTTCCACAATAGAGAGGAAGAGGGAGCCAGTGTGTGCTTTAGTAAGCTAGTTTCCCCAAGCAAAAGGTGCTAGACACACTGGTCTCTGCTATGTCATAGTATGCAAATGATCTCCGGGACTAGTCCAAGAGATAAGGTCAGCTCAGAAAGCTAAGGGGCAGGGCTTCACTCTGCACCAGGAAGAAGGGGAAACAAGCTGCTGATAACACAGAAACCAGAGCAGACTTGCAGCAGGGACTAAGGTACATTAATTTGAGGGGCTGTTTAGAGCAAATTTAGAGATAGAAAAAAAAAACGTTTACTTGTTCTTTAATAATTAGTTACAATCACTGACTAAACTCACAAACTCTAAAACCATGATTGTCCTTGAATTTATTAAAAGATCTGAATACAAAAAGTGTGAATAAAAAAAAGCACCGAATGATGGGCTAAAAATACAAATACCTAGGAAACCTTTAAAATTCAATTTTTTTGGACAATTCCTAGAAAAAAAGCTGAAATCCTCAAAGTCTGGTTTGATTTAAAGCAATCGAATAAGATCAGCTCAGCTCCCATTGACTTCTAATGTACCTTGACAACATTTACTTGCCAAACTTTGGCATTAAAGGTTTTTGCATTTTTTTTTTCATTTAATACATTTGAGGGGGAATGTAATAAAAATCTGTAACAGAAAAACTATTTATAATGCAAAAAGTTATGCCTTTGAACAAATTTTCCATTGTGCAAATTTAATATAGCTTTTTACGATCCTGGAAACTGTCATCAGACAGTGGAAGAAAATTAGCGAATTTTATAGTTTGCTCCAATGCACAGTGAATGTAATAAAACTTTTTACTAAAGAAATTGCTATGCTTGCTCCAAAAGAATAAGACACCTTCACGCACCTAAAAGTGTGCAATAAAATTGCAATGCGCAATCAACATTTGCAATGTAAGAACAGTTTAAAGAAGAATACAACATTGCAAGATGTGAATTTTTACTCTTAGGTGTGAATTGCTTTTCTCTTTGCTACTTTTATTATATTTTCCCATTAGACTTTTTAGAGCTTTTTAGAAATATAGAAAAAACACACATTTTTCGAGATTGGTGGAATAAAATCACAATTAAGTTGTTAGCAAAGGTAAATGCAATAACATTGATATATAGCTTGGATATATAGAATAACTGACCTGTCTTCCATTATCATTTAAGTTTTGTCAATAGATTAGAGTGTATACAATCCCAGCAAAGGAAAAATTTTGCGAAGTATTCAAATGTGGTAATTACAATTGTTGGCTAACAGTCTTGATAAAATTATATTTTTTCCTGAGTATGACTAACAGAAATTGTTGGGACGAAAGGATACAAATGTTTACTTGTAATGAATGGTGAAATTATTAACATTTATTTAAATCACAGATCTGCAGTATCTCTATTTTGTACAAAAGCATTGTTTTCCTTGATTGTATCCTACCACGTTCTACATCTTGTGCAGGGTTTTATTTATGGTGGACTCATAAAGTATTCACTGACACTAGCTAATTCTAAAGACCTTTATACATTAAACTAGTGTTCGCTGTGACTTCTTGGGGAGTTCATATGTTTATTGAATGAATGCTGTCAAATGCTTTTGAAAAAAAAAGTAAAAATTGTCCTGTATTTTATTAGTACAGTTCAAATGATTTAGATTTGTTTTTAGATTTTTTTTTTTTTGGTGAAGTGCCAGCTTCTGTAAAAATGCAATGGCACTTCATATTTAATGTCCAAGCCAACATATCAACCACATCAAACCAGCTTCACATGTACTGCCTCAAGTGTATAAATAGATTATAGCTCTGATTTACAAACACTCAAGCAAAGGGCAAAGACGGATGCAAAGTTGAGTGAATTGATAATATTCAGGAAGGTACTTGCATCCTTATATGATCCTTTGAAGTTTACAGAGAGCAGCAATACATTCTTCAACCTGCTTTGGTAATTTATGCAAAATTATGTGATGGACACAAGTAATCATATTTACACATAAAAAAAATTTGCACTTGTGCTAAAACAACCTCCATCTAGAGTCAGGCAGAATAGGGTGGCTGGGATTTGTCTGTCATGTTGGGAAACTAAGGTAAGTTGTTATCCACATGCTTTTAATGAGGACTGAACACCTCATATTTTAATTTTAACTTCACTTTATAGGATAGCATGATGTCACCTGCAGTTGTATGCTCTGCATTAGCCCGTCTAATTATTGTTATCCAGTAGGCTACCGTATTTACTGTAAATAAGATGACACTGGTAACCAGATCACTCCTCTGTTTTACATTGTGATGACCTGCTCACACACCCAACCCACCCAACCTTGTAATGCTGCCCATAATATGGATATATATTGTCAAAGAAAAGTGGAGACAGGATTTTTTAAAGGTCTTGAAATGTCCATAGGCACCTATTCTAGCGTAGATTATGATGTTAGGATATAAATGCCTTAGGGAGTTGTCCCTACTGCAGCTTAATCCAAGGAGAACCACTTGCAACTGTTTTCAGTTAACCTTGCCCCAAAAACTCTAGGTTAGGAGGCGATAGCCCATCTAAGATCTCATTAAGGTATTTAAAAAGGAGTCGTGGTGTGGATAAGGAACAAACTAGCAGTTGGCATGCAACAACATGATATTTACCAAAAAATTTTACATATAATATTCTGCATATATGATATTATAAATCAAGTGTCAAAACACAATGGATTGCAATACATTGGTTCAAGATTACTCAGTAACAATAGCCTTTGCTTACTAAATACTGTATATAGATGAATGAAAACAATGATATACACTACAGTTGGTTATAGGAGGGGGATCTTAGGAGAAGTGAATCTGAGCCAACCACCAATGGGAAGGGGACTGGAGGAATCCATGGGGAGGCTAACATGTAACATATAGAACCAGACACGGGTCTGGCTGGGACATGACCCTTTGTGATTGCTGAATTAGGGGGATGGAAGGCTCACTGCTTATTAGATACTGGCTCAGAGGTGACTGCCATGACCCTGGACTTTTTTGAGCAAGGAGAGTTTCAGGACTTGAAACAACAAGTGTCTGGGTTTTCCCTATGGGCTGTATCACTTGGATGGACATTACATTTTTTGTGCAGTGTCTGCTGTGCAACAAGGTAGTCCTGGTAAGGCAGGACTCAATCCAAGTGCCCCTGTTATTAATGATATGAATATTGGATTGGTTGCTCCTGTGGCATGTCAGACTGGAACTATGGCCACAGGTGGGACACCCAATTAAAAAGACATAGAAGAACTTCTATTAACCCTATGGATAAACTAAGCAATGGATTTATTGAATGTGGCCTTTTTTTTGTTTTGATATCATTTTAAAAAGTAACTGCATTTTCCTGTTGTACAGTACATCATATTCTAATGGTAAAATAATACTGTTGAGGTCAGATGAACCTGCATCAGAATTAGTCTCAGACCTGGACCCTCATCTATGAATTGCTTATACAGTACTTTGCCTTTGTGCTAAAGTATACGCTGCATTTTATCCCAGGTGCAACTCAAAAGCTAGAAAAATATATGTTCTTTTAAAGCCATGCTTATTATGCTTATTAACAACCATTTTCTTCAGAAATTTTCCATAATCCTTACACTGTAACATAAAAATCAGGTCCTTATGCCTCTTACAATGGCCCAATATGCAAAGTCTTTAGGTCTGGTTGAGGCACCACCTCTTCAGAAGAATACTCTGGACATTTTATATTTATATTTTATATTACACACTACCTAACTGCACATCATATGGGATGGTTGAAGATGCTCCAGTTAAAGGGTAAAATTTCAATTAAAAAATAATGCTTACAGATGCGAGTTAGATAGTGACGTATTATTGTTAGATACTGTATTTAAATACTTTTATTTAAGTATGTTACATACTGTATTGTATTGTAAACGGTTTTGGTCAAAAAGCTCAACAAATAAAATGCTTTATAGAAATAAATATCCATGCTATAATTGAAGCAGATGTTTTGCAACATGTAGAATATATAATATGAGTATAATGCCATATAATTTGAAGGAAAATACACATTCAAAATATGGCCTGCCTAAGTCTGCACTACATTTTGTTACCAGTTAGCTTTGTTGTTTCACAGACATTAAAAATAAAAAGTGGTGGGGTGCCAGATAATCACAGTCGTAGGCGGCACCATGAACACTGGCACAACACACTTTGACACTTTCACTTCTTGCTCTTAAAATCCATACTGTTGGACCAGTGGTTACAGAATTCGTATAATGCGACCAATATTTATTCTTTTAACCCCTTGCGGGTTACCCAGTGCATTTTATATTTCTCATGCATTTTTGGGATCATGTTTTCTAACAATGCTTTTGGTATTTAACTTCAAAAGTCGGATTTGTTGACTCGGGGAGGCAACATAAGACATTTGAATTGCAGTGGTAGGCTGTGACAAAACTGGACTACACTCCAAAAATGGATGCAAATAAAAAAGTTTTATTGTGCAAAAAGATTAATCTCAGAGGCTGTTCAGGCATGCTTGTTAGTCTAATTTCATTACTCCGACTACAGTATGTACAGTGTATAGTCTTAGGGGCAGATTTATCAAGGGTCGAATTTCGAATTCAATTTTGAATTCAATTTTTTGAGTATTTTTATGTGCAAAACTGTCAACATTCAACCAGGAAGTTATCCAAATTCGATTTGAGTTTTTATAAAAAAAATCTAATTAAATTTTCAAGGTTTATCATACTCTGGCCCTTTAAGAACATGAATTTGACTATTCACCACCTAAAGTCAAGTCATATATAATGGGAGAGGTCCAGGGATTAATCTGGTGATGTTTGCAGCCTTCCTGATAATCACGTTTTTTTCAGAGAAAAAAACTCAAATCAAGTGTTTAAAATTCAAATCTAATTTGATTTGAATTCGAATCGAGTTCTTGGGTCGATCCATATAATAAATTTCGATTGGTCGAATTTTGAGTTCATGGGAGTTTAAAAAACTAAATTTGAAATTCAACCCTTGATAAATCTACCCCAAATGTATAATAGTAGTCCAATGAGTGCTAGGCTTGTATAAAGGCTTTAATGAAAATAAATTATACATTTAAATAATCTCTACGAAGCAATGTTTTATATAAACCATGGCACCTACTGTTATGATGTATTATATTCAAAGATGCTTGTTTTTTTTAAATAATTTAAATGGCTGGAGAGGTCTGTTTAAGTCTGTTTCAGCCTATAAATCATATGGGCATATGTTTGGCTGAGGCTGATACATTGATCAATGTCTACACTGTATAACTCTGAATGTATTTATTTATTTTTGAAGTTCTCACAGATGCTTGCCAAAAATAAAACAATAAAAGTATATATTCTCAGATATTTCATATTTGGCCTCTGACAAACGTATTTTCAAGCTGAACCTTGTTACAATTTTAGCAAAGAGATAAATTTACAGAGCATATTAATCAAAGTTTGAAGTGAAAATTTTATAGAAGAAGATATTTGGAAGATTTATCTATTATTTATTATGTATCATTATTGTGCCTTATTTATAGAGCTTCAAGATGTTTATACAGCACTTTACAGATATTGATTGTGATTCACATCTGTCCAAGCTTACAATCTAATGTATGTCACAAAAGTTATACCCCTCTTTATGTCCCTATTTAAAAAAACTTTTAAATAAAAAATCAAATCTTACTTTTCTTTATATATATAGTAGTATGTGTGTATACAGATAACTCCTTTTAGTATGTGTAATTGATTCTGCACTTCCCAAATAAAGTTATGGACACAAAGGGGCAGATTTACCAAATTCGAAGTTCGATCGAATTTTCAAAAAGATTCTAATTCGAATTTTCTAATGTATTTGAAGACCACTTCGACCAATGAATTTTGAAAATTCGATCAAATCGAATGATTCTAATGATTCAAATAAAAATCTATTCAAATATTTGACTATTCGACAGTCGAATTACTTCCCCTTTAAAATGTATTCGACTGCCTAGTTCGCCAGATCAAAGCTACTGTTTTGGGTTTCATTATTTTTGATCGAATAAAAACATTCAATAGAATCGATAGAATATTTGCTATTTGGTAGTTAGACCAATTGAATTGCGGTAATATCCTTCGAATTCGAAGGATTATTATTACCCAACAATTCCCAGCTATTCCCATGGTCATATTCAAGGGTTTTTCAAGGGTTTTTTAACCTTCGAATTCGACCCTTAGTAAATCTGCCCCAAAGTAGTGTTCTAGATCTAGGATTATCCAGCTATGTAACCCCCACCATTGTCCCTCAGTAGGTAGTATTGTATTCAAGGAAGTCGTTGCAAGACCTGTGTAAAATGCAAAAGTCGGCCAGATCTCGATCCCAGTCAGATTGCGGGCGCATCTCTGTGTGTATGCAGCCCCTTATCACCTCCATTATGATCTGATTGTTGGGCCCTAGGGCCCAAGATCAGATCAGCCTGATATCACCCACCTCAATGTAGGCATATTGGGGAGAAATTCACTCATTTGGCGATACATCCAAACGAGTGGATCTCCCTGTCTATGACCACCTTTAGGCAGCAGCAGAGGCAGCAAGCTGCTGTGAGCCCTATTCTTGCATGTTGTAGCTGGGATGCAGTCCCTGATGCAATATATTTTTAAAATCCAAATTGAAGTGCTGATTGTGGCCAGGTCTGTAAATATTCCATATAGATTCAAGTGAAATCTGTGCCTTGTCTTTCTTTTACTGTCCGTGCTGTCACACATTGCATCTTTGGAAGAGTTATATGTCCTAGTGTAGTCAATGAAGATATGAATGCAAAATATATTCTGGCTCTTAGGCCCTTTGTGAGATGTGGATCTTCTTAAAGGGGTTGATGTAGAGAGGGAGACAATTTGCAATTGGTTTTAATTTTTTATTATTAGTAGTTTTTTAGCTTTTTATTCAGCAGCTCTACAATTTGCATTTTAATCGATCGGTAACTAGGGCCCAAATTACCTCTAGCAACCATGCATTGATTTAAATAATAGACTGGAATATGTATAGGAGAGAGTCTGAATTGAAGTATCAGCATTGAAAAGTAACAATAACAATACATTTGTAGCCTTACAGAGCATTTGATTTTTAGAAGGGGGCAGCAACGCCCATTTGAAAGCTGCAAACAACAGCAGAAAAAGACATAAAACTCTAAATAATAAATAATGCAAAACATAATAAAATAATGCAAAACAATTGTTGCTTAGGATTGGCCGTTCTATAACAATAAAATGGGTGAACCACCCCTTTAACAGCAGCAAAAATACAGAATACTTAGGTAAACAGCCTCCACTTTTTTGTCAAACCAAAAAGTGGAACAATCTCTGCTAGGCTCTCTTCTTCATGGGTTTTTCTAAGGTGGCACAGTTCTGTGCCCAATGCTATGCATAAAAAGACTGTTTTATTAAAGGACTTTGCCTTCTTTAGTTAGTTAGATAGCTTGGCGCTAGCAAGTTGGTTAGTGAGGTCCTATTGCCACAGGTGAGGAGTGCTGCATGTACTAGTTGGCGAGTTATTTTATATAAAACTTTTTCAGTTTAACCAATGCTGTGTGTGTTATTACTGTATTCCTAGTGGGGCCACCCGTAGGTGCATTCCCAGATCCCACTAGGTGGAGGCACTGCGCTAGTAAGTACCAGTAACCTGTCTCTCCCAATGAGTGGCTCAGCTTTGTTCCGTGCCATCAGGTATGCTCCATACATGGAGTGTAACACCGACACAGGGATGTCAAAAGGGCTACAGTATATAAAACTACTACTACCTTTCAGGCCACAACTAAGAAAATACACTTTTCTCATTTCATTATATATTATATGTATATATATATATATATATATGTATGTAAGCTGGAACAAAAAAAAAGGGGTTACAGATGATGTCGGACCGGTTTTTGGAAAGGGGTTATCCCTCAGAGCTCGTTACACGAGCTAAGCAATATGCGCTTGCATCTAACACTGCGGAATCGGAACAGGAGAAGCAAAGTGGGAATATTAGTAATAAGAAATGTGATCGCATGTTTTATTTAAGCACCTATGGACCCTGTACCCCTCTCATCAAAAAATCTCTTTCACAGTACTTGGCTCTAATACATACGGACCCCGAGATGACCAACTTGGTACATAAAGATATAAGTTTTGGATACAGACGCAACAGCAATTTGAGAGAATTGTTAACTCCAGCGGATCCGGTAAGCAAATATACACGCACCACTGGAACTGGCCAACTGAAATGTGGAGTTTTTAAATGTGGTAATTGTGTAACATGCAACACGTTGATCACTGGGGACAAATTCTTCCACCCGCACAGTGGGAGGGCATACACAGTAAAACACAGGCTTACATGTCAGTCAGCAAATGTTGTATATATTATTAAATGCCCATGCGGGCTCCTGTATTGCGGCAAAACAGTTAGGCCATTGAGAGACAGGATCAGTATGCACAGATCCACGATAAGGGCAGCTTTGGATCCGGAATACAACAAAAAGAAGGTCAAGCAGGATATTTCAAAGCAACCTGTGGCGCAACATTGGATGCAAGCCAAACACCCCATTTCTGCTTTTAAATGTATGCCAATCGATTGCATTAAGGTCCCACGTAGGGGACATTAACCGTTTATTGCTGCAGAAGGAGGCCTTCTGGACACATGAATTGGAATGTGTGACTCCTAAGGGATTGAACACGGCACTCCATTTAAATTGTTTTCTGACCAACAGATAAATCCCAGTCTCTGAGAGGAATGAATTAATTAATTTTTTCGTAATTTTTTTGCTTTGTAATTTTTCTCCTTTATATTTTTGCTCTTGATATAGTGGTGACCTAATTTCACTCCATTCAGAATTAGGAGTGTTTATTTACTTATCTATATATGCAGAAAATTGAAAGGGTACTATTTATTGAAAAAAAATTTTCACAATTATACGTAAAGAGCGAAAGTAAAGATGGGATGTACCTTATATGTATTTGGGGAATGGCAAGCAAGTAAGTTTTAAACACTAAATTAACACTTATTTTAGCACAATATTTATCTTTTATGAAGGGATATTTATTTATTTATTTATTTATTCATATAAATGCAAGAGCACTTACTTAATATATACTGGTTAAAGCCAGCCAATTAACAGTTAATCACATGATGATGTCACTGGCACATGATTAATGATGTGGGTGGAGGTTATTTAAGAGGTGATTTGAAACAAGTATGTATACCTTGAAAAAGGTCCCAATGGGGACCGAAACGTCGGTTGGATATACTATGCTTTGAAACAATACAAGAAGTTTTTCACAGTAAGACCCATGGTGCTGTATTTTTTATTTCCTGATGCATATCACCTATTACGTGCACATGGGCAGCTATGAAGTAGCTGATTGGGAAGTGGTGCTGTCCTAGCAGGAAAAAAAAAAAAAAAAAAAAAAAAATATATATATATATATATATATATATATATTCAGCTACGTTGTAAACAAGTCCTTTAGTCTCTTTGGGATCTCTGGAATAACATTCTTTTTAGACCCTTAATTCAGTTCCAGTATAAAAACAAAAGGTTTCCAAAAAATAAAGGAAAGGTACAAACAAATAAATACTGTAAGTCAATTGAACAAAAAGCAATTATTACTATACTTGATTTATAAGTATTGCTATATTACTTGGGACTTAACACCATTCCTTTTTACCACCTACTCTAAGGGCACAATGTAAAGGGCTCAACACATGCTCACACACACGTGCACTGGGAGAGAGCTGGTGCACCCATGGAAACACTGAAAGCCATATAGTTCACACATATAGAGCCCTGGTTCAGGTAATACCTTGGATTTCAGTTCTGCAATGTGCAAATAACATGAATACTTCACATTAAAATCTGATCAGAAAGGAGAACAACAGAACCTGTAAACTTTTGCCCTCCTACGTATTTTCCCACACACAACACCAGTGATTTTTGCTGATACTGCGTGGTTCTTTACATACAACACTAATTGCCTACCTTTAAAATTCTGCTGACTGCAGCTGTCAGGAACAAATATGAAAAGCGGGAAGATTTGCAAGATTTATATAATTAAAACAGAACTTTAGGACATTGTTCAGCCAACCTAGACCACAGTATTATAATACTTACTTTCTTTAACTTACCTATGAAAAAGATCCTCACATTAGAAATGTGACATGTACTGTACAAGCGACCAGGAAGGACACAATCATACACTATTATTCATGAAATAGTCCAATACTCTACTGGAATACCTACATATACAGGTATGGGACCTGTTATCCAGAAAGCTTAGGATCTTGGTTTTTCTGGATAAGAAGTCTTGCCTTATTTTGGATCTCTATACATCTTAACATTAAATAAATTAAATATAAATAAAATTGTTGTAGCTCAAATAAAAATTATATCTTGGTTAGGATCAAGTACATGGTACGGTTTTATTATTAAAAAGAATAAAGAAATACTTTTTTAAACACTATTTTTTGATTGAGCCAGTCTATGGGAGAAAGCCATGCCATAATTTGCAGCTCTCTGGATAATGGGTTTCCAGATAATAGATCAGAGACCTTTACAAGAGAAGATTAGTCAATCATTTATTGTAGATGTGGCTTGCAGCTATCATTGTAACACTGCCAGTACTTCCTTATGCATCATGTCATGGGTTAAATACTATCCCAATTACAGTAAAAGATAGTATGCAGTCTGCTGTGACAAGAAAGTACCCACCATACTGGGGCACATATATAACAGACAATTAATTCCATTTTATCTCAGTGAAAGATAGAGATCACAGCATAGATCAACATAGCAGTTTTAGATAAAGCTTTATGATGCAACAAGATCACCTTGGTAGTGTTGCTTTCTTCTGTTATTTCAACCGCAACCTCTATTTTCTCCTATATTAAAGTGCAACATACACAAGTGAAAGACCAAAGAACAAGACCAGTGCTTTTGCTTGTTCTTTGGTTATATGCATATAATTCTTAGGGTCACATGTGTTTGGCTCTTGCATGTGTTTGACGCTTACATGTGTCATTGTGAGGACAGCCCACTAAAGAAGAATCAGTTGCATTTTGCATATGCACAGATATTGAAGCATTTATAATAAAAAAAATGTACAAAATAGTTGCGACTGAAACGCTAAAAAATATGTCATACAAAAACCTATTACTGTATATCTGAGGTCTCCAAACTGTAGAGCTGATCTCCCTAAGGGGCCCCCATACAATGGATTAGTAGTCCACTATCAAGGCCAGTTTGGGTGACATATGGGATCAATTCTTATTTGTTAATCTACATACTGTTGGAAGCCCAGACTGAAAGGTGAATAAAGAAGATACTTGCATTCAGAGTTTACTTGCTGCACTAGATCATACTGAATCTGCAGCAGGATAACTGATAAAGCAATGTATCTATATGACTATATCCTTGGTACAAGATACACTGATTAAACGATGGAAAGGGGTTGGACATCTCATATTTCATAAGATGGCATTTCCACCTGATGTTTATTCTGGAAAAGAATTTAAAATATGAATAAAAATGATTGAAAAGAAATAATGGTTAGGGGTAACACACGGGGGCTGATTTACTAAGGCTCGAAGTGAATATTCAAATGCAAAAAGTTTCGAAGTAAATTTTTAAAAAACTTCGATTATCGAATAGGCTACTTCGACCATTCGATTCGAATGGTGGAATAGTAAAAGCCTTCCACTTCGAATTACTGTCTCTTTAAAAAAACTTTGATTTTTTTTTTTACGTCGCCAAATAAAAATTGCCGAAGTGCTATGTTAGCCTATGGGGAGCTTCTAAATCTAGACCATTTTTCTAAGCTTTATTTTATGGAAGAAAAATCGTTTGATGGTACACTAAATTTGTTTGAATCGAATGATTCGTACAATTTTACAATCACAGGAATACTTAATTCTGTGAAAAATCCTTCAACTTCAATATTCAAAGTATTTTAATTTGATGGTCAAATTTCGAAGTATTTTCCACTTCGAAATTCTACTTTTAGTAAATCAGCCCCACAGTGTGTGCATATACTTGTGCATGTGTACAGCCCCCACCAATTATTAATAATAAAATTATAAGCTATCAAAAAGTAAAGGGGAGACATAAAACTATTTTACTGCATAATACCAACTCTGAGGTGACTTCAGCTCACCATATGATATACGCTAGAGAATGCAGTTTCATTATATGAATTAAATATTTTCTGTTACTGATTTTATTTGCAAGAATAAAATTCTATGTATATTACCCACCCACTCCTGTCTGCTACAGTAATGCACCAGTCTGTCTCACCCCCAGTGCATCATTAGAATAGGAACTGCTCCTGAAAATAAAAAAGGAGATAAGGGGTAAAAGACAGCAATTAGAAAAGAGAATGAAAAAACTTTAAATGTGGCAACAGGGATGACATAAAGAAAAGAAATAGCTTGGGTTTGCAAAGCACAGGTTGTTGCTATGGATACAGAGGACATCAGAGGGCCAACCAACTAGATAAAATGTCATCAGTGGTAAAGCTGTAAAAGGGAAAGGAAATTATTCAGCATAAAGCTATGAGCATATACGTGTAAAAGGGAGCAGGCAGCCAAGGAAAGGTGCAACAGGTATGCAGAAAGAGGTTTTGGTATAAGCCAGAGAGGTACAAAGTGCCATATAAAATACAGAAACTGCACGTGGGAGGAAGTAATGCTAAAAGTCAATTAATCTAATCAGGTTCAAAGGGATTTTTGCAAAATGTATTCTTCTATAATCTATTCTAGGTGTTCTTGTTATATATATGTTTCACGTTAAATATATATATGTTATTATATATATATGTATATACAGGGCCACCATCAGGGGGGCACAGGGTGGACTGCCCCCCTTCACTGCCAAGCCGCATCTGCCATAGTCCAGAACTGCTTAAGTCATGAAAAGCTGCAGGCCACGAAAAAAACGGAAATCATAAAAGGAGCCAAACTTGAAGCCCTGAAGCCACGAAAAGACCCAAAGTCACAAAAGGAGCTGAACTTGAAGTCCAGAAGCCGCAAAAAGACTCAACGTCACGAAAGAAGTCGAACTTGAAGTCCTGAAGCCACAAGATTAGTTCTGGAACCAATGTTGTTGTTTTTTTTACTTATGTAACACTTTTTTGGGCTATATACAGCACAAAGATTTAAGTGTCCAGCTAGTGATAGGAAAGCATGGGTTACACTGCGACCTACACACCAGGGCAGGGCCTTCGCTATGTGGAAGCTATCCTTTAGGAGGTAGTATAACTAGAATACCCAGGCAAACTGTATAATAAAAGATGAATCTGCGCCACGAGGTTCTTTAAACAAATGGTGAAAGTTTATTAGCACAAGGCAATATCCCCAGGTTTAGATACTCACGCAGGAGCTTTCAATGGAGAGTAGCAGATGTTACACAGGATAGTAGAGCAGATATTCATACACACACATCACAGTAATGAATATTCTTCAGAGTCAGGATAGTCAAGGTACATCAATTCCAATACAAAGATCCTGTGGCTATAATGTGACTGAGTGGAAATACCAGATAAGGCCGGGTAGCTGCTGCTAAGCCCTAATCCCTACTACAATGATATCCCTGCACTAAAAGCATCACAGGGGAGCTTTGTAAGGAAGATCTCTTCCTGCTAACTCTCCTTGTTGGAACATAGAACTGTTCATACTAAATACAGCTGACTATCTTTCTCTCTCTGGAGAGACTATTACAAATGCTAACCTGTATCTTGCTATCCCTCATTCACGGGGTGGCCTAGTCCCCGACTTGGATCACTAACAGTGCAAGTCCTGTTAGGGCACGTGGCTTACTGGGGCCTTGTTGATCCCAGGCTCAATGAGCAACCAGCCTGTTCAGTACCAGCAGCCAAAGAGGAAGTGGCCACTCCTTTCCAGCACTATAAAACTGTGTGGCAGGAAATGGTCATTACACTCTGGGCTGTAACCATTGGTTAGAAGTATACACTGGCATCATAAACTTCTGCCTAGTGACAGAGATGCAGGGACTTAACTCCATAGGTGCCAGTAGAAAACCTATGGGTCTCTACACTTATAAGAGGGCCCTGTCAATGGCTTTTTATGATTTGTGTGTGTGAGTTTACCATTTTAGAGCAGATGTCTGTGTGGTTTTTAAACTGTGGTGTGGGTGGGTTTTGGGTGGGTCTTGGGGGCTGGGGTGGCTCTTGGGGTTGCTAATATATATTATTGACTTTTAAGAGGTATATTACTGTGTAAATTGGGAATGTTAGATGTTCAGTTTCTTGAAATCGCTGTTGTGGCAGCTCCAGGAAAAGACATATTATGCATCAGAAAAACATGATCAAATAAAATCTTATAATTTATAACACTGGAAAGCTGATCTCGATCTCTCTGTTTAAGCAGGATAACATTTATATAAACCTCCCAGTTATCACCCCAAGTCTAAAGTTGGAAGATGAAATGAAACCTTGACATTGTCATTCTGTAAATCACAAAACATAGATTACCAGTGCCAGCATGGCAAACATAACTGTATTTGATTGTAATAAGAAACAAAGAATAGAACAGTGGCTCTCAACCTTCCTAATGCTGCAACCTTTTAATACAGTTCCTCATGTTTTGGTGACCCTCAACCATAAAATACTAAAATATTTTCGTTGCCAGCCCAGAGCAGATTGTTAAGTACTGGAGACAGTGTGGCTGCATAAAAGTTTGTTTTCCGTGCATTGTGCGGTAAAATATTTTTAATGTTAATTTTACAAATATGACTACCCACTTTAAATGGGCAGGGAGAGTTGTATGGTAGTCCCTACTAAGGGGATAAAGAAAGTTGTAGTGCACCTGGCTTCCCTTCACAGGTTACTGAACTACAACTACCAGGCACCAACACCCGGAGGGCTAGTGGGGAGAGAGATGAACCTGCTCCTGGAACCCCTTAAGTGACCCCTGTGAAAGGGTCCTTCAACCCACAAAGGGGTCGCGACCCACAGGTTGAGAACCACTGGAATAGAATATACATTTCCATATATTTATAGATCGTTGTTTTTACTATAGCTTTCATATCATCACATTTTCCAGGAATTCTAAAACCTGTGCCTAGTATTGGTAATATTATTCTTATTCTTATTTTTTCCTTTGTTGGTTTTTCTGTAAAAATAAAAATAGAAATGACAAATGTTTAAACAGGAGTCATCCCTGTACTTCCCAAAAACTTCATTACTGACAAGAACATGCAGAGGCTGATTACTCAGACCCAAATGTTAGATGCAAATAATGTAATCATACAGCACCTGCAGGCTTAATACATTCTGGGTTCTAGAAAATTAACCCAAATGTGCATGGGTGGATCAGATGAAAACAGAATTATTTCATTCCTTTTAAAATGGGCACATGTTTAAACAATCCACATGCCATTAGTAACTTTGCACCACTGACACACGTCTCTGCATGCCAAAATGTTCCACAAACACCTGTACTACCCCCCATGAATTCAGCACTGCAAACATTCAGAAACACTGCTTTCTATGAAGGAGGAACATAGTTGTTGACAGGCACAGGGTACCAAGGAGCCCTGTCTTGGTCTTTGGAAACAAAATCCAGAACCCAGTAAGTCCCCAATGTTGGCACAATTTTGCATCTCTGGCCTTTGTATATTACCCCTTATATTTAATACCGTAAAAGTAATTTTCTTTTGAATTTTTATTAAATACAGTATTTGCTCTCCAACCAAACTCCTTTCTGAAAATGATAGTCAGGAGACTGTTGACATAATCAATCATATTATGCTTTATTTATCAATAGTGCATACATCATAACAATTTACAGATATCATACATCGTTCACATCAGTTCATGCCCCAGTGGAAATTTAACCTAAGGTTCCTATAACATTCACACACACTAGGGCCAATCAGGAGCAAATTAAGCTGCCTATTTGTTTTGCAGAGAGGGTGGAAACTGGAGTACTCCAAAGAACCCCTACAACTACAAGGAGAATATCTTGAAGACAGTGCTGTGGCTGGAATTAGATCAAACAGCAGGGCTAACCACTGCTCCACCATGCTAGATATTAAACAGATAGATTGTGAGCTGCTGAGAAGGGAAGATTACACCTGGAGGGTGGCAGCCACTATATCTTTTCTTTCTTGCTCTTCGTTTTCTTGAACTGGACCATCTGGGCAAGGAATTTATCCAACATATATTTTCTTTTACTCTTGTTATTGACTAGATTCGTACTGGTTGTGAAATGTATGTTCTGTTATTTATACTATTATTCCTTGCCCTGCTTTGAAAACAGGCCTAGAGGTCAAATAAGACCTATACAAAAACAGTCAGTCTTCATCAAACTCAATAACTTTCTCTACCACCAGCCGCAGCAGTCCCCTAAAGCTTATAAGCCCAGTGTCAATATGGATAGTTCTATTACTAGAGAGGATTCATTAATACAATTCCCTCCCTTGTTGGCATCACTGATGTGTGTATTGCTATAGCACAGGGGTCCCCAGTTTTTGAGCCACATTCTAATTTAAAAAGAGTTGGGGAGCAACACAAGCTTGAAAAATTCCCTGAGGTGCCAAATAAGGGCTGTGATTGGCTATATAGCTTGCTAGCCTATAGGAGGCTCTGTTTGGCACTAAACCTGGTTTTTATGCAACCAAAACTTGCTTCCGAGCCAGAAATTGAAAAATAAGCACCTGCTTTCAGTCCACTGGGAGCAACATCCAAGGGGTTGGAGAGCAACTTCTTGCTCATGAGCCACTGCTTAGGGGACACTGCTATAGCATACGCATGACTGCAGGAAACCCCTTGCTGTGGGTTGACCAGTGCCTACCTACATTACAATGATAACATATGGTGCAATATTCAGCTTGAAAATGTTTTAACTAAAATAAACCAATTATAAGAAAATCGATATTATACATGCACAACTGCCATTAATGCAAAACACTATTGTGAACTGTTGAAACTCTGGATGTCTGATCTGTTTCTGTACTCTTTACTCTGTAGAGTCATCCAGCATAGTGACATTTTCTTCACAAATTTATTTTTTTTATTTTTGGTTTGTGTGATATCTTTGACTCCTAACAGATCAGTGAAGCATTAGTAGTGTAATCTATAGCAAGTCTGCTTACTAAAGGTGACAGAAAATTTCATTATACAATAAAATAAAAAGACACTATAGACTGGGAAGAAATATTTATACATTGTCACTACATTGAACTGCAGTGATATATACCTCCATCTGCATCACAAATTCACTGACAGAGTGTTCTTTTGGGAGGAAGTTTATCTCATTACCTTTTGTCAGCTAACCATTCTCCATATCCTAACCTGATTTAACCTGAGCTATATAACCTTTAAGGATTTATCTCCTTGAGTCATGATGGACACGTTTGTTCTGAAAAGATGACAGATTTAAAAGTTGGGCTTTAATCTGAGAATATCTAAGTATGAATCTGAGAAAATGTTATCAGAACAAGGGAAATCACTATGCAACGCTAGCAGCAAAAAATATAAAAATAAATTATATATATGGTCTCCATTTGTCCATAATAAACAACACATTTGCACCCCCTTTTCCAATATTATCAGATCAAATAAAGATAGCAACACAATGTTGTACTCAAATAAGTTAACAATATGTGACTTTTTAAAAATGTTATGACCAGCCAGGAAGAATATTGCAAGTGATCTGGGTTGCAAAAGACATTTGAGTTAGAGACAACATAAAATACATATTGTTATTAGAGTTGGTTTATTAATGTTGTTTCTGTATCCAAGTAAATATATAGATCCTGAACATTGTGCGGCTTGATCTCTAATTATATCAACAGACAGAAAGCAGGGACTGTAATGATTCATTATAGTGTTTTCGCTTACAAACCCAATAATATCATTGCACTATAACATTCCTTTAGTCCATTGTATTATAGGAAAATAAATAAATAAAGTTGTTACAGAACATTCCCATTGACTTCTATACAACCTTGTCAGCTTTTCCTTGATTTGTTTGTTACAATGTTTTTTTCTGAGGATGACCATAAGACTCAAGAGTTGTCAAGGGTCATTTACAATGATTCCAAGTGCTCATTCAAAAAGCACTCGTATTGAGGGTAAGGTTGCACTCTACCTGGTGCTGGATGGGAAATCTAGTGTCATGTCACCTTGCAGGCCGCACCCCAAATGCTCCCTGATGTCTGATGTAAGGGAAAAGGTAGCGGGCAGGATGGGGGAACCTTCATGTCTGCCCCTGGCCACATAATTACAGAACAAGCAGTGCTGTATTCATAAAGCAGACATATGTCTCTGTACTCCATTTTGGAGAGCAAAGACCTGCATCAATTTAGAAAAATGCAGGGCACAAGCATACAAAAGGCATTGTGGTTTTCTGGTTGTTATTTGCACTTTGCCCTGGCCTTTATGAATAACCCCTGAGATGTTTATGGATATGGGAGGGGCATTCTTTAATCATAGTATCAGGGTTTCCACAACCCTGGGGTCGATTAATGTACACAACCACTGCACCAAAGGTTGCATTTCACTCAACATCTAAGATGTTATCTGTTCCAATACTTTACCTTAAAATATGCCAGAGTGAAATGTCAAAGAAGGACAAACATTATTAGCTGCATATTTGTTTTGTTGAAAATGTTAGTTCACCTGAAATATTCTAATCTCAATGACAGGGTTAATAAGATATGGCTGTAATAGTAATGGCCTTTTCCATGACAATCTGACACTGACACTTTATGATTTCCTATATAGAGAGGTATTTTAAAATCAATATCTCAAGGATATATATTTCTTTAGATGTTGCTCTACTAATAAAATACAAATGCATGCCCTCAGTCTCCCACTTATTGATCAATGTAAGATTCTTTAACCAGCCTTTCCCTCCTAATATTTCTATTCAACTTTAATGATCTAAGTCTTTATTCAGATTTTATATGCTGCTGACCTTCTGCAATTTCTTACTGAATATATATTATTAACATCCCATTTTTTCCTTACTTTAATGCTTAGTATATGCTACCCAATTCTTTCTGTATTTTTCTGTAATTTTAATTAAAATACCAATCATATTAAAATGTGATTGTCATTGTTTCCCCACTGGCAGGTGAGTTACTAAAAACTTGCAGGTTTTCAAAAACTATACTCAAAATGTGCAAAGGGAAACTTATTTTAATTGCATATTTTTTGCCACTAATGGCTTTTACTACATCAAAACTGTCACACTTTAGAATGAATATTTAATTTCAGCAGTTCTGATCCATCAATGTTATAATCCCTTTATTAGAATCAGTTATCAAATTTGGCAGGAAGATAATTGATGTAGATATCACCTTTCTGTAGTGCAATAATGTCACAGTTTTTTCCTTTTAGTAATCATCTTTAAGAACAACTAAAGCCTTAAAAAGTACTAAATTGTATTATACTAATTTTAATGTACCATCCCAGAGGCTCAGCAGTTCTCTTAACATTATTCACCCTGCATCCTGTTAGGCCATCTTTTGAGTGGAAGTGACACTGAGCAGTGTCCTCTGGGCTCCTGTTGAGAAGAAGGTTGGATATCAATAAAACAGTGCAGCAGTTCCAGATATTGCAGAACCCAATGCTACTGGGCAGATTAATCAGTGATGATACTTTTTCATATAATTTGAAACTATAGTCCACAGTTCTTACTACTCAGATCAAGCTATTTATTTCCAAGGGACCTCAGCAGTTTAGGAACCACTTAGTAGAAGTTTCAATGGTGTAGAGCATTTCACTTAGATCTTCAGGAAACTACCACATTGCCCTTCATGCATGAAAGTTCTGCTGCTCTTTCCCAGTGCATCTAAATCCTAGAACCTTTATCATATCAGCTAAACCTAGCTTTGGTTACCATAATTCACTAGTTCCCTTATCACATGCAATCAAGAACACTTGATAAAGGAGGTTGTTCCTCCGAAACGTTGTGTTGGAGATCAAAATAAAAGCACTAAGGATTTAGCACATTTGCCATTTGTGAGTGCCATCCAATTCTTTCATTGCATGTGATAAGGGAACCAAGTGAATGCAGCAAGGTTCTGGATTGAGCACCACCTCTATGTAGCCATAGCCTGTTGTACTATTGAAATCTACTTATTCTTTAAATATTGGAATGACACCAGCTTTTCTCCAATCCATAGGCACCATACCAGATGAAAGATGAATCTGAAAAAATCAGAAATAGGGGCTGGTCTAAAACTGAACTAAACTCTCTTAGAACCTGTGGGTGTATGCCATCAGGCCCTGGAGCCTTGTTTACATTAATTTTGCCTTTCTTGCCTTTCTCTTCTTTCCTATGAACTTCTTTACTCCTTTATTAAGCCACATAGGGTGATTATTAGAGCTTCTACATTTACTCCTTAAGGGAATACATTAAGAACAGTAATGATTTCATATAATTTTAAATGACAACCTTTTTTGTTCTGTGTTTTAGGTGAAAACATAATGCCCCAATCAATGCTCTGAAGGGCAGCCCTCAAGGCACTAAAATAAGCTTTTCCAAAATTCATGGTTTTTGATGCCCCAGTATATATATTTTCTTTTTGCATCAGACATTAAATTATATAACATTATGGTCACTATTACCCAGAGGTTCAATGACTTGCACATTTGCTATACGTTCTGTGTCATTTGAGATCACTAGATCCAAACTAGCATTTTTTCTGGTAGGCTCCTCAATAACCTTTTCCATAAAATTGTCATGCAGATGTTTCCATTAACTGTTCTGGCAGTACTGTTGCTCCAGTCAATATCTGGGTAATTAAAATCCCCCATTATCATTACTTTACCCAAACTAGCAGCCTTTTCTATTTGCATCAGGAGCTTAGCCTCCTCCTCTTCACTTACATTAGGGTGTCTATAGCATACACCTACAATTAATGACTCTTTATAATTGGTGAAGAACTCCACCCATATTACTTCCCCCTCATTTTCTAACATAACCTCCTCCTTTATATAAGCTTTATGCGACTCATTCAGCCATGTAACATGTGACATGTGGTCCTCCCTCCACCTCCATAAAAGACAACAAAGGCCAGACCATGTTGAATATCTGAAAGGCCAAGTTATGTTACTATGTGCTCTAGCTTTTGCAGCAGGTCCAATTACTGTACATTGCAATTCTCAGAATATAATGCATTGTGGCAAAAATGTCCACTTTGCACGTTAGTGAATGCTGCAAAAAGTTTCCAAACAGATCTGTTTCCTAAGAAACCCTTGTGGCTTTCAGCAATCATTGTCTGTACATCAAGCACCAGACTCTATTGCAAAAACACTAAGGGGGCTATTTATTAAAGTCCGAATGCCAAAAAATTTGAAACATTTGAGTTTTTTTACTATAAAATCCAGATTGTTTTGGTGAAAAAAACAAATTTTTCAAGATGAATTATACCCCGAGAATGGAAAAAGTAAAAAGATCAGTAAAATCCTGCATCTTAGACCTGCTGAGGTTGTATATACTGTAAGTCAATAGGACAAGTCCTGAAGATATATTGATCTGTGCTGGGTTTAAAAAAAAAGCTGAAGTTTTTGTTTTCGGGTGGAAAATATAAAAAATTTGTACAATTCAAATTTTCGGGGGGGTTTTTTTTCTAGTTTTTTTCCCACACTAGAATTTTTTCAGGAAAATGTATTGATAAATAAGGGGAAATAATCCGTGGGGATTTGGTCAAAGTATATTTAAGAAAATAATTAGATAAATTTGGATTTTGATAAATAACTTGTGCCGTAAAAAGCTCTGTGTATAATTGTGTAATCTGTAGCATTAGTATGTATCTAATTCCTGCTCTTGTCAAGTTATTTTGAGAGTTGTTCCATTAAAGTTTTACATTATGTGTTTTTTTAGCTGTTTCTGTTATTCTACATTGCAAAGTACTTTGAATAGTGGTATAGATGGTGTTACCTCTGGTTACAAGTTTAGAACATGCAATATACATGAAAAGAGTAATTTTCAGCCAAACAAATGAGGAGTGTTAAGGTAATTGCCTTAATCATTGTGCATTTGTAAAAGTGTTTAGATATGTATTAGCTCAGACACTGCTTTGGAATAAGCAATTTTTTAAATTTTTGTCACTTCCATTTCTAAAATATTTATTAAATTTATTTCACTAGGTGATCTGGGAAAAACTATATACCAGACAAAGACATGCTAAATTCCAAAGTATAATGGAGATACCTGGCAGCACAGACCATCTAGAGCACCATGGAAATCAGCATTGATGTTAAGCAGTATTTAATCCTGAGTAAATTACTCATCTGTGGTTAAATACATTTTAGAATATTTTTTGACAACCTTTTTTCCATTGGATTCACTACTTTTTTGGAAAGGTGTCCTTCTTATGTTCTGTTGAGCTTGGTTCATTGCAGTCTGCAGGATGAGAGAAATTATGGAGCACTTATTGCATAGATTTGTCCCAAAATTCTGAAGCATCAGCAAATACTAGTGATGTATTTAGAGCTTAATGGAATGTGACTCTTCTCAATCTAATTTCAAGGACAGGAACAGAAAATATTGGCAAGGACAGGAACAGAAAATATTGGCAAGAACATATTCAGGAACGGAGTAACTATAATTGTCCTTGGAAAGTATTTGCTGTACTAAAAAACACACAGCTTGGCTGTGTCAAATGGTCAGGTAAATGTTATGTAAATATTAAATATAAATATCATATATTTAGTGATGGACAAATCTGACCCACTTAGCTGAAAATTTGCCAAATGTATTGAAGTGAAATTTTTTGATGCACAACTATTTTGTTTCACCAATTGGAGTCCATGGGGGTTATTCATTGTGCGCCCAATTCCATTATTATTTAAATAGGCCTTTTTTTAAATCACACATTTTATTGGGATTTATTAAACCCCCGAGGATGAAAAACTCAGAATATTAAAATCTGGCATCTCAAACCTGCAGAGGTTGCATGTAAGTCAATGAGAGAAGGCCCATTGATTTTTCAATGTGTGCTAGGTTTCGTGCAATTCCACGATTTTATTGGATCTTTCGGGGGAAAATAAGAAAAATTTGTCGTTTTTGAAAAATAAATCATACAAAAAGTTGTTCCCAGAAAACAATATTGCAACACTGGCTAAACAAAGATCCTCCCACAATAGTGGCAGTGAAACAAAAACTACATTACCTTTTCCATATGGACTTGTGGTCAAAATTTTTTAAGACATGGACAACATATTGCCACAACAAATTAAACACCTTACAGTACATACATACATTCTGATGCACAACGTGGTATGAGACAGCATTGCTGACAGAACAGCCATTGGTCATGGAGTCATCCCAATGCCTCAGAAACCAGCTACAAGATCAACGACAACCAGACTACGCACCCCCCAGGAGCCACCTAACTAATAGGTTATTATTCTTCTATCCACAAACTTCCTGATAGAGTCTTACCTGTTGTTTGTCATTTGAGCAGACATTAAATTGTAAAATTAGTTTAAGACACGGAAATGTGATACACACTGTGAACTGTGCAACATTCACTGTACTGTCATGATTGTACAATGTGTTATCCAAATTTTGAAAATAAAAACAAATGTTTGAAAAAAAAAAAGTTTTCGGAGTTCTTCCACGCAAAGAAAAATTTCAGGAAAATGTAATAATAAATAAGCCTAAAAAATCTGCGCTGATTTGCTTGGAATTTGTAAAAGAAAATACTGAGAGAAATTCAGAGCTTGATAGATAACCCCCTGTGTGTTTCTTTTTGGAGGCCAAACCTGGTGAAAAATGTTTGCTCATCACTACATATACTGCAAAGAAAACATTTCAGTAGTCAAGACAAAATATTTGAATGTTCTGTATGCACTATTAATTTTTCTGATAGCATTCCATCATCAGAAATGCATTTGTCTGGGTTTTCCAATGGTGTCTTTTATATCTAACTATTGAGCACTACAGCCAATTTATCATGCATTTTTATAATCAATCAACTGTGATTTGTAGCCCCATGGAATATCATAAAGTTTGCCACTAAAATCCAATTTTTTGTAATAGTTATTCAAGTATATATATTTAGACAGGTTTAACCTTTGTACCAGCATGCTGAGATCCTACACACATCTACATGTATATTGCCTTTACTGGGAACTACAATCTTGACTGAGCTCCATATTTATAGCAGTATATGTGATAGCATATATACATATACATAATAGAACATATTTTTATGTATTATCTCAAAATATTTGGTCCTACATAGCAATTTAGAGCTCGAAATTCCATTACTTACCAAAATTGGTGTTTCAAGGGATGGCTGCCCAGGTGCAGACAGGGTTGCTGCACCATTATAAGTCATTAAACTCTTAATGCTGGACTAAGAGTCCTACTACATACTACTAAGAGTATGTATTTTAATCTGAATATAACTAATTATGGTAAATGGATGGATGGACTATAGGAAGGGTTGGCACAACAGCTCACATGACTTCCAAACCAAAAGTTGCCATCCTTACTCTGTTGTGTTTGGTCCATATCTAGAATAACGGAAATGTTCTAAAGTTATTTCAATACTGCATGAACTATCTGAAATTGCACACAATTGGAAGAAAAAATTGGTAAAGAAAAATAAAGTTTATTTTATAAATAGCTGTAATAATATATGTCCTGGCTACGTGCACATTAGCTGCTTAAGACCTTTATCTCCCTTAATGTATCAAATCTGAAAATCCAATCATATTCTCATTGTTAATGCATATCAACTCCTCTGCTACCATATGCCACATGTTCTAATCCAATTAATCTTAAACAGAATATTGATATCCTGTATAATGAAGGAGAGTTGGAAGAACCTCCAGCTATTTTTGATCTATGAGCTATGAATCTGGTCTTTCATTCCCTGTTAGTTTTCCAATATAATTTAATCCATATAACAGTTGGGCTGGTGAATTACAAATATTCTGTATTCTCCTGGGTAATATGCATTACAGTTTTCCTTTTCCCCCCCAGTCTGTTTATCTTTGATATGTCATTTCTCTTTAAGAAAATTATAGCAAATGTGACAAATGTAATAACTGTTCTTAGATAAGACAAAAAAAGTGGTTCCATCTTGTTTATTGTCACCATTTGCCCTGCACAATATGCATTTAAAGGAGAATTCAACCTGTTAGGAGAAAAAAAAAACCCCGTACCCCCCACACATTGCCCCCCCCCGGGGAAATGACTCAAACTTTTTTTACTTACTCCTTATTCTGTCCTCGTGAGTTCAAAGGCACCATCTTCTTCTTCATCAACCTTCAGAAGGAGACCAGCTTTTGTGGTACAGTTGGAGAAATTTTTCAGTCCCAAACAACTGCACAACTGCGCCGAAAGTCCCCGATGCGCAGTTGTTCGGGACCTAGAAGAGTCTCCAACTGCACATGCAACAAATCTCCACTCTGATTCCCAAGATTGCAAAGAAAGAAGATGGCACCTGTGAACCCCAAGGTTCTCCAAGTGGTAAGTAAAAACTTTGGGGCATTTCCCCCAGGGGGGGCAATTAGGCTGGGGGAGGAGGCGGTCTATGTGGGGTGGGGGGTACAGGTTGAATTCTCCTTGAAAGGAATAAAGTCAAATGTAATTGTATTATTTATACAAACTTGTTTTTATTTTTGCAATAGACATCTAATTTTAAACATTTATGTGTTTTTAAAGTTCAGTGTTGTTTTCTCAACATTCTTATCACTCTTCTTTTGCCTGTTCATTTCAAGGATAACTTTTAGCATTATCCAGGGCTGATTCGGGCGGCAGGCGCCCCTGGGCCGTGCGGTCGTAGCTCCCAGCGTCTGCACCACTCTAGCAAGAGCAGTTGCACCAGAGCACCGGTGAGCTGCGCATCCCCAGTGCTCCCTACCAACTTGCCGCGCTAGACCCGGGCCAGTACAACAGAACATAGCATATTGTTTTCAGGTACAAGAAACTCCTTAATATGTAATCATGTAAATGAACTGTAATTATTATCCTACCATGTTTGTATCAGGTTGTATTCTGTGATAATGCATAAATGTTTTAATAATTAAATAAACATTGACTATTATTTTGCCCGCTTTATTCCGTTTTTGCCTCTGGGTGCTTTATACTTAAAGGAACAGTAACACCCAAAAAATAAAAATCATTTTAAAATAATTAAAATAATATGTACTGTTGTCCTGCTTTGGTAAAAACTATTTGTTTGCTTTAGAAAGACTACTATAGTTTATATAAATAGACTGCTGTCTAGTCATGGGGGCAGCCATTAAAGCTGTAAAAAAGAAAAAGGCACAGGATACGCATCAGATAACTGATAAGCTATGTAATAGAATACAAGAGTGCATAAAAGCTGTGGCGTGTTTTACCGTTGTACAGTGATAGTCAGAAAAAGATCTTTTTTTGGGGGGGGGGGGTTACACTCCTTCCCCCCTACAGTACATTTCCTAACATATGGCAACTCAACTATACAGGGGGCACATGTAGGGCAATAGGACAACTTTATTTTATTTATTAAAGGTTTCCTGGGCTTGTATAGTGGAATGTAGTGGCTGTAACATATATTTCTATTATACGTTAAAGTATAATAAAAAAAATTAGGCATCACTATCGTAACTGCACTTTGCCTGGCAAAGTAACACTAGCGCAACTACGCTACCGTTCGCCGACATGAGTGTAACTTCGCACTGTAGTGAATTTGAGTAGCGCTGGCAAAAATTTGCCTGGCGAAGTGTGGCGAACGCTAGCGAAGCCAACGTTAGCGAATTTTCGGGAACTTAGTGAATATGCCCCATTATACTTTATGTTTATTTCATTCTGCAATATGGTCAAATTAGAAAGGAAGCAATTATAGTCATCAATTTGCTGTCGTTTATTTTGTGCACACTGCATGTATTGTTTTTCATAATTGTGTATTATTTTATATATCTTAGTACAAAGTACAAAGACACAATTAGTTTAATGCCATAAAGAAAATAAACATTTCACTTGGCTCACTGGGATTAATTAGATTTGAGCATACAGTATATAAAATGGTAGCTGAGGTTTTCATAGAGATGTAGTGATTTTACAAGGAGAAAGTTATTGGATTTTTAGATTTGACACGCTATATGAAATTAGGTTTTAATGATCCATCAGAGTGGCATTTCTTCCTGCGGTATGGGTAAATACACAGAGTTGGATGCGGGCTAATCTATTCTATATTGGCAGAAAATGGATGGTGTTTTGTCTCCTGACACAACTAATGTAACTGGAATCCAATATCCACATATTTAATTTGAAATGTACATTATTCTCAAATGTAATCATGCAAGTTACATTTGAACCAATATATATTAGTGGGCTGTTGGGCTTCACAAACCTCAATAGACAATTGTAAGTATTTCTAAAAGTTCTGGGATCACTCTGTATTGTTCTTTATAAAGTTTGGTTTGTTAGGCCTATGGCAGATAGTCATATTTGTTTGCTGTAGCTGCACGGTGGAAGGATTCATATCTTTGACTCAAAAACAGGCCTATGCTATTTTGGGAAGGCCACCTTGATATTTAATTTAAGTAAAATGTTCTCTTACAGTAGACAGTATTAATAACAGTTAATATATATATTTAAATATCAAGCCACATAAACAAATTATTTGGGCCACAATTCTCATTCCCAGCTTTCATCTGGTTCCCAAGAAAAACAGCCAACATTCATCTCTCTTTATGTGCAGTGACTTATTGGCTAAATCCCAACACTCTGGCAGACTACATAGAAGACTGGGTTTTATTCACGTGAAGAGTAATTTAATCTCCCTGTGCCGCAGGGATTACATTCAAATTGTAAAGTCTATGGGCAAAGAATCACTGTGCCTGAAATATTGGATATACAGTTTTCCATTGCAAAAGATATTCAGTCTGTATAAATGCACAGATACCGTACAATACATTATTATTATGTTGTGTAAAAGATGGCAGGATAATACACCACATATTGGCAGGTTTCGGTGTATAATTTTTATGCGTTTTTCTTAGATAACTTTGCCGGAAGCAATGTAAAATAACAGCAGCAAAACTGCAGTGCGCATGGTGTAAAATTAAATACGAGTAGAATATTTGGGGGCAACTTCACTAAGCAGCGAAAATACGCTATTGTTGCCTTCGCTAACGTTTGCCGCACTTCGCCAGGCGAATTTTCGCCAGCGATACGCAAATTCACTAAAGTGTGAAGTTACTTTCAGGTTGGCGAACGGTAGAGTAGTTGCGCTAGTGTTACTTCGCCAGGCAAAGCGCATTTACGCTAGCAATGCCTAATTTGCATACTGTGCGAATTTCAAAGTCTAATAGAAGTATATGTTACAGCCACTACATTGCACTACAGCCCAGGAAACTTTTAATAAAAAAAAAAAAGTTGTCCTATTGCCCTAAACATGTGCCCACTATTTGGTTGAGTTGCCATATGTTAGGAAATGTAGTGGGGAAGGAGGGTAACCCCCCAAAAAAATTTCACTCTTTTGCCGACTATCACCCTACAAAAGGTAAAACATGCCATCGTTTTTTTGGGACTTAGAAAAAATTTCCATTTTTGTTTTCAAACTCCTATCTATTGTATTGAACTTCGCCAAGTAACATCTAGCGTAAGTGGTAAAATGGTCATCTTAGTGAATTTGCATAATTACGATCCTTCGTCAGTGCGCAACTTCGCCTGGCATTAGGGTGCTATCTACTTCGCTAGCGAAAATTCGCCAGAGTCGGTGTTAGTGAATTTGCGAAGTTACGAATTGACATCACGCTGCCAAATTAGCGCTAGCGTTAGATGCTTCGCACTTTAGTGAATCTGCCCCAAAATATTCTGCTTGTGCTTGATTGACGTCTAGGGAGATCTGCACCAGCAGGCTGGAGAATCATAGGAAAGGTGAAGAGGTCCGGTGTATTGTAATATTGTATAATTAAAACACACCATGTGATTTTTTTATACCTTTTTTTCAGCAAATTTTGTTTTGCACAGCATACTATGAATTTTGCATTGTTGTGAACAATGGATAGGATCTTCTGGATAGGATACATGCAGTAAGAATCTATGGTATGAAGTAGGAACTGATATTCATTTCAGTGGGAATCCATTGACTCTGCAGTACTGTGTTAGGTGGTTTGTACTGAAGTCAATTGGAGTCTAAAGGGGCAGTTTCAGGATCTGCTTTCCCAGCTGAATTATACTTTACACTGTACTATCAGCATACAATTTGACCAACTGTTTTGTGAGATAGAAATAATTTGCATAAACTTCCTTATTCCATATATTTTTTTTTAGTTGTTTAAACTATATTGAATATAATTTGTTTAAGGAATGTCTTCATTGCTTTGCGGTCTGTTATCAGATATGGGATGTAAACAGGATTTTCAGGGAACATGTCATTATTTATTTATGAGTTATTTGAATGCATACAAAATACCCGCATATATCTTTTGTACATCTATGTCTATTCCTGCAGCTCAATGCACTTATCTAATATCAAATCTGTAACTATGTGAGTAAAGTAGTGATTTAATCTATGATTATGTGTATATACATAAAAATGTGCTCCTGTCTTTGTATTTTTTTCCTCCATAATGTATTTAACCTTGTTCATTCTAGCATTATTTTACTTACATTTCTGTTTAAACATGATTATGTTACAGGCAACCTAAGGGGAAGGTGACATGGGGTAAACAGAACTCCTTTAGGGTAAGGCCAGATGAGAAGATTCAAGGAGATTTGTCGCCTAGTGACTAATCGCCTCTTCTTTGGGGCAAATGCCCCTCATTTTTTACTTACCCCTCCTGCAGATTAGGGCCACGGGAGTTCACAGCAGGCATCTTCTTCGTTCCTTTGCGTTTTTGGTTTACATAATTTTTTCAAAAATTTTCGTGACTTTCAGTGCATGTGCAGTGGTTCAGTTCGTAAATCTCCTCCAACTGTGCATGCGCCAAAACTTCCGAAAAAGACAGAAGAAAGAAGATAGCTGCCCCCGAGGCTCGAATCTGCAGGAAGGGCAAGTAAAAAATGAGGAGGGAGGGGGTATCTACACAGAGGAGGGGGGAGGATTTTTTCACTACAGGTTGAATTCTCCTTTAATTGACTTCTTTATTGACATAAATGGTAATGTAGTAAGTTGCCTCAACGGGAGATTCAAATTTTCTACTAAAATAATAAGCTTGGGCGTCACTTATTAATCATGTCAGTGAGAAGTGGCACATTGATAGCATTTTCATTGCCACTATAGGTATGTGATCTGTTATCCACTCACTATCCAGAAAGCGCTGAATTACAGAAAGACCGTCTTCCATAGACACCATTATAATCAAATAATCAAACATTTTAAAAATGATTTCCCTTTTCTCTGTAATAATGAAACAGTACCTTCTACTTGATCCAAACTAATGTATAATAATCCCTTCTTGGAAGCAAAGCCAGCCTATTGGGTTTACTTAATGTTTTGTAAGATATGGGTGTCTAAAGGGCACAATATCATTTGTATTTCACCAGTATTAGGCTGGTGAAATGTTAAACTCCAGGGAAAACTGTGTTGCTGAAGCAAGTAATGCTGCTTAATTGTGAACTGCTCAGTAAAAGCTGGATTAAGGTTCCCTGGAGTGGATGGAAGAGAGCAGGGTGGGCTTCCATCCCTTGCTCCATGTAAGGGTTTGCAGCTGCCTAAACTAGGTAGCTAGATAAGTAATTAGTTAATTAATTAAGGGTAGTTAAAAGGAGGTGTGAAGCAACACCTCAGGGCTGGCTGTGGCTGCTGCTGTTTTCCTCTAGAGACCTCCTGGAGTGGAGGAGGGTGAGGGCCCAGAGAACCAGAGAGTGATCCCTTGAGTTGGAGGGAGATCCAAAGGTCTGGGAGAGGACCAAAGAAACTACTCCCAGGAGATCAGAGTGTCTCGAGTGTGTCCAGAGAGGATTCTGGGATTTGTGGTCCAAGTGAAAAGCCTGTGAGGGATTAACTCAAATGTGAGTAAAGTGAACACCAAGTGAGGGTGTTAGGATCAGGACTGTTTTTGTTAAACACTTATGTGATTCCCCATGTGAAGCCAGTGGGCTGAAGGATTGTGTTCAGTTGCAAATAAATGCCAGTAAAGCTGCAATTTAACCATAAAAGGCTGTGTCAGTGTCCATTTCTGTGCTGAAATCTGTGCCGGGGCCTTGGGTTTTGGGAAGATCACAGTTTACATGATTTTCTATACTTGAAAACAAAGTTAACCCCTTCTCCTTTAAGTGTGCCAGGTTGCTGGTTGAGGAGATCATCAACTCCCCTATGGATTCCCAATTAAGAAAAGACCAGCACTACATTGGCAATTTTAAGCGGATCAAGCCCCTGCAGATTAGATTCGTCAGATGTTACGTTTTGGGAGCAAACCCCTTTGTCAAACATGATTTTCTAGTACATTTAAGGTGTGAAGATCCAAATCATGGAAAGATCTATTATCTATAAACCCCAGGTCCAGACAATTCTGGATAATAGGCCCCATACCTGTACTAGCAGAGGCCACCCAACTCCGATGTGCTTTAACACTATAGAGGACTGCTATAATGTAGCACCCTTATTTCTTCTTCCCCATGCTATGCAAACTTTCAGTTAATTATTAAGCTTTTATTTATCTAAGTACACAGAAAATATATCTACATTTGTTATCATGCATAAGGAAATTTATTTACATAACTATGTATCTAGTTGTAACAGGGTACCTTGTCTTCTGCTCTTCATCATGATGGTCACTAAACTTTAACTTTGACTAAATAATTGTCAAATTTCATAAAATTATTGAATGCTTACATAGGTCTACCAAGCACTTAGATTGAGGAACAAAAGCTAATCAGATATGGGATCTGTTATCCAGAATGCTTGGGACCTTGGGTTTTACAGATAATGGATCTTTCTATAATTTAGATCTTTGTATCTTATAGGGGGAATGTAATTCAACATTCCGTTCTTTAGTTTTATTTAACATGGTGTCACAACGTAAAATAATTTGTTGGTGAATATTACATCACTAAGCAAAGGTTCGCATTAACACCTGCTCTGTTGCAAAGTGTGCTTTGCAATTGTGAAATTTTATCACATATATTGTGAAAAGCAATGTGGTCTCACCTTGGCGAGGAAGTCCATTGAGGTCTGTAATCCGTCAAAAAGGACGCAAACATAGTCGCTAACATGCAACATATTAGATTCCCCCAAAAATGTCTACAAAAAAATTGTTTAAACATTAAATAAACCTAATAGGCTTATTTTGCCTTGTCTATGGGACAGTGGACCACATACCTGTATAAATGTTACATTGTTAGATTACATATTTAAGTATAATGGAAGACTAGGTTATATAAACCCTTTTATGAAAGCCAAAAGCAAATCTAAAGCTGGCCATATACGGGCAGATAAAGCTGCTGATTTCGGTAGTTTAGACCAATTTGACAGCTTATCTGCCCGTCTATGGGGGCTTCCAACTGGTCTTCCTGACCGATATCTGGACATGATATCGATCAGGAAGGTCGGATTTTCTTCCGACCAACCCATCGGAAGTTCATTGCACTCATCGTAATCCGATTGTTTAGCCCTAGGGCAGAACGTTCAGATTACCCCAATATAGCCCTGCCAGTTAGTGGCATATTGGGGAAAGATAGATCCCCTCGTTTAGTCGATGTTGCCAAGTGAGCAGATCTTTGCATCTATGGCCAGCTTTAGTTCCACTGACCTCTATAACATGACAGCGTAATATATATCAAGTAGTAGTCTGGAACCACCTTCTGGGCCACCAGTGGGTCGTTTATTAGAGAGATCCACCACAGAAGCAAACCAGTCATTTCCCCCAAGGTTATGACCATCTATTCCAACTACTTTTTCTTCTCTCATTACACAACAGTGAAAGGTGAGGTAAATCTCTTAAACCCCCATACACACACACATTCACCTTCCATTTTACCTCCTAATTAATCTTATTATATAGTAAGTTAGGTTGACACATGTCCATCAGTTTCAACCTTTTAAGTCTATATATATACCCTGCCTAACTGCCAGTGTATCCAGAGGAAGGTAAAAAAAAAAAAAAACCTTTGAAGCCTCTCCAATTTGCCTCAGAGGGGGAAAAACATTCTTCATAGAGGACTCCAAGATGGCAATCAGGCTGGTCCCTGGACCAACTTGTACTATGAGCTATCTTTCATAACCCTGTATTCCTGTGTTTAGATAAATCAATAGTCAAATTGCAAATAAATGATTTTCTTCAAAAAGGGCAAAGCTAGATATGATAGCGTTACACAGCATGAAAATACCAAGGAACCTAAAAGGTAAGTTGTGCTCTGCTAGGTAACATTGCAATGAATTTTCCATTATTTCATTTTAATTGCATTCTTACCCACCTTTAAGGGTTAAAATAACCTTCTAATTAAATACAAGGAACTCAGTACACATTTGTGATTAAAGTATAAGAGATATCTGCCTTACCTTTTGTTACTTTTATGACTATGAGCCAAAATCCAATTTCTTCTTTTGGAAGTATTTGGAAATTGGAGTCATGTTTACAAGGGCTTTTCTTGTGCTCTTCCTAGTACAGTCCTGCAGCTAAATGCTCAGGTTCAGAGTGGAGTCCCAGGAGTAGTTCCTGATTAGTATTCATGGCCAGAGATGTTGGCCGAGACATCACAATGAACTCAGGGTTCAGGCGGCTGCATCTTTTTCTCAGATAAAATGCCTCTGGATTACTCTGAAATTTACTTTAAAAGTTAGTTTCAATGGAGAAACTGGAAAGGTGTTTATTACCTTGCCTTGCCTTCCCTTTAATGCTTTTTGCAATATAATTTAAGGCTTTTACCTTTATGCTTTGTTGTCTCTCTTGCTCAATAAGACATTTATAAAATGTAGGTAGAGATTATTTCTGGAAATATGCAACACCTATACTGGTTTGCACAGCAATATCTACTGTTCCAAGTCTTAACAAAAATAATCGGTTTGAGACACCTGGAAACTGTTCATCTGTCAGAACAGCCATTGGTTCTTTTCTTTTGTCTGTCCAGAAGGCACTGGCTCTGGCTGTTTTCCTACAGGTTTTGGGGCCCATTTATTAATGCTCGTATCTTTTGGCTGAAGTATTTGTACAAGTTCTTAAATAGTGATGTGCGAAAAAATTCACGAAACGAGTCGCGGCACGATTTTGACGCGCGTCGCTCTCGTTGCATCGCAACTCGTTTTTTTATCGAATTTTCACCAGGCGAATTTTCGCTGGCGTTTCGCAAATTGCGGGAATTCGCCGTGAATTCGCCCCTGGCGAATAAATTCGCTCATAACTATTCTTAAACTCTTAGATGGTTTCTGCACTCTTGGCTTCCTGCCAATCCTTTTTCCTTGAGAGTTTTTTTATTAAAAAAAAAAAAAACTTAAAAAGCTTGGCATCTAAAACCTGTTGCACTTGTTATATTTTTTTCATTGTCAGGAAGCCTAGTTATTTGAATGCAGAAACCAAGTGAAAGTTAAGGAACTTGTGCATGGTTTTAGTAGCCAAATGCTTGATTCTGAGGACTTGAGCATTAATGAATGAATCCCTTATTGCAGTGATCCCCAACCAGTAGCTCGTGAGCAACATGTTGCTCTCCAACTTCTTGGATGTTGCTCTCAGGGTCCTCAAAGCAGGTGCTTATTTTTTAATTCTAAGCTTGAAAGCAAGTTTTAATTGCATAAAAACAAAGTACAGGGCCAAGTAGAGCCTCCTGCAGGCTGCCAGTCCACATAAGGGCTACCATCTAGCCAATCACAGTGTTTATTTGGCACCCCAATGGACTTTTTCACGCTTATGGTGCTCCCCAACTCTCTTTTACATTTGACTTATGGCTCACGGGTAAAAAAAGGTTGGGGACCCCTGCCTTATGTATAGCTTGTTCCAACCAGTTAATGCTTTATCTAGCAATTACCTGATAAATAGATTATAGTGTCATTTTGTTTCAATATTTACCTGTTAACTTACATTGTTGTCCTAAGCCTAAAGGTGACTAACGGCAATGTCTCCCTACGTCAATACATCGAGTCTCATATTGTAAAAGTCTGCAAAGTCACTAGAACATGAACATAATAGAACATGAACATAATTAACATGGTTATTATGTTGGTAAGGAGATTCTTTAGGTAAAATAAATGCTGTAACCCAGTAATTGGACTAGATATACATGGATGAATAAAATGTAAGATTATCATTATCTTAGATGAGTATTTTAGTGATAACTGTGAGCGCTAGTGTCTACTAAATAAACCAAAAACATTCGTTAACTGTAGGCTTCGATATACAAATACATTTGAACAAATTTTATACTCCATTATCCTACTACTGTATAACCAAAAATTCACATACTTCAAATAAAAAGGAAAAAATGTAGTGCACTATAGACAATTCATAGG